>OY829913.1:35260868-36468085 GCA_963691935.1 Nephrotoma guestfalica
GCAAATTAAATGGAAAAATAATAAACGATCGTTATCCGACACCGAATATTACAGACATCTTTGACAAATTGGGCAAGTGCATGTACTTTTCAACATTGGATCTAGCATCTGGCTTTCACCAGATCGAAGTTAGGAAGAAAGATATTCCGAAAACGGCTTTTTCTATAGACCATGGACACTACGAATACGTAAGGATTCCTTTTGGGCTTAAAAACGCACCATCGATCTTTCCTTCTCGACATCGCTCCAGGAGAACATAGAAAGCCTTAAGCATGTCTTCAACAAACTTAGAAAAGCCAACTTAAAAGTTCAAATGAATAAGTCGGAAGTACTTCACAGAGAAATTGCCTTTCTAGGCCATATTGTTACAGGTAATGGAGTCAAACTAAAACGGAGAAAGAAATTAAAAGCTTTTTAGGATTGTTGGGGTACTGTCGCAAGTTCATTAGGAACTTCTCGGAAATTACCAAGCCCTTAAGGAATTGTTATGTAATGAACCTAATTTACAATATCCGCGGTTACAATATCCAATGTAGCCATTAGGGCCATCCTTTCACAAGGACCTATATTTAAAGATAAGCCTATATGCTACGCATCCAGAACCTTAACGGTCACGGAGCAAAGCTACTCTACTATAGAGAAAGAGCTTCTAGCCATTGTTTGGGCAACTAAGTATTTTCGACCGTATTTATTTGGCCAAATGTTTAAAATTGTGACAAATCACAAACCACTGACATGGTTTTTCAATCTCAAAGAACCAAATTCCAAGTTGGTTCGATGGAGATTTAAATTAGAGGAATATGAAATATCTGATTCCTCCAAGTCTTGAGCAAAGACATAAGCTCGCCCTCCTATTCCGTGGAGTACGAACTCCACTTTCTTCGTTTTCCACTTTCTTTTACGTAGTAAAATGAAGTATAGAAATTATGGAAAACGCTGACCACGAGATTTTTGCAGGTTTACCATTCTCTATGTCGCCGAAGACAAAAAAAGGAGTTTTTAAAAAATCTCTGTATGTGTGTGTGTGTGCGCAGACTACATGTATGTACCCCTTTATAGCACAGACAGTTTCTGATTTTTGGCCGAAATCGGTTCACCTGAGGTGGCAGCTTCCATAGGAGCTTTTCCATTTTTCTAAATATTTTGGAAAGTATAATATTTACGAGAAAAACAAGTCATAAGTTTGGAGATTCCAAATTAAATTTGCAACAATATCGGCCCACATTAAAAACTGTTTTAAAAAATTTCGGCTGTGTACAGTCCATACGAATTGATTGATCGGGATGAAACCTCATACTTAAGCTTTTTCCACAATTTAAGTTAGATCTCAGTGAATTTTGGTCGAAGTCGGTTTAGTTGAAATGGCAGCTCCCATACGATCCTTTCCATTTTGTGCAAATATTTTGAAAAGTATCACAGACGAGAAAAACGTTTTCGAGACCACACTTCCAACGTCTTGATAACCTCACCACGATTAAAAAATAAGATCTGACTATCACAAAGAATAACCAAAAGTTTTAAATCAGTTTTCTGTTAAATTTCTAAATAAATTTGCATCGGTTCTGATCAGTCTTAGAATATTAAGATAAAATCATTTTTGAACAAACCTGTTATTCAACAAAAAATCGGCCCCTGTATAGCATAATCGGATTGATTGATTAGGACGAAACTGAATCCTTAATTTTTTCGATAAATTGGAGCTTCAAGTGAATTTTGGCATAAATCGGTCCACCGAAAGCGGCAGTTTTAAAACGAGCTCTTTCAATTTCTGCAAATATTTTGAAAAAACTAAAACATTTAGCGGGTGCAATGTAGGGGTGAAATTGTTGTGGCTATCACTCGACTTTCTTTCACTATTGAGCACCCATGATATCTTACAATTTTTTTGGGAGTATCAATTTGAAATAAATTGAAACAATTTTTATAGATTCGCATTACTATTTATTTATATAAAATTAATTTTTTGTGGGTCCACCCTTTGCCTTAATTACGGCAGAAATTCTTTTGGGTAGAGAGCGTACAAGATTTTTACATTCTGCAAGACGTATGGCGCTCCATTCTTGGTGCAGACAGCGTTCTAGGTTTTCTTTGATATTTTTTGTGTGGCGCCTGACTCTGCGTTTTAGTAAACTCCATAAATGTTCTATTGGGTTCAGGTCCGGAGACTGTGAACAAATGTTAAAAATAAGGGCATCAACGCCGATTCTAGGATGTTTATGTATTTTGAAGAGTTCATGTGGCCCTCGCACACGAACATTTCGCTAACTCCATAATTAGTCATGCAGCCTCAGACCATTATGCTGCCTCCGCCGTGTTTTACGTTTGGTACCACACACTCTGGACTAGAAGGCACACCAGGTGAAATAACGGAAATGTAGAGACTTTTCAAACAATTGGATGTGTAAATAATGAGCAAAAGTAGCGAAGTGATGAAAAAATCCAAAATGGAAAAATAACAAATTTGATTGCACCATAGATGCTTTATTGTCACATGCGGTGTAAGCCGTTGTTTTTAACCCTTTTTAGATGTCGAAAAAATATTCAATAAACAATCGGGGTTGTTTTTCTGCATACTTATCGTGTACGCCCGAAATGTATAGTGTGCTCAATAATTTTAGCCAAGACTGTACATATTTCTGTCTCGAATACACCATACTTTTTAAAGCGAAAAATTGAATCTATCTGAAATATAAATATCAGACCATCAGTCAACCCTTGTGAAAAAAAAAATAATCTTCAATGCAAAAATTTAAAGTTTCTACGGATGCTGTCGGACCTCCTAATTTATGGAAAAAGCTTAGTTATATCACAACCATCAACAGCACCGGTCGTCAATACCGTACAAATCTCACCTGACCCGGCAACAAGCGCGCCATCTTCAACGCATGCACCAATCAACATACCAACGACCACGCAATTGAGCTCAGGTCTTCGTCACCGCACGAGGCTCGAAAACCGCGAGCACTCCTCCAATCAACCTACATCAGTCAGAGGACAAGTCAAACCAAACCACCATAGGTTCTAAAGCTACCATACCAGTAACCCATAGAATGCAACCCGATCTTCCTATTTTCCAAGCGCTCTTACCGACAGCGATAGTTAACGTCACTGATGCGTGTGGACATATGCAACCATGCCGTGTTCTCCTCGACTCCGGCTCACAAGCATCATTTGTCATCGAAGATTGCATGAACCGTTTAGCCTTACCACGATACTAGACGCATATTGCTATTAAAGGAGTTGGTTCCGCTACCGCGGGAACCAGTCGAAGTGCAACTATGTTAGAGATATCACCAAGATTTTCCATTAAACCGAAATTGCAAATAAACGCTCTAAACTTCCATCCATAACCTGGGCAATACCATCCACAAATGTGAATCAGAAACTATGGGACCACCTCAAAGATTTTCCATTAGCAGATCTCACGTTTCACCAAACTGGCACAATTGACATTTTAATCGGCGCTGAGTATTTCTTCGAAATACTGACTGAGGGAAATATCCAAGGTAATCAAGGAGAACCAGTTGCCCAAAACACTATCTTTGGTTGGATAGTTGCGGGTATTAGCAATACCAGATCATCGGGCTACTTAGCACAATTAACGACGAACACAGAACCTGACATCGATCATCTCATTCAAAATTTCTGGGAGACCGAAGAAGTACCAACAACCAAATATTTGACCGTCCAGGAAAAATTATATGAAACACATTTTGCGGAGACATACCAACGAACGACTGAAGGACGGTTATTGTAAAATTGCCATTTAAGAAGGAAATCCAGCCATTAGGAGATACCAGATTAGAGCTATTAAACGACTTTTTGACGTTGAAAACAAATTAGCAAGAGACCCAGATCTAAGTCGAGAATATACGTCGTTCATGCGTGAATACATGAAGTTGGGCCACATGGAATTGATCGATCCCAAAACGCTAGTACACGAGCCGTCAAAGTCATACTACATGCCACATCGTGCGATCGTGAAACAATCAAGCACCACTACGAAAGTCAGAGTGGTATTTGATGCTTCGGCTAAATCGAAGAAGATGCACCGCCAAATATTAATGGATCGAGAAGATGCGGACTTTCAACGAATCATATGGCGTGAGTCTCCAGAATTATCAATTTAAGACTATCGGCTGTTGACTGTAACCTATGGTACAGCCTCGGCGCCGTATTTGGCCACGAAAACGTTAAGAACAATCGCCGACGACAGTGCTACCAGGCTTTTATCCGCTTCGAAAATCATTGGTTAAGATATTTATATAGACGATCTGATGTCAGGTGCCAATTGTATGACGGAAGCGGTAAAGCTCCAAAGCGAGATTCTGTATTTGTTGGAGGCAGCAGGCTTTCACCTACTAAAATGGACGTCGAAGAACCCATTATTACTGAAAACCATACCGAAAGGCAGCCAAGAACTATCACCAATCGAGATCTCAGAAGGAACGCGATCGATTAAGTTATTGGGTCTGGACACCAACATATCAACGAAATGGCACGAGTTCAGGGAAGAATTAAACCATATTGACCAAATATCTATTCCGTGATGGTTATTTACGAGAAACAAAAATTATCAGTTGCATGGCTATTCAGATGCCTCCGAGCTCGCGTATGCTGCAGTCATTTATACCAGAACACAGACCGAAGATGGCACTATCCAGACCAACATCGTGTGTGCAAATACCAGAGTGGCACCTATTAAACACCAATCTATTCCACGTTTAGGGTTATGCGGTGCCTTGTTACTTACGAGGCTAATGAAAACCGTAACCGAGTCATTGCAATCCGAACACGTCGAAATTTTTAACTGGACCGACTCAACAAATGTTCTGTGGTGGTTATCGTTTCACACCAAGATGCTGAAAACCTTACGTAGCCAACCGTACATCCGAGATACTAGAGTCAACATCCAGAAATAGTTGGTAGGAGAATCCGGCTGATTGCGCCTCACGCGGACTTCCACCATCAAAACTGCTAAATTTCGTCCTGTGGTGGAAAGGCCCCAATTGGCTTCATCAGGATCACGAACTCTGGCCTAGTCAAAAGAATTTGTTCCAAAGTACGCCGTGTACCAATGAAAAAAGGCTGAATAAGCTACAAATTTTCAGTACCATCGTTCTAAACGATGTTCTAGATGATTTGTCACAGAAATGTTCGATGTTCTCTAAACTCATTCGAATCATCGCTCGATTGTTGCATTTTACCAATAACATTAATAGGTCTCAAGAGGGTGAAGATAGATCGACGCTGTTAACCATCGACTAATATAGACATGCGACAAGTACCCTTTTCAAGTGGGTCCAGAATGATGGCTTTGCTACTGAAATTTCTTGCATTAAGAAACAACAACCATTTCCTAAAGACAGTAAGTTAGTTGCATTGAATCCATTCCTAGATGAACACGAAATTTTGCGGGTCGGTAGCAGAATCCAGCATCCCATATCAAATATATGCACGCAGCACAGTCATTGATGGTGGCCACATTAAGGCAAGAATACTGGATCATGAATTGTAAAAACATAGGGGCGTCAACAAATCCATCGGTGTATCCCTTGTACACGTTACAAACGTTGAAAAATTAACCAACTAATGGGCGATCTAAAACCAAACGGGAGTTGATTATGCTGGTCCAATTTCCCTTCGGTCTATGGTAGGAAGACGAGTCAAACCTCATAAAGGGTACATAGCGATCTTCGTGTGTATGAGCAGCAAGGCCGTTCAATTCGAGCGATTTATCTACCAACGCTTTCCTAGCTGCGTTAAAACGGTTCATGTCCAGTAGAGGATTATGTTCCGATATTTATAGTGACAATGGCATCAATTTTGTTGGTGCAAAGAACCAACTCCATGAAATCTACAAATTAAATAAATCAAGTACACATAATAATCTGATTTCCAAATTTTTACTAGATTACCAAACAAAGTGGCATTTCTTACCACCGGCTGAACCATATTTAAGACGAGTTTTGGGCAATATCACACTCAACTTTGAATAAATGACCACCTTATTGATCCAAAACGAAGCGATATTGAATTCCAGCCCGCTATGTTCGACATCATCGGGCCCAGACGACATCGATATGCTAACACATTGCCAATCGTTCCAGACTACATTAGTATGAGGGAAAACTCACTAACACATTGACGTCACATCCAATCTATGATGCAACATTTTTGGAAGCGATTTCGTCAAGAGTATGTAACTACCTTACACAATCGTTCCAAATGGCAACATAAGCACCGCAATATTAAACCAGGTGGCATCGTATTGCTTCGAGATGATGGTGCCCCTCCAGCACAATGGCCATTAGACAAAGTCCATGAAGTTCATCCGGGCCAAGACGGACTCGTACGAGTTGCATCAATTTTTGGACGAAAACCGGAATATTTAAACGGCCCATAACCAAATTAGTGCTGTTATCGGTATATTGAACTATCAGTTCAACGTCGGCGGTATGTCTGGAACGCTCTAAAATTAATCTCTACTAATAGGGACTGGTGTTTTCGATCGAAATGGCATTGCCTGTGCGCAAACCGTACACAACCAAATTCGAAAATAAAACCTTTGGCACAGGAAATACTTTTCCGAGCATAAAATGTCACACCTATCCTCTCTTTTTTTATATAAAAATAAACAGTTGACTGTGCGAATTTGTGTGGTACAGAGGAACCCCGATATTGTAGACCACACAGTTTCTGTGTGTTTGTAGAAAAATGAAATTTATAAAAATTATATATAAAATAAGAACTGAGTACATCCATTGACAACAAGGCGTTTACGTGGTGTTATGAACCAGCCAGTCCACAACCGTGCCTAGTCCGGTACACAAATCAACGATCAATACATTTGTATTTGCTACATGAACGTATCTAACGTATCTATCTCGGCACTCAAAATCAGGTCGACCTTAAACATCGTGTTTAAAAAAATTTAAATTTAGTTTCCTTCCAACTCGATGCATTTATTCCAATTTGTTTCTAATAGCTCGATGCCAGGCAATACCATCTTCGTTTTAATAAAAATTTTAAGCTTAAAAACAAATAACAGTCGCAGGGTGCAAAATATCTAGAATACGGAGGAAGGAGACCAATCCATAGCCAAATTTGGTCATTTTTTTGTGGAGAGATTTGCGAATATCTCCGGACTTCAGAAATGACTTTTCACAATCGCTTCTATTCTTATTGATCAGGGACCTTGATTCTGTTTTATATCCAGCTAAGGTCACAGATTTTAATCTCTGTGCTTAGGAGAAGTTGAGACTTGACCACAAAATATAGCATTACTTTGAGCATGTGCGTTGATTAAACTGAGAACCATCTTGTTGGAAACCTTCTTGGAAAATTCTTCAAACATTTTCAACTAATTGAAGAGCGTTTGAGTATTTTCACGATTCAAGGAAATGATTAATTGGAGTATTGTCAGATCCCACAACACGAGTTTCACCTTCCACTGTATTATTTGCATTGCTGAACACAAAAGCTCACTTTACCACGATACGAGTTTTGTAAAATAATCAGACTACTATTTCTAAATTGGAGTGGAGAACAATCCTTTCTCGTACAATTTGTGTTAAAATCGTGTGGAAAGCGAAAATCTTGTTGAATCCTACATATCGAGAAAATTTACATTTTAAGTTCCTAAATAGCTTATGAGAAAACTGCATTAAGTGCAGGCTTAGGCGCGACTACGAGTTGCCTATTTTACACCAACATTGGAATTTTTTTTTGAGATGTTGCCTTATTTGGCTACAGTAAAGTTTTGAAAATCTCAACCAAGTTGAAACACAAAGCAGTGAATGTTATTTCTTGCAAACATTTTTTTTACAAATATGAATTCTTCCACCCACTAGTACGAAACATCCGATTTTTTGAAAATCACGAACGATATAATCTGGTAAATAATACGAGTACTCTAGTTTCAATTAACTGACAAACAAGAAAATATTTCGAATTATCAATAACGAACAGTATTCGAAAAGCGGCACAAATATCGTATATAGGGCGGAAAATATCTTTTATTTTAATAAAAAAAATCGAATAAATTCACAATTTCGCTCTAATTAATTTTCCATTTTCTAATTTAATTTTCTTGATTGTATACCAATTCTTTTCATTTTCCACTCTGTACAATGTTATTGCTGTTATTTTTGCTCTACATCGACAAGTCCTACTATATTGAACAAATACATTTTCTGTCTGGTCTGGAAAATCGCTTGTCGTTCGTTCTACTTTCCTCGCTTAGAATTCGTCTCTAATTAGAATTTATGTGTAAAGCATGCAAAACAGTTAAAATAACAAGAACATAGTACACCACTACAAACGAGGAGTTTTTGTGCACAAATAGTTTCATTTCGATGGGAAATAAGGAAATCAATTTTGTATGGGAATAGTGTAAACGGGCAAAAAAAAATACAAATTAAGTAATTAATTGATTTGTCAGTTCGTGAAAATTAATGAAAATAATAGTAATAGATTTTTGTCGTTGTTAGTGGTGACGTTCCGATTTATTCTTCTTTCGCCAGCCAAATGGCAAAATTTTATTTTTACATACCGAACGAACTGCTTATGAGATCCTGAAATTACGCATACAAAACTCACCCATTCATCTGAAACGAAATAAAATATTTATTTGATTAAAATTAGTGTTCAACTACGAGTGTGTATACGAGCATGTAGGTATAAATATCGAAAATCTAATCTTCATATTTCCCGCATCGGATTCTTGTCTCATGTAAAATTTAAAAATTTGTTTTCCTAATTCTAATTAACTTTGATTTTATTTTTGTTCCCCCTCATTTCCACTTTGTATTTTTATTTATTAACTACAACCCGTACTAGGATTTCTCGTGTGTGTATATTTATGTTGTTCTTGCGCGCTGCTTTCAATAATTTAATTTTCAACTTTTCGCAACAAAAAAAATACATGGAAATACAAACAAACAAGTTTCATTTCTGTTCGAAGTTTCTTAATTAAAATTTGTTAAACACAATATTTGACGTCGTTGTTGTTGGTAGAATTCGTGCAGACATATAAAATCAGAAAACATTAAATGGAAATGTTAAGGATATACACGTCCGTTTATTACTCATTCAGCCGCTCATAATCATTGGTATCCGTATCGATCGGAATCTAAGTAAAAAATGTCTTTCTCTGTAATCAAAAATCTTTATTCTCTATTAAGTTTCAGAACTTTTTCAAATCATTGGAAAAATTGAAAAAGCTCCTATGGAAACTGTGACTACTGGTAAAAAAATGTCCACCACATTTCGTAAGGATCTCCCAATTCATGCAAAGAGCTTAAGTTTAAAGTTTCATCCCGATTACTGAATATTGGTAGAAAAAGATTTTTTATCAAAATTTCTCTATCAAGAATTTTTGGTAAAATTTAGAAAATGATCTGAACTAATTTTGTTAATTTACAGATTTAATTTAGAATCTTTTTTTAATCGTTTTTCATAAATTCTATATACTTTACAAAATATTTGCAAAAAAACGAAAAAGCTTTTATATGGAAGCTCTTCCTTCCGGAGGTTCAATGTCTATCAAAAATCACTGTGATCTCCCAATTTATGAGAAAAGCTTATAAGTATGAAGTTTCATCCCAATCAGTCAATCCACCACATACGCACATTTCTGTTTAGGCGATATAGCGAAAGATGGCAAATCTGCAAAATTTCAACCACAGGGGCTGCATTTCGAATTTGATCATGTTACAAAGATAAAATGGCGCCGCATTCAAGATTTTACTAGTTCGTCTTCTCCTTCTCTGACGATACTTTTCATGAAAGGTTGTGGCCGCCTCAATAATGCTCTTCCCGATAACTCGATCCATAACAAGAGGGCGCCACACACGATAACCAAGAGTTTGACTCCTGGATCTGTTTTATAGTAATAAGACTTGGCAAATGTAAAACGTGTTCAAGCCATCGAAGCGAGATCATTTCTGATCTCGTGATTCAGACGCATCCGGTACATTTACGCATCCCCTTCAAAATCGGCAAGCTTTTCGCAGGCATGTGTTGGTAGTACTGTCATGAAACTTAAAATTGTTAATGTTAGCGTAGAATGCTCTGTAACTTGCCGCGATCCGTGAGGTTACGTGTGCAGAGACTGAATTTTGCACATTTGTCATCGATTCCAAGTATTTAAACGCATTCCCTTTCCGTATTATGTGTCACCTGTTAAAAATTCTCCACCTGTAAGTCTTCTCATGATAGCCATGTATTTGGTTTTCGATTCGTTGGGTAGTTGTTTTCTAATAGAGGAGGGCTTCTTTGAGAAACTCGATGTTACGACCCAGGATGTCCATAAGTCGTTCGCGTAAGCTAATATTCATCCCTTACTTGCTTATCTTGCACCAGAAACCAATATTTGGCTCGATTATCGCACTCCTGATGTTATTTCGAGATCCTCTGAATTCAAAACATAATTATCAGTTTTGAAGAAAAGCCCAAATTTGACAATACACTCCATAAAGTATTTCTCTGGATGCATTTGCAAGAAAAACAATTATGAACTAAAATATTCAAATTTAAGTTGGCAACCATGTTTGTCTAGATCAGTTTCCCAAAATTTAAGCGGAAGTGAAGTTTTTGACAAAAAACTGTTTTTCAACAAAAATTCGGCCCTGTACTGCTCAAACGAATTGATTCATCTGGGTACCTCATACTTAAGCTTTTTCCACAAATTTTCAGATCCCAGTGAATTTTGGTCAAAAGCGGTTCACCGGAAGTGATACATTCCATACGAGCTTTTTCATTTTGTGCAAATATTTTGATAAGTAGATCATTTACGGAAAAAACGACGGTGAACTAAAAGATTATTAATTAAATTTGCAATATTATCGAACCAGATCGAATTTTAAAAATTTAAGTGGAAATAATAATTTTAATATGTGTATGCGTGTGCGTGAGCGTGTTCGTGCAGACTATAAATGTCGGTATCCTCTCTACAGCCCAGACGGTATGTCTGATCGGAGTGATTCTTCATATTAAAGCTTTTTCCTAAATTGAGAGATCCCAAAGATTTTTGGCTGAAATCGGTCCACCGGCAGTGGAAGATTCAAAAGGAGCTTTTTTCTATATTTGAATATATTTTGAAAAGTAAAGCATTTACGAGAAAAACGATTATACACTAAAAGGTTCTAAATTAAATTTGCAACAAAGCAGTTAAGATTTTTTTTTCAAAAATTTTACCGGGAATGACGATTTTTGTCCAAAAAATAATTTTCAACCAAAGATCTTATATCTTTACAGCCCTTGCGGGATGATTGATCGAGATGAAACTTCATACTTAAGCTATTTCAACATATTGGGCGATTTCAGTGACTGTTGACCAAAATCGGTCCATCGAAAGTGGCAGCTTCCATAAGAGCTTTTTCGGGTTTTGCGAAATATTTTAAAAGTTACGTACAAAATTTCGGTCCCTATACCGAATTGTTTAAAATCCGACCAAATTCAAAAGTGAAACTTCTATACAACGAAGAATTGGCGAAATTTTACAGACGTCGTGGGTCCCTGCCAACAGCTTCCGATCGTCTTATGTTTGGCGAGAGAATTGTCATTCCGCGACGATAACGAAAGCTGAAATTACGACACCTGCATAATGCCAAATCACCTATTTAGACACTTTTGCAATCGTGGCCATGCGCAATTTGTCCTATGGAACGAGTGCATAGTGACATCGCATGACCCATTAATGGAAAATTGTATCTGGTCAGAGTTGATTCCCATATTCTACAACGGAACTCAATTCGTCAGCAATCAATTCAGTGATTTCAATTGTGCTCGCGAAATTAATCACATTTAGCTCCGCGCTATCACCCCATGTCAAACGGACGAGCTGAACTATTTGCCGGCCCACAAAAGAGTGCACTAAAAATGGTGGAGAGGGAGAAAATCAACCAGGAACTACTTACCAAATTCCTCCATGCATATTTATTAACACAAAACTGAAACGCACAACAAACTAAGTCTTGGGTCACGATATTCAACAAGATTAACAGTTCAGCCGACAGACACCAAGGAGACCGACATTGTATTTTCTCTCCAGGCGACAATGTATGCAAAAGTGGATCTGAATATGGTACGGAATCCGATATCAGCAGTTGATCTATCAGTTGACCATTCAACGCAGTGGACAGTTCATCATTCCATTTCAGACAGTTCAACATACGAACAACTGAACAATTCTGTGGAAGCTCGACCAGAACGACAACGAGGACCACCTATTCACTTAGCCAACTACGTCTGCGAATAACGTGGGAGATGTTGGAGAGCGAATCGTAATTCAACTTACCACGTAAACTCACTAATCTAAAATGAGAACTTTGCCTAGCGGGGAAAGGGAAGATTATTATAAAACACCGCCCAGGCGGATTGATTTATCGGAATGAAACTTCAAAATTAGGCAGTTTCGTTAATTTTAGAGATCCCAGTGATATTTTGCCAAAAATCTATCAACCGGAAGTGGCACATTCCGTAGAAGCTTTTTCAGAACCATTTTCCTAAATTGACGCGAAACGGCAATTCAAATATTGCCAAACTCGTTTTTTGTACAGTAATCATTAACAGTTTTGACATCGAGTTTTGACATCTGCAGAACAAGCGGTTTGGCTGATCTGGGTGAAACTTCAAACATAAGCTTTTTCCTTAAATTGAGAGATCCCAGAGATTTTTAATCAAAATCTTTCCGAAAATACTTTGAAATTTATTTGATTCATGAGGAAAACAACGTAATATATACCCGAACCTTATTTTAATTTGCACCAATATCGTTTCAGATCAGTTTTCCTGAACGGAAAGACGATTTTTAACAAAAATTTGTTTTTGAAGGAAAATTCAGCCTTTGTAGAGCCCACACAGATTGATTAATCGGAATAAAACTTCATTTTGAAGGTTTTATCGTAATTAAGACAATTCCAGTGATTTTTAGCTGAAATCGACTCAGCAAAAGTGGCAGCTGCCACGCGAGCTTTTTCGTTTTATGTATATACAGGGTGGGTCATACGTCACTGAACATTGTATTTTTGATATAATTTTTTTATTTTGTTTTTTTTCTCTTTTTATTTTTGAATATTAGAAACAAAGTTTGAGGAGATTTAGTAGCCATGTATACGATTGAGGAAGGAGTCAAAATTCAATAATTCAAACCGAAAGAAAATTTCGAAATTTTTTTAACACCAGAAATGCACCATCACGAAATCGAGTACGCAATCTAGTCGCTCGTTGTCAGTCATCGGGATCTGTTAGTGACTTATCTCGGAGTGGAAGACCGCTCGAAGCACGAAGCCAAGATAATATCGAACGAGTTAGGGAGAGCTTAAATGAGACCCCTGAAACATTGGCTCGTAAACGTTCCACTTAGCTTCAAATGTCCAGAACTCCATTGCGTAGAATACAGAAAATTTTTTTATTGCTGGTACATGAAATTTTGCCACAAAACGGCAAAGAAAATTGACCGAATTATTAACGGATGATCCTGATTTTATGAAAAAAATTATAATGACCGATGAAGCGCATTTCCATTTAAGTGGTTATGTTCATAAGCAAACTTTTAGAATCTTGGGCTCTGAAAACCCAAGTGTGATTCAACAGCGTCCGTTGCATCCATAGAGTCACAGTTTGGTACTTCTTCCAAGACGAATATGGCAATGCATTCACTGTAAATGGTGAGCGTTACAGGGCTTTGTTAAAAAATTTCTTGTTTCCTGAACTTGACAATACTCAAGAAATGTCGTTTCAACCAGACGGATCTACCTCCCATACTGCAAGGAAACAATGAATTTGCTGTGAACGGTTTTTGTTAACCGTATCGGTTCACGGTTTGGAGATGTTAATTGGCAGCACGATTACCCGACTTAATACCACCAGATTTTTTTGTAGGGATTTTGAAAGATCGTGCATACGAAAATAAACCGCAAGGATTGCATCAACTACAAGACAACAAAACAAACGAAATGATTGCGATTGATCAACCAGTTTTGGCTTCAGTTAAGGACCAGGTACAGCAAAGAGCAGCGGCTTAAGATGATTCTGATGGCAGGCATCTAACAGATATTATTTTAAAAATTAAATTTTTTTTAAGACTCCTCATGATTAAAACTTTTATAATCAAAATGATTCCTTTTCGATAAAAAATAAAAAATTATATCAAAAATACAATGTTCAGTGACTTATGGTACTGTATTTAAAAGAGACAGTTGGAGCTTTGAGGAGCTTTTTCAATTTTTTCAGTGAAGATTAAATTTACAACAAAGGCCGACCTTGTTGGTTATCTGAAATTTAACCAACAATAATGATTTTTTATTATACAAGACAGTTATCGAGCAGCATAGTTGGAGGTGGGATCACCTCCAACTATGTTATGAAATATTACATAAATTCATGCTTTTATGAATATTTACAGTTGGACTGATGACCCACTGGCAACATTTTAGAACCGGAGCCATTTGATGTATAAAAAATCAGGAAATTCGAAATTTCACCACCTCGAACTCCTCAGACATCACCTAATCATCCTACGAAATGTTGCGTAAATTTATGCTATATCGACTAGTTAGGTAGATTGGTAAGGTCCATTTTATCGTTATAAAATTAAATTTCACCCTCGCAAACTCCACTGAGACCACCCCTAACTATGAAAATAGTTCATGAAAATAGAAAATCCATGTGCTTCATCCAATATTCATTGTTAGATTGTGAGCCAACACTCTAAAACTCGAACGCGGGCCATTTTAGCTTTATAAAATGAGTAAATTGGAAATTGTAAACCCTTAAATTCCACAGACCACACCCTTATACTATGAACTTTTGCGTAAATGTTGCATATTCATGCTACATCGAATATCCAAAATTAGGTTGATGACCAAATCTGGTGCGATATGTTCAAATCAGTTTTCTTGGATTCCCTACACGAAAATTGACCTAACATTTTTCCAATCATAATCGTCGATAGAGCTCCTGATCGCTTCCCAAACATTTAATAATGCACTTAACTTTTAGAAACAACGAAATAAATATTCCTAACTTCACGACATAACATATTTATCTGCATTATCGACATTTCTTTTGATGTCATTTAATCGGCATTATCGACATTTTTCGAAACAGCAATTTTGGTTAACTTTTATGGTTTGGATTTAAGCCGGAAATATTGTACCTAATGTTTTGAGTTGGGAGTCGTAACCGGAAACTAGAGAGCACCAGCCATATTTTAAGAATGGGGCACTCAGCCAGATGCTGTTTATACTTAAATTTTACTCTTCCCATTTATAAGCCTAGCAGGTTATTTAGACATATATCCAGATATACAACAGATTTTGTAATTTAACCGTATTCTCATAATTGCACTTAATATGGTTTGTTAACGCTTCGAAATTGCTTCCGAATTGTTAAATATTTTGTAGAACTTAAAATCTGTGGTTTGTAGATTCACAAGATTAGTTTGGGTTACCACGGGTAAGGCCTAAATTAAAAGCAAGTGAAGACACAGAAAGAAGTAAGTAAGCCGTTGTATGTATGTCTACTACCTTTTTATTTTATTAATCGTTCGCTTTTATACAATTTTTCAAGTTTAAATTTTACAACGAATGCCTTAAAATGCAATTTAACGCGATCCAAATTATTGTAGTTTTGTTGAACATTATGTTGATGCGTCAACATTCTCCCCCCACCTTGACAAGAGCTGTTGCCAAACTGCTATGTCAAAACGTCTCTGTATTCTTGGTGCAGGAAGGGCCGCTGGACGTTGATTTCGTTGGTTTTTTCTCTGCCACAATACAATAATTAATGCTATGATTATACTTAAAACTGCGAGATTGACATAGGCTATACTGTAATGATGAACATCGTGGCGGTTAGGGTCAGCATTCCAGTGAAAGTCATTATTATGTTCCGCGATTAATGTTTCCAGTTGGTTAGTGTCTATTTTTGATATTGGTATCTTGGTCATATGAATTTCAGAGTAGTTAAACGTATGATTAACAATACTAGCATTTATAGTTGGAATAAATGCTGAATTTAAGCTGGAACTTGATGTGGATGGCGCAAAAATTTGAAATGTTTCATCCTTCAGTGTACAACCATCATTGATGTGTAATATTCCACATCCTTCTAGATTAATCGGGGTAACTGTTTTTCCACAAATGAGATCAAACACCTTTGTGGTAATATCCTGAAAATCCATTTGTGGTGTTCATTAATTTTAGCCCAATAGTTGGGAAAGTTAAATGACTGAATGTGGCAACTGTGATAGAGCTCGTTATTGTGTTGAAAAACGTTCATTTCGCACGTACTGACGTCAGATTGTGTGTTGTATATCGGAGCAACATGGCATATGAGACCTCCATTGGCGAATAATATTCACGACCATTGCTCACTGCCAAAAATGTGGTTGACGGTTTAATGATGAAATGTTGAGCTTCGTGTTGAATAGGTATTGGAATTATTCGATAGATGTTGTAGACACTTGATTGTATCAACGGTATCTGTATGCGAAAAATAACCATGGTTACCATAACTCTTGCATTTACTATCATAACTTCATAAATATCAGTGAGATGATAACCAGGAAGTATCACTGCCGGTGGTGTGTGGTCCTTGATTTTCCATAATTCATTTTCAAGCTGTGTAGGAGAAATTAACTGTGAATTGATTAATCCGTTATGCGTATGGGAGGGTTGCCTGAGTATCTTCGACATTTCTGATGAAGAGCATGAGTTGTATGGATAACATGTTCATTAACTGATGTTTATATAAATATGCTGTATCAGCTGAAAGCTGGTTGACTCTATCTTGTATTAGCTCAATGTGCTCGCCCATAACATTTAGTTGGTTTCTTGTTAGATCACTATCATGTTTGATAATGTTTACAGTGCCATTGATAATTGAGGTTTGTTTTCGAGCTAAATTGATCAGTGTTTCGCTTTTATCTTCCAGGTTTGTTAGCAATTGGTCATAACGTTGTGCATCTCGTTCATTCAAAACACCAAATAAATCTCGGATCACATATCCCACATATCCCCGAACCCACGTCTTACTCGTCTTCGTTCTTTGTTGGAAGTCTGAATTACTTGATTCCCCTTTCTAATATTTTCCAGCTGGTGATCAAATTGTTGAATGGTGGCAGCGCAAATACCGGGATCATTTGTATGATTATTACTCATGGCAGACGCGTTTTAATTGCTTATAATGTATATTCATATTTTTCAATTCCCCTCCAAATTCTCTGAGATCATAGTAGATGATTATGTTCCAGCTGGAGGCAAGTGGGTTCATTTCAGCATGTTTTTCAAAATATAATCCTGGTTGGTGGTTAAGGTATTCAATGCTATATTTTGTTTCATTTGCAGTCTCTCACAATGCATATCGAATAAAAGATTAGATTGGCACAAGATAGTTTCGCGGATTGACTCCGTGTTCTCCTTGTAGTTGGTTCAAGAACTTTCTCTCGAGGTGAACCTTTCGTCGGCTTATCGTTGTTTGTTATAAACTGTTGCACTTCGGAATCTTCAATAATTGGTTCGGCTTCTGACTCAATGGTGTAGTGTGTTGGTAGAGGGCTGATCTCAGCTATGGACCTTTTGAGTATTCCCTTCTGAGTTTTCAAGGTCCCAACTCTTCCCAATAGCCACTTGGTGGGTGGTAAATTTTCGTCTGTTATTGATTTTCCTTTATATTTGGTTGTTTTTTTGTCCATTTCATTCGGTGCTGCATATTATGGAGGTAGTTTTTGCTCCACATTTTCCAGAAGTATCCATGCATTCTCTTGATTTGGTGCCATCTTGTCAATAGATTTTGGTTCGGCTAAATGGTTTCATCATCAGGTGGGGCGAGCATGGAATTGCCAATTAAAAAGTGCCCTGGTGCCAAACATTCAAATTCCTTGAGATCCTCTGATAGTGGACATAGCGGTCTAGAATTTAATGTTGCTTCAACCTGGCACAACAGATTTGTTAATTCCTCATATGTTAGTAGTACGGATGCTGCGGCTTTCTTCAAGTGCTGTTTTACCGATTTCACTCCTAATTCCCATATGCCGCCGAAATATGGTCAGCCTGGGGAAACGAAATGCCATTGGATCCCTTGGTTGTGGGTAACACGTAATAACACGTTTAAAATAACGGATGAATAACGATTAGATTGCAAATATTTATTTGCAGCCACAAAATTCGTAGCGTTGTCACTATACATATTTGCAACGTTACCCCTTCGGGCTATGGAACGTTTGAGGGCAGCGAGAAATCCTTGTGATGTTAAATCACTGACCAATTCTATATGCATCGCTTTCGTTGTTAAACAGATGAAAATGGCAATGTATCCCTCTGACTCTTTGTTCCGCGGCCCTTCGACATTTCGAAATTGATGGGCCCAGTATAGTCTATTCCTGTATGGTTAAATGCTCTTGACGGTATTACTCTTGGTGGAGGTAGGCTTCCCATCAGTTGAGTTGCTCTGTTAGCATTGAACCTAAAACACTTCTGGCATTGGCGATGGTGTTGTTTTGTTGCTCTATCCAAAATTGCTTCCTTATGAACGCGAGCGTTAAGTTCAAACCTTCATGCTGAGTACTTTTATGTGCCCAATCGATGATCAAATTTGTGAGATGACCCTTTAGTGGTAGGATGATTGGATGTTTTTCGTTATAATTTAAAATTGAATGTAGCAATCGTCCTCCTATTCGAAGTACTCCGTTCGTGTCTAGAAATGGATTTAAGGAGAGAATTTTACTCTTGGAGCCCACTGACCCTTTTTCCTTTGATTTTCTTATATCTTCCTTAAATGGAGAAGCTTGTGCCATCTTTACAATCCTTACTTTAGCTGCTTCTAACTATTTAACTGTTAGTGTCCCCTTCCGTTTTTCACCTTTATGGTGGCTATTCCAATAGAACCGCCAAACATACGCGAGTACTTGAATTGTTGTTGTGAGAGAAGAAAACCTTTCTAATATTTCCGGCTCTGTTGTAGTTGTGCTTATGCTGCAGAGAGTATCTTGCCGTTTTTTTCTAACTCGGTCTCCGTTATTACGTTACTCGATGATGTCTCGATACTACTCCTAAGCGAATCCGGGCCGGACCACCATAATTTATTATCACCCAGCTTATCAGGATCTACGCCACGAGTTGCACAATCCGCGGGATTTCCTTTTTATTTTACATATTTCCATTGTGCAGGGCTGAGGATAGCTTGAATCTGCGATGTTATATTTGCTACGAACGTTTTCCACTTACTAGGGTGTCCATGCAGCCAGGCCAGAACAATTGTCGAATCAGTCCAGGCTTGCATTTTAACGTTTGGGATTCCCATGGCCTCTGAAACTTGTGTCAGTAGCTTCGCTAACAGTACTGCCCCAAGTTCTAATCTTGGAAGACTTAGTTTCTGACTTATTGGGGTCACTTTAGTTTTCCCGGACATAAGTGAAATTGTTGATTCTCCTGCATCTGTTACCTCACTACTGCAGCGTAAGCTAATTCCGATGCATCACAAAATCCATGCAGCTCTAAATTTTCGCACTTGTCCTTGGTATGAGACCATCGGGGAATCCTAATTTTGTGCAGCTCGCTGAACATAGTTTTATATTGAATCCATTTTTTCTTCATTTCCTCAGGTAGTTCTTCATCCCATGATACCCCCCTTATCCATGACTGCTGAAACAATAGTGTTCCTATAATAATTGTTGGGGCAAACCAACATCATACTAGCTGATCGAATATCTTGGATACCTTCGAGATAAGGGATCGTTTTGTTGGAACTATTGTCATGGATTCGATGTTGACCTGGAACTCAAATTCATCTCGTTGGAGATTCCACAATATTCCTAACGTTTTTATGGATTCATGGGCCTTATTTATGAGTGTGGTTTTTGACTCCCTTTGTTCTTCAGGAATACCCTCCATTATGCCTCTGTTGTTCGATGCCCATTTTCTCAGCTTGAAACCTCCATTATTTAGCGTTTTTCTTAACTGTTGCTGACATTTTACTGCATGTTCTATGGAATCTGCACCAGAGAGAACATCGTCGACATAGAAATCCTTCAACAGGATTTCTGCAGCAATTGGATAATTATTCTGCTCGTCTATGGCAAGTTGTTTTAGAGTTCTAGTGGCCAAATATGGAGCGGACGAGGTACCATACGTGACTGTTCGTAACTTGTACGCTTTAATTTGCTTGTTTGGGTCAGCTCTCCATAGCCTCCTTTGTAAGTTCTGTTGTGTGGTTGCTACAGGATTTGCCTGTACATTTTCTCAATATCTGCGATGTTTGTATTTCCTCCGTCTTGTTATAATAGAGAACAGATCGTGTTGTATTGTTGGACCTACTAGCAGGATATCGTTGAAACTGATCCCGTTTGTTATCTTCATTGATGCATCAAAGACTACCCTAACCTTGGTTGTTGTACTTGACTGCTTGACGACAGCATGCTGAGGTAGGTAACATGTTTGTCCCTTGGCATCTTCTGAATTGACCGGAACCATATTTCCTAGCTTTATGTTTTCATTCATAAAGTTTTGGTAGCCTTGTTTTAATTGTGGGTTGCTGTCTAATCTTCTTTCTAATTGAATTAGTCTTGAAACCGCACATTTCCTTGAGTCTCCTATTTCCAGTTCATCCCTTAGTGGTATAGTGACCACATGTCGTCCTTCTGGTAGTCTTCTGTGGGTAATTGCGTTGTTGCTCACTCATCTCTTCTTCTTCTGAGGATGACTTTCCCTTGGGTAGCTCTTCAATTTCCCAGAATTGTCGCTGCTGCACGTCTAGGTTGTTTTGTCTAGGTTGAGAATCCATCCTAACTCGGTTTTCTGGGCTATTGGTTGGTACGGTGATCTCTTTATTACACCGTCTAACAAGATGTTGGCGTATACCTACCTCTGTTCTTAAAATCATATTAATTGGACCAGATGAGTCAAAATTTGGATCAAACAATGTCAGCTTCCTCCAAGTTTATTTGTTAAGACCCTTTACTGGCGTTCTAGTGTAACTTCCACCACCAGCTTGTATGTCGAAGGGTAATTAGGTGAAATGGTTATGTGTACCTTATAATTTATTTTATTAGTTTTCATTCCTCCGATTCCGATAAATCTGCTCGAAATTTAGGTAGGTTCAGTTGTTCGGTACCTGCCTGCGTGATAAATGATGACTGAGAGCCTGGATCTATTAGTGCACGTAATTTTACCGGATATCCGATGCAACTTATAGCGTTGATCAATGCGGTAGCTAACAAGGGCATCTTATTCTGTACATTGCCTTTTTCGTTGTTGATTTTCGCGGAATGGAGCGTTGTGGATGTTGTCACCTCCCATGTGTGCAGCAATGTGTTATGCCTTCTTTGACATACCACACACGTTTCCTTTATTTGACATGCAAATTTGTTGTGCGTGGAGATTAGACAAATACTACAAAAATTGATTGCTGCTATTATTTTGGATTTTTCCAGAACTTGCATGTTTTTAACAACTGGGCACGTTGTTATTTTGTGAGATGCACTGCAGACAATGCATCTTTTTTATATCCCAGCGTTATTCTAGGCGGTGGTACATTTACAGCAATAGGTGGTGTGTTTGTTGTTCTGCCTTGTTGTGCACCCTTTGTTGTTGATGCTTCTAGAGATTGGAAACGACATTCTAGAAACTTTAAGAACTCACTTAACGATTGAATTTCCCGAGGATTCACCAGAGTAACTTCATATAGACGATATGTCTTTCTGGTCAGCTTCCTTAACACTAATGGAATTAGTATTGCATTCCACGTTGACGTCTCAATGCCCAAGTTGCTTATGGCATGAAGATTTTCATTTATTGTGTCGTGCAGAGAATTTATTGTATTTGCCGACTCGGAATTGTGCGTTGGGAGATTCAATAGCGTATTTACGTGATTGGTGACAAGTAAATGCTTGTTGTTATAGCGATTTACAATTATTTTAAAAGCATCCGCATAATTCACTCCAGATGTTGATATATGATTCAAAAGTTTTGCCGCATCTCCTCTATAATGTATGATTTGAGGTAGCATATTTTATGAGTGTCAGGAAGGGTTTTATTTTCGTGTACAAACCTGCTGAATCTATCATAAAATGCTGCCCATTCCTTATATTGCCTATTGAAATACGGGATTTCAAGAGGCGGTAATTTTATTTCCGGTTGATAATTTTTCTCAGTAAGTGGACTTCTTTGAGCTGCTCGTTGTTGAATAGCTGCCTGTAGTCTCGCGGACATCTCATCCACATTTTGACTCATCCTGTCATAAATTTCATCGAGAAAGTACGAAGTATGTTGTTATTCTTCTGGTATTTCAACGAGGATTTCCTCATTCAGCGTATCCATCTTTACTCTGCTGCTCTCAAACTGTTGTAATTTTTGGGTTAAATGAGGAGTACCACGACCTTCTTCTAAACATACTCGAGCTTGCTGCAATAAACTGTTGATATGATTTACTTTTACAACGGCACTTTTAAGTAGTTTTACTGACGTTTCATCGAGCTTATAGTTGTTGATTGTATTTTCAGTGTTTTTTACAGACGGTGGTGGGATTTTGTCGTTGTTGTTGAATAATTCATTAAAATCATCCACCTTCTTGTATTCAACTAGCTTACTTTCATGTCGACTGTGGCTCGTAGCAACCTCAAGATCAGACGATGGACGTGGTTGTTCTTCATTATGATGATCAGTCAACATGGTTGATGCTAGATGTTGGAGCTAGGTGTTGAACTTATCCCATACTGAAAATAAAATAAGCATTTCAAGAATGATTTATTGAATCTTCAATTCCACAAAGCTTTATTTTTCAGCCCTGGCATGAAATGAGAGCCAACAAAATTCGGTTGTTATTGTCATATTTTGTTTGACCAGCATTTACTTAAATGTAACTATATGAATATTAATAAATCCAATAATTTATGCCTTCGTTATAATATTTAGGTGCTCATAAATTAAACAAAAATTCGAACACAGTACATTAATTTAATTAATTTATATGCGTCATCAGTAGAATATAGGCCTAAATACAATTTTGATTCAATGGTTTAGTAGTCATAATTCATCATTAGTGAATTTGATGATGATTCAATAAATTATTGATAAGGCACCACCACATACGCACATACTTATATACACAAAACACCATATGACGGATTTTCTAGAATTTTCTTCGCTTCATACTACTTTATTGAGCCAAAACTGAAATTTATTTAGTCTTTATTAAATAATGTGATACCAAACACAAAAGCGTTATAATGTTATGTGTCTATGTATTATGTGAAAGCTTTTTTACCGGAAATTGAAGATTTTTCAATTCTAAGATAAAACATACATGGAAATGTTATATGTTATGGGAAGAATCTTTTAGTATAAATAACAAGTAAAAAAGTGGAGACATATTGTCTCTATAATTTTTTATTTGGTTTGGTTTGCAGTATATGCCCTCCCCCCCCCCCCCCCCTCTCCTTATTATATGGCACCCATTATATTGAATAACGTAATAATTCACTGTCTGATTGTATAAGAAGACAACGAGGAGCACAAAAAATAAATAAAAAAGAATTGAATTCGAAAATCTCGCTTAAAAAAAGTATTTACGAGTATGGTTTGGTCTGGTGAAATCAACATGATCACCAGATTAAACATATACGGGTAAACATGTTTACATACACAGTTATCTGTATAATTTAATATTCAAATCACCAACGTAATTTGGCATTCGTTCAATTTTCATACGTACGTAGATATGGTGTCATGAAATTATAATGCAATTATTAACTTTGGATTGATAAAGACGATATCCCTATAAAATGCGATATGTTACACAAATATATAAAATATTTATCAGCATGTGCGGATATATCTTTAGCTTTGATTACATCCAAGCCCCGGTAGATTTGGGGCGATGTACTTTCAACATGAGCGGACCATTTTATCTTACCTCTATATACGAGCATAATATCGATCATATAAGCTAAACAAAATGCTTGTTACAAAACAAATTTGTTTATAGCAAACTTTTTTGGGTATATACGATATGCTTTTATGGTGGGTGTGGGTGGGGTACGTATATACAAGAAAATTTTTTATATCAAGTAACTTTCCGCGCGAAACATTAATAGTCGTTTATGTCTATAACGATTTTTATTGCAAAATGTAGCCGATTATTTTATATGAAATATACGCGGCGCGCACACATAAGCAAATGTGCGGTCATAAAGTTAAATTTTTTTTTACAACCCAACATATTTTGGAAATTTTCTTTTCACCTCATTACACGTTTGATTTAAGTGATTTGGGGGGATTAAAGTTGACAACAGTTTGGGTAAACAGTATTTGATTTAGCGGTGAACTTTTATTTATTTTTTTCGGGTGCGTTAAATTAAATGAGACGTTAAATAGAAAGTGTCTATAAAATTTATGGGTATATGTGGTTTACGGTTTAGGATGGGTGGAAGTTTATTTGATTAAAACTCTATCGATACTCGTATAACTTTTGATTTCTTATAGGATTCAGTTAATTAAAAAGGAAACTTAGTTCCCTCACGAAACGGGAAAATCGAATTTACTCAACGTAATATTGTAACGCATGTATTCTCAACGTTTTAATAAATGTGTACCTAAAATATTTGAAATATGTGGTGTAATATTTGTAAGCATTGTCACGTGATTACAATCTCTTCTTAAATTCTTTTGTCACGAGCTAAGCCCAAACGGAAAAAAGTAGAATCACAATGTAAAGGGAGTCTCAGCAAGAGGGCCGGATTTAATTTTAAGAAAAACACATTTCTATTTCCACATAAAGAAAACTACACGAAACCTCTGGCACAGGGTTATTCTTTTGTTGAAATTTTGAATAACGTTTTCGCATAAATGGGGCTGTATTTCCTTTTAAGATGTTCAACTGTTTCAGGCTTATTCGCATACACCTTTTCCTTCACATAGCTCCAAAGAAAAAGGTCCATCGGTGTTACATCGCACGATCTTAGTGGCCAATGTTGATCGCCAAATCGAGAAATGACACGACCTGGAAACTTAGTCCGCAGTAACACCATTGTTTCACATCCTATGTGGCAGGTCGCACCGACTTGTTGGAAACACATGTCCTCCACATCAACTATATTCAATTCAGGCCACAAAAACTCTCTAGCACATTTCCAGCCGCATTTTCAAGAGATACTCCGCCAGCCCAAAATGCACACGAAACAGTTACTCGCGTTGGATGCATTGGTTGTTTGACTACCACACGAGGATTGTCAGCACCCTAAATCCGACAGTTTTGCTTATTTACGTATCCGTCTAGTTGAAAATGTGCCTCATCTGAAAAAATGATTTTCTTCGAAAAACCCACATTAATTTGATGATGTTCCACCCAATCAGCAAATTCACGGCGCTGTGCATGGTCCCTTGGCTTGATTTCATGCACCGATTGAAACTTCTACGCGTGCAAATGCAGACATTTTACAAAAATTTGTTGCACATTGCTTCTGGAAATGCTTAATTTTCGACCACGATGCCAAATGGAAGTTCCTGGATTCTCGGCCATAGATTCCCTTACTGTGGCTACATTTTCGAGTGACTGACAAGGACGACGATGAACAATGAACTCCTGATCCATCATGCACGTTCCCGATATTGTTGCAAATTTAATTTACAATCTTTTAGTACGTCATCGTCCTCTTAAATGTTGTAAATTTGCTGCTACTTCTGGTGGACCGAAATTAAACAATTCGATCTTTAATGTTTCCGTGTGTTACAATTTCCAATCTATGTTCTAGTACGATAGCCAATGGTGATCAAGGATTAGATTGTTTGTTCGCCTATGTTATGTTATTTTTTCTTCCAGCATGCGCGTTAAGAAATCTTGTTAAATCGTAAATTTTTAAATGATTCGTCTATTGTACACCAACCAGTTCCCGAAGGGCCGCATACTGTAAAAATATCCAGTATTTTGACTAGAATTGAGCAGCCCAGAAGTTTAGTCAAACTACATTTAAAATAAATATTTTTACAACGGATGCAATTTTTTATTTAGAATTAAATATTTCCAGAAGCACTATGCAACGAATTTTGGTAAAAGATCTGCATTTGCATGCTTGGACCATGCGCAGTGCCGTGAATTTGCTGATTGGGTGTTGGAACATCATCAAATTAACGCGGATTTTTCGAAGAATTTTTTTTTCAGATGAGGCACATTTTCAACTCGACGGATACGTAAATAAGCAGAAGTGTCGGAATTAGAGTGCTGAAAATCCTCGTGTGATAGTCAAACAATCAATACATCCAATGCGAGTAACTGATTATTGTGCATTTTCGGCTGGCGGAGTAATTGGGCCGTATTTCTTTGAAAATGCTAACGGAGTTTTTGTAGCCCGAATTTGGTGTAATTGATTTGGAGGACATGTTTTTCCAACAAGAAGGTGCGAATGCCACACAGCCCGTGAAACAATGGTGTTACTGCCGACTAAGTTTCCAGGCCGTGTCATTTCTCGACTTGGCGATCAATATTGGCCACCAAGATCGTGCGATGTAACACCGATGGACTTTTCTCTTTGGAGCTATGTGAAGAAAATGGTGTATGCGAATAAGCCTGAAACAGTTGAACATCTTAAAGATGAAATACGGCGCGTTATTGGTGAAATACAGCCACATTTATGCGAAAACATTATTCAAAATTTCAACAAAAGAATAACCCTGTGCCAGAGCTTTCGTGGTGGCCATTTGCCTGATGTTGTATTTCACATTTAATCGGAACTATTTTTCTTTATGTTGAAATAAAAATTTTTGCTAATTCAAAAATAAATGTGTTTTTCTTTAAAACTAAACCCGGCGCTCTTGGTGAGACACTCTTTATGAAAGAAATGAGTGCGATTTATAAAAAACGATTTGGAGCGGTGGTTTAAGCATACATCCGACAGGACCATAAATGTCAATTGCAAGTGCAGCAAAATATATAAAAAAGTCGAACACATTTGTACAGAAGAGGATTTCAAACTATTCAATGTATATAAATTGAACCACTACAAAAAAGGAGGATGACGCCATTATACAGTTATTTGATAAAACTTCTTCGCTGACGCTTGGAGGCAGCTGTTGAAAAATTGGCGCTAAAGAAGATTATTGTATTATAACATGGCTACGCATATCGAAATACTTTGGTCAAACCACTGTTAACACAAAAACACATCGAAATCGACTACAGTGGGTGAACAAACATAAAACCAAATTTTGGAGTTTTAATACTAAAAGGAGTATTTGGTCAACTAAGCAAAAACAGTATGTATGGGGATGCTTCACTAAGCCAGGTTTTGGTACCTAAATGCACTTTTCATGAATACAATTTATTCACGAAGTTTGTTACCATATGTCCGTAAATGGTTTGGATCGGGGAGCTCTAATTGAATCTTGCAAGAATACAACTTCAAATGACAACAAGACATTTTTACTTAGTCTTTTGCCGTACTCGCTCTTGTTGCACCTACTGTAAGTCTGCTTAGCGCATGAGAACGGATCGGCAGACACCAAATCCATGTGTTATTATTTTTCTAGAAGCACTTTTGAATATTTAGAAAATATTTTTCATTGTCTTAAAACTCTTCAAGTAATAAATCAGCCGGATCACACGCAAACGTCGTTATTTGAAAATGGAAAATCCGTCAAAGCAAAATAATAACTATAAGTTAAGTTTATATTGTAGGAGTTTAATAAATCACTGTGCTTGAATCGTAAACTTTTTTTCGTGTAACAAGCTGGCCACCCAAGGGGTAAACCTAATTCAAGTATGCTGAATTCGACGGTGCTAGTCCCATTTCAAAGTTAGTCCCCATTTTTGAGATATGGCGATCGACATGTTTTGGCTCTGAGTCAAAATATACACTCATTTTCACGTTGATAGCTCTTGAACCATTAAGATTTTCGTTTTGCTTTCTTCAGCACAGTTGTTGCGCAATCCAAGACAAACAACTTTGCCGAACATATCAAGCCCGATAAACCACATTTACATTCACATTTTTGTGTTATTTGTTTTTCTTTTCATTTCGATCATTTTTTGTCATATTATTGAATTTAAATCGATTGAAATCGATCGAATAAACATCGATTCGACCAATATAGATACAATAGAAACTATTTAAAACTAGATTTTTCCCGCTCTACCAATGTTCGAGCCTTGCCGTTACTTGGTAAAAACGCTCGAAGTGCTCATCGGATGCGGATGGTGATTGTTCGGCGAATTTTTCCACATGACAATGCCAAAAATGTATTTTCAATGACATTCGAACGATTATATTATTAAAAGTAGTCAGCATATTTTCAATATATTTGCGCCAATCATCGTATCGATTAATTCCGAGAACATTCCTAATAACTTCTTTTAGACAATTTTATGCCACAAGGTCTCGTTCACTGAGAGCATTTTCAAATGCATCATCGTTCATCAAACGACGAATATCTGGTCCATTAAGTATTCCCGTAATAAAAAACAAGATGCAAAATGAAATTTCATTTGATCAAAATTTAGAATCGATTAGATTCAAACACCAACCTTTTTTAATTTTCATTCCACTTAACCGTGGAAAAATGCGACGCTGAATTCAGCGCTTTTATAAAATGTTTAACTACTCCAAGCTTGATATGAAGTGGTGTAGCAATATTTTTTCAATTGGCACAAGTGGAGCCTCAACGATGTTGTCGTACCGCAATCTAATGTTCTTGCGTAAAGCTCAGTTCCTTTCGTTGTATTGGTCGCCTTTAAAACGTGTATTCCTCAAACACATAAAACAAAAGAGCTATCACTTTTAAAGCACAAATTTTCCATTGATTTGTTGACGTTTCCTTTGTGTTTGCTGAGTGCAATTAGAATGGAATTTTTTGAGTTGGTAACATGAAGGAGAACTGCCTTCAAACTGCTTTTGGAGGAATCGCTAAACAATCGAAACAACAAAACAACAAACAACAACAAAACAATTGTTCCCAAAATTTATACCAAGATCTCCAGTTACGACCTCTACACGCGACACAAGGTCGAGATCTTACTTCTATTCAAACCAAATTATGCATATAAGCGCTATACTATATTACCAAGAAGTAAACTCGTCGCTGAACTTCCGGCAAATATAGAAGACGGCGATATCTATGTAATGCCAACTACAATTAATGGTAACCTAATTATTTCCGAGGGAATATACCATAGTAGAAATTGGTACGGACCTCTGGAAATCGAACAACCGATCAGGGTCGAGCTGTTTAAAAATTCTTTTCGAGTTGAATCTCACCACTGCAATGTGCAAGAATTGAGTGAACAACAAGACGAAGATATTTCAAATCTTATCAGAATTGAACATCTCAATTCTGCAGAAAAAGCAGCCATTATTAAACTTTGCCACCAATACGAGGATCGATTTCTTAAAACGGAGCAAAGATTATCATCCACTAATGATGTGAACCACGAAATAAATTTAAAAGACGATACACCTATTTTCTCCAAAAGCTACCGTTAATCGACGATCGGTACCCTTTACCAAACATCACCCATATTCTCGATAAACTAGGGAAATGTATGTATTTCTCTACCTTGGACCTCACATCTGGGTTTGACCAGATAGAGGTAAGGAAACAAGATATTCCCAAAACCGCATTTTCCGTAGATCATGGCCATTATGAGTACACATTCGGTCTGCAGAATCCCCCTTCAACTTATCAAAGGATCATGATGGATAATGTATTAGGCGATATCCAAGGTAAATCTTGTTTGTGCTATATGGACGATATTATCGTCTTTTCCACCTCACTCCAGGAGCACATGGAAAGCCTAAAAAACGTCTTTAATAAATTGAGTAAAGCGAACTTAAAGGTACAAATGGATAAGTTGGAATTTCTCCATAGAGAAATGGCCTTCCTAGGCCATATCGTAACGACTGACGGGGTCAAACCAAACCCCGACAAATTAAATGCGATTAAAGACTTTCCAATTCCCAAAACAGAGAAATATATTAAAAGCCTTTTAGGCCTATTGGGATATTACCGCAAATTCATCAGAAACTTTCCCGAAATTACTAAGCCCTTAACGGAATGCACAAGACAAAGAAAAGACAAAAAGATCACCCTCGACACTAGATATATCTAGTGTTTCGAATATTGTAAGGAATTGTTGCGTAACGAACCTATATTACAGTCTTTTCTAACGTAGCCATTGGGGCCGTTCTTTCCCAATCTTAAAGATAAACCTATATGATACGCATCCAGGACTTTAACGATCACGGAGCAAAACTACTCTACTATAGAGAAAGAGCTTCTAGCCTGGGCAACTAAGTACTTTCGACCGTACTTATTTGGCCAAAAATTGAAGATCGTCACTGACCATAAGCCTCTGACATGGCTTTTCAACCTCAAGGAACCCAACTCGAAGTTGGTTCGTTGGAGATTGAAATTGGAGGAATACGATTTCGAAATCTTATACAAAAAAGGCGTAAAAAACACCAACGCTAATGCACTCTCACGAATGAAACCTGAACTTGACGTTATCAATATCTTGAACACCTCTAAAACCTCAGATTCCTCTACAGGTACTCAAATCTCAAACAATGACAAACAAACCGTTGTACCAACTACTAATGCACCTATAAATCATTTTAGTTCCCAATATATCATAAATGTTGATCCCGAAATGCAAGGGATAAATGTTCAACATGAACATCCATTTGGCAAACATAGAGTGATAATATACATGCCGAGGCATCATTTACCAACCATCCGCCTAAATATTTCCACACAAGTAACCAAACATCGAGTAACAGGAATATTATGTGACGATATAGTCTTCCAAATAGCTACGGAAGCTTACCGAGAGAAGTTCGGTAATTCTCACAAACCATATCTGGTAAGAACACACACTCTTTTAACAGATGTGATCAATCCTGAGGACCAACAATCTATAATAAGGAAAATGCATGAGGAAAATCACCACCGTGACCGTCGAAAACCACGAGTTCAATAAAAGAATTTACTATTACAACACCTGCACGGTATGCCTTCAGACCAAATATGACAGACATCCACTGAAAGTAGAGTATGAGATCACAGAAACACTGAAACGACCCATGGAAATCCTCCATATAGATTTCTGTTTCTTTCAAAATCATGCATTTCTCTCACTCATCGACAAATTCACAAAATTCGCTGGAGCCTTCTACGCATGAAGACACGCACTAGCGATGGAATTCAAAGAAAACTTGAGCGATTCTTCAGCATACACGGTAGACCAGTAAAAATCATTACCGACAATGAAGGATATATGAACACACCTTCGTTCAGAGCCTTCTTAGAAGAACATCATATTGAACTACACCACACATCATCATATTCGTCAACAGAGAACTCTCATGTTGAAGGATTGCACTCAACTCTTCAAGAGCTTGTCAAAATTGCACATTTAAATTCCCATCAATTAGGTATCAACGAGTTAATGAATCGTGCTATTTTCTCCTACAACAACTCCATCCATTCAACAACAAAATTTACACCGTTCGAATTATTGAGTGGACAATATACTTAGGGAAACCTATCAATCCTACACCCCTAAATGCACAAGAATACCTTATTAATCATACGTTAGCATACGAGGAGCTATGCAAGCGTATACATGAGGAAACTCATTCAAAAAAGGTTAAGTTAATCAATAAACCCAATATTGGTCGCTCAAAGATCAAACCCGGATATGTCATTAAGAAAATTCTTAAAGATAACAAAGTCACTAACTTAACTAAAGACGGCAAATATCACAAGAAACTGATAAAGGATCCATTTCAGGTGCATGCTCGTCACGAGCCAGACGCTGAAAGTGACCGGCCTGAACAACAACCAGGGCTTGATACCGGCCAAGATGGGTCAGGCCAGAATAATCAATAGTTATAAAAGGATCATCCACGTCGAAAGAACCGTTAATGACAATACAGAATACAAGTATGCATTTAAAAACAAATTAGAAATCCTTGAACACAAATTTAAAGAACTACAAGACAACGTTAACCTTTTGAAACCTACACGGATCAAAAGAGGATTTATTAACGGACTAGGTTCCTTGATCAAAGGCATTACAGGAAACTTAGATCAACACGATCTAGACGAAATCAGTTCCGGAATGCACAGTTTTTAGGAGAATCAAAATAATCTAAATAAACAAAATGACACTCAAATCGAGATAAATAAAGGTAAAGGACAGTAATAGGAAGATCGCATTTGAATTAAATAGGCTCAGTAACACAACACAATCAGGAATACAAATGATAAAAATAGATCGATACATCTTTAAACTGATTAACACAATAGATACCTTCGCCCGACATATAGACGACATTTTAGACGCACTCAGCTCAGCTAGACACAGACGCAACTCTCGACATTGATTATCTAACAATGAAATTCATTTTGTTAACGATGTACTGTACCACGACCGAATTGAAATTATCAGCCCAAACAATATTTATGATCTATTGACATTACAGGGATATTACAATCAGTCTAGTATTATTCTCTGTATACAAGTTCCGACCTTCTATGAAACAATATTCAGTTATTTCAAAATTAAACCAATTCCATCCAAAAACCTCATAATCACCCCAATTCCCTCATATAATATCATCCTAAACGAACAAAATTACTATCAATACATCGTACAACCATGCAACGAATTGGAAAACACGTATTACTGCACTAAACAATCACTACAAGCAATAAGCAACACCCGCATGCCAAGCATCATTTCACAACAACCAGCTCAATATAATCACACTGTCTACGAATTGACTAACAGAAGTAGAATTCACATCTACCTGTGAACAATCTACGAAGTCCATCAAGGGCCAAGCGTCAGTCACACAGCCTGTAGCAATAGACGTCAATACATCATCAACAAACGGAACCAAAGACCATAAGGAAATCCCTATGGCCTTCTCTTCGGCGGGAGAAGTTACGATCCTCTACACGCGACACAACAACAAAGTAACATGGAATGGAGAACTACTTTTCTATGATACACAAACGACGCGCGGGGTAACACCATACAAACCACGCGCAACGAAATCGCTGAATATACATAAATGCAACCGTGCGAATTGCAACCTGGCCTAAATGCATTTATGTATATCGCATGCCAACGTTTTAGAATTAAGTATAATTGTAAATTAGTATTAAGTTATCTTTCGGGCTAGAAACGAACGGCCTGTGTGGGGTTTGCTATTACCCCCATCAGGCGCCTCCCCGGGTGGCGGATAGGGGAATGCTTGCCAGATATGGTAGGTACCGGGGAAATTAAATACTCGGGGCGGACCAAAAAATAGCACACCAAAGCTAAGGTGGTACTACATACGCCGATGGCTGCGTGGCTAAGAGGGTGCTTAGTCGTTAGTATGTGAACTCCGAATTTGGCGTCATTCGGATTAAACCCATAGCCTTCTTATGATAACGCAGAGCTCTGTCATATAGGCGACCGTTAATTTCTCGTGCTACTCGTGGGAATAAAATAAAAATTTATGATGAAAAATAATGATGAAAATAATAGCCTAATAATATTAGGAAACGAGACGGATGCGTCTTTAGAAGCATCAAATCAATATTCAGTAACCATCAATATTCAGTAACTGCAAAAGACGCGGTCTCTACTGAAAAAGGAACTTCATTACAAATACCGAGTGCAAACATTATAAACAGCGAGGAACTGTTATCCAAGTTTCAGAAAATGGAGAAACTAATCGCGCAGCTGAGCAATGAAGTTGCGAACTTAAGAGAGAAAACTCTACACTAAAAGAAAAGGTTAAAAATAGTAAAGCTGAGAATTCAGCACGAGCTAACAACCTGCCTGTCAACCATATTCAGCCATCAACAAGTCAACATCATTCAAATAATTCCAACTGGTTGCTGCAGCAATTTTCAGTCTCTCAACAGAATAATAGATTTAATGCTCTGAGTATAGAGGATTATTTCACAGATGAGGAAGAATTTGAAGAAGAACTTTCCAGAGCTAATAACAGAATTCCTAAGAAACGTAGGTGCACAAAAACGAAAACTCCCCCAAAAAATAATACACAAAGTGTGAACAGTAACACTGAACAGAAAAACCCAAAAATACCACTGCCTCCACCCATTAATGTGAGCAATATCAACAATTTCGAACTTTTTCGACAAAAAATAATAAAAACCACTAGTGAATCAACTAATTTTAAGGCGCTCTCAAATAGTGGCACTAGAATTACCTTTCAAAATGAAAATGATTACAGAAATGTCAAAAAATTACTGGAAGAATTAAAAAATGAATCTAGCAACCAACTAGAAAATATTCAATATCACACCTACCAGCTGAAGAGTGAAAAGGCCTATAGAGTGGTTATCCTCTCAGACCTTCTTCTATTAGTCACGATGAAATTAAAGCAGACTTAGAAAAAATGGGACATGGGAATTGTCAACAACTTGGACATACCAAGAGCGTTTGCTATCGTCAAACCAAAAGCGTTAAATGCGCGGTAAATCACCACACGACAAAATGCAAGAAAACACCAGATATCGCGCCTTCTTGTGCTCTTTGTCAACAACAAGGGCATACTGCAAATTATAAAGGATGCCGTGTATATCAGAACAAAATTAAAAGTCAACAGAATAATAGAACAAGCGCAGTGCAGCGATTACAAACCAAAGTTGCTAAACCACAAACAACAATCACACCATCCACAGTTGGATTATCCTATGCGCAAATCGCCAACGAGTCAAATAACACTGAAATTATTAAAATGCTTAGCCAAATTCAACAGTCACTTGGTCATCTAGCAGAGAGGGTGGCAAAACTGGAAACCTATATCTATCCACCAAGCAAAAAAGTCAGCATACTCACAAATGGTTAACTCGTTCCTACGCATTGTAGCTTGGAACGCTAATGGGCTCAACCAACGAGCCCACGAACTGGAAATATTTCTCCACACAAACAACATTGATATTGCGCTGATTTCTGAGACGCATTTCTCCAACAAAAGCTTTATCAGAATAAAGGGTTTTAATTCCTACTGGACAACCCATACTAGTGAAAGAGCTAGAGGTGGTTCAGCTGTACTAATCAAAAATAATATCAAACACAATCGACAAGAGGATATTCGTGAAAACTATTTGCAAGCAACTGTTATCTCAATCCAATATAATGGCGCAGATCTAAATATTGCAGCAGCGTACTGTCCTCCACGGCATACACTAACGAAGTTACAATTTAATAACGTCTTCAATAAGCTCGGTCCAAGATTTATTATTGGAGGGGACTACAATATAAAACATACAGCTTGGGGTTCCAGGCTTATTTCTCCTGGGAAAGGTAACACCTTGTTCAATGCCATTCATGAAAACAAATGCGAATATCTGTCCCCAGGGGGGCCAACGTATTGGCCAACGGATGCAGGAAAAATACCAGATCTACTGGATTTCTTCATCATAAAAAGTATTCCTCTAAGTTACACTAGAGTCGAAGGAATTAACGACCTAACATCTGACCACATTCCTGTACTGCTGTCAGTAAGCGCTACAGTAATAAAGAAACAGAAAAAGCAAAATCTTACTAATAGATTCACGGATTGGGACATCTTCAGAGAAAATTTGGAACAGCTGGTTGAATTAAAAGTTAGTATTAAAAGCAATGAAGAATTGGAACAAGAAACAAACAATTTTATTGAATATACTCGAATGGCTGCCAGACTAGCTACTCCTGAATCAAAGGACAAAGCGGAGATTGAAGTCAAATACCCGGCTGAAATCAGGGAACAAATCAAGTCAAGAAGAAGGGCGAGGAGAATATGGCACCTCACCAGAAATCCCGCTGACAAGATAACTTTTAATCGAATAAGTAACAAAGTCAATAGACTAATCAAAAATTTCAAACAGAATTGCCTCGATAACTACATAAGTGGGCTAGGTCCAGAAATGGATAAAGACTACTCGTTATGGAAAGCAACCAGAAGATTTAAACGACCTGTAGTTCGAGAGTATCACCTTTAAGGAATGCTCAAGGCAGTTGGGTTCGACAAGACAAAGAAAAAGCGGAACTCTTTGCTCAACACCTAGCAGCAGTGTTTCAACCCCATGACATTCAATCCAACATTGATGTAACACCTGTTTATCAACCAAATCAGGACTTTAAAAGGGTCACGCCAATGGAAATTTGCTAAAGAAATCGACAAAAATCTTAATCATAAAAAAGCACCTGGAATTGATGAAATATCACCGGGTCTATTCAATGAACTTCCAAATAAAGCAATCATCTTGATCACATACTTATTTAATGCCTGTATGAGATTGAAGAATGTACCCAAATGCTTCAAAATGGCCCAAATAATTATGCTAAAGAAACCAGGTAAACCAGATGAAGAAGTAACATCATACAGACCAATCTCACTGCTTCCGACCTTATCAAAGCTGTTCGAGAAACTGCTACTAAAACGTCTAAAGCCAATGGTAAACGTTCCTGATTTCCAATTTGGATTCAGGAATAACCACTCCACCATAGATCAAGTCCATCGAATAACTGCGGTAATAGAGCAAGCGTTAGAAGAAAAGAAATATTGCCCGCCGTATTTCTGGATGTATCCCAGGCCTTCGATAGGGTTTGGCATGAGGGATTGACATTCAAAATGAGCAAAATTCTACCACAAAACTATTGCCAGCTGCTTGAATCATACCTCTCTGATCGCCAATTCAGTGTCATTCATGAAGAAACATGTTCTGACTTTTATCCAGCGATTGCGGGAGTTCCGCAGGGAAGCGTAATGGGTCCCCTCCTCTACGTTCTTTATACTGCGGACATACCTACAACGAATAAAACATTCATCGGCACGTTCGCTGACGACACTATAATTATGTCAGTAGACGAATCTCAACCAAGAGCAGTGGAAAATCTTCAACGAGCAATGGACAACGTTACTAAATGGACAATTGACTGGAAAATCGCTCTGAATGAGCTCAAATCAACATATGTGACATTTACGCTCCAACATAAAAATAACACTCTTCATATACACCTCAATGGAGTGCAAGTGCCGCAGGCTGAATCGGCAAAATACCTTGGTCTACATTTAGATTCCAGGCTCAACTGGAAACATCACGTGAGACAAAAAGCTGAACAGATACGATTGAAACAACGTCAAATGTACTGGTTAATTGGACTTCATTCCAAAATGAACCTGTAGTGCAAAAGACTGGTATACCAGACTATCTTCAAACCAATATGGATGTATGGTGCGCAGCTATGGGGTTGTACACATAAACCCAATACAGACATTATAAAACGAAGCCAAAATAAATTTCTTCGAATGGTCACCAACGCCTACCGATTTGTGACCAACAAGGAAATCCACAATGATTTAGAAATACAATTGATAGACGACGTTATCCGCGAATGTGCCATAAAACATGAGAAGAGACTTCTTACCCACACCAATCTTGAGGCCGTACAACTACTGGACAGTACAAACGAAGTAAGGCGGCTCAAACGAATCAAACCACATGAGCTAACCGTATGAAAATTATAAACCAAGGGAACTGGACACTGGTCCAGCAGACCCACACAAGTTTATGCTTATCTCATAAGTACTAATGTCAACCTTACTAATGAATTAATAATGTTTAAGATTGTAGTAGCCATATCAATAAAGTTGTAAAAAAAAAAAAAAAAAATCTTTCGGGCTAGAAACATTAAAATCTTAAATAAACAAAATTAAATGAAATAAAGTTTGTGATAAAGTTAAATTCAAATTGTTTTTTTATAATAAATCCAGACCGTGAAACATAAGTCTTCTAACCTGTCTAATTTCGGCCCTGTTTGGATGCTGTGAAAAATGGTTAAAATTTTATTGAATATCGTGTACCTATGACTTTCAGTTTTTAAGTGTTGTGCGAAACTCAATTTTCTGTACTTTTCTTAAATTTGGTTATGTCATTGATGTGTTCCTTGTATTTTATTTGAAATGAGCGTTCTGGTTGGTATACTTAACCGGCCTGCAGTTGCATTTAGCCATGTTTCTCTAGACGGCAAGGTAAGAGCCGGAGTCTTCTGTAAGAAGCTTTTGCCAAAACTGAGAAGACCCTGCCTTGTTTGCGAACATGAGAGAAGGCTGGGTCTACAGATGAATGACATTGTAGAAGCCAGGCATATGAAGTTATCCCAGTTTTTCATCCCAGAAAAAAATAAAATTACATTACATTTCATCTCATCCCAGTTATTTCTATTAAAACTTGTGTAAGACGGAAAAAGTTTTTGTCAAGTATTGGCGCAAATGGCCAAGTTCAATATGGGCACATATAAGAATATGATAAAATCGTGCTATTTTCCTAGAAATATGATTTGTCGGAAATGATTCTTTATGTTTTGAATAACTTACATGACGGAATAACGCAGTGGTTATCAAGAGATCTTGGTGTGACCAAGGCCTATCCGGCTGTATATGCCACTACACATAAATATCTCTAGTATAGGCACAAGGGAATTTAAGACTCCACTGTAGTTCGCGAAATGCTACCATATTACTTAGTGAAGCTATTTATAATCATTTTTTCGTACGTCGAGTACAGAAACAACAATTAAATGAAATAATCTGCGAAGGATATTTTGTTGTTTTTACTCAACTTAAAAAAATATTCCGTCTTATACAAGTTTAAATAGAACAAACTGGGATGAGATGAAATGTATTGTTTAAAGAAATTTAACTTTTTTCTGGGATGAAAAACTGGGCTAACTTCATATGCCTTAGAATTCGCATGGACGAAGTGGGGAAGAGACTTCAGATAACTTTATATGTTCGTCTCCAGCACTATCATACAGAAGGCAAAGGTATTTAGGCGTGTATAGTATGGCCAGCCTTTCAGATCTCGCGGACTATGGAGTGGCAGATATTTTGCGCTACTGGCATTTCTTCTTGCTGAATAAAGCATAACGAAAATCGTAATGGTTCACGAGCTGTCAACGTGAAAATGTGTGTATATTTTAACAAATTTTTGACTCAGAGCCAAAACATGTCGAAAGCGATATCTCAATAATGGGGACTAACTTTGAGAAGTTTACTCCCTGAATGCCTAGCTTGTCACATTTTTCAACTAGCACAGTGATCGATTTAGCTAAAGTTAGTGGAAAGCTCTTTTAATAATAGAATATACTCTCGTATAATGGTTGTATTATTGTAGGCATCCTTCTGAGAATTTTATTGAAAATATGCTGAAAAAATATTTCAAAATTATTGCTAAGTTGTTTTTTACCAATAAAAAGTTTATTTTTTTTCCAAAGTCATGAACCATTTTATGTATCGCTCCAAATTGTATAAACTATCTATATAGTAATTTAACCAATCATCGTAAAATTCCATCATCATCATCAGCATCCAACTCATGATGTGTATTGATTTGGCGTTTAAGTATCTCATATATCGAGGAATTTTTGCTCGTCCGAAATAAAATGGAACAAAAAGTTTTGATGAAAAATCAAGAGATAAGCAAACTGCTCCATTGTATCCTATCGATATTGTGCACTATATGTGTACAGCAGAGTAACGACATATCATAAAATATAAATTTCATTATGGTGTTTGGTTGGTGTTTTTTTTTTGCATGAACATTTTTTTGATAAATTTCCACATAATTTATTCTTCAGCTTTTTTTTATTGTTTAGAGATATACGAGTTTGTATAGCTGAAAGCTCTCACTACACTCGTACATAGTTGTAATTTATCATTGTCGTGTATCTCGATTTATATATTTGTACTTAGGCAACATTGTATTTTACTCGAATTGAATCTTGTCGATTTATCCGATAAATTTGTAATTACCATTTATGATAATTTTGTATATTGATCCGTGTGTATAAGACGTACCTACCCTACGAAATCGAGATTATCACATTTCGTATATTCACATTTCGTTTGTGATTTCTTATTCTTTGTCGTTTTTGGTTATTGTTCAAATCTATTTTTCTGATTGTGCTGATGTCATTAAAGACGCACCTCTCCATGGAGAGTGGGTACCTTAGAATAAGGAAAAAAAATGTCATGGAACAGGTGAAATGACATGTACTAAATTTAATTTAAAAATGGAACGAACGCTTTGTGATGAGACTATCTAAACATGAATTTGACAGATTCACAAAAAATTTGTTCATTCAGAATTCGAAATCAGGTAGATTTCTTTTTTATTCTTTTCTTATGGAATCATAGTATATTTCTTGGGAAATTGTGTACCTTTGTATGTTAATGGGTATATGTTCGGCATGATGCAGTAAAAATTTTTAATGATCTAAATTTTAGATATCAAACAACATCTTTAAACAACTTTTATAATTAGATTTTGTACTTGTTATAATTCTTGTAGCGCGCACACAATAAATAAATTTTTTTTAACTTTTTGAGCCTTTTTATATCGGATTGTAGGCAACCAAATGAATACGAATTTTTTGAGGAGGTCTATCGATTTCGGTTGCCTGAGAAATTAATTGATTTATATCAACCTGCGCACTCAATAGATGATATTATTGTATACGTATACGATCAGTTCACATCTGAATTTAAAAATTGGTTTACTCGGGCCTGAGTCAACGATATTTTTAGTATTCGAAACGAATAACATTATCAAATAAACAATATGTGTAATATAAGGTTGTTATATTGTTATATTTGGACGGGTCGATGATGGCACCCTGTGGCTGCCATGTTGTTTTGGTGGCGTTTGCCTAATCTGGTGTTTTTTTCAGTCACTGATGCCAAATCACCATGATAATGAGTGTTCATTAGCACAAAAGTTGTGCGCGTTGCGCCCATTTTGCACCCTCCAACGTTCGATGGCCAAATTCGAGAAAATCGGTTCGGTAAACAATCAGCAAACAAACGAACATCAAAGGAACGCCAGATTGGCGTAGAATATTGTCACGGTCCGTGAAAGTGTACAGGAGAGACAATCAATTCCTCGCCGTGCACAAGTATTCAGCCTTTCACAGACTTCAAATTGGCAAATTTTGCGTCGTGCCTTGGGCAAGATCCAACTAACCCAGGAGTTCAAAGTTCATAACCATAGACAACGCCGTTTGTTTGCTGACCGAGCTTTTCCGTAACATTTCTTAGAATTTCAGGTCCCAGTGCCCTCACTTCTTCTCGTATATTGGACTTAACCTGTTGGATGGTTCTTGGCTACACCTTACCCTTTAGGTAGCCCCAAAGAAAGGAATCGGGAGTCGTTAAATTGGGCGAACGTAGTGACCAGTTAAAATCAGAAAAACGCGATATTATTCGATCGTCAAAAATTTCGCGCAGGACTCTAAAATATGGTCCAATGATCCTTTCTAAAGTTATTCCACACCATTCTGTGCATCTAAGTGGATGCATTTAATTTTCAACAAATTGTTTTGGATTTTGGGTGCCCCATATTCTGCAATTTTGTTTATTCATGTGACCATTGCGGTGAAAATGGGTCTCATCACTATGAGTTTATGAATAAACTCGTCACTATTATGAGTTTATGAATAAACTCGTTGTTTTCTAAGCACAATTTTTGAAAACGGCGACTGTTTGGAATGTGTATTTGTGCATCATTTGGTTTTAACTCATGAACCAATTGAATCTTATATGGGAAAAGGTGTAACTTTTGTAAAATTATGCGCAATGACCGCCTAGACATCACCAATTGCTGAGAACGTCGCCTGGTGGAAGTTTCGGGGTTCACATTATTTCGAACTGCACGAGATCTTCCAGCACACGGAAGTTCACCGACAGCCCCTTGTTGCCGAAAACGCTGAACCAATCGGAAAATTGTTGGAGCGCTAGGTGTATTTCGAACATATGAAAGAAATTTCGATATGATCTTTGTGTCTGAATAATCGAATGCTGACTTTCAAAACAAAATTTTCACAAGTTATTTCTGAAGTAAAAACGAAAACAATATGTAAACCAAAAAATTATTCACTAATTAAATCATAACGTTACTTATGTGCCATAAAAATTAAAATATAAAATAAAATAAATAGCATATTCCATAAGTGTTCTAAAACTACTAATAAAAAGAAACCATTCCCTATATTGCAACCCTTTAAACGCCATAATTATAAAGTCTTTTCAAAAAACCATACTACGATTCGTTTTTGATTAACACTCTCCATGACAATGGTTAGCTGAAGGTTGTTGGACCAGACCTACAAAAACGACCAAAACTCTCATCAGCTCTTTCTATTTTGGAGTACATCACAGAAATTGCACCACAATGCCACCATATAGGGATAGCTCATACCGGTTTGACCAATCAAACAACACAAATGTACGATCGATCGTATATTGCATCGTATGTATCGTGGTAGTCCTCATGCCCACATTTTATTGTGGTTGCATAATGCTCCATCAGATGCGCTTAGTACATAGAAGCAAAATGCTAGAGGCCTCTGGATATATTCGTTTGCAAAAAACTTACAAACATACTTTCACCTGCTACAAAAAAGTAAACGCCAATCAACCTCAGAAATGTCGATTTGATGCACCGTTCATGCCATGTAAATTCACCACGATTTTACAACCGATGCAGAAAAATCACCCAAGATATGCCAGTTCTGCTCAGCGTTATAAAGAATTACAAGCCAACCTCGGTAACAACGATTATGAAAACATTGAATCTTTTTATGATGAAAATCAAATATTAGACCTAAAGTGTTTTTAAAACTACAAGCAAGTGAAAAATGGCACAACCCTTACAATCCTTTCATTTTAAATATATTTCAATCAAATACAGATATGCAATTTATTATCGAGAAATACTCTTCCGCCATTCAAATGATGGATGAGCACCCAGAGTTTGATATAGTTGATATAACAAGAAAAATGAGTGTGAATATGCTCAATACTGTTGCTATTGACGAGTCAAGAAGCAGCATGGTACCTATTACGTGAACCTATGTCAAAAAGTTCAGTCTCGGTATTTTATATCTCTACCGTTTGGCCTATTGAACGACAGCGTATTAGACGAACACAAAAAAAATTGGATGAATTGAATACCGATGAGAATTCAACAAATGTTTGGAACGAAAACTGGTTTGACAAATACGAGCAGTGGCCAGAAGAAATGGAAGGATTATCACTTGCACAATTCGTTGCTAATTATACAAAAAAATCACAAGGAATGTATTTTCGTCGAAAGCATCCACGCATCATTCGTTATAGAAATTATGACATGGCCTCAGATTTCAATGAGTATAAAAGGGAAGTGATGACTTTACACATCCCATTTCGAAATGAAGAAATCGACATTCTTGAAGAGATGCAATTTATTAGGATTACGAAAACGAAAATGATATTTTGGAACGTCGTAAGGAGTTCGAATCGGATTTAGAAATTAACAAAACCATATAGATTTGCCGAAAACTAGGTCATGAAGATGGACAAGCGGATGATGATGATGATGAAATCCATGATGTAGCCACCAGATTTCCAGAAGCGAATCCATCCCATACATTATATGACAATCCAAATTCTGACGTAAACAGTGATTTACGCTTAGCAACATTAAATAAACTTGGTGCCATTGCCAAACGGAAAGAAAATCTGATGCCTAATGAACAATTTTATAACCTGATGAAAATGGCAAACCAAAAACAAAAGGAACTTTTGATGCATGTCGTTGACAATCTTCTGTTACATAATCCCTTGCCGTTGCAATTATTTTTTACGGGCCCTGTCGGATGCGATAAAACGTTTGTGATCAGACTATTGATGTAAATTTATAATCGGTATGCTGAAAACAATGGATTTTGCAACGCTTATATCATATGCGCTTCAACTGGTAAAGCTGCTGTGGCTATTGATGGGACAACGATACACACTGCACTAAAAATAAGTCTTTCAAAGTTGCTTCCTTTGTCAATTGAAGTGGAACAGCAATATATAGGGTGGGCCAAATAATTTTTTTTATGCAATAAAACAAAAAGTTCTCAATATTTTTTCAAATTAATTTTTTCATTATAAAGAACAATCCTTCCGATTAATTATGGAATACTATTTCATTCATATGACTGCCTCGGCTGGCCTTGATGTACCCCATACGGTCGGTCCAATTTTTGAGCACATTTTCGATGGTATGCGGCATTATGTCTACAATGGCAATGCGAATATTGTTCTTGAAAGCATCAATCATTGCTGGTTTATCGGAGTAACACTTATCTGTGACGGCGTCATCTGTGCAACGGCGTCAAATTACAGCTCCGAGGCGGCCAAATCACACCAGCATTTCGGCTGATAATTCGATCTTCGAAGACAGTGCGCAAAAGATCAATTGAAACGTGTGCTGTGTGGCACGGAGCGCCGTCTTGTTGAAACCAAATGTTGCCTATGTCCTCCTCTTCAAATGTCGGGAACAAAAAATCGTTTATCATGACGCAGTAGCGCTCGCCATTGACTGTAAAGGCGGCTCCTAACTCATTTTCAAAGAAAAATGGCCCAATGCTGCCACCGGACCAAAATCCGCGCCAAACAGTCACTCGTTGAGGTGAGGCACAGTTTTCCGTGCCCCAAATGCGACAATTCTGCTTGTTTACGTAGCCGCCAAGATGGAAATGCGCCTCATCCGAAAAGATAATTTTTTGCCAAAATCGGTATCTTCTTCAAGTCGATCGCAAACCCACTCAGCGAACCGAAAACGCAATGGGTCAATTCCTGAACCAATTGAAGGTCTTTATGCAGAATTGACGTTCCAGGCGATTCACGCACATTCTCGCCTACAGCATCAACATTTTCGGGTGTACGCTTGGTTCGTGTATAAATAACGCACATATGGAGCTCCCGGTCCTTCGTTTCTTCCGAAAACCGCATGCAATTTTTGTACACATTCTGCAACATTACCATGATTTTCGAATTAATGTTTCAATATTTCCCAGCGTTGCTCAAGCAAATACACAACCAGTTTCGTTCAGCGGAAGGATAAAACCAACTTTCTGTCGAATCAGAAGCGACATAATCCTTACCATACTCAAAATAATCGCTAGTTCAAAAAAAAAGTTAGATGCCCCACCCTGTAGATCACTGTTTAAATACGTTTGCGTTTTGATTATCATTGAAATCAGTATGATTGGAGCCGGGTTGGTGTCTCAAATAGATTCGAGATTAAAGCAAATCACCGGTAACTTTCAAGACAATTTTGGAGGATTAGATTTAATTTTGATTGGCGATAACAACATTCATAACAACGAATATCGACGTATCAGATGGATTGGCGAATGGTGCGATAGGAAAATTATTTTATATCGAACAAAGGAGAGTTAGGTCGTTTATGGCTGGAATTCCCTGGCTCTCCCAAAACTGGTGAAAACATCCTAAGAATTTGCAGTACCAATCGATCGGGAAACATCCTCTATACCATTAAGTGGCTAATAAAAATGTGATCGTAATGATCGAGTTACATATTGTTCCGGAAAAAATTGTATCCACACTGCAATTGCAAGCTGAATTTCAAAGGCTGAACCTGAATAAACTTGTGACTATTGCGAAATTATTATTTGATTTCATAAATTCGAGGAAAGGATTGTCACTATTTACCTTCAACTGCCAAAGTTTACGTGCTCATGTAGAAGATCTTCATTTAGACAAAATATCATCGACGTCGAATTTTCAGATTTTTTCGGAGACGTGGGTGGCTGTATAATGACTGTATGATGACAACATTGTAGAGATTCCAAATTTCGATATTGTCAGGGCAGGTGGCGTTGTAATCTACCATAATGTAAATGATGGAACCCGTGTTGTCACTCCACAAATTGACATCAATGCACTTCAATTGGAATCCTTGTCGGTTGAGGTTTCTAAAAAGGGAGAAATATGTGCTTGCGAAAGCAGATTAGACCATGACACATTTGACATTATTGCGGCGATTTACATTTCTCCCAACCAATCGATGAAAAATATTATTCAATTTATTCACGAGAATTTTCTAAAAAAAATCCAATGATGTTGAGTGGGGATTACAATGTGAATTTTGCATTAGATACGGCGCTCTCTTTGATTCAATTCCTCAATACAGAATTAAATTTAAAAATGTGAAGCAGTCGTACTGAAACGACAACGCGATCATAAACTGTTATCGACGCAGCCTTTCAACGATATCTTGATAGAATTCAAACTAGAGCATTCGTGTCCTGCTTTAGTTACCATAAACCACTCGTGTCAGTCGTCGAAATAGAAAACTTGGAGTCGGAATAATAAAATGTTAAAAAAACTTCGAAACTTTGTTTGTTGTTTTGTATTATGATGAATAAATCCTCTAATTATCCCACTCCTGATACTGCTCATTCGTCTCATTCTCTCGCTGCTTAGATTCCGACTATCACTTCTACTGCGTGTGAACTGCACACAACTTTCTTTTTAAATAAAAGAAAATGGAGTTAATGTTTACAGATCGTTTACTTAACGGCCTTGCTACTGGCTCTTTTGATTACATTTTCATCACTTTTTCACACATTTCACCCTGTATGATATAAATTTTCTAATTTTCCTTTTAAGTTGTTCAATATTATCTGTTTTTTTATCTATTTATTTATTTTTATACAAATTTAATAATCGCTGTTTTCTAATAAGCTTTTGCTTTTCCTAAGCAATACCTACTTCAAAATAAATAAACTAAAAAAAACGAAACAATATATCCAAGTACTACAGCTTACTCAGAACATATTGCTTTAGATTAGGGACTTAGAGTCTTTACTTATGTAGTGGTAAAGGACTCGTAATAGAACGGGAAGTACCAGAAATAATGTCGCTTCAACAGGGTGGTGTAAGCAACGATGCCAGGTGAGCAACGGAGTTTGAATTTTTTTGTTTTTTTGTCTTGGTTATCTTATTTTGTTATTTTTACACCCCTAAGCAGCACGTGCGAGCTCCAACTCTCATCGGCGGACAAAGGCTCCACTCAATACGACTACTACTCTAGCGGGCATAGTGCTGCTGTCGCCAAAACAGGTAGTTGGGGAAAAACAAAATTTTCTTGTAGACAATGCCTAATACTTTTGAGACCTCGCTATAGTCTATCGGCATGCTCTCAAGGGTACCAAGGATGTCTCAAAATCCTTTATAATTTCGCAGGATTTTAACCGATTCTAATTTTTATTTATAATTAATATTCAATAAATGAAACCAAAATTCTTGGAAAATATTAATATTATTGTAGATTTAGGACCGAATATTGGATCAATTTTTTTTAATTAAATATAGTCAAACGTGTTCGAGAGCTAAAAATAATTAAGTAACCGACTGATGTCGTCAAAAAATTCCTCTAATCAAGCCAATTAGTTAGAAAATTTATTTTATAATTGAATTTAATTCAAAAATTATTTTACAAATCCTTTCTTAATAATAAGGTTAGGATATCTGTAAGGAACACTCCAAATGTATACCCACTGACATTGAAACCCATTTAGAAAAATAAATAAACAGCACAGTAGAAAAATCAAATTTAATTTAATAAATCCGATCCTATTCCAATTAAAATTTGGATTAACCCTGGTCTATGTAGACAGCAACACTACAATATACAGCACAGAATGTGATTTGATTTCCTAGAAGTATTGCGATCTTTAGAAATCAGTCTGATGTATTCCGAATACGAGTACGTACAGTTGTTGTATTTATATTTTTAAGAAAAATCAAAAAAGCTTAAATAATACGATTGGCTTGTTTTCTTTCCATTTTCTTCGTTCTATTATTTTATGTGTGTGTATGTGTAAGTCTAGGAAAGCCACATCAATCCCAAAAACATTTTATATTTTTAAAATTATAATATTTTATCTGCATAAACACACTCAGTTTATATAAAAATAACGTAATTCAGCTTTGGCTTTTTCCTTCTGGTTAACCGAACCTTTTTTTGGTTGGTTTGTTTGTTGCTTGCTTAAAGTCCTCCTAAATCCAGCGCACACATACATAAAAATAAAATGTTTCGGAATACAACATACCTTTTAAAAAAATATTCTACTTAACAATTTTCGGTTTGTTAAATCATTTTGATGTGGTCAAAACTTTTTTCTGGTGCCCTACATATTTATACATATATAGTTTTTAATTTTTCCGAACAAAATTTTTTATACGAAAAGTTAAATTTTATTATTATAGCAGAAGAATAAAAATAAATAAACAGAGTTTGGAAAATGTTTTATAGTTTTGCCATTCAGAATACAATGCACAACATGAAACCTACAACAAAACGATGTACAATGAAATTTCAACTTTTTTAAACAGCAACAACTTTTTTATAAAGTTGTATCTCCCTGGCTCTAAAAATTATTGTATTATTGTCGGTTCGTAGGATTTTTGCCAACGAAATGCTCTCTCCAGTTTATAGCAAATAGAATTTTGCATTGCCGAACAAAAAAAAAATTCTTGTTTTTCATTGTTTGTTGCTGTTTCCTCCAATACTAAGATGGAAAAATGTTTCACAAATATTTATTCAATATATTTGGTTTATGTTCCAGAATAATGTATGCAACAAAATTGTCTTGGCATTTTATTACTCGACAGTTGTTGGCTGTGTAGAACCAGTCTAGTGCAACGATTCCGATAATGTATGGTGTGCATTTGCTCGATTTTGTAACTAAATCGATTGTACACAACCTTTATGCTTTCTAGTCATTCGTGGAAAACTATTTGTATTATGTGTCATAACCATTATAAAATATTTTTGTGGTATTTTATTAGTTTTCTAAATTTTCAGTGTATTAAAGTCTGACTACATAGTATATAAAACAAGCTGTTCAACTCAAATATACGGAGGAGTACGGGATTGACAGCGTCCACGAATGGGCAATGTTTTGTAGAACGAACGGTTGTGGTACCCAATCCCTTCGTAGTAGTGAAGCAGAATAGCTAATTAGTCAATCAAAACTCTGCAATGGTACAAACAAAAGGGAATAATACCCCAGGTGATATAATATCAACTTTGGTAAATCTACTCTCTGTGGAGACTGGCCCTATGGATTCTGGAGAGGGCCATCTATTGCATTATCAGGGAACATCAAATCCGTTCCAGAGAAGATCAAATTTACAAAGATCACCGATAACCAAGCCGATACTTTTTCTAACGCTATTCCTAGATGGACTGGACAAACATTACACGAAATAAGTGATGCCACCGGAAATGTTACTTTGCAAATGGCAGAATCTAGTAAAATAACTATTAACCTAAAAAAAGAGAATAAAGATCTCTTGGCCAGGCTAGAGCATATCGAGCAATTACTTGCCAAGCTAAGCGAAAAAATTGAGTATCTAAAGCGAGAAAATGAAAACCCACAAATGAATCGGGATTCAAAAGAAGATTGCGATATAGGAAGCCTTGAACCAGAGAAACTCATTTATTCCACTGATGAAGATGGATTATAAAGAGAAACGGATTGGATCCTAAAAAAGAAAAAACAGTCCAGTAAGAGTAAGAAAAGCTGAATCGTCACATGAGGCTGAGCAATTAAATGGTAGGGGACAATCAAGTCCATACAAAAAATGTTATACCCAAAGCCAATCAACCAAAAGGTAGTAAATCTACCAAGAACATTACACCAAATTGCTCAGGTAATCATTTTACCTAGGCATGTACAATAGGGAGAGATGTGCCAGTCAATTGTAAAAATTGTAAGGGCCAACATCCGGCTAATTATCGAGGCGGTGAGGTTGCTAAACAACTACAAAAATTAAGAGATATAATATGAAATCAACCGCAAAATCACGAAAATCGAAGGGTTCAAATATCAAATCAGATGGATCAAAACCCACAACCAAGCAACACAGGGCAAAGAAGTTCATTTTCCCAGAAAGTAAAAGGTTTGGGTTCAACCCAACATATGGGCTCTGAAAATTACCAATTTATGGAAAACTTTATGAACAGCATTGCAGCTATTACAAAGCGGCTAGATGACCAAAGTAATCTGAACAACATGATACTTGATCATCTGAAGAAACTCCAGCTCCCTCAACGCAATCCAACAAAAAATGTTATGTAAGAATACAACTTGCAAAATAGCAATCTGGAATGCGAATTTGATTAAGCAACTTATTCCAGAAATATAAATGTTTTTAAATACAGGAAAAATCGACATTCTCTTAAAATCTGAAAATCATCTAGTTCAATCTTCGTTTGTCAAAATACGCGGTTTTAACTTATATCACTACTTTCATCTAGCGGAAAGCGCAAGAGATAGTTCGGCATTACTAATAAAAGAAAATAAAAAACAACATTTAGAGTCAAATATCGAAGAATAAACAATGCAAGTCACTACTGTAAGGATCCAAATTAAACTCAGACAGCTTACTGTCTCTGCAATATATTGTCCTCCCGCCATAGCTTGAAAAGGCAGGACTATCTTAAACTATTTAAATCGCTTGGACATGATTGTATTATTGCAGGCAACTTTAATGCGAAAAACACCTATTGGGGACCTAGACTTACGACGTCATAAGGTAAAGAATTGTTTGAAGCAGGGCAGACAACCAAATGTGAATTTTACTCTGCTGGATCTCCAACATACTGACCCAGTGACGGAACGAAGATACCTGATCTAATAGACTTTTATGTAGCAAGAGTTATATCCCAGAACTACATTCACTTTGAAGACAGTAATTTTCTAGTATAGGATCATTCCACGGTTATCATGACAGTCAGTGGAATGGTAATTCAAAGGGAGAGTGTACCCAGATTAAAAAATTAAAAAACAAACTGGGATCTCTTTCGTGAAGTATTGGAAGAAAAAATCAATCTTCAGGTACCGATAAGAAATCCCTACCAGTTTGAAGATGAATTAAAACAACTCATTGAAACAATTCACTATGCTGCTTTGGCAAGAAGTACCCCCATTGTACAAAATAAAAAGAAGCTTAACATATCCTACCCAATGGAAGTTAGCGAGTTGGTAAGAGAAAAACAACGGGCACGTAAAACCTGGCAAATAACTAACGGGTGTTTTTTTAGGAGGTTTGTTTTTCCGATAGATGTCGTTTTATTTTATGACAGTTGTTTTGACAGCTCAAAGTGGCATTTCTACTCAGTATTGTTTGGCAAATCATTATGAATAGGTTAACTCCAGAACAACGTTTTCAAATCGTGGAAATTTATTTTCAAAATCAGTGTTCAATTAAAAATGTTTATAGAGCACTTCGTGAATTTTATGGTGCACATAATCGTCCGTCAGAGACCACCATAAAGAACGTAATTACCAAATTTCGGTCTACATTCACTCTTTTGGATGCCAAGCCACTGACAAGAATAAGAAGAGTTCGTACAGAAGAAAATATTGCTGTCGTTGAGGCCAGTGTCGAAGAAAACGACAATTTATCGATTCGTCGTCGTGCTCAGCAAATTGGACTTTGTCCATCGACTTTATGGAAAATTTTACGTAAAGATTTGGGTTTGGTGCCATACAAAATTCAATTGGTGCAAGAATTAAAGCCACACGACCATCGTTTGCGCCGTGAATTCAGTGATTGGTCGTTAAATCAATTGAACGAAGATCCATTTTTTTACCGTAAAATTCTCTTCAGTGATGAGGCGCATTTTTGGTTAAATGGATACGTCAACAAACAAAATTGTCGCATTTGGAGCAAAGATAATCCACACGCCGTTCTAGAATTACCAATGCATCCTGATAAATGTACTGTTTGGTGCGGTCTATGGGCTGGTGGGATCATCGGTCCATATTTCTTTAAAAATGAGGAAGGACGACGCGTTACCGTGAATGGAAATCGATACAGAACCATGTTAAATGAGTTTTTGTTGTCATATCTTGAAGATATGGATATGAATGAAATGTGGTTTCAACAAGATGGTGCCACTTGCCATACAGCACGTGAAACAATCGACTTATTGAAAGAAACTTTCAACGACAACATTATTTCGAGAAATGGTCCGGTGAATTGGCCTCCGCGTTCGTGCGATTTGACGCCACTCGATTACTTTTTGTGGGGATACGTGAAGTCATTGGTTTATGTGGATAAACCTCAATCGATTGACGCTTTGGAAACCAATATTCAACGTGTCATTGCTGACATACGCCCTCAAATGCTTGAAAAAGTGCTGGAAAATTGGACCTCCAGAATGACATTTGTGAAAAATAGTCGTGGTAGCCATATGCCAGAAATTGTGTTTAAATGTTAAATGCCAAAAAATTATCTACCAAATAAAAAAAAATTTTGGTCATTTCATAATTTTATATGTGTTTTATTCAAAAAAAAAATCGGCAACCTCTTAAAAAAACACCCTTTAGAACACTGGAGAACATAACAATTCTTAACAATTTAGGTAACAGTCTCAAATCTCTTCGTAAAAAATTGAAAAATGCATCAATCAACAGTGAGCATCTAGTAAGCCTAACCGATGGAAAAAATGCTGATTATTCTCTGTGGAAGGCGACGAAGGGACTCAAAAGACCCAAAATGCAAGTGCCTCCACTTAAAGGGAAGGATGGAACCTGGCCATGAGGTCTTAAGGAGAAAGCTGATCTGTTTGCCAACCACTACCAAGGCAAACGACAATAAAGCAGGGGAGGAGTTTAACTCGAACTATGTTCTGCCCTAAAAGCATTCTGCAGTCACTGCAAATGCGTTGTACTGTCTAAAAACATTTTACTGTAATTATAAATGTAGTTGAAGCAATTGTTTTCGGCAACGATTATATTTAATTAAAATGAGTACTTTTATGTTGTTTAATTAATTCATCTTGAATAAATTCAAAATGGGCTCAAAACTGCACTAGAAGATACTTTTTCGGGAAATTCGGCAATATGCGCTCAAACGCTTAAATTTAATTAAAATGAGTACAAAATCATTGGGATCTCCTAATTTATGGAAAATGTTTGAAAAAACTTTCATTATTTAGCGTGGTGACGAATTTTAAATTTTGTTCGTCTTGTTCTATAAAGAGCGTTTATTCAAGATTCAAACCAACATTGTGTAGAAGTATTTAAATCATTTAAGTGATCTTAGAAAAAGTGAATATTGGGTGAAACAAAATAAGCCTTCACTTCTATAAGTTATAATAATTTTGTTAGTTATGCACGGCTTCAAGTTAAATATAAAAAATGGAGAGACTCTTTGTCCAACTAGACATAGCAGAAATTAAAGAAATGAAAATTAAAGGATGCTATATAAATCAAAATGCGCTGGCTTGACCCTGTTAAAGTTAGCCGATACTTTCCAGCCGAAAGTAAAAAAAATCGATAATGCAGATAGTGTCTTTGCTATCTCAGCCGAAAATACAATATGTTATGTCAAATATTAATATGCATCAGCCGACATTTCTCAGCCGATATTTTTCAGCCGAAAGTGTTTTTTTACCAAAAATATTTGTTTTCTACAATAAAAAGAAATCAACTGAAACCATTTAAAAAATTAAAAAATTTAGGTCAATTTTCATGTGGGGAGTTCGGGAAAACCCGATTGAATATATCGCACACACAAAATTTGAAAATTTCTAAATATTGATCGTTTAAAGTGTCATGGTTGGAAATAGATTCAAATGAAAGGTCTTAATGATGCTCGCATCTGGAAAAAATTGCAGGTCAATTTTCATGTGGGGAATCCGGGAAAACTTGATTGAATGCGAGCATCAGGTGCTAGCATCATTAAGACCTTTCATTGGGGATATCGTGTTTTCGTTCCACCCCATTATTCTTCACTTTCTTTTATGATGTTCCCAAATTCTATGGTGCCACCCAAATTTCTACTAACCCAAGCACGTTATTGATGAAGTTGTCTTATGTATACCGGCCACTCGCCGCCCTATTTCAAGCAAGATAACTCTAATGGGAAAGGGCGCATAAAAAAACATAAGTCAACTGATAATCAGTTGGTGAATCTCTCGGACAAATATAATCTTGATCTAACCTGAACAAAATGGATATCGCTTGCATTAAACAAACCCCACGCCCCAATTTTTCTTACTTTTATTTAATTGGGTCGAAACACAACTAAAAACAGTAAAATCAATCAAAAAAACTCATTTATCCGAATTAAAATCAGAAATTTAGATGACGAAAGAACGATTCATTTCGAAAATGTTCATGACAGACGGCACATTTGGCACAGTGAATTTCTTTTAAACCATAATTGAGGTTAGCCTCGTACAGCGTTATGATAATCGATTAAGATCAAGAAAGTGCATTGCATACCAACATTTTATTTGATCTCGTTACGCAATTAACTCGATTTCAACCAGAATGATAATTATTCATTTTTATAAAGCCCGCTGGATATAGGACGCTGGATTCCGGATTCCTTTTCGAAGGATTATATCGACGTCATTATACCGGTTGACTGACACGAAGTGTTCCCAAATTCAGACTGTCATTGCTGTCAAACCAGTGATGACAGAGTATGTACAAATGCTCAAATGTACACTAATGACAGTTCATTCCATTGTTTACAAGCGTACAAAAGAATTTTAGTGGGAAATATTCAGGAAAAAAGTTATCCGTAATGGAATTCAAGCGTAATAGTGTGATTGCTCTATATTTGGCTGCAAAATCACACCCGCCGAAGATTGTTAACCAGTTAAAACAACTGCATGTGAATAAAATGTTTGTGTATCGCACCATAGAAAAGGCTCGTGAGGCGAACATTTCGCTCGAACGGATGCAGCACATATTGAAAGATCATCTTGGACTAAAGGCCTTAAAATTCCATAAAACGCATGTTCTCACCGATGATCAAAAAAAAGTTAGAGTGGAAAGATCAAAGGAGTTGTTACGCTTGCACGAAAGTGGCGATTTGCCGAATTTGGTTTTCGCCGATGAGTCACCGTTCGTTACTGAGCAATATGTGAACAAGCAAAACGACCGGATTTACTTGCCCGACCGTTCTACTGAAAATTTGAACCAACGGAAATCAAGAATGGCTGAGAAACAATGTTCCGCGGTTCGTTTCCACTGCCCAATGGCCACCAAATTCATACCAAAGTATCGATCATCTCAAGCAAGCGCTTCGCCGGGAATGGGCCAAAATACCGCAGAGCCACTTTCGTGCTGCTTTCGAAAATTGCTAATGTAATCCGAAAATTTTAATATTTGCCAACATTTATTACTTTGATTCAATCAGATTCATCAAAAAATAAAAATTCTGTGGCGTTTTGTTTTGGTAACACTTCGTGTCAGAGAGGTAGAGAATCTTTAAATTCTTGCCATTTTGTTGATATATGTGACGGAAGTTCTTCGTCCCAAGATAGACCTGCTAGCCAGATTTCTTGCATCATCAGTTTATCTACAACTGTTATTGGTACCAGCCAGCCTAATGGGTCAAAATGTTTTGTACTATCCGAAAGTAGGTTTCGTTTAGTAGTCTTGCCAGGCGCGGATTGAGTGACGATGGAACCGAATGTATCTGTGCATTGTGGCATCAAGCTTGAATTCCAATCGATTTTGATTCCTTATATGAACTTGTATGGATTCCAAGAGAACTGTGTTGTTTGTTGCCCATTTTCTTAGCGTAAATCCACCGCAATTCAGTAAATCAATGGTTTGTTTTTGGCTGATTATGGCTTCTTCCAGTGTGTTTTGCCCAGAAATTAGGTCATACACGTAGAAATCATTTAAAACTACGTTGGACGCTATAGGATAGTTTGGTTGTTCATCGATGGCCAGCTGTTGTAGTGACTTCACCGCTAAATAAGTTACTGCTGCTGTTTCATATGTGACGGTGGTCAGCTTAAACTCTAGAATTTCTTGTTGCGGAGACTCCCTCCATAAAATACGTTGATAGTTCTGATCATCTTCATCAACGGCGATTTAATTGAACATTTTTTCGATATCAGCCGTAGGGACGTATTTATACTTCCGCCACCTTAACAGTATGGATAATAAATATGCTGTATAAAATAGCAGAAAATTTCCAGCAGAAAAAATGTATTTTTTGTTATTCACCGCTAGAGGCATCACTATCACAAAAAGGAAATTTATCCGCTGATATTTTTTGAAACCAGCAGAAATTTTTTTAAATTTTCAAGCAAATCAATAATTCTCAGCAGAAAGATTTGTGAAAAATCAAATGATTTATGAAAATGAAGCGAAAATATATGTTTTAACGTTTTGCATATGGATAACGACTCTCAAAATATATTAAAATTATTATAATCATCATAATGCAAATACAGGGCAACACAAAAAAAATCGTCTACGTTGAAAGCACTCCATTAATTTTTGAAGTCATTTTAATGTGGAATGTTTTCAGATTTTTAACAAAAGTGTTAGAAAAACCCCCCTGTAACTACCCTGGGTATTCGTTGATGGGGTGCAACTGACGCCACCTATGATACTTATATTACTCATGTATATAGATTATGATCTCAGCTTTTTGTGATAGTGCTGCATCTAGCGGTGAATAGCGAAAACACATTTTTTTCTGCTGGAAATTTTCTGCTATCTTATACAGCATATAATAAATCCTGTTGAAGAGTAGGACTCGTCGTCAACATTACGTCGTTTAACGATGTTACTGTTGTGGTTTTGGCAGAGCCATCGAAAACTACCCTCAATTTCGTAATTGTGCTCGAATCGTTTAGAACTGCATTATGCGGCAGGTAATAGTAACCAGTTTCAGTAGCTGTTTCAGCAACATTCATGTGTCCCAAAGCGATATATTCAGAACTTCTTATATTGAATGCCAAGGTTTGAATTTTTAGCAAGTCGTTTTTCTACTCGTGCCAAACGTGGCAGAATATAATTCAATGTCAATAGGAATCTTGACTACGTAGCGGCCAGATTCGAGACGTTTGAGACTTTTCAAATCAAAATGCGCTGGCTTGGCCAAACAATTAGGAATGATCAGGTAACTAACATCAATTTCCAAACAATTACAGCAATAATTCTCCAACATTTATTTGACACTGAAGAAATATTTTTTTCCCTTGATTTTGTATAAAACCAAAAAATTCAATTTGCTTTAATTCAATTACGTTATAAAGGAAAAGATTTGCTTAACTAACAAAGTGAAAAAATATTTTCATTTCTTTGAAGCTTAGATAAATATTGCTGCCAGCTATACAGATTGGAGAAAATATTTGATTTGTACGATGCCTTGTTCAGCTCTAAATATTAAGTTCGGGTTCTTCGGAAGTCATTACGCTTTATTGACTTAAGCTACTGATTTCGAATTATAATTCGGTTCATGTAAATTTTTGTACAGGTACTTCACCTTATTTCCCTAAATGTAATCCACTCAAAAAAAGAATTTAATTTCTGAGTATTTTGTGTACACAATATCGGATGGGAACTCGGCTACCAAATTTAAAAATATTTTTTTGGTTAATTTTATTATTATTTTATGCAAATCCGTATAAATCTTCCGGATTTCCATATAATTTGTTTTATTCTTGTGTACATAACAATAGTTCTTGTTATTATTATTTGCTGTAATAATAATCATTACCACCCGATACACAAAAGTACAAAATTTGTAAAATTTAATTACGATTTTATTTGAATAATTGAAATTTTTGGGTTTTTTGTGATTCAATTCGACATCGTTGAAATCTAATTAAAAGCGACACAAAAAATGTTGTCATTGCGTACATACTCGTAGCACTAGGTATTCTGGAAAATGAAATTAATTTTTTTATTGTGTAACATAACAATGAATGACAATGGACCAAATTCTGGTGTATATTTGTATACGAAGGAATTGTAAATTGCTAAAGGCGATTTAAACCTACGCAGAATCTCACCGACACGTGTGTGCTGCTCTGGTCCTGAGAAAAAAATATTTTTCTCTACTCAGAATCTCGTCATTAGTCTTTTTGGTATTATTTAGATTATTTTTCGTGTAACACAATATGGAAAATTGTTTTGATGGACTGAAATAATTTGATTCTGTGCTTTCGTATATTTTCGAAATTATGACTTGACAAATATATATTTGGTATATGGTCTTAAAGCTTTCGGGGCCCCGCGTTGTTTATGTTGGTTGTTAAACAATTTAGACAAATCGTCACAACCAACTAATAAAATTTTATTTCTATTCGTTTTTAAAATAGAAAATGTTTATGATGAAATATGCAAATTGTGGATACGGATTGCAAAAATATATTTAAAATTTTATCCGATGGTGCAAAATAATAATAAACGCCTATATAATATATTCAAATGTACCGAATGCGATTCGTCGTCGGTGTGTGGTATAAATATACTCGCATATACAGAGGCAAAAAGCTCAGATCAATTCTGTAATTTTATTTTGGGATTTTTCCATTTTCTCTCTCGTCCTCATATAATTTATTTCGTGATGGTATTTGGTTGGTTTTTCATTTGGTCCTATATACATATACATACATACATTTATACGAATATGTTTGTGTGTCGGAATTTTATTTAAAAAAATTAATTTTTTTTTGTGTTTTCAAGTTTATTTGCCCGCGCGTCTGAATAAAATATCCATATACAAAATTAAATATGGCATACAACATCCAGCAAATTTTGGGGTGTTATATGTATTTCTATAATTTATTGCTGGCTGTTAGATGGCAAAACAGATCTACGACAAAAAAAAATATATATAAAATTAAGATAAATGCAAACAATGGGAAGCTGCGTGTGAGAAAATGTATATAAAGATTTTTTGGGTCTACTCAATATCCATAAAAAAATATGTTGTGTGTGTCTGAGTGTGTGTGTGTGTGTGTATGATTAAAAGTTTTCCGACGGATTTATTTATTAGTTTCACAAAATTTAAAAAAAAACACGATAAAAGCTTATGGTATGACGACAATCATTTACATATGACTCTGGGAAATTAATTTTCACTTCATTATGTGTTAAACGTTGTACACGAATTATTTATATGTGCAATATGATTTTATTCAATTATGATTATTAAATTAAACGATTATTGTTTAAAATGTTTTAATTGAAATATTTTTTTTATTTAATTCCTCTATTGTACGATTTAATAATTGAATTCCCGTTTATTATGCTTTTTTGCATATGCAACGAGCTTTTGATAAACTTTATGTTAAATTATTGGTGGTGCAGAACAGCTGCCATTTTCAGGAATATATCGGCTAAATGAGAACAAAGAGTTAAATGTGTTTATAATTTTTACAAGGTTTTCGGCAATGCAAAGGCCCGTTGCATATTTCAGCTAAGCTAAGCTATCTAATATAGTTCAGCACAGCTTAATTTACTGTGGTCAGATAGTAGTACTGACAGAGAAACTACCACAGAACTCATCTCCCGTATGTATGCAACTTCAGCAAGCGCTCACAAAAACAGGCTAAGTGTGTGAGGGCTGTGGTTCTTCAACAGAGGGTTTGCGTTGGGCTAACGACATGAAACTTCAACATATGTTTCGGATAGTTCATTCGGATTTGCTATAACGACCTCGGGCACTAAATAAGGACAACGATTTTAAATTTGAAACATGGAAGAGAATGTACATGACCACCTTGAAAGTATTTTAAACAAAATTCCCCAACACAATGTAAAGATTATTTTGGGTGACTTCTATGCACAAATAGATAACGCAGACGGTATTGATCGTGGTAGTTTGTTTCCAGACGCCATACAACTTGGAGCTCTGGTATATAATTTGGTATTAATCAGCACATTATTCCCACACAAGTTAATTCGTAAAGCATCCTCGTGTCTAAAAGATATTTTTATAGCATTAAAGATATTTAGACCAAACGCAAGCAAACAACGATTCGGATTCCCCTCTTATAGTTACGAAATATACAGTCCATCTATCCTCCACGTAAAATAACGAATTCCAACGTATCTTACGTCTGAATACTGATGCATGAAATCAGCATATCAGAAACCCTAGACAGCCAACCACTGCCCCAGTTTGTGGAAGAACCTGCGAATCTGAAGACTTACAAATGGTGATAAACCAACAAGATCAAGTTATCTGGGCCAACATCGAAATCAGCATATCAGAAACCCTAGACAGCCAACCACTGCCCCATTTTGTGGAAGAACCTGCGAATCTGAAGACTTACAAATGGTGATAAACGCACAGTCCTAACACTGTGGCGAAATTATTTCTCGTCACTCTTAAACGGTTGCGATTTGAATGTGAATCTACACAAAACTGAGTTAGTCCTTTTCTCTAGGGAATACAAACATATCGACCCTTCCGTCTGTGTCTCGTTCTGGATAGCAAACTAAGCTAGAAATCTTACATATTAGAAATAGAGCTACAATATCGATTTAGACCTTTAAAAATGCCATTAGAAAAAGATTGGGTTTAGAGTTAACTTTAAATATTCTGACTAACCTAAAATCCTTGGTGAAAGTACGGCAAACAGCTGTCTTGTGTAATAGTGAACTCTTTTACCTCACATCTCTAGATGTCCTAATTAAATAAATGGGGTAGCAAGCTCAGCTATGGCACAATTTTATTTATATATGTAACTGTAATAATTCAGGCAACCCATTCTAAACAACTGATATAACACCGACTTCTTCACTGATTGTTCAAAGATGGACGGGACGACTCGGGTGATGTTTTCATTGAATAATTAAATGTAAACCTATCTGTTTGTCTCCCGAACTACTGTAGCATTTTTCAAGCGGGGAACAACCTGCCTCATTGCACCAAGCAGATGTTGATATACCGTTCGCTATGTGCAAATTACTGCTTCAAGAGGAGGTTAGTATAACAACGAAGTACGGATGTTTTAATAGTACCTAGCGCTTAGCGGACTGAAATTACTGATAGCTCCTCTTAAATGACTTCACGGACCTCACTAAAATTAACGTCAAAGATATCCTACGCTTTGTTGACGGCTCAATATTGTTCGATGAGTAGGTGAGGTGAGAAAACAATGTGGCATGACCACGGACCTGATTGTATCTAAGCCAGTCCTTTACGACAACCAACCCAACCTAATCTAACATGAAACAAACAAGCGTTGTCCTCAAGTAGTCAAAAATTATAATTGAAACAGTCTGTGTTACCATTGGACCAAAAGTGCAGAACAAAAGAGCACAATTATTGAATTTCAATACGAAAAGAAAGAACTACTAAGAATTGTTAAAGACAAACGCGATCTAAAGACAACCAACTTGGATTTAAAAAATGATATACTCGTCGATGGCAAAACGTTAGGGGAACGCTACAGAAATCTGGCAGTTTTTATTTAGAGAGCACGTGAAGTCAAAGGCAAATTCAACCCGAAAAAACTTCAATATCAAGTTCAAATGGTGAAATATTTTGGTAACATCTTTTCAAAGGATGGTATGAAACCTGATCCTGAACAAATTTTGGCGAATCGAAAGGAACTGGAGAAAATTATGGGTCCATTGAATTTGCAGGACTTCATTTTCCAAATTTCAAAGTTAATACTTCGCTCATTAATGAAAAAAGAAATTGTTGTTTGGTGGACAAAAATCCGACAGCCTTGAATTAATCAAACATAAAATTTCACTACACACAAACCTTTAAAATGTCAATCCCAAATTGCCTTGGAGTGTTGTTAAAACTTGTCTGAGGCGGAATGTAACTACGCACAGGTAGAGATGCTAGCCAAAGTTTGTATTTGCAAAAAATGTCCATATACACAACCCAAGTGAAATTGATTTTTCCAGATCAGCGAAAAGAAATATTTCGCAAAACGACCCGAGTCACTGAAGTCTTACAAAGATGTGAAGATTATTTCAGAAAAGACTGTTGTGGACACTTAAAAATTAAATTTACTAAGAAGACGGGGGGTTATTTTTCTATGAAAATAGAACTTTTGTTTTAGAAAGTTTACGTTCAAGCTAGATCTCTTGCATGATTTCCGTTTCGGGATGACGAAAGCCAAAGAATGCGCAAAAAGTATTTTGTATTGGCCACATACGAATCTGAATATTGAGCAAATGGTCCGTAAATGCCGAATTTGTGAAAAATTCTTATCAGCCAGCCAAAATCATTCGTTTCTTCCACATCCATTACCTTAGAAAACAGATTCGAAAAGGTTGAATGTGATATTTGTTTCTTATGGATTTCCAAGCCACTAAGGTTGGTCACCTTAGTGCGGAAACAGCTTTTGCGAAAATATTTTTTCGGTTTGTAATACCAACATCTATTGTTTGTGAGAATCAACCATTCAATTACTGCCAGTTGTAATAATTCTCATTAGAATGGGATTTTTAATTCGTATTCTCAAGTCCAAGATATACTCGATCAAATGAACTCTGACTGACAAAGCTGTTCATATTGCTGAAAATATGTTCACCTCCGCCGAAATCTACTGGTCTTTGAAAAACAATAAATGTACCAAGATTTCGAGCGTTAGGCCACCTCTTAGTTATCACCTATATCAACTTCATTGGCACCGCATCTTCAAATTATTCACAAGATTTGGAAAAAGCATAAAACAATAATCTGGTTTTTAAAATTAAATTTATAAATTTTAAATTTTAATTTTATATTTGGAGGGAGAAGATGTATGTTTGTGTATTTGCATAAATTGCATATTCGTAATTAAAAATAAAAGTGAAATAGGAAAATCTCATATCTAATCTGTTAAGACAATGTAAATACATAAAATACAAAAAACAAAATTAAGCATTTTAAAAGTAAGTTACATTTGGTATCGAGTCATGGCCGCTAACAATACGGGACAGCCAAAAGTTTGCAGTTTTTGAACATAAATTGGTTCGTTTGATGCTAGGGTACAGTTAAAGAAGGATAAATGAACCGGATGCGTCTGAATTCCGAGATCAGCAATGAACGACATTGGACCGGACCTTCAATTTCTTAGTTATTGTGCCTGGCGTCTTTTTGTTGTATTTGGATAGCGATATAGCGCCAGCGATACTGACGCACATAAACGGTCACTGTAACACTATACGTCACAATAAAAACTCGGTGGACCAGACTGGCTGTGTACGTAATCACTGCACCAAGATAATCGCTGTTCTATATAACTGTTACACAATAAAAGGCACATGAACGACTTGAGTGTATACAGAAGCTACATGTTCTGGAATACTGGTCATTATAGGCAACCATCAAGTTACATCGTTATTTCTTTGTTGAATGATATGATTTGTAGAATCTTGCGCTAGGCTAATCTGGAAACTTTTATCGATCCCCAATAAAATTGTGTGCGTCATCACTATAGATATTTACTGGAAACCCTGTTCGACTTACAAAACGTTTTAGGCCAGCAATAAATGCGTTGGTGTAGTTAGGTCTGGCTCTGACTAAATGAACCTCCTTCATAGTAGTACACCTACACACGAATGTATTCAAAAACCACGTCTAACTAATTCTGGTTTAGTTTCTTTGTAGCGGAAAAGAAAACTATATCGCACCATCCGTGCAAGAAAACGATAAGCACTAATTATCGCGTTATTGCATGATTGCATTTTTAGATATGGGCTCTAAAGTTGTGTCCATTCAATTTTTTCACACGGATCCTCCTGCAGATATTATAAAGGTTTAAAAATAAATTTTGCTATATATGAGCTTACATGGTGCGATATGTACCATAGCCAATATTCTAATCACGTGACTAAATGATGATTTGTAGTTTATTATCAATTCGATGACATTAGCTGAATCATCTGAGGTCTCTACATTCTTCGATATTCGTAACTCATCGTTGATTATGTGTGCTAGATCTCCACGGTCGGTGTGAATTTCATTCATATCGTGGTAACAGTTTCATTAGATCGAAGTAAAATTTACAAAGGTTTATTCCTTTCGAAGCTAGATTAGTAGGATTATTGACGACTTCGGATGACCCCATCTATTCCGTGAACTTAGCGTAAGAATTTCGAAAACCTGTCATGTTCTTCTGCATCGAATGTAAAAGTATCTGCTTTAGAACATTATCGAATAGTATAGAATGGACTCTCTTCCAATCTTTAAACTGATCCCCGTTGATTAAACACCCATCTCAAAATTGTCAGCCCATTTCCATAAGCGGATTTTTATGTTTCCAATTTATCAATTGTACAGGAAATCAACGACATAGAAGTCGTTCAACATTGCTTTCGCTTCTTTCGCATTCTTTAAATGCTACAGTCCTTGATGTTTCAGACACTTGATTGCTATAAAGCAAACTCAAGTTGTACCATACGTTACCGTGTTTTAACAATATCTGCTAATGCTTATCAGAGTGAGCTATTGGTTGCCGTGCCTTTAGACAAGTTAAAAATCATCTTAATAAGTTCCCAATCCCCACACACAAATGGGGTTTTGACTGAGCTTTCTATAGAAATGCTGTATAAGATAGCGGAAATATGACAGCGGAAAATACAATATTACGCTACTCGCCGCAAGAGGCAGCACCACCACAAAAGAGATTTTATTATATAATTACCAGCGGAAATTTTTTATTCATTTTGTATCTCGTTTTTCACTAAATAAAACATCCCAGCGGAATAAAATATTAAATGTGATTATTCAAATCCATGAACCAATTTAAATATTTTGAGCAAAGTATCGTCCAGTAGCCCAATTTTATGTCCGTCACGCCAACCGGAACCATATCAGCTGGAACCAAACAAGTATGGCACAAGTAGCACGATGCATTGACCATCATTGTGCACTATATGATTTTAGCCGGAACCTAATAAAGCCAGCTAGAACCTATTTGGTCAAATCAACTATGGCACAAGTAACACGATGCTTTGTGCATCATTGTGTATTATAAAAATTTTCAGCCAGAACCTTATAAATCCTGAAATTTGAAAAAAAAACTTACAAATTCACCCGGAATCATATCCTTTACAGCCAAGCTAACTATGGCATAAGTAGCTCGATGCATTGAGCGTCATTGTGCACTATGCGCTTTTCCAGTCGGAACTTTATAATTTTAGCAAGAACCTGTTAAAGCCAGCTAAAATTATATAACCGCCAAATCAACTAGGACACAAGTAGCACGATGCATTGTGCATCATTGTGTACTATGCGGGTTTCAGCCGGAACCTAATAATAATATGCAGAACCTGATAAAGCCAGTTAGAACCATATAACAGCAAAATAAACTACGAAGCAAGTTGCACGATGCATTGTACATCATTGTGCACTATATAGTTTTTCAACCGAAACCTCATAAATTCAGAAACATACGATTTTTCGAGAAAAAACCTTACAAATTCAGGTGGAACCATATCCTCTACAGCCAAGTCAACTATGGTACAAGTGGAACGATGCATTGTGCATCATTCTGCATTATGTACTTTTTCATCCGAAACCTTATAATTCCAGCCAGAACCTATTAAAGCCAGCTAGATAATGCCATCCAGAATTAAACAAATGCAGTCGATACAAATTGTTTATAAAAATAATGTTGGCACTTGCACAACGGTCGCAGTGCAATTTGGATGATAGTGCAACATATGAGGTTACCGGAACGATCAAAACGTTATGCAGAACAATGCCAACCTAACCAGAACCAGCAAAGCCAGCCGGAACCATATGAAGTCAGTGTGAACCATTCGGAGCAATAAACAATAAGCATGGCTGATGGTCATCGTGAACTAGCCTAATTTCCAACTGGAATTTTTTGGGCACATTATAATTCCTAATCCGCTAAAAGTGTTAATTAAATAAAAAGTTTAAACAAAAAATCAAAATATAACTTAAATCGTAAATTTGACGGAAATAACATTTTATTTTCTAATAATTTATTGACTGTTTTATATTTCATCGTTTAGAGAAGAACGTTCTCGGCAAAGATTATAAGGTTCCGGCTGAAAAAGCGCATAGTGCACAATGATGCACAATGCATCGTGCCACATGTGCCATAGTTAGTTTGGCTGTAGAGAGTATGATTCCGGCTGAATGTGTAAGGTTCCTCCCACCGCAAAATCGTATGTATAAGGTTCCGGCTGAAAAAGTATATAGTGCACAATGATGCACAATGCATCATGCTATTGGTACCACAGTTGATTTGGCTGTTATATGGTTTTGGCTGGATTTAACAGGTTCTGGCTAGAATTATAAGGTTCCGACTGAAAAATCGCATAGTGCATAATGATGCACAATGCATCGTGCTACTTGTTCTGTAGTTAGTTTGGCTGTAGAGAGTATGGTTCCGGTTGAATTTGTAAGGCCTTTTTCCCGAAAAATCGTATGTTTCTGGATTTATAAGGTTTCGGCTTAAAAAGTATATATTGCACAATAATTCATATTGCATCGTGCTACTTGTTCCATAGTTGGTTTGGCTGTAACATGGTTCTAGCTAGCTTTATCGGGTTCTGACTGGAATTATAATGTTTCGGCTGAAAAAGCATATAGTGCACAACGATGCTCAATGCATCGTGCTACTTATGCCATAGTTAGTTTGGCTGTAGGGAGTATGGTTCCGGCTAAATTTGTAAGGTTTTTCCCCGAAAAATTTGATGTTTGTGGATTTATAAGGTTCCGGATGAAAAATTATATAGTGCACAATGCATCGTGCTACTTGTGCCATAGTTGGTTCTGGCTGGAATTATAGTGTTTCGACTGAAAATGCATATAGTGCGCAACGATGCTCAATGTAGCGTGCTACTTGTGCCATACTTGGTTGGTTTCGGCTGATATGGTTCCGGCTGGCGTGACGGACAATAAATTTTTAATTTTTAATCAAAAATTAATCGGTTTTATCGGCGCACCTAACATATATGGGGGAATCTGTTTTGAATACAAGGTAGTCATAAATATTAAATAATTTGGCCCAGAAATTAAATTGTCTACTTATTATTCAATCCCATGTATGGATGCCTAATTACGCTATAATAACAAACTTTTGAGGTTAATTGATTCAGAATTTTTTCTTTAAAGAGGCACCATAAAGTTACCCTAAAAATTTAGGTAATTGGTAGGCAAAAAACGTATCCAGGTAACAAATAATAATTTTTCGAATCTGTATAATTACCGAAATGAGTTATCCTAATTTGAGCGATAAATTACGTGCCCCGTACCATATCCATATCGTGCGTTTGTTTGCCTATACAATTTATGGGCACCCAAACAAAACTAATTTATTTCAACTACCATAATGCTGGATTTCATCTACGTGAGGTGAAACGATATTATTCCAGTTATGATTATTACGGGAGCACGGTCTTTATTATGCGTACTCGTATGATACATTTCTATACACGATAATATTCACCACCCACGTTACCAAATAATTTCTATATACTCGTACAAAGAGATGTAATAAATTAATGATAGTCAATTAATCACTTTCGTCCAATCGATAAACTGAATTTAATGAACCGAAATGCAATAAATCGAGATGAGAAATTTGCGACATCATCCAGACGGATCATTGACCACATAATTACACCGAGACATTATATACGTGAATAAACAAAAGGCGACATATCGCTGCAAACGTGGCATGAACTGTAAGCAGATTGCAACGAATAACAAAATTACAAACGTAAGTGCGTCTAACGGCAAAATTTATGAGAGATTTCTCAAACGATTGTCACACATCAAATCCTATAGGCTATCGGAAACCCTTATTTCAACCCAAAATTTCGAAAGATCATTCTGGAAAACCCAACTTTTATTAATGAAGTCACCTTAATTAGATGTACTGAATATACGAGTACTGATCAATTTTATGGTTAGACACGATTAGACACTTGGCTAAAATCGCGCCGACTCCCAATCAGCCAGAATTGGGCGATTCTCGCAGTTGGGGAGTAGGCACCTTCATGAAACTTGGTCAGAATGATCAGTACATCCAGTTTAAGTGACTTTAATCATAAAAGGTTGGATTTCGAGAAATCACCAACAGAAATACCTTTAAAATTATCCTGGCCGATTACGAAAGGCGCAATCATGAAACGTGTTCAGTATGTTCAGTATGTTCCGGTTTAAGTTTTTTATTTATTTATTCAATATTACAACTGATTCAGAGATCATCTAGTAATTTATTTAGCTTAAATTATTTTCTTGGATTGGTTACTCATTTTACAATAATTTGTTATTCTAATTCAAGCTATCCAGCTCCAGCGCTTTCTGCCTTTAGAGTCTCCTCGCTCTATTGGTGGTGTCCAACATCCGACGCATATCTGCATTTTCAAGTCGAGATAATCACTGGACGTGTACGTTTCCTTTCTTATTTCTTTATTTCATCGGTGACGTATCCCATCTTCAAGTTCCGGTTAAGGTTGTCATTCCTAATGTACCATGAACCATTCACAGTCCCTCGCAGCACTTTATTTTGAGGCATTGTATCATTTGGACATTTGTTTTCTTGGCACAACCCCAAAGTTGGATACCATAGGTCCATTCTGGTTTCAGAATTTGACTGTATATAAGCAATTTGTTGTGTATTGAGAGCTCAGAATTTCTACCCATGAGCCAGTCCATTTTCCTATACTTAATGTTTATACCTCTTTATTTTTCTTCTTGGTGTGTTCTTTCCATCTTAGCTTAGCGTTGAGGGTCATGCCAAGGTATTATGCAAATAATATGGAATTTGGCTTGAGCTGAGAACCATGGAAATACAGTTTACATTTTAATTTGTAAAGTTGACGTGTACTGGTTTGCTTAGTTTTGGTATTAACTGCATTTTGAAGTTAGCTTGTTGCTTCCGAAATATGTTTACCAACCGCAAGTAGTACCTTGCATATTAGGTAAAACTCTCGTATAAAGAATAAACAGAATAAGTCCAAGTACTCTACCTTGTGGTATACCAGCTGATATTATTTTAGTTCATAATACTCATGTTCGAATTTGACTCTAAAGTTTCGATCTGCTATGTAGGGTTTAAGATTTTGAAAAAATTGCTTAGGCAGGTCTCGATGCAGTTTAATTCAAACCTTTGGTGCCAAACTTTGTCGAAAGTTTGAGATACATCCAATAAAATACTGGAGCACATCTTCTTATTCTCAAGTTCTTACCTTCAATGACATCCGTTATTCTGTGAACTTGTTCAACTGTAGAGTGATTTTCTCTAAACCCAAATTTGTGTGGTGAAATTAAGCATCTCCCTTCTATTATAAATTTGAGTCTCTTCAGTAACAGTTTTTCAAATATTTTTGAGTTTAAGTGATTTAATTTATAAACGTTTAAACTACCAAAAATCAACCGTACAAATTTTTTTTAAATTACTCTTTTGAAATTAGGGACACAAGATGGGACAGCCGATTACGGCTGATGAAGAGTAGAAACATTTATGAAATTACGAGTAAGTCAGTATACTCAGTACATCCAGTTTAAGTGATTTTATTACTACAAGTTGCGGCTTTTAGAGCCCCATATAAATATTATTTTCAATTAGGGTTGACACTAGAATTTTCTAAGGGCGATTTGGACCGATGGAGAGTAGGCACAAATCAAGAAACTTAAGCCGTATAATCTGATCATCCAGTTTAAGGACTAGCTGGGATTGTCAGAAATCACCTATATAAAATTTTGCAAAATTTATATTTTGAGCTTTGGGTAGAAATACGGATTTTCTATACGGGCGATTCTGGCTGATGCAAAGTTAGTACAACCATTCAACTTTAAATGACGTCATCAATAAATGTTTCGATTTCTAGAAACCAACTATAAATAGTAAAAAAAGACTTGCAAAACTTGGGTTCCGTTGATGGTTTTATATGTTTAAATCTGGCTTAACATAGTCCATGTATTTCAACAGATCATACATATATGAAGTTACCCCATATACTGGTATACCCCAGAATCTATCCCAGAAAATAAAAATTTCTAATAAAATCATTTTTTTAACTTTATTATCTTCTGTCAAATAAAAATAATTGTTTTGTGAAGTCATTTTGTTCCCAAAAATTTTAGGTAATTTTTAAGTGACGAACATGTACTACAGAAAGTTGGCAAACTAAAAATATGCGACACTAATGCATATTTAAAATTTTTATTACGCATCGTGGAATAATGTTTTTAATTCATTTATTTACAACTTAAGTCGAGTTTTTAAAAATGTGCACTTACCATAATTTCGAGCGTTAAAAAAGTGCAGAAAGGCAGGAACGGCACGAGGTAATCAGAATTTCGGTCTGGAAATTGACAGACTCGAAAAATTCAGTAAAAGTTGACTCAGGAAAATATTCTCTTACTCGTAGTATACGATCATCTTACCATTATAAAAAAAAATCTAAAATTTCCATTAAAAAATTCTTGACTCAAAAAATTTGAAAAGCAATTCAAAAGTAAAAAGAATTTGTGAACTAGTGTTGGTAATAAAATTGTTGCTTTTACAAAACCTTTCAATCATGAATGACCTCTAAGTTACATGATTTTATTGGAATGACCTCAATGTAATTGCGTCCAGCGCCACATCCGTAATTTTGAGTACTAACGAGTTTCAACATACTTTGTGACATTCTTCAAGACCTTCAAGTCTACATCCTAATTAACCCTATTAATATTCTACATGTGTAGACAATGTATGTAGATAATTAAAAAACGGCGTCAACAATGTAGAGAATGTAGAAAATATGTCAACAATGTCGAACACTACTTTTTCTGTTAGCCATTAGCAAAATGTTCAGGGTTTATTTGTTAAAAGGAACCACTTGAAGGTGGCGAGCTTCATTCTTACCACACATTCAACAAATCTGAACCTAAGCTTTTATAAGCGTACGAATATGCCCGGAAAACGAAATAACTGGAAAATTTTATATGTTTTAGCGGTTTTAGTACCGAAAAAAATTAATGACGGACACCTGAGTAAAGTAAAGTTTTACATACAATTAAATCTTCCACGAAATCTTTAAATCGTCCATCAAAACGTCAATGTAATGGCCTCCTCACCAACCAATAAACTGTTAAAGCCCAAAAAGTTGCTCAGGCAAGTAAATACTCAATGAGCATGCTAGTTCATCCGTTAATAATCCTAATAAATGGAAGAAAGAAGCAGGAAAACAACCGTCGAATGAATTTGCAGTCAAATGTAAATCTCAAATGATCAGAAGAAATTGGATTATAAATAGTTCCTCCCACTTAGGAGGCACGATCACTGCTAACACATAATAGTAATTTTTCAGCTGGTAAAATCACTCATACTTAAAATTTATATCAATCAGGATTTATATCGGGACAAATAATCGGTTGATAATAACCTTGCTGTTACCGTCCGTGTTGCACGGAAAACCGAATTTATACTTGTCAATGAACAAGTATACAGAAAAGGGAGTTTCTTTTGCAGCCAGTTTTCTTTCCTTCAGCGATATGATTATCGATAAAGCCTATGAAAGCATATTCCATACATTTTTCAAAATAATTAAACTTAGGGGGTCAACTCGCGTTCCTTAAACTAATGATAGAAGATTAGATAGTTGATAATTGAATTATTTGCACTCAATTTTCAATTCCATTGAGTGAAATCAATGTTTCTATAGGCAACTCAACCCTGGTCGATTACCAATGAAAAAAATGTTCCTTTTTATATTTTCACCGAACAAGAAGTTTCCCCCTGGGGAAACGTTCCCTAGTTGTTATTTTCTACTAAATTTTATATATTAAAAGTTTTAATTTCAATTACCAAACGAAGTTGGAACTGGGTGTCAGTTGACACAGTCAACTTGAAAAATAAAATTTAAATAAATTATTCAAACTAAACTAAACGACAAGTATAGTTCGAATATCGCCACAAAGGAATGGCGTTTGATAACGACAAAAACAGATTATTTTAATGATCTAATTTCAATTCTCTCTAGATTATTTACATATTCTGCAAATTGTCGACAAAGTATAACAACATGTAGATAATTGTAGAGAACATGTAGACAAAATACAAGTAGACGCACAACACTGGCCACCAGCGCCAAAACAATGAATTTGTGAAATAAATTGCCGATAAAAAAATTTTCCTTCGGCCAAAATCTTGAAAACGATAAGCCACACGATCGTATCAGAATGAGAAAAAATATAACTATAACCTGCGCCACAATATTAATTTCAGGTACTAATATGTTTCAGCATATTCCTTTCCAGAATTCCTTTCAAATGGCTTACTTTAAGACCTCTTCCATGTTATACGCCACGTATATGTTGAATTATAACTTGAATTTATCTAACAGCGCCAAAACAGGTACTGACTAAAAAATTGTTACTTTTTCCAAAACCTTTGATGCCATATGATTATATCGGAATAATAAAAGTTGTAACTGATTCCAGCGTCACATCGGTAGTATTGAGTACTACGGTGTTCAGAAAAATTTACTCAATTCTTTGAGACCTTTTCAACTAAATATACGATAAGTATATGGTCTATAATGAATGTAAAATTAGCTACTAGCGCCAAAACGGTGGGTTTATTAATTAAAGTTAAATTGAAATTGTTGTCTAACCCAAGACCTTTCAAACGTTGTACTACACGAGTATATCAGAAAATTGTAAAGCAATATCTTGGTATTGTGTAGTATTTTGGGCGATTTCATATGACAGATACCCGTTTTTCAGATATTATCGGTGCAAACAGCCATCCATCTAGACGAACGGACAAACTATTTTTTCCATTGTTAGAATTAGGGACCTTCAAATCGTCGCAAATGGTTTTGGAACAGAGTAATTTTGCATCAGGATTTCAATAACTTGGTCTTACTTAATTTTAAATATTACAACATGTATTCGAAGTGTCCTTCGCAAAAATTTGCTATCGAAATATAATACCGTCATAACGTAATTTATAAAAGTTGTGTTGTAGGAAACTTAACTTACGCGTTGATCTGTCGTGGTAGTCCAAAAGGTCATCAAACAGTCCTCGATATTGAGAATATAGATGTGTGTCTTATTTCGGAAACACACTTTACTAAGCAATTCCACATAACATTTAAAGGCTATTGCGTATATCACACTACTCATCCTCATAATTCAGCCAGAGGAGGAAATGCAGTCATCATAAAAAAATATTCAACATTTTGAAGAAGCAAAGTACGAAAAGAAGAAATTCAGGTCACAGTGGTTTATATAAAACCCAACAACTTTTCTATTTTTGTGGCAGGATTGTACTGTCCACCAAGATATTCTATTAAAAACAAGCAATACTCAGAGTTCTTCAAGCGCCTGGGAAAAAGGTTAATAATAGGTGGTGACTTCAATGCGAAGAATACTCACTGGGGTTCTAGATTAACCACAACTAAAGGAAAAGAATTACTGAAACTACTCTGAACTACTAAAATGGATATGAAAACTAACATATTGGTCAACTGACCCAGGAAAAATACCTTACCTGATCGATTTTTTTATAACCAAAAATATTTTTAATAATTCTATGAAAGTCGAAGAAAGCCAAGATATGAGCTCAGATCATTCTTCGATAGTCCTAACCCTAAGAGAGTATATCATCCAAAAAGGGAATAATTCAGTAATAATGAACAAACATACGGACTAGGAAAGTTTCAAAGTACACCTTGAACAAAAAATACTTTTGAAAGTTCCTTTAAAAACTATGGAACAACTGGACAATGAAGTAGAAAATTTCATTACGGATATTCAACAATCAGCATGGGAAAGTAATTCAGAAATCAAATCAAGTCTAAAAGGAAATAACCATCCAATAGAAATTAAAAATCTCCTTAGGGATAAACGAAAATCTAGAAAAAGTGACACCAAATTAGAGCTCCACAAGAAAAAAAGACTAGATCATCTTACTCAATAATTGTTGAGTAAGATGATTTAGTCTTTGTTTAAGAAAGAACAAGAGAAATTCAGAATTATTTGCGGATTATTTGCTCTGGAAAGCAACTAAAACTTTGAAAAGGCCAATAATGCCGATTCATAAAAAGAACGGAAAAGCTGATGGATTTTCTAATCATCTTGAAAATATATTTCAATCGCATGAAAACATAATACAAATTCTCGAAGATGTCACACCTACGTCGTCAACTGAAGTAACAAACGAAATTAAAAACAATTTAAACTTAAAGAAAGCACGAGGGTTTGATCTGATTACCGGAGAAATAATAAAGCTGCTACCGAGAAAAGGTACGATAAACGCTGAATTCAGATTAAAATATGTGCCAAAACTTTGGAAAGTGGCTGAAGTTATCATGATTCTCAAACGAGGAAAACCGCCACATTTAATAACATCATATAGGCCTATATCGTTGCCCCCATTAATGTCTAAACTTTTTGAAAAGTTACTATTAAAAAGACTCAAACTAATAATTGAAAAAAATAACCTAATTCCGAATCACCAATTTGATTTTCGCAGTGAGCACTCAACTATTGAGCAAGTGCATAGAACAACCAATCTCATTGAGCAGACTTTAGAAGAGAAAAAATTTGTTCCGCAGTATTCCTTGTTGCAGCGCAAGCTTTGGACAATGTTTGGCACGAAGGTTTAATCTACACACTTAAATTAATCCTACCTAAACAGTACAGCATAATATTGGAATCGTTTATAACGGAAAGATATTTCAGGCTTAAGCATGAAGTTGAATATTCTGAGCTTAAGGAAATAAGAGCTGGAGTTTCACAAGGAAGTGTACTTGGGCACTTCTGTATTTACTATACACTCAAGATGTTCCAATCCCACAAAACAACACAAGAGCCACTTTGGCCGATGACACAGCCATCATGGCAATAGGTGATAACAACTCAGATACAACAGAGAAATTACAAACTACCATAAAGCAACTACACAACTGTACAAAAAAATAAAATTAAATGAAACTAAATCTGTGCATGTCGACTTTACAAACAAGAGATTAGTACACAAACCAGTATATTTAAAAAATCAAGGAATACCACATGCAAACACTGCCAAATATCTTGGTATGACATTAGACGCTAAGCTTCGCTGGATAGCTGATGTAAAGGACAAAAGAGACGAGTTGGGATTAAAATACAATAAAATGTGTTAGTTACTCGGAAGAAATTCTCATCTTTATCAATCCGTAATAAGCTTCTGCTTTATAAGCAAGTATTGAAGCCTGACGTCGTCAACGAAGCATGGTTTGTCAGAAATAACGAAATCCACACATATCTGGGCATAGAATCCATCAAAACCGAAATGACGAAATCTGATAGAAGTCATGAACAACGGCTACTGCACCATGTCAACAAAGAGGCCATCCAGCTACTGTATAAAATGGATTTAGTTAGAAGCCTCAAAAGAGTAAAGCCTTTTGAGTTAAGGTAAAATCAGCTAAAATAAAACTCTTTCGCGCACAACAAAAGCGGGATCAAATAATAAATATCAAATCTAAGGAGTACCATAAATATAAACAAATGAAGTTCAATAAATTCAATAAAATCCTATATCCTAGTTCATCCCACCAAATAAATTTATAGTAAATGAAAGATAGGATTGTATCCTTGATCGAAAGTGTTAGGCCATACCACATGTTTGTGGACCTTCCATTGTTGGATTTAATTTTAAAATCGATTATCATAATCGAGGATTGAAACGAAATTTTACAGTTGCTCAGCCACATTATACAGGTTTATTTAATTTATATCCACAAATTGAGTTCCGCGAGCACTTGTGTTTTTGAAATTATATTGGTGTTCAATGCACAGTTTACTACAAATAATAGTTATAGTTATTATTTTGATTATTTAGTCTTTATTTAATAACTTAAGACACCCCAAAAACACGAATATATGCACGCAGAAACCCATGTCGAGTCCATTGTAAACTCAAAAGATTTTATTTTAGGTGTTTGCTGATTTAAAAACTATAATTAAAAACGGAAAGAACCTATTAATATTAGCAGAACAGGAGGGGTCCAAAGATCTCTCACTTTGAACCCGTTTGAAGAACGTGTGGTTGCTAACAGGAATGAGAGAATGTGTGGTTGGTCTGCAAGGGAACGTATTTGGCCACCAAGAAGATGCCGAAATTATGTTGGAAAACACTCATACCAAATTTTACCGACCGCAGGTACCAACAGAGATGCAGCACGAACACGAGTACCGAAACGATGGGTAACACCCCAACAATTTTTTTTAGATGAATTGAAAGAGCAAGGGAAGACTAATATAGCCCAATTCGCCCAGCTCAATGAGATTGCTAAAAAGGCTGAAGATTGAGGAAAAGCTTTTGGTTTTAAAGGAGGCGAAATACGCATACTTAAATAGTTATATAGTTTATGTTAATATATATATTTAATTATCGTACTAAAATAATTTACGATTCGTTATATTTCGGTTAAATTAGTTTTATTTTATAACACAACAAAGATTAAGAAAATCAAAGAAAACCTGTGCATAGATAATGAAATATTATTTTGATTTTTTAAAATACCCAATTATCACGGTTTTTATTTTTATTGAAGTCTTTAATTTTTTAGTATTTTTAAAAAGCCATTTGGATTTTTTTCATAATGCCCGAATTATAAATTACACATCAAACGGTGACAATTTGAATAACTTTTTCAGGCGAATAGTGCAACATTCTTTCATCAAGTAAGCATCGAGAATTATTTTTTAATACACCGTTACACCGCTCGACAGGGTTTCTAGGCCGAGCATCCAGTGAATTATAACACTTCTGATTTTCCGAGGGGCTTCGGTAAAGAGTCAAAAGCCATGGCTCTAGTGGACAACCAGCGTCACCTAAAAGCGATGTAATGCGCTCACCATTAAGAAACGCATTCTCAAGTTTTTCTCGATCTCTCGAAAGAGCCCAATTGGCGGAGTCGTGAGCTGACCCTAGTCATAGTTACATATCTGTAAAATTTCCAATTAGTTTTCATTTTATCGTAAAATACAGTCACTAACAATATACTTACTAATTGGACATTCAGGGGATGATTTTCCTTTCTGTCAACGAAAATGTATTTGGGCCGGCAAATTTTCTTTTGGGGCGATTATGTCGATGTGGTTACAATCAGCGCAACCAATTATTCCGGGATGAGATGTTTTCTCAAAGAAACGCTGTTTATTTAATGTTTTGCCAGCCTCATCAGGAAATTTAATAAGCTTAGGACATATGATGCACTCTAAAACCTTCGTTATGTCACTTATTGCTATATATCTGTAACGAACCTAACGCAACATCAGCAGCACCTATATTCTAGCTGACGTCCATAACATCAGAATTTATAGCTGACACAACCAAATGGATGCAACAAAATATCGCATCAAGTTGTGTTTACCAAGTCTTGTGTCTTACATGGAAATTTCCATGAATACTCGTAACATGACCCCGCATTCCATCTATTTTATTTTGCAACACTATGCAATAGTGTGTTTATAGTAAAATCATAGTTTTAAGATTATTATTATTTTTATATTCACATTGTAGTTTTTTTAACTTAAAACAAATTAAAAAATATTCCTCTGGATAAAACCAGAGCTTATAAAAAATTAATTTTCCGTACAGTACCCCTACCATATAAATTGAATACTGCAGCTAATTTGGTGGTTACGGGAATTTTTGTTGTACGAATTCCGTCAGCAACATGAGATTTAATCTCATTTAAAATGAATTTAAATATGTATTTTGTGACGCGGAATGATTAACACTAACTTTACATCTGCCATATCCATTACATCATACTGATCTCTCATGACGCGCCGTGTAAACTAAGAAATAGAAGTTGGCAGTCAACAAATATTTCGACATCTAAAACTAAAACCAAAACTGCCAAAAAATCATCGAAAAAGGGTTGCCATATTGTAATATCGGCTATCGAACGCAGAAGTTATAGCATGCCGAAAATCCAATTTTTCGATCCGATGATCACTAACGAAGCGAATCGAAGTGCTGTTACAACATGTCAGCCATGGTTTTTCCGTCAGCGTTAAATAAAACTTGGCGAGAACTATACAAGGAAACCTAAATACTTTAAAAACCGTTGTTTTTTACTTCGTTTGTATAGGTCAACTCAAAATTACTTAGTATTTTATAATTACTAAATCATAATGGTCATATTTTCAAAATGTGCAGAAATCGCGATTGGAAAGATTATTAAAAATGAAACGATTTTATTGATGAGCGATACGCGCCAAGTGAATTAACCAAAATATAGTTTGAGTTTGATTTAACATTTTTTGCCGTTTATTGGAAAACTTCCAAAACTATGATATGCATATAAAAAAAATTTCAAATCGAAAATATTTTATGCAGTCCGATCACATCCGCATAGCAACATATATAAAATTGGTGGTTTTCTAATTCAATGAGAAAAAATTCAGTACAACATACAAACACATACATAGAAATAGCAAAAATGAAGCTGGAGGAACATTTTTTAAAATTAAATCGAAAACACGTATTTCCCGGGAAGAATTTCCCATCCTGTTTTCGCTGTACCTACATACATACAAGGAACAGCATAAATGTGTATTAACGACGTGCTGACTCAAAAATATCTATAAAGTTCCATTAATTTTTTTCAGTCTATATACACAGACTATATCAACATTTTAAGATTTAGTCAAACTTATCTATTCGAAATAGATTTGTAATTATTATTAAATTAAAAATTAATAACCGTCGTATATACAGAGCGGAACTATGAAACGTTCGTCAATTAAGGAGCTTTCTTCATACCACACTAATTTTGTAAGGCATGTCTCATTTTTAGTTATCAAGTGTTTATAAAGGGTGTTTTTTTAAGAGGTTGCCGATTTTTTTTTTGAATAAAACACATATAAAATTATGAAATGACCAAAATTTTTTTTTATTTGGTAGATAATTTTTTGGCATTTAACATTTAAACACAATTTCTGGCATATGGCTACCACGACTATTTTTCACAAATGTCATTCTGGAGGTCCAATTTTCCAGCACTTTTTCAAGCATTTGAGGGCGTATGTCAGCAATGACACGTTGAATATTGGTTTCCAAAGCGTCAATCGATTGAGGTTTATCCACATAAACCAATGACTTCACGTATCCCCACAAAAAGTAATCGAGTGGCGTCAAATCGCACGAACGCGGAGGCCAATTCACCGGACCATTTCTCGAAATAATGTTGTCGTTGAAAGTTTCTTTCAATAAGTCGATTGTTTCACGTGCTGTATGGCAAGTGGCACCATCTTGTTGAAACCACATTTCATTCATATCCATATCTTCAAGATTTGACAACAAAAACTCATTTAACATGGTTCTGTATCGATTTCCATTCACGGTAACGCGTCGTCCTTCCTCATTTTTAAAGAAATATGGACCGATGATCCCACCAGCCCATAGACCGCACCAAACAGTACATTTATCAGGATGCATTGGTAATTCTAGAACGGCGTGTGGATTATCTTTGCTCCAAATGCGACAATTTTGTTTGTTGACGTATCCATTTAACCAAAAATGCGCCTCATCACTGAAGAGAATTTTACGGTAAAAAAATGGATCTTCGTTCAATTGATTTAACGACCAATCACTGAATTCACGGCGCAAACGATGGTCGTGTGGCTTTAATTCTTGCACCAATTGAATTTTGTATGGCACCAAACCCAAATCTTTACGTAAAATTTTCCATAAAGTCGATGGACAAAGTCCAATTTGCTGAGCACGACGACGAATCGATAAATTGTCGTTTTCTTCGACACTGGCCTCAACGACAGCAATATTTTCTTCTGTACGAACTCTTCTCATTCTTGTCGGTGGCTTGGCATCCAAAAGAGTGAATGTAGACCGAAATTTGGTAATTACGTTCTTTATGGTGGTCTCTGACGGACGATTATGTGCACCATAAAATTCACGAAGTGCTCTATAAACATTTTTAATTGAACACTGATTTTGAAAATAAATTTCCACGATTTGAAAACGTTGTTCTGGAGTTAACCTATTCATAATGATTTGCCAAACAATACTGAGTAGAAATGCCACTTTGAGCTGTCAAAACAACTGTCATAAAATAAAACGACATCTTTCGGAAAAACAAACCTCCTAAAAAAACACCCGTTAGTTGTATATCCGGAATTATACTTAATAATAATTTGCTTGACAGCAAAAAAAAATACTTTTAACATCTTAATTATATTGAATAGAGTACGAGTACCTACCTATGAAATACCGCACCGAACACAAAAAAGTGTTGTGTTAATACCTGTTGCGTTCGATACATGAGCGTACATAAAATTGTATACTGTTTGTTCAAATTAAAAGCGGCAGCAAGGAAAAAAGCTCTATTATAACGATTTTTTTCTAGAAAAGCACAAAATATATTAGATTATGGTGTGGGGTTTTCTCTGCCATTTTAATTATCTCGATTAATAGCGAAACGTATAATTTTTCATGGTGGTACCATATACAATAAACCATTTTTCTTGTATTCAGTTTTGAAACTTCTTTATTTAAGAATTAGACACATTACATTGTCAAAGATATGGCGTCTCATTGGTTCTGGGATATAAGGTCGAGGTGAAATGGTTGATGTTTCGCACCATAATGATCTTGCATTATTACCCGGTGAGGCTTGTTCGAGTTTCAATTTTTTATTGAGTATTCTTTTAGTTCTGGATCTTGTTCCTGTGATTTAATTAATTTCTCGATGTCAAAACCAATGAAAGTTAAAACTGAGATATCATCGGGTCGCGAGAGGGTGTTAGTGACTAGTTTTCTGGGCCACTCACGTGACGAATATTCGTTGTTACTGGGTAATAAATTCCAAATGACGAGTTTGTCTCGGATTTCGTTCCGTTTTCGAATTAATTGCAGTCACTAAAGATTTATGATCAGTATAAATCTTTACTTCACGTCCTTCGAGAAAATGCCTAAATTTCTTTATTCCGACAAAGTTTGCAAATAATTCACGATCAAAAGTGGAATATTTTTGTTCTGTAGGTGATTTCTGTTTTTTGAAAATAATGCTAAACGTTGCCATTTATTTTCGTTTAATTGTTCTAACACATTACCACATGTCGTGTTAGAAGCATCAGTTCTGGTGTTTTCTTTTGGGTGCGCTAGTAACGTGCAGTTTGCGAGTGAATTTTTTATCGGCCAAGTGTTGTAAGAATCGATGATAATAATTAACCATACCCACAATACGTTGAATTTGACGAATTGTGGTTGGATGTGGAAATTCTTTAATCGCAATAATTCTGTCACTCGATGGTTTAATTCCATTACTGGTAATCTCGTGACTTAGGCTAAGTTTTTAGCAAAGCGGATATTGATTCCTTACTCAGATAATCGCTTGAAAAGTATGCGTAAGTGTTCGACTTGTTCTTTAGGTGTTTTTCTTGCAACAAGTATATCATCAACATAAGCAAAAAGAAAGTTTAACTGAGTTAAAACTAAACGTTAATGAACCTAGTGAATTAATTGAAAAAGACAAAAGTGCAACGTCGGTAAATCATGAACGAAAGAGGAGCCCTAGATCAGCGACCAATACGAGCGTGAATAAATTCACTAAGCTAGCCACGGTTGAATTGGCTCATTGCAAATAACACATCAAAAACTGAGAAACCGCCACCAATCTATTTGAGGGAAGAAACAAATAAAGATTTAGCAAGAACCATCGACACTTTAACGGAAGGTAACTTTTATATTTCCGGGGCTAAACGAGGAAATATAAAGGAAACCAAAATTCAGCCGTCAAAAACTGAGGCATACAAGGTCCAGATAAGTCATTTTGATGAAGTGGAAAAACTCTACTATACTTATCAACTAAAGAGCCAAAAAAGGTTGGTTGTGATGTTAAAAGGAATTGAGAGCTTCGTTGACTCAAAAGAGAAAAACTGCTCACGCTGAAAAAAAAACCTCCGTGTTAAATCTATAACTAACATTATAAATCGGAAAAAGGTGCCTCAGCCAATATTCCGTCTGGAATTAGAACCATATAATAGAAAAACGAAGGGAAGCATAAATATATGATCTAACATACCTTCTATGTACATAGAATAATTACTGTCGAAGAACCCAGAAAAAGAACTGGAGCGGTACAGTGTGTTAAGTGCCAAGAATACGGCCACACTAAAGCTTATTGCACTTTGAGCGATGTTTGTGTAATCTGTGGTGATCTCCATAAATCAACGAAATGTGATAAAAATAAAACTCAAGCTTCTGTCAGAAAATGCAGTAACTGCGATTGAAACCACACAGCGAATTATAGAGGTTGCCCAGTTTATATTGAATTGAAAAGCAGAATTAATCCTAGACAGCGAGCTGAGCAACGTTGCCTAAATTACACTCAGAAGCTAAAGTTCAAAATGGAAATCAGAATATAAAGGTAAACAGTAGTGTGCAGCACGGAGTTTCGTACACAAGTGTACTTAAGGGCGCCGTTCCAAAAGTGGAGGCAAGTTAGGAAGAAAACATCTCACCAGCTTTAAACAAGCTATCTGGTATGATGCAAAGCTTAATGGCGATGATGGAGAGAACTGACTCTCCTCAAAATACGAATACGGATCAAGCATTTCTCATTGAGCACAATATTGACATAATGTTAATATCTGAAACTCGCTTCACCAACAAGAACTACTTCAAAACTAGTGGGTACACTATTTATGACACTAAGCATCCGGATGGCAAAGCACACGCTGGCGCAGCTGTATTGATTAAGAGAAGAATAAAACATTATGAACTTATGAAATATGAGTAAGATCATATTCAATCAACGAGCATCTGTCTGCAGGAATGGTCTGGAAATTTTGTGGTATCAGCAATGTACTGCCCTCCAAAGCATGCTATAAAAAAATTGCAGTTTAATGATTATTTTGGTCAGCTGGGTAATAAATTTCTCGCGGGGGTGATTGCAACGCCAAACATACTCAATGGGGTTTAAGACTAACAACGGCTAAAGGCAAACAACTTTATGAAGCTATAGAGAAACAGTCGCTGGATTTTGTATCTACCAGTCATCCTACTTACTGGCCCACGGATAAAAAGAAAATACTTGATCTAATTGATTTCTGCGTAACCAAAGGCATTGCGCGTACGTATGTTAAGGCCACCGATTGCTATATGATCTGTCGTCTGATCATTCACCGATGATAGTAACAATGGGTAATGTTGTCTTAAAATCAGAATTAGCGAAACGTCTGACAAACAAATGAACTAATTGGAATCAATATAGGAGACTAGTCGAACAAAATTGTCCTCTTGATATCCCACTAAAAACACCAGCAGATATTGAGGTGGCTGCAGAAAAGCTAAAAGCGGCACTGGAAATATCAGCTGAAAAGGCTGCACCAATCATCAACAATTCTGAAAAAATTAATAAATTATCACATAATATCCAGTCACTAATCAAGGAAAAGCGGAAAATTCGACGGCAATGGCAAGTTGAAATGCAAACTAAATCGAGTTATCAAAATCCTGAAATTTACACTGCAGGAAGAAGAAAACCAATGTGTCCAGAATTATTTAAATGTAAGTGAACTCTCGGCAACAGAGAAGACTGATTATTTGTGGAAGGCAACAAAAAACCTAAAAAGTGAAACAAACACTTTGGCCTACAAAGTGAAATCCACCGATTAGACTTCCAAATAGAAATTGGGCGAGAAGCGTTAGAGAAAATGCTGCTCGCTGCATGTCTAAAGACCACGACACAGTGTTTTCACCACACGAAGGAACTAATAATATCGTGGTGCCTCACCAGATGAATAATGATTCATCCTTTAAACCTATAAAGTTTAAACGGAAGAAAGTTAAGAACACGAACAAAACTTGCATTTGCCGAAAAGGCGCCAGGATATGACCTTATTACTGGAAAAATGATAAGGTAGTTACCAGACAAATGCATAAAACTAATAACCTACATTTTTAATGCGATCATGCGAACTGGTTATATTCCTCAAATGTGGAAGATATCTTTGATCACAATGAAACTCAAATCTCGATTTATCGTCCAATAAGAATGCTCCCAATAATCTCAAAGCAGTTTGAAAAAATGTTAATAACAAAACCGAAACCAGTAATAGAAGAAAGGCAAATTATTCCAGTAAATGCAATCAGACAGACCTTTGACGCAAAGCAATACTGTTCTGCTGTCTTCATGGATATAGCACAAACATTTGACAAAGTTTGGCACGATGAATTAGTATACAAAATTAAAGCACTAATGCCGAAGACTATTCACTCTGTTCTGGAAAACTAACTTCTCCAAAGACAATACATGGTCGAACAAAATGGTGCAACAACTTCCCTAAATGATATAAGAGCAGGAGTCCCACAAGGAAGCATTCTGGGACCTATTTTATACTTGTTGTATACCGCACATCTACCTGTTATCGACAATGTAATAATATCAACATTTGCTGATGATACAGCCATCCTGATATCACACGAAAACCCGCAAACAGCCTCAAGAGAAGTGCAAAGTCATCTGAGCAAAATTGAGGATTGGCTCAAGATCTGGCGAATAAACGCTTCTGCTCACCAGTTCAAGTAAACGGTGTATATATTCCTCAACAAGCCAAGGTCAAATACCTAGGCGCTGATAGGAAGAAAATCCAAGTTATCATTAGACAATAAGGTCTTACTATACAAAGCGTTAATCAAGCCAATATGGACATATGGTATTCAGTTATGGGGATTTACCAGTGCATCAAATAGAGAACTCCTGCAACGAACTCAAGCGAAAATACTCCGATGTATTGCTAATGCTCCATGGTATATCTACTACTAACATACACGACGACCTTGGTATTAAAACCGTTAAGGAACTTCAGGGACATCCCAACGAATTGGCCCGGGATATACTAAAACAGCCGTGATTTAAACGGCTGAGAAGAGCAGATCCACTTGGACTATTGAACCTCTAAGATCCTTAAATGTGTAGATTACGGTTATAAGTAGGTTTTAAATTAAATTGTGAACACTAATATTAAGTATTAACATTGGTTAAAACTTAAAAAATGTAATTAGCTTAAGATTTGAACACTTCTTGTTAGTTTCTGATGTAGAAAGATTCAAGACATTGTCTACAGTCTTTACACTGTCGACGTCATTTTTTTATAATTGTCTACACACATGTAGAATATTAGTTATCTACGCGGTGTAGACAATACGGCACAACACTGTTCATAGCACAGCATCAACCAAATTCACAAAATTTTACTACATAATTTGTTGTAATTGGTCATTATAATAAAACTGAGCTCCAAACAAATAAAAACATTTCCAAACCATTAACTGATCTTTGTAGCGTAATCTATTTAAATAAAATAGCTATAAAGTAATTTTTTTTAACTATTATAGCTGCAATACACTGTATTAAGCATACCAGCGCTGTGCCGTAAAGCTACGAATTTTATTATATTGCCTGTAATATCAAAATTATTGTTATTACACTCTGCACGAAAATAGTGTGGTGGATGCTCTGCTAAGTATCAAAAGTATTATGATACCTAAGTAGAGCAATAAAACCGACTTTATATCATTTTTATGTAGTTTAACGACAAAAGTGAATATAGCGTTTTCGCATTAAATTGATTTACAGCAAGCTCACCAAAACTTTTAAAAATATTTCCAACTCGTGCCAAATGACAAACGGTTTTTAATTACCGTTCAAATAGCTAAAAAGCAAATAAAATCCTTTATGAATTCTGATATGAGCTTTGATTACACGTCACGTTACACTAGCAACAACCAAAAATGTTGTAAATCTGTGTCAGCCACATTTATCTACTGGATACACACACATCCCTTTGGTAAATCATCTCTATAAAGACGATAAAATAAAAACGTGATTTATTTAGTTATTTGTATGATATCCGAGTTACATTATATCTCCGTCCCCGACATATTCACTTAGTTGTATACATATAAGTGTAAATATATACGAGAGTACAGCATAAGGTGTTGATATACGAGAAATATGTAAGAAAGCACAAAAACACTTTAGTTTAAATGACCTGTAAGAAATTCATATAAAAGCATTCATGCCTGGGTACTTTTTTTTATTACACCAGCAGCATGCAAAAAATCATGATGACGAATTTTCTTTTAATGTTACATTACCATAATAATTTCCATAATTCTATTGTTTGTTAACAAATGTAGCATATATCGGTGTACATACAGTACGTAATGTACACATGAAAAAAAAAACTATCGTTACTTTATTATATCACGTAAGGAACACCACATTACATAATGACATCCATAATCTCTGGTATATACGCCAACCCCATATACAAACATGTATGATGTATATATGAGTACATATGTGTGTTAAAACTAGAGTACATATAGATGTACAAGACTTTTATCGCTTCAATTCATTAAAAATACTTTAATCAAGTTAAATTTATGTCACACAGACGAACGAACATACCACCAGCAGATATACGCCAAATATTTTGTTAGAACACATAAATTCCAATATAATAATATTATGTTCTAAGTTCAACTACCCTCTACATGTACGAACAACATAAAATTATTAAACATAACAAGCCATGATATACACGAGACACAGGACACACAACAGCAGCAAAAAATAAAAATTTTTTTGATAACAACTTTTTATGAGCTTTACGTTTTTCATCTCTCAAAAATGCATAGCAATTTATTGTTTTAGCTTTCAGCCACGACAACAACAAAAACTTAAATAAAATTTTTTAAATTGAAACCAATATCAATTTTTCCATCACAGCACATTAGCAACACAACATTCAAAACTAATTTTATATATATTTTGCACTCGGTAACTAATTCATTTTGGCAAATAGTCAAAAAAACAAATGTTAAACGGTATCCCTCTCATTCTGTATGTGCATAGAGAACAGCCACAGTCACCGCGCCGTTTCCCTCAATCCTATGTATCCCATGTACTCGTACACCAAACCATGGGGAGACGAAGCATAATAAAAAAAAATTCCCAGGAAATTGAAATAAATTTAAATAAAACACCAACAACAACAAAAATGTTAAAATTACGAGACACCTTATATGTGTACGAGTATATAGTATGTGGTAGATTGGATGTATATAAACTTTGCCAGATTTAAATGCAGCGATGGCAAGTGGAACTGAACGTAAAATAAAATCTCGACTAGAATGTGGTACATAGTTAGAAGTCGATTATCGTGTCTAAAATTTAAAAAGTCAATATTATGATAGCATATAATGTACACCACCACCATTATTACATAACAGGTAGCGAATTAATTATTCAGTCATATACCTACAATCTACATACTAAGTATATAAAAGCAAAGTTATGAATTTAAAATTCCACCTAAGGACGACAATGTTTAGCAACGTGTACAATACATAGGTAAATAGTTTAATATTCGCTTTGGAAATATTATTCAATGCTTTCGGGTGCAAATTATATTTTAACAGCGCAAATATTTATATTGAATATATTTTTCGAGCGACATTAAGGTATGCAAACGGTACGTTGGCAGTGGCAATAAATGGTAAACGCGTTGTGCCGCATTGTCTACACACCGCAGATTATTAAAATTCTACACGTGTAGAGAATGTATGTAGACAATTAAAAAAAATTTAAATTATTGTTTCTGGTAGCGAAAAGCAAATTTTGCTGAATTCCTTTGTTAATGGAACCATCTCACTTCATTTTTACGTGTGAGTCACGCCAGAAATCCCAAGGTTTCCCCGTCACATCGCGCTCGCTATCAGTTTGAATTGACATTATTATTTCATGTTGAAACCCAAAATACTTAATGACAATTGAATGTTCAGTGCATTTAGTTATGTTAGTACGTACCACGTCCAAGAGATGTCGTGGAGTACATTACAATGAATTTGATAGTACTTTTTTATTTGACATGGTTTAGTTAGTTCAGTTTGTTTTTTATGGGGAAGTAGAGTGAAGTTACATTAAAATAAATTAAAATTAAAAAAAAAATGCAAGAGAAAACAAACAAACCTATTCGTATATTACAAAACAGTTTGATTATACAATTTTGGGAGGTAATATGTATTTTGGGAGATAATATCGGACTTCTGACGTGATTATCACACCAGAAATCCCATAGATCCGTTTAATCATTAGAGCATATATTTTGCTTTAGTTTAATTGTGCAAAACTGTACATGCCAAAATCAATTTAGTTCTCCTCCAGAATTGGCCAGCATTTCTCCTAGAACGGCTTTATCTGCTCATTTACATGCGTTATGCACAGAATTTTTTAAGGTAGATACTTAACGAAATACACTTAACGAATAATTTTTGAAAATCGCACATTTTATAAATGTAATCAATTAAACTGCTTGTACTGAACATACTGATCAAGTTTCATGATTGTGCCTACTCCCCATAAGCCAGAATCCTACATACAAGACCCTCTCAACCCTAAGTTCAAAATATTTTGATTTAATTAATAAAAGGTGGGATTTTCAGAAATCACCGTAGTAAAAATTTCAAAAACGATATTTTGAACTTAGGGTTGAAGGAAGGATCTTGTATATAGGATTCTGGCTGATGGGGAGTATGCACAATCATGAAACTTGATCAGTATGTTCAGTACAAGCAGTTTAATTGATTACATTTATAAAATGTGCGATTTTCAAAAATTATTCGTTAAGTGTATTTCGTTAAGTATCTACCTTAAAAAATTCTGTGCATAACGCATGTAAATGAGCAGATAAAGCCGTTCTAGGAGAAATGCTGGCCAATTCTGGAGGAGAACTAAATTGATTTTGGCATGCACAGTTTTGCACAATTAAACTAAAGCAAAATATATGCTCTAATGATTAAACGGATCTATGGGATTTCTGGTGTGATAATCACGTCAGGAACCCCGCATTATCACCCAAAATATGCTCAAATTTTACCGTTAGACGCACAAAATTGCACAATCACTGCACAACACTACTCGACAAAATAAGAAAACCTTGGGATTTCCAAAATGGGATTTCTGGCGTGACTCACACCAGTTTAGCTCACATTAAAATATTCGAACCTAAATTGTAAAATGGCTATGATATACTCCTATATGTATATAATACTAGCTGACCCAGCAACATCATTTTGCCTCAAATGGATTATTTGATTGAATTAATTTCGAACATTCACGATTTCACCCGAAATTTGTTTTTTTGATCGAAAATTATCGAGCGTTAACAATACTCGTATTTATACGGAAAGCTGACCCTACGGACTTCGTTCCGTCCAACATTAAATAACCGTTTAATCGTTAATCGAATAATCGTTTTATTTAAATCTAAAAAAAAAGAATCACAACAATTTTTGTTTTCTGCTCCGGAGCAAAAATGAAGAGTGAGGATGGTTTCCCAACTCGGGAACACGCCACATATAGCCCGTCGTGTGAAAACATGACATTTACAGATTTATGCCGCACACTTCCAGCGATTGCACAAATGCAAGTTTCACTGGGAACTGAATGCGTTTGAACTGGAACGGCAAATCGGTTGAAGTCAACGGAATTCGTGGAATTAGGCATTATTCTCCCTTTAACGGCCCTTTCAAAATCCTTGCCACTATCACATTGTTCATTAGCTTCGTCACAATGACAGATCTAACTTTTAGACGCAAATGATGAGGCGGCATGCCATGCAAAAATTTGAACCCGGAATTTGATTTTGAATCGTCCAATTCAAGTCATTGACATCAATATTTTTCGCTGCTAAAATTGCGCGTGCACTCAACCAATCGTAGTTACGATAATTTTGGCCAATGTTCGGATATACATTAGTGATGAGTTGATCTTTCGTTGAAGTAAGTTGACAAATTTCAAATGGAATCGATATATTAAACCACTGGAAGTATCTACCGGAATCAGTCTATTTCCGATTCTCAGCAGTTCTTTGGAGAAAACTTCTGCGGTTCTATCTTGTTGTGTTGCAGCAACACTCGCATATTCATACTCAAAGGAATGATCTTCACGTATCGCCACAAATACAATAACTTGAGACATGCGTTTAATTCACTCGCCGCTGTTGATTTCGGAATCACGGGAATTGTTTGTCGGAAGTCGCCTACCAACAGTATCATCACGCCACCAAAGCGACGATTATTGTTGCGCAAATCTTTCAATGTTCAAACGAGTGCTTTTAATGATCGTTTGTGCGCCATCGTGCACTCATCCCATATGATCAATTTACCTGATTGCTTTGAAATGTTGCAAACAAGATTTTCGATGATTTGTAGGTTTAACGGAAGCTTCAGTACTGAATGTGTTGTTCTTCCACCTTCCTGCAACAGTGTTGCAACAATTCCGGTAGATAGGAGAGCCATTGTCTTTCTTTGGATGGATTATGTAAATTCGTCTCAATGCATCAGTTGAAAACACACCTGGATATCCACCTACTGGTTGGCCTTGCTTTATGCGTAACCATTTCTTTGACGATGCATTCCATGTGTAATATCAAGACATATCGGAGCAAAGTAATGTTCTCGCAAACGGATCACTGGTACAAGTTGAACAGAAAACTCGTTAAAGTTGTTGCTAGCCGTCTTTCCACTCTCTGTGATGCGTTCTCTGCGTTGAAATACACTCTTTGGCCATTCTCCAAATGAACTGTCAGATGCACAACAATTGGATGGCGTTCATAAATCGCAAATGAAAATTATCTCCAGAGTGCTTCGTTGCAGTTCACATATCGGCTCATTTGAAACTTGTTGATTTCATCTCGTGGAACGGCAATAACCGCCATATCACTTCCTTTGGTGACGTATTTGCAAACATACGTAACCGATTTCACCGAACTGCAATACTCAACATTGATATGTGGCTTAAATGCCTTAGACAATATTGGCAAATATGACACGATCCATGTGATGTCAACCACGATATCCACTCCTTTCAATTGAGTGATGAATGTTGTGCCATTGTCATCTGGTGAGTGACGCCGATAGAGTGGATATGTGTATTTATTGTCGGACATACAAACCGAAGTGGGATTGTATTGTCCACATGGTCCGTGGAGCATATTGGTCTTCACCACTTCGTACAACTCTTGGTCTATCTCATGATCAGAAATTTCGGCGGAAATGATGTCTTTAATTTGGTCTGGTGTAATTTTGTCCACCATACAAAGAAGAATGTGTGCCTATACACGTTGTTTCGCAATGAAGTCCATTAAACATCTGCGTTTTTGTTAGATAGCACGTCATGACGATCGCTTGGTGGTTGACCGGAGCAATACCTGCGTAATCTCTAGCCATTTTGGATTGCAGGTAAACGTCACAAACAAATCTGGCCGACCATATTGCGCGCGTAAGTCATCGCGTCCTGGGAGTACTCGTACATGTGTCTCGGACTGCCAAAGTATGTCGATGGCAAAATTGTGAGTCGACCAACATCTGTAATATCTGCGTCGCTATCGACCGCATCTCGCAAGTGAATATATTCTTCAGATCGGAAATTAGCCTGATTGAATCGAGGTCGAGTCGTTCTGTCTTAACCTTAACATACATATCAACTGTATAACCAGTAACTGGTTGTCAATGTTTTGGCGAATCATCATTCGATATGCGTGAAAGTTCATTGAACTGACCTTTTTATTTGTATTGACCCCTAAAAATTTACAATTTGTGAAGTGACAATCAAAACTGTTTTTTTGTACTAACCATTGGCCGGATTTATCATGTTGTATCTCAAGTGATATCCGTTTTCACCACGTGTCTTGATGATTATATCACGCGATTCCAAATTTTCACCAACAACAACAATTAATAGTCCACCAACTGTAGGTGCATTGTATTGTCGTTCATGAGTTCCTGCTGGTCATTTGTCCATTGTCTTTTATGACAATGCCATGATCATGGATGGCATCTGTTCCAATGAAGTCGTAAGCAATATGATGAGCTCATTGTGTTAGTGTAACATTTGCTGCAATTGATGAACTATTTCTCGTTTCGTTGTATTAAAGATTTACTTCATCATGTGAATCTCCAAGAAAGTATTTTTGCAGATATTTGTGTTCTTGATCTGGATGCGGCATCAACGAGCCAGCAAGATGAAAATTTTGTCCATGAATCTGTATAGTTGGAGGCAAATTATTTACCACCAAACTGTTGCTGCAATCTTTATGATGCCTCTATCTGAGCAGGTTAGTTTGAAGAGCTTAATTTAATGATAAATCATAAATCAACTGTCGCAGTGGAATATCTCCTCTTCTGAGACATTAACCCCCACAAATTTTAGTTCTCTAGAGCAGGTTTTTCTCTGCGTTTCAAATTTATTACTCGACTACCGCAAATAGGGAATGGGAAAGAAAAATCTCGCGTTTCGTAAATTTTTTTGTTGTTTCGAATTTTCAAAGTAAAACTTCTCGGCGTTGATTTGGCATTAAATCTAAGGACTTTTTTCAAACTTATAACTTTGGCTAGAGTAAATCTTTTAGAATGTCTCCTTATTCCGACAACAACAATGTTTATAGAAAACTACAAAATTTAGCAATCGCTTAGACCAAATTACTGGATTTCCCGTCCAATACAATAGACCGAAATTTGAATGTAAATAGCTCCTTAAAACGGATGGGTTATATTGGAGATTTTCGCCATTTTGTATTTACACTGTATGTGCTGCCCTATTTCCACAGATAAACATTAGTGCTAATCTGACAAATGTCGCCTAAATTTTTTACTCCTAATGTGGTTTTATCATTACAAGTATTTAATAAGCAAGTTCGCCGAGAATTATTAAATTTAATTTTAAATTTATTATTTGGATTTATTATAGAGATTAAACCATTTAAACCAATAAAATACTAATGTTATACCACAGACTGTCATATCACAGAGTTCCATAGGAAAGAATTGCATGTCTCGTTCATCTCTCTTCATTCTTCACAAAATTTGTCATAACACGGATTAAATATCTTAGTCTTTGATGATTGCATTATTTTTAGTTTTCTTCTACAAAAATTGTCTCATGATCGAACTACGAGTGACATTTCTTGAATTTTCTGCTAGAAAGTATTTTTCATACAGCTGAAGTATCGAAAAAAATACTACATATATTACCGATAATATCATCCCTAATATTTTTTATTAAAAACATTTCCGGTGGCCCACTTAGCTTAGATCACCGTAGTGGTCGGTCCGCATACTAACGAATAATTTATGTGAATCAGACTGCCTGCCGCCCAATTCGGCATTCATTAATTTAAATGAAAAAATCGAATTTGTATTATCATTTCTTAGGTTATCGTTAGGTTGTCTACATTGTCAACGTCAGCGACGCAAAAAGTCGATATGTAATTTACGTAATAGTTTAAGCATCGACAACCGCGTAGATCCACCCATCCCTGGTAATAACTCAGTCAAATTCCTTGCACCCAAGAGAACATCGAATATTTATCTACTCTGATTGGATGTAGAATATTTCAGAATTAAATGCTTAAGAATTAAATTCAGCTTTCACATAACTGACCCTCAATCAAATGGCGCTTTTTATGCATTCTTTCCAATTTCCATCTTTCTAGTATCTCCTTTCAGTACCTTAAAGAAATTTTGACACCAAGGAGACCAACCGACTTAAAGTACTTTTTTCCTTTCACCTGACATTTTGTAACAAATTCCCTCTTTCATTCACCTGCAATATGCGACGTACATCTGTTGCATCCATGAATTCCCATACAATCCCGTTTTGCAAGCATATCGGTACTTTCAACACCTTCAATCTGTAGGTGGAAAGGTATCCATTGAGGAGCTCAACCTTGTAAAGATACATACCACATTTCAGCATACACAATTCCATGAGTTCCCCACCACTACTAATTATTTCCAGCCCACTTCGGAAGTCAGATAATAGCAATACCTCCCCCTTCCTTGTGCCATTGTCAACTTGATCCCATCCATAATCCCTATCAAATCTGCACTCATTATGCAGATATTGTCCATGTAACCCTATCATTTTCTCTCTTTTATTGATGGAATAAAAATTCCTAAACCCACATTTACACTGGCATCCGTATACGCTTCTATATGTGCAAAATGATTCATTCGTATTTTATGAAATTCACTCTTAACCGATAACTCATTCATCATCGCTTTTGTTGTATCACCAAACTTCAAACGCACAATTAAATTGCTCGGAGCGAGTTTCGAATTTAAGGGCGTTGGAACATATGTTTATATTTTTCAAGATCACCAGTGATCTTTGTGTCCATTTATAATCAGTCACACCAAGAGGAGCTCCTCATTTCGGATTCTCACCAGTTTAATCATATTCAATCAGCCTTTACAATTATGGCTAATTTTTCCATTTACACTTTAAAATTTATTTCTGTTACCCGATCTAAAAATTCCTGAGCCCGATTCATGGCCTCCTCGATTGTCCTCCCTTTGGCCATCAAAACAAAGTCATTTGCGAATTGCAAATTGACCTTGTCTGAGAAGTTAAACCTATGAATCGTGCTCGACTATAGGTTGAAGAGAGTCTGTGAGATTTTACTATTTTTAAGAGCGACCTATGTCCATCACTCCCTAAAATCTAAACCCTCAACCAAACAACACTAAGTTTCTTTCATAAACTCATATATCCATTTGCAAATTATCCAAGGAAACCTGAAGCCCATAATAATCTGGCAAAGTTGTCTTGAAACCAAGTAACCATATGCGTTTTCAATAATCAATGACACGCCACAACATACGTTCCGCCATTTTCGTTTCGTACTTTGCACACAAACTTTTCACGTTTTTAACATACATTCAGTATGCATATTCCCCTGTAATTTGTTGCGAGATTTTTATCCCGATTCCTTTTTGGAATAATACATCGCCTGAATAGTTCCCGGTCTAACAAAGAAAACACAATTTTTGGATTCATCAACATAATTACTTTCTTGAGCGACACAATCAGTCCAATGCCTCTCTAATATTTCGATGCCTTTTTTGTAGAACAATTTATCTTTGTCTTCAAAATATGTTTCAGTTTCGGCAATAATTTCTTCATTGGAGCCAAACCTCCTTCCTTGGAGCTTTTTTTTTGAGGTCTGAAAACAAGTAGTAATCGCTGGGGGTAAATACACAAGTACAACTATTTTTTATTGCGCTTAAACAGCTCCAAACAGCGCGCGGAATCATCGCGTCGTTGCCGTTCTTGATCTATTGTGAGCAAACGCGGTACCCACTTTCTCACACAACTTCACTTTACGGTCTTTCAAAACAATTTCGTGAATTTTTTTATGTTTTCCCGAGCCTCATTTGGGCATCCAAAGCTTGGTGCATCTTCGATAGCTGTACGACCACGTTTAAATTCAGCATCATAGTCAATGATGGTTGATTTTCCTGGTGCAGAGTCCGGATAACACTTATCCAGCCACTGTTTTGCTTGAACGGTATTTTCCCCCTAAAAATGTGTTTAAATCAACACACGAAATTCTTCTTTTCCATTGTTTTGGAATTAACGAAAGTAGCATCACTAAAACAACTATAACTAGTAAATTTAATGATCGACTTGTCATGAAAGGTATCATTTGAGACTGGTAGAATTTAAAAATCATATGGGTATTAAATGTGTGGCACCATCTGTGTGTTAGACTATGAACTTTTCAGGCGAACTTCTCGCAACTGCTCTGGATTGTTCAAAATCTTTGATTAGCGAGGTGTTCTTATGTTATGGACTATTCAGGCGGCTCATTTCTGACAATGGGTCGCAGTTCGTTAGCGAAATTAATCTAGAGGAACGCAGTAATCGAGACCTGGGACATTTGCGACATTATTCGATAGGAGAACTTCGTGCCACAGATTTCTCCGTATTTGTGGAAGTTATAAGTAGAAATGAAGGATGTTCGTGAAATCAATGAAAATCAGCACAACATTATCTACCAACCCTATTCGATGTCGAGGACACCTCGCCATCAATTGATTATATCTTTGTTTGTTGTTTAAACTTTAACGAGATGTTTTAAAGTATTTTATACGTAGTCTGGTAATCTGAACGCACTGGATCCAACTCAGTCATTTCGTTACCAAATATTTTGAAATTTTATTCATATTGGACTATACTTCTATAGTAACTAAGATCGTAACAAGCTGTTTCGAAAAATTTGGCAAACAATTCTAGAATTCGAATCTTCCAACCTGATTTCTAATTTATTGGCTTAATTGAGAGCCCTATATGCTCGTAATAGGCAATATTGTGTATCTACGCGTAATTTGGAATTGTCGACATGCTTGTGTAGAAAGTAGCGTAGATAATTCATCTGGCGTAGAAAATGTCGGCAATGCTTAGAGTATGTAGAATATTTGTAAACCATGTCAATTATTTCTTTTTTGTTGTTTTAACTTCGGTCTGTCAAGGTCAAGCTATTTAAATCCTGATAAAAATTATAAAAAATGACCCTGGTCCAAATCCAATTTTCTTGAGGTTCGAAGGTTCCTGATAAAAAAATTCCAAAAAAGTCTATCCTTTGCCTGGATGAATGAATGAACGGATTTCTATACCGATGATATCTCAAGAACGGCTTATGCGATTCGATTTTTTTTAGCCAATCTTCTTTTATTTTTAATTCGGTGCATTGAAAAGTTGTTGGATCTCTACCTCAAGGGTGTCGGTACCTGCCAGAGGAAATCACCCAATACTACGACATCGCTTTACATTTTTCCTATATACTCGTGTAGTAAATCGTTTGAAAAATTTTGGATTGGACAACAATTTCGATTACACTTTGGTTCATAAATCCACCGTCTTGGCGTTGGTATTCAATTTTCTGATTATGGTTTCTTCTTACGAAGAATGCCTTAAATTTTCCATAAAATCGGTTTACTAAAAACTACCGTTGTGACACCGGAAACAGTTACAACTTTGATTATTTCACATCATGTTTTAGTGCTGGTAGCTAATTGAATAAATTATCATAAAAAAACTAAAAAAAAATAAAAAAATTTCGAACACTTTAGCATTTAAGCTTCAGGTGTAGCGCTGCAAGCAGTTAAAATTTTTATCATTCCCATATAATCATGTAGTATTTCATTTGAAAGGTCTTGGAAAAAATAAAATTTTGGTATTAGCCATTTAGTTGATAAATCCACCGTTTTGGCGCTGGGAGCGAATAATTGACTTGTTATAGAAAGCGTGACGTATCAGATATTTTTAGATTTTGGACGAAGGCAAATTTTTTATCACCAATTTATTTCCCAAATTCAGAGTATTGGCACTGGTATCAAATTATATCTTGCCTCGCATAAATATGTGTCTCATATCATTGAAAGGTTTTGAAGAATGTTCCAAAATAAATTGTACTCAAAACTACCATTGTGGCGCTGGAAACAGTTATATTTAGTTCGTTCCAATAAAATCATGTGACGCATAAAACTATCATGGTTCAAAGGCTTTGGAAAAGTAACAAATTTATTTATTTATTTATTATTTATTACCTTTATTAGTTCACAAATCCATCGCTTTGGCACTGGAGTTAATATTTTAGTATAGAATAATATCCAACATGAAAAAGTTTTACAAAACCAATGAAGAATCAGGAAAGTTTTCTTGAGTCACTTGGTGAAGAATTTTTTAGTAGAAATTTTCGGTTTTCTTTTTATGGCAATTTGCCGGGTGTGCACCAATACAAACATATATCGATTCCACTCCTGATATTATTAAATGTTTGGATTAATATAAGTTCTCCAGTATTTGCTGAATTTGGTTCAAAAATTGTTTCTCGTATCGCCGTAGAATCAGTAGCTCGAGTGATTTGCATATCGGTACACTGGTAGTTAGCTTAATTTTAATCTCGCAGGTGTTTAACCCCTGGTTTAATATACCATATATATATATATATATATATATATATATATATATATATATATATATATATATATATATATATATATATATATATATATATATCCATATATATATATATATATATATATATATATATATATATATATATATATATATATATATATATATATATATACAACACATTTGCCGATGTAATCCACTTCAAGTTAACAAACCCGGAAAATCGGAACATGCTCTAAACATTTTTTTGCATCCACAAATTATAAAATGCAATTCTAGCCGGAATCGAGTTCACCAAGACATATTTTAATGAGACCAAATAAAATGTAGTTACATATCAGCTCTATCGATAATCATAGCAACATGCATAAAAACGTGAGTTGAAATTTTTCAGATGTGAGTGATGCCTCAACCGGCGAACACTTAAGGGCTTAAGTTGCGCGCTGTTTGTACCATTTCGATTAGCGCTACAATCACCAAAACTTTATAGGCTTCTCGTCACAAATAAATAACTGCCCTCTAAAATTTTGGTGGTCGTATCACCCCCTAAGTGGTCCAAACGGAGCACAACTTAAGCTCTTAAGTTTTCGCTGGTTGAGCCTTTAGAAATAAAGCTCCATGAAACCGAAATGCTGACTTCAAATATAAACAATCATTTTCGACATTGTCTACCGACGCCATTTTTTTAATTGTATACATACATTTTCGACTCATGTAGAATACTAATTATCTACGCGATGTAGACAATACGGCACAACACTTGTAAAAGTTCACTATTCAGCCCACGGAGTATTTTTATGGTATTAATGGCTTTACTAACTCTCACGGGCTTGCGAGAGCTAATTCTGCCTTGTAGGGGCTAATTCTGCGTTGTAGGGGGGAAGGTCAACACACATTTCGTAACCATTGGACGACAACCAGGTTTTAATGGTGTAAACGAATTTAAAAAATTAAAATTTCGGACATTCATCGAGTTCGGATTTTAACCGTAACATTAGATAACATACACATTCTTATTAGGTTCTTATTAATTAAACTGTGGCGTTTTCACACCTTGTATCGAAATTCATTTTGTAAATTAACTTAATTTGACTAGCACCTGAATGGTTAGTTGGATATAAACCAATTCAACAGAGGCTATCGAAGCGTTTGATAACTGTTAAAACTATTAAACTTACGAATGCTACTTTACTTATTCATCCACCATCATCAGCACCTCTGGCCATCATGGTTGACGCTTCCGATATGGTGATTGGAGCGGTGATCCAGCAGTTTGTATCGGACACTTGAAACCACTTGGTTTCTCTTCGGTACGTCTCGGTGATACGCAAAAAAGATACAGTGATTGTAAAGTTCGTTTATTAACCGATCACAAGCCACTTTTCTATGCTTTTAATCAGAAACTGGAAAAAGCATCTCCTCGTCAATTTCGACACTTCCATTCCATTGGTCAATTCACGTCCAATATTCAGTACATCTCTGGTTTGGATAACGTGGTCGCAGATACTCTTTCACGTATTAATCAAATTTCTATCCCTGAAAGTATTGATTATGCTATCATCGCAGATGCTCAGATCAATGACGAAGAAATTCGGAAAATTTCCCGTTTTTTCAATTCGAAAAAAATAATTAATTGCGAGATTTCTACTTTTGATGCTTTCATAATCTTCCTCATCCTGGCGTCAAAGCTTACATCAAACTTTTGACTCAGAATGTCATCTGGTTATCGGTTAAAAAAGACGTTCAAAAAATGGCTCAAAGTTGTGTAGTTTAGCCAAAAGGCTAAAATCTCTCGGCATACAAAATCTCCGCTTGTTAACTATAAAATAACTTCTCAACGCTTTTCGATTATTCACGTCATCTATCATTGTTTGATAGATACACTCGATGGCTCGAGGTGATTCCAGTTCCGGATATAACTGCTGCTACTGTTGCTTCGGGCCGCCAAATCTGCCATTATGTGCTACGACCGATCTAATTGGGCTAGTATTCTTCCTACAATCTTACTTGGACTACAAACGACTTACAGTGACGAACTAAAAGCTACTCCAGCTGAACTGGTTTACGGTTATACAACTCGAGTTCCTTTACAATCAGACTTTATTACGAATTTAAGACGACACTTTGATGAAATTCGATCCGTAACGATTCAATTCAACGACGAGATTCGATTCGAACCTGTGCGGGTAGTTTTAAATCTGAATCTCAAACCTTATACCAGATTCAAACATATGGAACATATACAGAAATCTTATGAGTGATACACAGTCACCGTTCCATACAAAATCAACCCAACCAAGCTCAAGATCACAAACACCACCAATCCCTCTGCCAAAATCAAGTAATCTAGACCTCAAATCCCACCAATTCATCCATCAAAATCAAACGAATCTAAGCTAATTAATAATCAACAAAGACCAATAGTTGCATCACCACCTCTACCACCAACACCAAAAAACTCAACATTAAACCAAATTGCTACAACAACACCAAAAACCTTACAACATAACAGATCACAAAATCAAACCCCAATCAAATCACCAGCAATACCACCAGTGTCACCGCAAAAACCCCTCGAAACAAATTTGATTCCAATTAAAACCACAGACCCAACAACAAAAATGGCTCAACTGCAAACACAACAGATTCAACAAATCATCTCAAGCTCAGTCCCAGAATTCAGTGGCGAAAACTCAACTAGAAGAACCGACGACTTATTCAGATTCACAGCTACAGCAGACAACATATACGAAACTCTTACCACAGAAGCTGAAAATAACATTTTTAACACACTGATAAAATTAAGATTGACTGATGAAGCTTTCACTAGAATTTCACGTAGAAACGTTAATGACTACCCAACACTTCGATAACTACTCAACAAAATGTATTCCAAAACGTATTCATTGGCTGAACTGGAAATGGGATACACAAACTTACAACAAAGTTAAGGTGAAACAGTACGTAACTACGGATATAGATTGTTAGAAGCCTTAGAGCAATACAAAACAGGTTTCAAATCCAAATTTAAATTGAACCAAATCGACCCATCGTACGAAGAACATCTGCTAACAAATTCTGTTCAAACACTCAAAACAGGACTGAATAAAACAATCACCTCAACAGCCAGAAATGTAGAAGACATCATAAATGAAACAGAAATCATCGAAAAAATGCTTGCCGCAATCCCAGTCGCACATACACGTCACGATACAATTGAAAAACCGCTACCAATCTACAATCATAGACCACAACCAATTAATCACCAAATCATACGTAACTACTGTAATCAGCCAAACCTCACATGGGACAGATGCCGCACACGAATCAACCAAGAAAAGATGAGACGAACCTCAACACAAGCGCAACCATATCATACACAATTCCAGAAAAACCTCAGCCAGATGTACCAACCAAGAAATACATATTACTTAAAATTACTGATTATGACTATCTGACGGAAAACAAATGTACATTTTCCGAGGTTGCAAGGTTGCATTTTCATATTTTGAACACAATTGTGTTCACCTCACTGAACAATGCGGAAAACAAATAAATGGCTCGACTCTTTCCGGTATATTACACAACACGGCTTCTCGACATACTTCGGACAAAATTTTCATCATTAAAGATCTGCTGACCTGCTCGCACGTTTTCTTACGGACGGACGCAGTACGCAGATCACTGCCACCACCATATACTGGACCGTAATTGGTTATCGGTCGTACAGACAAATTTTTCACATTTTTCACTTTCAAACCGTGTTACTATTCAAACTGGAATACTTTTACCGACTCACGAGCCAGAACTTATTATTTCAGCCGACGGACCTAAATTGTCTACTGAAGAACCGAAAAAGTTCGCAAAAAGGTTCGTTTTGATCTTTCATCAAGTACTAAATAACTACAAGATCGGGTCATATATCCAGGACTCCTACCACATTCTTAAATTTTCGGGAGTATTGTGGCGTTTTCACACCTTGTATCGAAATTCATTTAAATTGACTAGCACCAATGTAAACAATGAAAAAAGCTTTAAATTTTTTGTTTTTTCTTTGAATATAAAATCAATTTTAAATAAAATAATTAAAAAATTAAAAAATAATTAATTATAAAAAATAAAAATATCATAAATATTGGTGGTTGTGTTGTATTATACTAAAAGCTTGGTGAAGCTTAATACCACCAAAAAACTATAAGTGGCCTACAAAAAACAACTCAACAAAGACTTATATTTTATTGAAAGCTTTACAAAGAGTTAGTGCTTATACAGAATACTATTTTGAATAAATTGAAAAGGTTTCAATCAAAAAATCCCAACATTTTTGGAATAACAGCATTCCGTGTGAGATAAGCCGCAAAATTGTTTTCAATTTGTTCAAAACAAGGAAATTAATAAAAGCTCACACAAAGTAACATTTTTGCTTTAACAAAGTACACATGGATTTAATTGTAAAAACTTTCATAAATATTTCATCGTAATATACCATATAAAAAATTATAATGAAAAATGAGGGGCACCACATCGAGCTCCTGCAAAAAAGCTCCAACAAAACAACACGGTTCGCAAACACGAGAAACAATAAAACCAGACTCGCACATTACAAAACGGAACAAAATTTCTACCAAAATACCATTCAAAAAATATGTTCACCGAAACATTTTTTTTATGTATATAAAAATTAATGATTAAAAGCTAACATTAAAAATGTTAAAATATTAAAATCAAGTATCGCAACATACACAGTACGAGCATAATATAGATATGTACCTAACTGCCAAAAGCAAAACATCATAAACAGGTGGTTGAACTGTTTTTTTTTCAGTTTTTATCAAATGTTGTACACAAAAAAAAATCATAAAACCACAAAAATTAATTCACTCAGTATACATGTGAAGTATCGTTAAAAAAATGAGCTTTCAAACCATACACGGTAAGTACTTTAACCGATTAAAACGTTAAACCGCACACCGTAAATAGTTTAACATACGGCTTATATGCAAATCCCCAAAGAAGTTTTTTGTGTGTGCGATTTTAAAAACCAAAATGATAAATTATCCATCACAAGCTTTTTATTATAAATAGTATACGACGAGCTTTTGTATATATATATAATTTAATTACAAAACAACTATGTAAATTATCCATTAGCTTTCCTCCCATTAATTATCCAAACGTAATCTAGATTAATTCCTTATTTTCTTTCAAGTAGCATTATTCTAAGATTTCAAATAATATGTCCTGGGTACATAATACCGAACAGGAAGAAAATGTATATAATGCCTCTATATATAATTCTGTGATCTAAATTTGCTGTCGTTTTGCTTAATACAACAGTAAAAATAAATGTTTTAATGCGCAAAGACTAACACAAAGCCAGATGGATAAACTAAGGAAGTATAAAGATAAACCAACTTTCGAATCAAAATCTGTTTTATAACTAACACTGTGTACAGTGCACAATTGCATATTGTTGTTGTGCTGCACTGCTGCTCCAATGCATTTTCTTTTCAACATTTTTTTTTGTTGTCGTATTGTTTGTCTCTTGTTATACGTATTCATAAACAAACAAAACTAAAAAGCTCAACAAAAAAAAAACTTTTCCACAGTGCTACCTACGTATATGTACATTATCGATTTCAAAGCTCACACAAGACAATCCTAACGAAAAATAATAATTTTGTGTAAAAGGAAAACATAAAAAGTTCTCTCCGGTTTATGTTTATGTTTCTCGAGCATAACAATAATAATAATATGTCATAATGAAACTTTTACAATCTGACTCTGCGAAATGTAAGAAGTTTTTTTTTATTTTATTTAATTTTCTGTTTATGTTGTTGGTTTATTATCCTTTTAGATTCAAATTTTTAAATTTAACCGAGATATTTTGTATTCCGACGTCTTTTATATTTATTTCATTTTTTTTCATATCCATAAGGAAGACAAACTTACTTAATTCCATATAAAAATCACAAGAAGATTCACAAAAAATTATTATTTTTTGTTTTACTACTCCGGATGTTTTACTTTCTACAATTTATTATAAATGCTATGTAATGTATATCTCGTCCTCTCGTTAACTAGAGTATAGCGACCGTAATCCTGTATATGTCACTGTACAACTTTTTATTTGATTTTATTTTAGTAGTAGAAAAATCACTTTTAACAAAATTATTTTAATTTAACAATAATATTTTTCACTCACACATCCACCACACAAAAAATAAACTTTTAACCAAACTTCACAAATTACTTTATTTTACACTGTGAACTTTTTTATATTCATATCTTCCTTCTGTTGGGCCAAATCACTTTTTATAGAACTTTTTGATATCTATTTTGCACACATAACGATAAAATTTAAAAAAGCTCATAAGCTTTCCACTTAACAACACAAACACTAAAAATATGTTTTTTTTGTAAATATTTAATTTTTTTAGTTTTCTACCAAAATTTTTTGAAAGCTCTGTACTAAGCTTCTTCCACACAATTCACACAAATTGTTGAGAAATTAATTTAAAAACACAACCGACCACGAAATAATATAAAACCGGATTCGTTCATACCGAATACTCATGTTGCACTAATAATATTTAAGAAGAAAAAGCTAACGGAAAAAAAAAACTTTTTTCCCCCTCACGAGAACCAAACGTTAAAAGCGAGGAAAAAAAGCTTGAAAATGGCAAAAAAGGGAAAACTGAGATATTCACATTTTATTTATGCATATATCTCATGTCGATGATGATGTTGATGATGATGATGATGATTTTCATGACGATGATTATATTATGGTAACGTTGGCGATGCTGATGATTTCTTCGTTTTTCTTTATTCTTTCGGGCAAAAACAAGAGAAATAATTTTATAAAATTTTACAAGAAAAATGATTTTCCTTCGGGAAAATTTGTGAACATAAAATATATACCGATCTCTTTCTAACATATACTGGGTTACTGTTTATTATACGGTACACGATATCAAACTATACCAGAGAAGATGATAAACAATGAGAGATTTAAAATAATTGTCTGAAGCTTTTTTGTGTATTTGTACTGTGTTGCCATTTCAACTTAATTTATTGTTGTAGTTTTAGTGTTAGCTTTTACATTTTTATTAGAAAATTGGGAATATATTTTTTATTTTATTGCGAATTGTAACATATTTTGGTTTACAGTGTCAAAATTTACATCCGTATATAACGTTGTTGATTGAGGAAGAAAAAGCTTTGAAGTGTAATTTGGCTTCTGAGAAATTACCTGACGTTGTGTTATTAATGACATAGAGAGATGTTCAATGACATAACACCCGATGTTTTAATTAATTTTATTTCTATTTTAAGCCTGGGTTTTGATGCCACATAAACGTCAACGTGAATAATTGAAAAATTAACTTTTTTTCCTTCCGTGGAATTCGAAATAATATTTTTGCTAACAAAACGACAGTAATTGATCTTCACAACTATAACTGCTGCATTCAAATATAAAATAACAGTTATAGATTTCGCATTTTCTAGGTTAACAACAGATAGATTGGATATGTAATTTATTATCTCGTCTAAGGAAGTCTGTTTATTTAAAAGACAAATTTAAGGTTGATTGCTTTTTGTGCACTCGTATCGTGCAGGTCGTTTACTAAGAACAACGTGCAATTAATTCTCCCAGGTGTAATTTAAATTTAAAATTAATATTTTGTTATAAGCTAAAGAATTGGTGGTAAAGTGAATCAAAATAGATGGCTAAGCCCCTCAACATGTGAGTCAAAGAAAACGAAACAATAATTGTAAAAAAGTAAAATATTCAAAAAATGGATGAAATTAAAAAGTTGTTAACGGATATCTAGTTACCAAATACAAAATGAGTTGAAAATATTAGTGATCATTATATGATTTCAAAGGTTTTGGTAAAAACGCCTCAATGCAAATACTTCACGTTTGCTGAACCCAACAATAAACCGATTAAAATTGCTCTAACGTGGCTCCCGAATTTTGAAATCGATCTAGTAAAAGAAAACATACCTGTTCCTAAATAAAAAAACTTAACATTAAAAACCCACGTTTTGATCAACAGGCGATATATTTGTTGTATTACAAAAAGATGAAACAACCTTAAATGAACTTAAAAGGTTTAAATCCGTAAGCGCAGTATTATTGTGTGGTGGAGCTTTTATCGTGTCCAATACCGTGGACCCCCCAACATGTCAACTGTTTGGCCACGACTCAGACAATTGTCATATGGACATTAAATTCTGAATTTGTGGTGAAAATCACAAAATAGAGGATTGCCCTATAACTGGATGTATGTAAATGTGCAAATAGCGGTGATAAGCATACTCCTAATGATCATAGCTGTTCAAAAAAATCTGATTATAAAAATATGAAGGGGTGATTACAAAGCCAACATGACAAATCGCACCCTTCTCATACTATGACGTACTAGAGTACTAGATCATCACAGTTTCCTAACTTTGCCGATTCCTTGGCAGCAAGGTTGGTGGAAGAACTTAGTCACTGCCGAAAAAAATTACCAACCTACTTACAAGCATACTATACGTCCCAAACAAGATGAACTATTTTCAGTTCCGGATATAACTAAGATCGTTCAAGAAGTCATCGGCCGCTTCCAACAACACAGCATAAGCAACAAAATATCTGAAACAATTGATTTCATAATTAATATCTAGGTGGTAACCCCAAGACGTTGGAATGGAAGCTTCGTTTCGAACTAATGGAACTTGAATTCGAATTTACCGGACTCAATTTCTAAAGTGAAAAATTGAACCTACCGGATTTGTGATAAAAATTGTCTTGTAGAAACAAAAATCATTAGTCCTGCTTATATTTCAGAAAATCAACAACGTCCACAATTGTTAAAAATTTAAAATTCATTAGAAAAATAGATAAAGCTCCCACGGAAGCTGATACTTTGGGTGCACGCATGTCTACCACAATTCGTAAGGATATTCCCAATTTGTAGAAAAAGCTTTAATATAAAGTTTTGTTCCGTACAGTCAATCCGTCTGGTTTGTAGAATTCCAAATTTTGGTAAAATGAACTATTTTTTTATCAAAACTCCTTTTTTCTCCTTAATTGCAAACAACGTAATAGATCCTCTGGAAGCTGTCAATTACAGTAGACCGATCTAGCCACAAAATCACTGGGATCTCCAAATTTATAGAAAACCCTTAAGTACTACGTTTCATTCCGGTTGTACAGGAACCAAATTTTTACTGAAACGCAGTTTCAGCTGGACCAATATTGTTGTAAAATAAATTCTGTTAGTTCCAATAATGATAAAGCATCTATGGAACCTGTCACTTCCGGTGACTAAAATTCACTAGAATCTCCGAATTTGTAGAAAAAACGTTGGCTTAAGATATAAATAAAAAAAAGTGACGGCGATCCAGAAATTGTATAATGGAAATCAAGGCGAGCGTCCATCGAGAACCAAAGGCTTAGTGAAGGTGTAATTCCGTTCTGACCCACGACAACGGTAGAATATGAGGCATGCCTCATTGGGTAAATAGCGGACGAGGATACAAGCCGAAGTTAATCCAGCCAGCAGTACAAGAGGATCAATTAGCCGCGGTGCTTGGATCTTTCAGGAATGGTGGCCGTGTGGCAAAGCAGCAAAAATTAAGGCTCGATGATATGCTACGAAATTTTCTGGTAACAGATTTTCGGAACAGGGCGAGTGTCATATTCGAAAAAATATCATATTTCATATTTTTTTAACTCTTTTCGTTTTGCAATTTATTTGTTGCAAAAACTGCAACTGCTGATGGTGCTGATTCCTTGGCATCTGATAACGCGCCTGTAAAGGCAGGTATAACTCTTTTGTGTAATGAAAAATTTATACTTCTGCTTTAATTTTAGAAAACCAACGAGCTCAAACCTTGTTGAAAATGTAATCTATAAACTTATTTGAATCTTTTAACTCTCATCATTGCAAAAACTGAAGGAGCTCCAAACAAAATATGTTAAGATATTCTTTTAAATTTTGCCGGAAATGACGAGTGTTGATAAAAAAAATTTGTTCCTCCAAAATTGGGCATCTCTACAGTCCCCGCGGATTGACTATTCGGAATCAACCTTCATACTACAACTTTTTCCATTAATTGAGAGATCCTTGCTAAATTTAGGAGAAACCTGTGTACTGGAAATGGCAGTTTCCATGGGAGCTTTTTATATATTTGCAATGATGTTGAAAAGTTAGTAATTACAAAAAACAACTAAGAATTAAAAAACATCAATTTTCAACAGCAGCAATTTCTCAATGTAATTTGAGCTTCTACCGCTGCGTTAGATAATGGCGGTCGTGTATTTTGGTCCTGCCCAGTGTTATGCGTCTACGCGTAATTCGGAATTGTCAACATATTGGTGTCGAAAATGTCGTAGACAATTTATTTTAGGGTAGACAATGTCGACAATGTTTAGAGTATGTAGAATATTTGTAGACAATGTAGATTATTGCTTTTTGTCGTTTTAACTTCGGTCTCTAAGACCAAGTTATTGAAATCCTGATAAAAATAAAGAAAGATCACCTGGTCCAGAATGCAAGTACTGTTCCGTATCGTCATCCGATTCCGTTCATTCACGATTTTTCAAACATATTTTCTACCATCGATTTTTAACGGGCATACCACCAAATGCCGGTGGAACCAGCAGATATACCAAAAACCGCGATCACAACGCCGTTTGGTTTATTTGAGTTCATACTCCGTTCGGACTCTGTATGGCGGCGCAGACACACCAACGCTTAATAAACGAGGTATTAAAAGAATTCTCGTGTTCCCTTACATCTTACCATCGTATTTGAATGTTTACGATAATATGGCCTCAGTATAAACGTTCCAAAGTGTGTATTCGGTAGCGATAGAGCAATAGAGAAAAATGAACGACCATAAACTACTGAGGAATTGAAACGTTTTCTGGTTATGATAAATTTTTGAACAACAACCAATCAGTTTTGCAAAAACTAATAAATGGTAATAAGAAGAACGACCAATCTCCAATCAACTGGACGGAAGAGGCGGAATCCGCTTTCCAGAATTGTAAATATGGTATGACCACTTTATTAGCTCATCCGACAAGCAACGGAAATTTGGTCTTGTTCACAGAGCAGTGAAAGCAACAAAAATGATGAAATCACTCCAAATTTCTATTGTGACGCTGATTACAGATAATTTTTTTCTCATTCTGACATGGTCATGTGGCTTATTATTTTTAAGATTTTGGGCGAGGGAATGTATTTTGATCAGCAATTTATTTCACAAATTCATCGTTTTGGCACGGGTGGCAAATTTTTTGTTTGGTATAAAATATATACGTACCTTATATCATTGAAAAGGTCTTGAGGAATGTCACAAAGTAAGTTGAGGCGCGCTAGTACTCAAAACTACCGTTATGGCGCAGTTAAATTTAGACCATTCCAATAAAATCATGTAACGTATATCGGTAACGTATCATGTAACGTATATGGTTGAAAGGTTTAGGAAAAGCGACAAATTTATTATCAGCGCATTAGTTCGAAAATTCACCTCTTTGGCGCTGGTGACAAATTAGTACTTTGGTGTACATAATATTTTACAAAACAAGGTTTTCCAAAATCAATGAAGAATTAGACATTTTTTCATGTCTCATTTTTTTGGCTTGGTCCAATTGTACTAAAAGTTTTAAGTAAGGGAAACAACCCCTTAGAAGATAAATAGAAATATATTTCTTACCAAATTTTAAGCAAATTAGAACTGCTTTAATTTTTCGATTCACTGAGTATCACGAAAAATGGTTAAAGCTGGTCAATTCGAATTCAAATTCGATGATGACCGTATATTGAGAGCATGTTTTCCTGAGTTATTTTGAGATCAAATTTCTTACTGAAAATTTACCACCTTTCCCAATTTCCAGTGAATTTTTCGGGTTCATCAATATCCAGAATGATGGTCTGATTACCTCTGAGGTTTTCCGCCCCTAGCAATTTTCCCGTTGTTTTTCAGTACAATGTTGCCACATCACAGCTTTATAACACTGTGGGTAACACCGTGGTAAACACTTTCCTTAACTTCAATCGCAGGTGTTCAACACCTGGTTTAATACAGGTACTCGAACAAGAACTAATATTCGAATAATTAGTGAAGGAACCCGGAAAACCGGAACATTCTCGTAGCCGAAATTGTGTTCATTAAGACAGATTTTAACGAGACCAAATAATTTGTGTACGAGGATAAATTCCCTGATATGAAAGCAATTCTCTAAGCAACGCCGTTTGTTATGTACATCTTTCGAAGATACCTTCAAGGTACCAAGCAAGATTAGATAAAATTAAAGTTGGTCTGTGTGTTAGCTGTTATTAATCCTTCCATGAATTTGTGCTATAACATTTTATTGCGGGTGATGATTTTCTTCATTGAAGTCCCATGGCTCAACGTAGTTTATTTTTTGACGCTCCATATCTGGTTTAAAAATGTAACTGTGTATATAGTTCTGCCTTTAAACATAGGTTTTTACCTTTTCGGAATATTTCTAAAATTGTACTAAGGCAGCTAAAATATAAGCAAGAAATATTCATTTTCTCATACTATTTTCCGAGCATACCAACAGTTTGGATTTGAAAGGGTATGCAGCTGAAAATAAAATGATAATAGCACATTGAAAACACGTGATGTACTAGATTAAGCGATAAGCAAGAGAAAAATTGTATTTTTTAGCTTTAAATGTTAAAATCTAGATGTCACTTTATTATTGACACAGAAAATTTTGTAACCAAATATTGTACAAAACAAATAAAAAGTTCTTCTGCCAAAAAATTTTGTAGTACCAGCACCTTGGCTCATTAAAATAAAATAAGTGTATTTGTCTATATAATCTCGTCGAACATAAACACTTACATCCACCCATATTTGGACCATAAAATAAAAAAATAGAAATACACAACATAAATTTCTTGTCCTTCGAGCCGGATATGGGAATCATCGCTGTTTAAAACCGGACATTTTGTAAAAAAAAAATTTTTTTATCATCATCGCTGCTGCTGGAAACCGATATCTTAAAAAAGTTAGATCATCATCGTTGCCGCTGTACGGTACATGGGATAGCCTCGTGATTTCACGATAACAAAGCAAGGTAAGCGTTTTACATTTTTATTTAAAAGAATTGATCTGTGAATCTGTGCAACAAATTATACCATTCTTCGAATCAGCATTTCTATTGACCAATTATCGACAAAATGGCCGACGAAACAATAGACGCCGATTCATTAATTATTCAACAGAAACAGTTGACAAACTTTAAAAAGGATCCTGCGGTTAGAAAAACCAAATCCTATTTTGAACGGCGTTTGTCCTGTTTAGACAAATTTTATTCCGATTTCCACGCAAATCAACGTCTAATCATTCCTTCAATAGACAAAAACAAAGATTATCTCGACTCAATCGATCTCGAATAGACGAGCATCGTCAATGCTTACGCATACAGAACCTTCAAATGTGCGGTTACCAAAGTTGGATTTGCCTAAATTTTCTGGTAATATTTTGGAATGGCCTTCATTGTTTGATTCACTTAAACAAATTCACGATAGTCTAACGTTGTCTTCCTCACAAAAATTTCAATACGTCAAAGGTTGTTTACAAGGCGAAGCTGATTAAGAATACGTCATTTAGCAATCACCGACAACAATTATACGAACGTCATCAACGAAATTATAATAATAAACCAGTTATTCGCGCAACAAGTGAACGCGTTTTTGATATAACCAGAAATCAAAAGAGATACTCGGGAAGAAATCCAACAATTGTTAAGTTTTTCTCGGGCTTCAATGCATGTGATTTCAAAATTAGGTGTTGAGTCGAGTGAAGCGATTGTTGTTCACATCGTACTACAGAAATTACATCAAGATACCCGAACATTCTGCTTCCAATCGTTCGACGCAAGAAAAATCCCATTATGGTGTAATTTAGAAAACGCAATCTCTTCTTGGATTCAATCACGTATTGCCAAGTAGTTCAAGTCAGAAGAATTGCGCTACATGTGGTGGTCAGCACCATACATTACTTCATTTTGTGAAGTCCAATGACGGTTCGGCTGCATCACTATCTGTGCCTAACGCTACTACGCAAACTCCAATATGTAACTGTACTGCATGAATCGTCCATATTCGTGCTAATAATGGTGAACTCATTCCATTCCGTGCTTTAGTCGATCAAGGATCACAAGCCACTTTAATCACTCAATCAGCTGCTCAATGTTGAGGCTTACCCAAGACATCCCTTCGCGCTCAAGTCAATGGTATTGGTAACTCTCAAACTAATCAAGCAAATCTTCAATTTCAATTGACATCAGATCATGCCACGACGACCGTTTCGAATGTCACACTAATGCATTGATTCTCGAAAAATTGACAACAAAATTGCCTTCATATAGTGTCGATTTCACCGATTTGGATCATATTCAAAAGTTAAGCGGATCCACATTTTTCGCAACCGAGCCATATCGATTTGCTTCTAGGTGCCGAAGTGCATGCTTCAATCCTACCACCAGGTCTATGCCGTGGAAAAATTGGTACTTAAATCTCTCAATATACAGCTTTGGTATGGATATTGTCAGGTGATATCATTCAAACTCATTCTGCTACCATTAATGTATCCAGTTTTCATTCTCAAAACGAAATTGGCTCACTTATATGCAAATTCTGGGAAATAGAAGAGATCCCAAATGAAAAGACTTTATCCAATGAAGACAAGTGGTGTGAAAAGTTTTTTCAGCGAACTCACAAGTTGCAACCTGATGGTAAATATGTAGGCCAACTGAAACTCAAAACAAATTATCACTCAAACGCAGTCATTGGCTCATCTCACAAAATGGCGTTTGATCGGTTCCTACAATTAGAAGGACAATTCCATCGAGATCCATCATTCCATTCACTATATTCTGCAGTCATCAACGAATATCTCGAATTAGGACAAATGTAATTGGAAATTACTCCCGAGTCGGACTACAGAACCATCAAAAATGGCGTCTCGTCTTTTCAATAAACGTCGAATAAACGTTCACTGAATGAAATTTTATTATCGGGGCCAGCACTTCAATCAGATTTACCAGCTGTCATCATCAACTGGCGTTTCTTCAAGTATGTTTTCACAAGTGACATTGAGAAGATGTATCGTCGAATCGATATGTATCCCCAACACATTCAATATCAGCGAATTTTATGGAGAGATTCACCCGATGAAAACATCAAATCATATCGATGGAAGACAGTGACATTTGGAACGGCTAGCGCACCATATACCGCGATTCGTGTAATGCATTAGTTAGCTCAAGAGGAAGAAAACAATTTTCCACTAGCTGCATTTGCTATTAAAAATCAAATGTATGTCGATGACATACTTTCCGGAAGTCACACAATCGAATCGACTATTGAACTTCAACAGCAAATCATACAATGTCTTCAGTCAGCCGGATTTGATTTAAGAAAATGGTCCAACAATGCATCACCCGTGTTATCGGCAATTCCACTGGAGTATCGTGAAAGTAAATCGGACAAAATGACTCTATTAAAGCACTCGGTATGTATTGGCACCCTTTAAATGATGAATTTCATTACAAAATTAATTTCGATCTAGAAACTAAGAATCATACAAAACGATCAGTTTCGTCCACAATTGCTCGCTTATTTGATCCGTTGGGATGAATCAATCCGATTATAGTCGCCAAAACATTTCTTAAACGTTTGTGGTGCGAAGGACTTGATTGGGATGGTCAGCTTCCACACAATTTACCTCATATTTGGCAATCATTCATCGATAGTTTAAACAGCGTCAATCAAATCACAATTCCTCGTTGGATACACACTGATAACAATCACCAAACAGTCGAATTACATACGTTCTCTGATGGATCAATACACGCTTATTCTGCTGCAACGTGTTTACGAATCGAAACAGTTCATGGAGAAGTTTTCGTCCATTTACTGTTTGCCAAGTGCAAGGTAACTCCCAAGCGAGCTCTTACAATTCCAAGGATTGAATTGTGCGGAGCAGTTCTGGCAACGAAATTGCATCAATACGTCAAGTCAAAACTCCAAACTTCGTCTAATCAAATAAAGGTCATTTTTGAACCGATTCAAACATTTGTGTGCAATAGAGTTAATACAATTCTCGACACTAGCAACATCAACCATTGGCATCATGTGTCTACTTCAGATAACCCTGCAGTTGTTTCAAGTCGTGGTCTAACAGCTGAATAGTTAATCCATAAAGAGCTATGGTGGCATGGACCGCATTGGCTCACAGAGAATGCTTCTAAATGGCCAGAATTGTCTTTTCTATCATCAAACTTCATCGAAAAGGATAGCGACTCAGAAATGAAAAGAAGTTCCATCACTGCATCGATTACTATTGATCCTCAAGAATGCATTAGCCGTCGCTATTCATCGTATATTCGTTTACGTAAAATAACTGCGTGGATTTTACGTTTCATCAACAATCATCGAAACACTTCAGGTTACTTAACGCTTATCGAATGAAACCAGAGCGTTATTCCATTCCATCAAATCGTCCAATTTGAAGCGTTTTCGTCAGAAATGGCAGCCTTCAAACACCAACAGCCGTTACCAACCAAAAGCAAACTGAGTGGTCTGAATCAATTCATCGATCGTGATGGCATACTGAGAGTGGGTGGCCGTCTTCAAAATTCGTTATTACCATTTGATCAAAAACAAAGTCATCATCCCATCAACGCATTACTTCACAAAACTATTAATCGAACATTGTCACCGAATTTGTTTGCATGGAGGTATTCAACTTACATTGAACCAAATTCGCAAAACCTATTGGATTTTACATGCACGTCGAGCCATCGGTTTACAATTGAAAATCTGTCATGAATGTTTCAAAATGAACCCAATACCACGTTCACAGTTAATGGGAGATTTGCCTCATGTACGAGATCCTACTACCTCTACCTACTTTTTCATTCTTCGCCACTGGGGTTGACTACGCAGATCCGATCACCTTTCGAGTTTCAAAAGGACGTAGAAACAAATCATACAAGGGTTACATCGCTGTTTTTGTTTGTCTCAGTACGAAGTAAATTCATTTGGAACCAGTGAGTGAGCTCACTACCTCAGCATTTCTAACCGCACTACAAAGATTATTTGCTCGTCGTGGATTTTGTCGAGGTACGTATAGCGATTGTGGCACAACATTCATCGGAGCAAACAATCAACTGAAAGTAAATGAAAATACTACCAAGAAACTATTCGAAAAAGAAATTCTGTCAATTCTTATTCCACATGGGAGACAATGACACTTTATTCCACCCTTTTCGCCACACTTCGGTGAGCTTTGGGAAGGCAGAGTAAAATCGGTAAAGTACCACTTGAAACGAATCACTCCAAAATCAACACTCATCTTCGAAGAAATAGCAACTGTACTTTGTCGTATTGAATCATGTCTCAATTTGAGGTCATTATTTCCGCTCAAGCGACCGATTCGATGATATTACCGCATTAACTCCAGGACGAATTTTGGAACGTCTGGCATAAAGAATATCTATCAAGACTACAAATTCGTCCAAAATGGAATCAAGTCAAGGAAAACATCGCGATTGGCGAATTGGTTTTAGTGAAAGAACGATTACCACCTAATCAATGGAGATTAGGTCGAGTCATCAAAGTTCATGAAGGCAAAGGCGAATTGGTTCGAACCGCTTCATTAAAAACCGCCAATTGAATCATCAAAGAATTGGAGTTGGCCTTTGACTTTCTTGTCGAATGGTTTTGTTTTTTTTATTTAGCTTTCACAAATTTTTAAATTAATTTTTATTTAATGTATGTAATACGAAAATGCCTGTTAGAGTATACCTTTGTGATGAATTTACACTATGAAAGTGCTCCTTATAAACTTTTAAGTGTAAGTCCTGATACACTCAGAGTCAAAGGTGCAGAAATCGATTATGCATTAAGGTGCTAATGGGGGCCATTAAAATTATTGCCAGCCTCTAAACATACCCGAAGATTGAGGATTATGCACTACAAATTAAAATAACAAATAGTGGAAAGTGACATAAATCGATAAGAAGGCAACAAGTCAAATTTGGAAAGTTTTAATTGCGCAGTCCATTATAAATGAGCTCCAACGCTCAAAACGGTCTGTGTAATTTGCTAAATTGTAGTAAATATAAATAAATAAATAATTAAATAAATAAATAAATAATTAATTAAATAAATAAATAATAATCAAACGCCCGATCGTCAAATTGTGTCCATTACCTCGTTAAGAGCCAGCGGACAAAAGCGTATTTGATCAACTCCAATCGATAAAGGAGCATCTGTTGCACACTAATCAAATTTGAATAAACCTTGCGCTTTCATTTTAGCTATCCAATGTGCCCACCGTCATTTTCTTCAATCAACACATTTACTCAGCCGAGTCGTGGCGGCGTAATAACCACCAAATTTCAACTGATTATTTAGGAAATTCCGATCGGTTTTTTATTTATTTCGTCAAGTTGCATCTATAACCAATACCATCAGGTCATGTGTAATCAATTAAACATAGTTAAAACACAGTTCACTCACAAAATTCTCGTTTCTAGATACGACGAATCGATTGCGAACAAATCGACAAAAGCATCATACAATCATCGAAGATTTATCCTGATATACATCATCCCGGGCGATAGTTTAGTTTTGAAAGGTGTTAACAGTATGCAGCTGAAAATAAAATGATAATTGAACATTGAAAACACGTGATGTACTAGATTAAGCGGTAAAGCAAGAGAAAAATTGTACTTTTTAGCTTTAAATGTTAAAATCTAGATGTCACTTTATTAAAAAAAAATTCTACTGCCAAAAAATTTTGTAGTACGAGCACCTTGACTCTTAAAAATAAAATTAGTTTGCAATTAAAACGGAAAAATCAAAATACATAAAAATTTGGGGTTTTAGATTTTTCAAATGTGAGTTCGAAATGATGCCCCATGGAACCGAAATGGTTCGGCACAACTCTGATCCTACCATTTAATATTGGAAAATTATGAAAACTCAGTGCAGGCTCATAGGTGAATTTCATATACGATATTGTCGTAATTTATGTGTAGAAAAAATTCGGTTCGTTCGCCTATTCTTTAATCATAATGATTACACAAAGAAATTCAACGACTCCACTAAATTTGGTATAAAACAAAACCAAAAAAGGAAATTTTACCATTATATCTGGATAGATATCCTTATTATGAATCCTAAAATTATGTTTGACCAGCTAAACTCGCTACAAATGCGATTCATAGAAATCCAGAAACCCTTTCTACCATCCAACCCGCATACATAAATCGGTGGCATGGGTTGGAAATGAATTGAACGGCAACGCAAATATAATTTTTGTTTTCCGTTTTTCGTTTAATTTTTTTTTCTTGTTCCTCTGTATCTTAAGGCTATTCTTATTCCATTCTTTGGTTTTTCTTTCTGCTATATACGACGGTTCTTAAAATGTTATTTATTTTATTTTACTTTTCTTAGGTTATGTTATGTCAAGATTTGTGTTCGTTGGGTTTGAGTTTATTGTGTTTGGTTTTAAAATCCTTTACAAATCGAAAGCTTAAAGTAAAGTCGTTTATCATTAAAAATTTCCAATTTATTTGTTTGGTTGGGTGTGCTCGTGTATATCTAGAACTCTGCGGTATTTGAATTAGAGGGAATGATTTACTTTTGGGTATTATTTCTATATGGTTTATGTTTGTGTTTATTTTACCCACACACACACATACGTACGCAGACAAATTGAACCGCACTCGTGGATTTTGGAACCGCATGTAAAATTATATATGTTTAGGGGTTAACCTGTTCATGGAAATCAAATATTTAACTTAGCAATGAGACTTGTAGAAATAACTTCGTGTGCATAAACTCCTTGAAATCTGGCGGGGGGCCTGTCAAGCGTAATCGGTTTTATGATCCGCCAAAATCATATATACACAGTTTTAGTTTAGGTTTGCTATCGTAATGGTCAACAATTCTCGTTTGATTTTGAGCATAAAATTGTATGGGGCGATGATTTATCATAAAACAAGATCAATATGTCATAAATGTTTTATGTACGTCTTCCTTCCGGAATAAATATAACATACACAAAACCGAGAAAACTAATAAATGTGGAGACCGATAAAAAGTTTTCGGTATATCGTAACACAGCAATGCTTGAATGTACAAGAAAGATATGGAGGAACGATTGAAAAGTAAGAAAGAAAAACTTGTTTATGTTCACAAAGATATAGGAAAATTGAGTTAGTGATCCGAAGATTGAAATGGCTACATTTTATTATATTCAAAAAAAAAATTATTGTTTCGTATAGTTTTTGGTGTTATATACGACTTTGATATACATGCTCGTAATATAAATTTGAAATACTTAATATTTGTTGTGTAAGGGTTTTGTGTTCACATTTATATTATGATATTTCCGGTTAAGCTGTACAATGGCAGATGTCTTGTGCCAGGGATAATACGTATCATTCAATGAATTACAAAGACTTTATATTTTTGTTAAATTAAAACCTCAATAAAATGGGTGTTAGTTCGAAGTGACATTTTTAGGAAACTGTTGTTACGGGTGTTCATGATTAATGAATTCACATCATCATCATAAATTGTTAAATCAGCTGCTTCACCAAAGTTCAATGTCATTACACAAAACACAAACAACTGTATTTATTTAACTATTTACACATTTACGATTGACATACGTATTTATGTATCGATATATCGCTATTGTTCCATTGAAATGTTGAAGCTGCATCCCATTCTGCGTTTAATGTATCGAAAAAAGAACACAGTTAATACAAAACTAACATCAGGAGAGTTCTCAGACGAGTACCGCAAATTAAAAATTCATCAACTCAACTCAGAAATGAAGGAGATTGATCGGCTGCACCGATGTAACCTCATGGAAATCAACGAGGAAGGTCAATACAAATACTTCACCGACGATTACTACGGGAGTATAACATCCGAAGTAGAGTCCCTAGTAATCAAAATGGCGCAAGAGCTAACTAAACCATCTACATCAACATCGCCGGTAAAACTACCAAAAGTGGAAATACCCACGTTTCACGGTAAATACGAAAATTGGTACGCGTTTAACGACATCTTCACCCGGCTGATACATCAAAATACTCAACTTTCAAACACACTAAAGTTTTTTTTATTTTTTTTTATTCTTTGCAATCTTTTTCTGGGACCGAAGCACTCTTAACTCTTTCGCAGTTCGCTTATTTACGTCCTTACCTTACGCAGTTGTCCGCCAAATCGAGGACGTATGGATATAGGTCCAATTTGTTTCCATCTGCACATTGCATAGCTCCATGCCAGCCTATACTGGCATGGAAGATGGGTCGGCCCATGAGTTCTGCACTCCGACAGGGGGTCATAGGTTCCTTCTCATCACAAATCGTAATTTGATGATGAAAATTCCCTTTGCATCCTGCCCCTATCGGGATTCGAACCAGGTACCTCCCGATCCAAACGTCAAAGCTTTAACCACTATGCCATTTGGTCGGTTACACACTAAAGTTGACGTATTTAAAATCGCATCTCCAATGACAATCGGCACAACTAATCGCTCATTTACCGACTATTGGAGAAAATTACGAGGCGGCATGGCAGATTCTACAAGCGAGGTATAATAACAGGCGATTGTTGGCCTCGTCGTACTTCAACGTGATTACATCCCTGCTCAACATACAATATTCATCAGCCGCTAGTATCAGAACACTGCATGACACCATCATCGAGATGCTGCACAACATTAAAAATGTTCAGTTAGAAAACCCATTTGAAGCCATCATAGCACATCTTGTAATGCAGAAGTTAGACTTCGACACTTTGGAACGTTTTGAAAACAGTCTCGATTGCCCACGCGAAGTGCTCTAATTGCTTGTTGCATAAGACGGATTCAGTATATGATGAAAAACCCGCATGTGGCACCCGCAACAACAGACACCATCAGCTGTTACACGAAGCAGACCAACGACCTGAAAAAGGGTATCAATCGGCACGGTACTGAAACAACATTATTGGCAATAGCCGTTCCAATCAATGTACGAGCTTTAATAGATCCAAGATCGCAAGTCTCTTTGATCACGAAATTCGTGGTTCAACGTCTTGGTATACCACTGCAGCAAACCACCGTGAATATATCAGGAATTGGGGCTAATAATACAAACACGGCAAATTCCATCGTAACAATGTGCCTTAAACCGCATTTCCCATCAACATACAAATTAAAGGTAAAGGCATATGTGTTGCCAAAAATTACAATGGATGTACCCGAACAACCAATACAACGAAGCCAGAACGATAAATGGAATAAATTGGTTTTGGCTGATCCGGAATATCATCTTCCAGCCCCAATCGATCTGCTGCTAGGAGCAGACGTGTACATCGATTTCGTTGGCACTCGAATCATAAAAGGTAAGGATAGCGCAATAAAAACTAGCTTCGGTTGGCTAATCTCCGGCCCAACTCCAATCAGCGGAGCTCCACAAAACACTGCAGTCCATATCGGTAATTGAAGCGAGAGAGGTATGGAGAGGTTCTGGGAAATAGAGGAAAATCCGATCATCAGCGGCAAGCCGGAGATCGAACATGATTGTGAACAGATTTTCTCACAAACAACCAGCCGAGACCCGAATGGGAGATATATTGTTCAAATTCCATTTAAAGAACATCAAGTAGACCTATTGGGACACTCGAGACATCGAGCACTACAACGTTTCTTATAATTGGAGGAAAAATTGGACCGGGCCCTAACCTGAGGGAGCTATACGTGAATTTCATGGCCACGTAGATTGTACCACATGAAGCTGATAAGACCCAATAACGGGAACTATTATCTACCTCATCATGCGGTATTGAAAAATACAGATACCGCAAAAATTAGGGTGGTATTCGATGCTTCAATGCCGACATTAACAGGCCTAAGTCAAAATAACGTGATGCATATTGGGCCTCCACTACAAATGATTTGTGGTCCATTCTACTGAAATGGAGACTACACCGGATAATGTTCACCGGAAGATGCAAGAACACCAACTCACTACCGTTACGTATGGAACATCCGCCGCGCCTTACCTCGCCATTCGTACACTACATCAACTGGCTGAAGATGAATCCGCTCAACATCCAGAGGCGAGTTGCATTCTCAAACAGGATTTCTATGTAGATGATGCCCTAACCGGCGCTGACACCGTTGAAAAAGCTCAACAACTACAACTCACAAGGGGAAAATGGAATTAAGTAAATGGTCTAGTAACCATCAGACCCTTTTGGTCGAGATTCCGGAAGATAAAATCATGATCGGTGATCTTACCTCCACCGACGAACAGGCAATTAAAACATTAGGAATTCGCTATAATCCAAAGGGAGATCATTTCATCTTCCACGTTCATGTCAAAAATTTTCGACCCTCTGGGATGGCTGGCACCACTAACCATCAACTGCAAACTAATGTATCAGACAATGTGGAGTTTGGACTTGGATTGGGATGACCCATTGCCACCCGAACTCTCTAGGAAATGGGATCACCTGAAGCGAGACTTAAATAAAAGTCAAACCATCCAGATACCGCGATACCTTAATTATACCACAAACAACTGCAGTGGTGAACTACACGGATATTGTGATGCGTCCGAGTCTGCCTACGCTGCCGTAATATACAATAAAATTACCGTAAACGGCCAAATTACCAGCCGACTACTAACGGCAAAAACTAAAGTGGCCCCAATGAAGTCCAAACTAACTATCCCTTGCCTAGAGCTAAGTGGATCATTGTTGTTAAGCCGACTAATACAACAAGTAACCAAAGCCCTAGACGTGAACATCAACAACATAACTTTATGGACCGATTCCATGATCACGCTGGCGTGGATTCAAAAACCGCCGTCCACGTGAAAAATGTTTGTCGCAAACCGGGTCGCAGAGATTCAAACCATCAGCGACATACAATCATGGAAACATATTCGGTCGGAAGATAATCCCGCAGACTTCGCATCAAGAGGAGTGACGGCAAACAAATGAGATCACTAGACAGTTGGTGGAAGGGACCCAGTTTCCTGCTAAACAAGGAACTATATGAGGTGGAGCAGCATTAACGAAGATCGCTAGTAAGATGTCATCAGAAAAATAAAGGAATGGACAAGCAAGCCAAGGGTAGCATTACACGTATCGCATCATTTGTGGACCACTCGAACAAGAATACCAGGGCGAATGAAGTATCATCTTGTCTAAAATTGTTAGAGCGCACGTTTAATGTTTTTCAAAAAGCCGATGCTAAACTAATTGGTTTAGACTGCGAACCAGAAATTGATGAATTCGAGTCGAAATATTTAAGTTTAAAGGTTAAGTTGAGTGAATTTCAATCTACAAGTGCTACAGCAAGTGTTTCAATACTCGATCAGTTAAATGAAGTTATAGCGCGTACAACGGCACAGCATAATGCATTTTTATCTAAACTTTACACTGTGTCTACGTCATTAAATCAAAGCTTCCTGAATCAATCATCAGAAGAACCGCATTTCACAGCAAGGCTTCCAAGGTTAAACGTGCCAACTTTTGATGGAGATGCAAAAAATTCCAAACTTTTAAGAATTGATTCATGGCATCCGTTCATAACAAATCATCTCTTGCAAATGTTGAAAAATTTTAATATCTAAGAAGCTGCCTGAAGGGTGAGCCTGCTGAGCTCATACGACACTTGAATACATCAGATGCAAATTATAACGCTGCATGGTCTAAAATTTGTGATCGCTACGATAAAAGGAATATTGCCATTAGCCATTTCATACAAACATTCCTTGATATACCACCTATTAGAGAGAAATCCGCTAAGAAATTAAGAAATATACACAACGTTGCTGACCAGGTTATTCGCGGACTTCAAGCCCTGAGGACAGCGCGAGATCATTGGCTATTGCACAGCTTGCTAAAAAACTGATCCTGAGACGCAACAAGCATGGGCATTTTCAATTGACAATAATAAAAATCCGACATTCGAACAATTTTTACAGTTCATTAATAAACGTTGTGATGGTTTAGAGCCATGCGAAGCCAGTAAATCATTGAACAGAAATATTCCAGCAGAGCAAGACCATGTCCATTTTGTCAGCAGTAGCACAAATTATTCGAATGTGAGAAATTTCAAAAGTTTGAGTCAATGAGTAAATGGGACGAACAGATATCAATCTCGACGATCGTGTAACATATTAAGCTAAACCCACCAACTGTAAGCAGCTCACCCAATCATTGTGATGAAGTACAAAGTAAAGATGTTAACGCGAAAACTCATATGCCATATTACCCACAGCCGTGGTGAATATACTTGATCGTTTCGGTCATTCATACGAGTGTAGTGCGTTGCTAGACTCGGGCTCACAAGTATCCTTTATTTCCGCTCAATGTGTAAAAAATAGATTACAATTGCTGCGTCAGAGGGCCAATATTATTGTTAGTGGACTTGCTACGTCCAACACAGCCACCAAAGGAAAAACTACTGTCGTGATTCGTTCCAGATTCAATGATTCCAGTGAAATTCAGCTAAATGCATTCATCCTAGATCATGCGTGAATAGATTGGTCATATTGATTTTGCCTTTGGTTTGTCCAGCTGATGCAGTTGCTAGACCGTAAACGGATATGGATGCATGGTTTATTTTAAGGCCTAGGCTTTGTGTGCAGGATTCTGGAACGAACGATGTTTGAGAACCTGAATCCAATAGCTCTAAATGGCTGGAGTATACCGGTACGTGATTTAATATAAATAACTGCTGTTGGTAGTACCGTGGTTTCTGATGAATAGTGTGTGTGATGTACTTGTGTTTTAGTTTGGTTGTCAGTGTTTTAGTTAGAATCAATAGTGACTTCTGACTTCTGAGTAGGTTGCCTTGCTGGCTCATCGGGCTGCTGATTGACTAGAATGTGATGTGTAGTTGAGGAGTGACTGGATCCTTGCCCTTGGAGATTTTCGTTTGAACCTTAATGGAATACTGTATGATGGCGCTTTTTACAAATAAGACATGACGCTTTGCTGAAACATTTGGCACTTAAATGACCTTTCTTGAGACAATTACAACATAAGTCTCTTTCAACCATTGAAGCACGAACAAAGTTAGTTTTGTTCGTGCTTCAATGGTTTTGTTTTTGAATTCTGGACATTTGAACAACGGGTGATCTTGTCTACAGACTATACAGTCATATATAGTGTTAGAATTAGCAGTTAGAAAGGTTTTGGTGTTAGGTTTCGATGCCACCTTCTTACTTGAGGCATTGCAAATTTCTAACGCGTCACACCTCTTATTCAAAAACTCAATAAAACTATTGAATGTTGGATAGTCTCTACCAACCGAATCATTTGCCCATAACTGTTTCGACTCATTGTCAATTTTCCCTAACAAAATATGAATAAGCCATGGATCACGTAGCTCAGCATTTGGCCCCAATGCTCATAGCGCGCGGATTATCTCATCAGCTGTATCACAAATTCGTCGTAACTCTTTCCCGTTGGCAGAAACACATGGCCTTTGGTCAAAAAAGGTTTGGATTAACGAAGAAACAAGTCATTTTATTATATCGGTTACATAATTTATCCCTCGCTTCGATATAATTATTTTCTGTTATAGGGACAGGCCTGATTAAGGAAGCAGTTACATCTTTTAATAAACCCTTTAACATTTGTAATTTACGCGCAAGGTGCGTAATTCGATCAATTAACGCGACAATCAATTTTTTGATTGTCGTGCATTGTAGTTTTAAATAGTCATGGATGGAGGCCCAATGTTTATAGTCGCCCGCGAATGGCTCTATATTAATTTTTGGCAAACGAGCGTGTTGCGACGTATTCACTCCCTCATAGAAAATTTTCTGCTGGTTCAAAAGTTGTTCAAAGGTAGCATTCAAATCATGTGCATTATTCGATTCACTTCGCCCAAGTCTATCACAACCACAGGATAACAACTCTCGTGTTTTAAAATATATTTCTTCAACTACATCAAGAATCGATGTATAAGCTGGATAATCAAATAAATGTAATTCAATAATTGTTAATTGATGATTAATAATTGTTCAATTAAATATAAAAAATAAATAAATAGAAAATAATAATTGTTTCATTAATAATTGTTAATTGATGTGTGCGCTCGATTACGCAACATCACTAATTTCACACGATATTATGACCACGAGGTATAAAATAATTGTCACGCAATGGAGATTTCGATAATCAATTTTCTCACGTTTTAATTATTTGCAAACAACACATTTTTACTTAGCTGAATATCTGCTGCTATTCCCGGGTTTCGGCAAAGAAAAATGTTTGTGCCAGAATTCAAGGTATTTTGTGTTTTATTCTCACCAACAGCTAGAGCTTTATAATCTTCAGGCTCTGTTGTGTTTATTTTCCAAATATTATTAGTGAGCGATATTACTTTGTAGTCATTTCGTACTACTTCTTTCATCAGTTTCTGAATACTACCGTGATTCGTTATTCCTAGAATATTGATCGGTGGTGGAACCTGTTTCTACTTTTCTGTCTCATGCACTTTTGATGCAGTAATTGCATTTACAGTTTTAATGTGGGTTTGAATTGACTCAACTTCTGATGATGATTTAGTTTACTCTTGCTTGGGATGGTTTCTTTTATTGGTAGTCTCCAATTGGATTCCCTTTCAAGCTCATCTTCATCTGTGTGATATTCGTCTAGATCTGTGAGTACTTGAAATTGGTTGTTCAATAATGCTGAGTTTTCTGCGTTGTTAGTTTTAGCAACAGCTGAACAATGAGCTGCGCGATTAATTTCTCCATTTGTTCAAATTTATTTATTAACTCCGTATTGTTTATTATAACTGTTTGTGCACTGGGCGTGGCTTCAAAAGTTGGCACGAAATGTTTATGCTTGATAGAGGAGGTCTTTTCCTTCTCATTGTTTTCTGGCGGTGGAGTTGATGGTGGTGTCCGTGTTCCGTTATTCCAGTAGTACTAGGAACAAGATCAGCCTGGTTACCTACCGACTATTTCCTTTGCAATGTTGCGTTGCTCCCTCCAGAATCCATGGAGCCACCCGATAAATCGGGGTGGGATTTAGAATTTGAGTTCGGACCCACCTGAAGTATGTTATTGTTTATACCCGACATTTCATTTTTTGTTGATTATCTGTTATACTGTTTCTCTACTATGTAGGGATTGGATACCACAACCGTTCGATCTACAGTACATTGCCCAGGTTGCGCCATGAGAAGGCTGTCAACTAGCACCCCTATTTGAATACTGATGATCGCAGCAGCCATCATATATATTAAGCACAGAAGAACAACTTAAGTTGCTACAGATCCGTATAGCCAATCCTCCCGGCACCAACAACTATCGGGAATATGTTACCAATTCAGCTGGTAGTGATTGTACTACATATATACACTGTAAAATTTTCATAATAAGGACAGAAGTTATAAAACCAGTCAAGATATCGCTCCTCGATAGGCGCACTCAATACACCGACTAGTAAACGGCTATTACAGATTGCAAATCAGAGACGAATATTTAAAGGCTAATACGAATTTGTTGTCCCCAAATATTTATTCACCAAATATTCAAAATGTAATCTGTCTTGATATATTAGTCACTGGGACCTATACATAATTTAAGACAAAATTATTTTACGGATATCCCCATTAATAACTAGGACTTTCGGGGTATTAGGAATAAAAAAAATTTTGTATACAAAATAAACATTTCTAAATCTTGAACATGTTTATATAAGAAAATATTTAAATTATATTAAAAATCCCCCTCCAATACAGCCTTGATCAGGGCGTCGTTATAAATGACAAGTAATTATAACTTCAACGGTGCTATGGGATAAAATAAACCATCCGTAATGAATGGCAAGAGCTTCATATTAGCTAAATATAGCAAAATTATTTCATTTATTAAAATATTCAAAGTCATGTTTCATAATCTGGTTTAATCCTAAATTGAAAAATATATATCATCGTATATATGTACAGTGTGAGGGGTCCATTTATTTACTATACCTTTTCTATAGATATTTTATCACCGTACGCTTCCATGATTTATATACAGAAATGCGAGCCAAGCTCACCGGCACGGATATCCTACATCCCAACTCTAATAACATAATTTTAATCCGCGCCTCGAACATATTTCATATTAATAATTCTAAAAGCGTAATAATCATTATTTTTCATCACTATGTACGGTATATTTAATACAAATAAATTTTCATTATTTTATACCGGCGGAGCTTTTTACTATACAGCACAGAACTAAGCTCTCGCACCATTGTAATGTTTATTTCCGTATACAAAAAGTTTAAAATTATATTTGTGGGGTAGATTTCAATCTAAATCAATTAGAACCCCTGATTGCACAAAATGACATTATACCAATTGTTACAGACGATCTGACATGACGCAAAACAGTCAGCCAGCAACAATTTCAAACATGTTAAAACGAAAATCTATGGAAAACCAAAATATATAAAAAATAATGTGAGTTTGTTATTCGGCATGCGCTTTTGACATGCGAACCATCAACGAGCTTTTCATTCATTTTGTGGTACAGATTCGCATCCCATATATACAACAACAAAAAACATGTATAAAGCTTTGTACGTCTGTCTACACACAGCAACAGAGAATAAGGAAATTCCAATTAAAATCAATATAGAAAAACTAGTAAAACAGGAACGCTTTTCTTATCACACACGTATACAAAGTTAAACGCACATACACACACACACACAAAAACGAGAAAGCATATACAACAAAAAAATGAAAATGATATTATTTAATTAAAAAGATAAAACGAAAATTTAATTTTTTTTTTGTGAATTAAGAAAAAATACCAACAACAAAAATTAAATTATCTTAAAGAAGATACAAAAAAAAATTGTAAAATGATCTGGTTAAATTGTTAAGGTATCCTAGAGAAGAGTAATGGTATGACTATACTAAAAGCGAGCTTATTATCCCAATTTAACGAGATTTTCCCAAATATATTTTATATTCGATGTGCGCGGAATCGAGAGAACGAACAGATTTTTTTCTCCAGTCATCATCAGCATCATTAAGGGAACACTTTTGCCGAATATTACTTTCTCCGCCACGGTTGTAAAATACCAATACGGAGAAATTTAACTTTCTCCCATTTGGTATACATCTCATCTCGGCACAAACTATTTGCTCCATATACAATAAAACATTATGCGTGCTATTACGGTAGACGATTGTGCGTGCAGATGAAAAAACGAACGCACCGAAAACACGAAGTGAAAAATCAAAATTTTGAGCAACATTTTTTTTTTTGGCAAATAAATTATTTGTGTTTTGTTGTAGACAGAATCAATGTCAATGTCGAAGATACGCAAATTTTATGATTATATCTGCCTATACCACAGAGTTGTTTTTGGTTTTGCCATATGTACAGATTTTCATGGAATTATATTTGCTCGTATGAGTCACACACATACATTAATTTATTACAGTGGGGTACATTTACAACAAAGGGGGAATATCATTATTTTTCATTCTGTTATGACCCAGTTAAATTATGGTATGTATACGACCTGGCGACTCTGTACCACACCAATGCTTTTCCAAGATTTAATTATGATATTTTGATTTTCATTATTAAAAGTTTTATATCACAATTTATCTCCCTCCTTGTAATATTTGTGGACAGTTAAGCGAATTATATTTTATATTATGGTACGTTGGGCCCCTAACCTATAATCTGTCTAAAGAATTTCGAAGAATTTTTCAATATTATTTTCAAAACAAATTTGTATATCGTTTTAAATCTAGCAAAGGTATTATTCTAGATCTATCTTCCTACACATATTATACAATGTAAAAATTCCTACAAACAGCAGATAAAACTTTTCCAAAATTCTTTGAAGTAATATTTATGTACAAACGAGGAGAGATTATATAAACTTTCAAACCCATTTAAATACCTTTGCAATTCAATACAATGCGCCAGATGATGATTCAGATTACTGTAACATGCTATATCTTATCTAAAGAGTACCAAAAACAATTTATTGGCACTCTTTGGTTTAACAAGTTACCCGAATTGGTTTATGTCGCCATTCAAGCTGTTGGTGTAAAAACCATCGATGATCTTTTACCCATAGCAGATAGAGTTTATGAAGCTACAACATCATCTCGCGTATCAAGTGTAAATCAAATCAATGCTAGAATAAAGTAAAAATTTAACTTAAACATTTGTTCTGTCTAGTCACACCATTGGTTCTTCGAGTAAAAAAATTTTTTGAACCTGCTGATAAATACATACAACAACATCAAATAACTATAATTTTGGTGGTCGATGTGATCACACGTGTACAATTTGCTCGTAAAATTAAAAATTTAATATATATAAATGGTTAAATAATTTATCTACATTTTGTGATTTAATTTTAATAAATTTGTTATTTAGTTTTCAGTTAAATTAACTATTTTTCTAATAACTGTGAAACGGCTAAAAATCATAAATTCATAAAATCTATCAATATCTGTGATATAAATACATAACTGTGATTTTATTAAATATTTTTTTTTTCTAAATTGAATAATAATGTCTGCGTGCTGTGAATGTAGTGCCAAAGTGTCTGAAAACTTTTTTACTTGTGCTGGTGAATGTAATAAACTTATTCATTTTGGATGCGCCGGAATTAAAAAACCTGTGTTTGATGCCATTTCGATAATTCCAAATTTTTCATGGCGATGTGGTGTTTGTATCGATGTTTATAAAATTCTCAAGGAAACGAACGATCATTTGAGTAATTCGATCAATGCTATATCAGCGTCCTTATCATTGCTAAATAAAACATCAGCCGTTATTAGTAATAACGTGGAAAGTTTGTTAAAACCAACACCATCTCAACAGTCGTCGTCTGTAAAATTAAAAAAAAAACAACACAAACTGATAAGGAATTTGCTACACCAATACTTACAAGATCAAAGAGTAGTGTGAATAATGTCATAACAACGGATTCAACTGCTAAATCGTTAGACCATAATATGGACTCGCCTAAAAAAATTTTTATTGGTAGTGGTGACTTGAACTCTACTTTGCGTACCGTTGAACCGCTACGATGGATTTTTATTTCTCGATTATGCAAGGACGTTACTGATGATGATCTTATGATGTATATCAAAAACAAATTTGAAGTCGAGAAACCTGTATTATATTGCTTTCGACGTAATGATGAGCGCGATTATGTATCATTTAAAATCGGTATTCCTGTAAGCAAATTTAACCAAATGCTGGATTCATCGGCGTGGCCTTCTGGAGTGTTGATTAAAGAATTTTTAAATTCACGTCGGAAATCAATGAATAATAATTTTTTAGTCCCACGCTCAGCTCTAACGACGTTGTAACAATATCTACTGCGACCTCAACTGATTTTATACCTTCTTCAAATCCGATGCCGCTGTCTGCACCTATCGCTCAACTGACACTGCCACTCTCAGATGAAACCAACACATTGTCTATTTATTATCACAACGCTAGCGGAATACGATCAAAATCGCGTGAAATGTACCTATCAGTGTTGGAAAATGAATATGATGTCATCTGCATCACGGAAACATGGCTGACAAGCTCGCACAATTCTGCAGAGTACTTCCCTCCAGACTACTATGTTTTCAGACGCGATCGTTATACGGATCTTGAATCGACAGCGAGAGGTGGCGGAGTTCTGCTAGCGGTCACGAAAGATATACGTGCGGATATTATTGACCTTGGGAGTAACGAGTTGGAGATTTTGGCTGTTAAACTTGCTTTCAATGGAAAGCTGGTGTTGATAGTTGCTGTTTACATACCATACGGATCCTCAGTTAATATATATGGTGAGCTATCTTTATTTTTCTCAAACCAACTAGCAGCTGCAGCTCCTGATTTTGATTGTGTGATGATTTTGGGAGATCTTAACTTACCGAAAATAAAATGGCTTACAGTAGATGATGAACTTCTGCCATTCAATGGTGATCTAACTTCAGATCTGGTGATGGACTCAATCTGTTCACTCGGGCTAAGACAGATTAATAACATCGAGAACCAGTGTAGCAATATCCTCGATCTGGTGTTCGTTCCAGTAGAAGTACATGGCACAATCATTGCTTGTAATGATCTCGGCGGTTCTTCAAGTATTTTTCACATACCACTACATATCCAATTAATATTTGAAAATTGTGTTAATGTTAACGTAAATTTTAATTCTAGTGAGTCTTTCAATTTTAATAAGGGAAATTATAATGCTTTAAATGAGTTTCTGGACAATATTAATTGGGATCAATATATAACGGGTAGTTTAGACGCTTATATTGATCAGTTTTATAAAATAATGAACTTGGCAATTGAACAATTTATTCCCCGTTCACCTGTAGTTTCGTCGATGCGCGAGCCATGGTTTAATAGTCGCCTCTCAGGATTAAAAAATCGGAAATCTAAAGCTCATAAAAAATATAAATTAAACCCATCCGCCGGAAATTATGAAATATTTAGCGCTCTCAGATCTCAATTTAAAATTTTAAATCGTTTCTTGTATAATTTATATATTGTCGAGATCGAATCGAATATTAGAAACAACCCTAAATGTTTCTGGAGTTATGTTGATTCGAAACGGAATTGTAGAGGTATACCCTCGCTAATGTCTTTCAATTCTTTGACGGCTAGTGATCCACAAATTATCACTGACATGTTTGCAGCATTTTTTGAAAATGCGTATGTCCCGTCTTCGAGAGGGAATGACGAACTTGTTTTTAATAATAATCCAAACATTCAATTTCAATTTACTACCGATGACGTTCTGCACGCTCTTTTGAATGTAAATGTGAATATGAGTTGTGGCCCGGACAAAATTCACCCGCTTGTGTTGAAAAAGTGTGCTTCGGTCTTAGTTCAGCCGCTGACGAACATCTTCAATTTGAGTTTGAAAAGTGGGGTTTCCCCGTCAATTTGGAAATCCAGTTTCATTAAACCAATTTTCAAGAGTGGACGGAGAACGGATATCGAAAATTACCGCGGTATTTCTATCTTATCGGCTATTCCTAAATTATTTGAATCGATGGTCAAGGACCGCATCTTTTTCTTAATTAAAAATTCCATCTCAGTAAACCAGCATGGGTTTTACCCCGGACGGTCAACTGTGACAAATCTTGCTTTGTTTACAAATTTTTTGACGCTAGCATTAGAAGGTGGTGATGGTGTTGAGGTAGTGTTTACTGATTTTAGCAAAGCTTTTGATAAAATTGATCATGTTTTATTGGTAAAGAAACTGGGACAGCTCAACAAGTGTGATGCCCTTCCTTTAAAGTGGATTTTTTCATATTTGACGAACAGAACTCAAAAAGTTTTTTTAAATAATATTTTATCTAGAGACATCAATGTTTTGTCTGGCGTCCCACAAGGTAGCCACATTGGACCTCTATTATTTATTGCATTCATAGATGATGTGAAGCGGTGCTTCAAACATTGTAAGTTTCTGATTTACGCTGATGATGTAAAAATCTTTTGTAAGATTAGAAATGATCGCGATCTGCTAAATCTACAACAGGAATTAAACGTTTTCTGCGACTGGTGTAGCTTGAATAAGCTTTGCCTGAACGTTTCGAAATGTAAAGTTATGAACTTTTCTAGAAGACGTTTTGGACGCAATGTTATGCAATTATGATAGAGCAAGTTCATTCTTTTCTAGATTTAGGGGTTTTGTTTTCACGAGATTTATCGTTTAAGGACCATATTGACAGATGTATTAATAAGGCTAATTCAATGTTAGGGTTTTTAATCCGTTTCTCCAAAGACTTTCATGATCCATATACTCTAAAAGTCCTCTTTGCTTCATTTGTTCGATCGCACTTGGAGTATGCGTCAATTGTCTGGAATCCTTACTATATCAATTCCTCTAACCGTATAGAATCAATCCAGAAGCGATTTATGCTGTTTGCCTTAAGGCGACTTCCTCGAGAGGTAAACGCTCCTAAGTATGTGCTTCCGCCGTATCTAGGCCGTTGTTTGCTATTGAATATTGAACCATTGTTCGTTCGAAGACAAATTTCTTCCGCAATGTTTGTGCGCGACGTTATAATGGGCCGAATTGATTGTTCACAACTACTATCCTTGTTTTCAATACGTGCCCCAGTGAGATCACTCAGACACCGAGGCTTAGTGATTAATCTGCACTTCCATGGGTCTAATTTTAGTATGTCGGACCCGGTTTGTAATTCTAGCCGTGTATTTAATAATGTATCTACCGTGTTCGATTTTAATTTGTCCAGAGATGAATTTAAAAGAATTCTAAAAACTTTTTTTATTCAAATTTGATTTATATAAATAAACCTAATTTTAAAAATACCAGATGTAAATTAATACTGTTGGTAAAAATAAATAAATAAATAATTATAGTAATACTTATTCCACAAAATGGACTTGAACACGCTGTTAGGACAACAACAAGCGGTAGCAAACAAATTTCAACAGCTTCATACTAACTAGAAAAAAGATGGAGAACAACGAAAATCCATCCGTTACCTCGAATCAAAAATCGCCACATTAAAGAGTCTGTATCTAGAATACAAAGCTACAGACCAAATATTACATAATATCGTCGACTAATCCGCAACTCGAGCAAAGTCATCAATCCTTCGATGGAAGGAAAATCATTCCACTTTTCGTCAATCGAAACAGAAGGGAACGACTCCAACAGAGACCAGTTTAAAAGGTACCTCAAACAACGGTATCAAATTGGAAAACCTGTGGAAAAAAATAGAAGCCAAACAAAAAATGGTCAAAAACGGAAGTTCACAGCATGCGCTAAAACTGGCTCCGATTCAAATGGAAAGGCAGATGAATCAGATCTCTGATCTGAACGAAACAATATATTTGGAGGCTTGCGAAGACGAAGAGAACACACTAGACAACTTCACTGAGAGGCATTACGATGACATATCATAATCCTATGACCACATAGTAATAGAAGTCCAATCATCAATAGAACAACCAAAAGCTGGCAAAGAAAATTTGTTCGAAGTGAAACTTCCAAAAATTGGTATACCACACTTCAACGGAGAGCACATGAAATGGATGGCATTTCAAGATGTCTTCCACAAGTTAATGCATAACAACGGACACACACAAGATTAATTTTCGAAAAACATACACCGGTGGGCAGGCAGCAAAATTAATCAATCATCTTCACGCCGTTGGTTCCCGCCCATGAAATATGAGTGTCAACATCGACTTTGGGATCAAATCATAATATACGTTATAACCTAGAAACTTGACTCCGAAACCTTAAGATTGTATGAGATGTTGCTACCAAACTCAGAGGAACTTCAAACTTTAGCCAATTTCATGATGTTTTGGAAAAGCGATTTACTGCATTGGAATCAGTTTTTCGCGAAAAAATCATTAATATCCGCAAACCTTCAATCTCGGCGGTAAAATTTAATCCAACAGGAGTAGCCTTGTTAACAAATAATACGACATGTAAAATCTGCCAAGAAAATCATCATGTCCAGGACTGCGGGAAATTCAAAAACATGAATATATACGAAACAAATCAATTGATCTCATTATTGGACCTCTGTAGGAACTGTCTTAAAAGCAGCCATTCAAACAGTGTGGCGGACGACATTATCAGCTTTTACATAACAACAAGGACAACAATCCAAGAACAACGAATGAAACTAGAACAGCAGACAACCGTAACAAATCGTTACACACTGGTAAAGAATTAGAAGCCAAAGAGTACGTGCTGTTACCAACAGCACTAGTCAAAATAGCAACCAACGATGGAGAATACCGGTATCTACGAGCGATTATTGCTCCTTGCTCACAAGCAAGCTTCATTACTTCAAGTGTCGTCAACAGATTGAAAATAACAACAAGCAAAGCCAACATGAACATAACGGGAATCTGCAGAGACCAGATAAAAAAATCAGCCACACTGGCAATAATGCCGCGATTCAACTCTGAATTTCAATTAACTATAAAAGCCCTCGTAGTAAATAAAATAACACATGATCAGCCACAGCAAACAATAGTCAGCCAAACATGGGATACTCTAAAGAACTTACCACTAGCCGATCCAAACTACCACTCACCGGCACCGATATACTTACTTTTAGGAGCGGATTATTATGCGGATAATATACTAAGTTACTTCAGGTTGGTCCAATGACAGAAAACCAAATAAAACATTTGTACTAAATATCAAATCGGATTGCGTTTACTGCCAAGGTGATCACAAATTGAATGGTTCCCAACAGTTTCAAGGGTCTAATGTATCGGCGCAAAGGTATTTTGAAGTGATGAAGATTGCAATCTGAGTACAAATTGCATGGAATCTGGACATAAGGTTGTTGAATGTATGGCTGCTCCTTGCAATTTATGTGGAATGAAACACAAAACGTTGCTTCATTTTGGAAAGTCAATCAAACAGTTTGCGTCAAATTCACACACGGCTAAAAAGCATCATAAATTCGAATAAACCAACTGTTGATAGTACACCAATAAATAGTCAGCGTGAAAAGACTCAAATAAGTAATCATGTAAGTGTTGATTCACAGATATTGTTACCAACTGCAATTGTGCGGGTGGAGTCTGAGAGTGGTTTTCGAACGTCGTCGTGGAAAATATTCATATAAATTAAGGTCGTTGAAGAGATACAGTCTACAATCAAGTAGTAACGTCTTGACATTTTAAAAGTCAGGATTTGTTGGAATAGGAAGTAAGTCATTTGTCGTAACAATAGATAATTCATATTTACAGGCGATCTCAAAATTTAGTCAACAAGTTGAATTATTTTGGGAATTGGAAAGTATTCATTCGAGGAAGCTGTATTCAGTGGAAGAAAAGGCTTGTGAACAACATTTTCTTAATCATGTGACACGATTTAAGTCAGGGCGTTTTATGGTATCGTTACCGTTTAACAAAAATATCAACCAATTGAGAAGGTCCAATGGGTCTGCTTTAAAACAGTTTAAGAATTTGGGAGATCGATTGTCTAGAAATCCTGATGTAAAACGGGAATATGGACAGTTTATGGCTGAGCATATTAATCTTGGTCACATGGAAGAAGTTAGAGGTCCTGATATTTCCAATAGTGTAATGCATAGAGACTTTTATTTGCCGCATCATTGTGTGGTAACGGAAGGTAGTTCAACAACTCGGCTTCGGGTTGTTTTTTAGATGCATCTAGTCGGTCATGATCAGGTATTTCATTAAATGACTGTTTATTGGCAGGACCTACAGTACAACAGGATTTGTTTTCGATTGTGATTCGTTTTCGAAAATATCCCATTGTAGTTGTAGGCGACAGCGCAAAAAGGTATCGTCAGATACTTGTGTGGCGAGAAAATACTGAGTCTAAGATTAAATGTTACCGACTAAAAACCATCATATATACGGAACAAGAACCTCGCCTTTATTGGCAATTCGATGCTTAATGAAACTTGCTGAGGATGAAGGTAAATTGTGCCCAGAAGCCGCACTCGTTTTGCAGCGATATTTTTACGTTGATGACGTACGGGTGCTAACTCGTTTGAAGAGGCAAATAAATTAAAAAACGATTTAGTTGAATTATTGAGAAAGGAGGTTTTGGATTGCGAAAATTTGAGTCGAATGTCGAGTGTTTAGGATCAATGCTTAAAAATCATAACGATATCGTCAATGAAAATTTAAAATCAGTGTTGGGAATTCATCAGCAGGCAGGACAGCAGGCACGATCACCTCAAAGTCATTTTCGATAAGTTTGATTGTAATGTAGAAAACCTGTGTACAAAACGATTGGTACTGTCAGAAATTGCAAAATTATGCGACCCTTTGGGGTTGTGTTCTCCAATAATATTCCGTGCATAATTATTTATGCAATCGTTGTGGAGTTTAAAGGAAGTAGAGTGGGATTCGGAAATACCGTCACATATGCGTATTGTTTGGAATGATTTCAAGAAACAATTGATTGTCTTGAAATAGGTATCTATTCCACGATGTGTGGCTCCTCGTGAGTTTGATGAAATTGAATTGCATGCGTTTGGGGTTGTGTCCGAACATGGTTATGGATGCGTAACTTATATTCGTGTTGTAAATGTATTCAAAGAGGTGAATGTGAAACTGCTTTGTTCCAAATCTAGAGTTGCTTCAGCTTAAGAACATACAATCCCACGTTTAAAATTGTGTGGTGCAGTGCTGGTAACATTCGTTGTTAATCGTTAGCATTAATACAAGAATTGACTTTGTCGGATGATTGGCATTATGTACTATGTAAAAGCCATGCTGCCGACGTGGTGTCCAGAGGTCTCTCGCCATCCGAACTGTCAGGCTGCGATATTTGGTGGAACGGTCCACAGTTTTTATATTCACTTGATAAACAATGCTGGCCGCACGAGTCAAATGATTCTGTTGATGTGGAACTACTTGAATTAAAAAAGAAAGAAACAATGTTAGTTCGTAAAGCATGTAACGACTGGGACATGTTACCGCCTATTGTATTCGTTTTATTAGTAATTGCCGAATTAAATCAAAAACGTTACGGAATTATTCAAAACTTACTGTGTTGGAAATTGAGTATGCAACTGAATGCTTGATCAAACATATTCATAATCGAGAATTAGCTGATGAAATGAAAAACTTAAGAGAAAATCTAACGGTTTCTTAAAAAGAAAATTAAAACATTTGAATCCATTCATAGATGAGAAAGGATTCCTACAAGTCGGCGGAAGGTTGCATTATGCAAATATTTCTTATGATGCTCGATATCAGTTACTCATTCCAGGAAGACTTCAGTTTGCACGGCTATTAGTAGAAAAATAGCATATACGTTTATTACATGCCGGTCCACAAGCCCTTTTATATAGCGTGCGACTTCGGTATTGGATTGAATCGCTCTGTAGTCAACAAATGTGTGAAATGTTGGCATGCTCGCCCAAGATTTCTAAATCAAATAATGGGTAACTTACTTTGTCATCGTGTCAATCCATGCAGACCATTTCAAATTGTTGGTGTCGACTTTTGTGGTCCTTTTCAAATTGTACATAAGCTTCGTAGTAAAATTACAACGAAAGTTTATTTGGCTGTTTTCATTTGCTTTGCAACTAAGGCAGTTCATGTTGAGTTAGTTAATGATCTCACAACTTAAGCATTCATTGCAACTCTGCGAAGATTTGTTGGGAGAAGAGGTTTATGTTGACACATATATTCAGACAATGACGCAAATTTTGTGGGATCGCGTAACGAACTAATGGAACTACAACGATTATACCACTCTGAGAAATATCAGGAAGAAGTGAACAATTTTTGTACTGCACAAGGTATGGAATGGCATATGATACAACCTCGATCACCACATTTTGGTGGGCTGTAGGAAGCCGCTGTGAAAAGCGCCAAACATCACATTTTTCGTACTATTGGAACACTGTCTTATACATTCGAACAATTGCAAATAACCCAAAAGATTTGTTGCAGAACCACAACATTTATTCACTCTGTGTTACATTAACAATTTTAACTGACTTCCACCTCATCCAGGTTGTGTTTTTCAATTTAAACTCGCAATCGTCAAGTATTGATATCACCTTGGCGGCCATTTTTATTTTTTGATTTGTGTCATGGTCGAGCGAGGGAATGATGGACTGAGAAAAATGGAGAGATCGTTCATAATATATGCTTCACGGAAACAATTTGGGAAAGCTGGGAGATTTTCAGAGATATTGCCAATTTCCTAGTCATACTGTAGTGTCGGTATTTTCATTCAGTTTTCCTCACTTGTGACATTTTAAGGTTATATAACTTTGTGCAGAAACTGCGAATGTTACAAAACAAAATTAAAAAAAACTTGACACATCCGATTCACTCCGGTTTACGAGCGCACACGTCTCGGTATACGTAAAATGTACTGTACTACTCCAATGTATGAAATATTTAATACAATTATAAATAATTTTTATACGCGGGTGTAGTAAGAAGTCTGGTAACATTTTAACAGAGGGCGCCACAATCACTAGACCAAATTAAAATTTTCAGACAAATCTGCCAACTAAATGGCTTTTGACAGCCATTGAAAACAGAGAACGCATTGTTTTTTTGCAAACATGGTAGAAAGTGAATTTCGTGTGCTAATTAAACATTATTTTTTGCGTAATGGTTCACAAATCAAAACAAAGCTTGATAAATATTATGGGGACCCTTCACCATCGGTTAATATGATTCATTGATGTTTGTTGTGGTCGTACAAGCACAACTGATGCCGAACGTTCATTACACCCAAATGAAGTCACCACACCAAAAATGATTGATAAAATCCATGATACGGTATTGCAAGACCGCAGGGTGAATGTGCGCGAAATAGCTGAGATAGTAGGCATCTCAGATGAAAGTGTGAGCAATACATGACACGAACATTTGAATATGAAAAGGCTATCCGCGCGCTTGCATGTTCAAGCGAAATAAAAAAGAGTTTTTGCGTTGTTTCATAACTGTGGATGAAACATGGATTTATCACTAGACACCGGATACCAAAGAACAGTCTAAACAGGGGTTTTCTACTGGCGAATCTGCGCCGAAGAAGGCTAAGGGGGTTTTATCGGCCAACAAGGTCATGGCCACAGTTTTTTGGGATGCACGCGGCGTAATCCATATCGATTACCTTCAAAAGGGGTGAACCATCAACGGCAAATATTACTGCAACTTATTGAACCGTTTCAATGACGTTTTGAAAGAAAAACGACCGCATTTGGCGAATAAAAAGTTCTCTTCCATCAAGACAATGCACGGGTGCATACGTGTGTAGTTGCCATGGCCAAAATCCATGAATTGCGATTCGAGTTCCTTCCACATCCGTCATATCCATAGTTAACCGAATTACCCGTTCTGATGAACGATTATGACGACCGTAAAATGAACGTAATCACGTGAGTTTGGCGGACAAAACCATTATTTTGATAAAGAAATTGAACAACGCTTGAAATTGTTAAAGTCGGCCGAAAGTTTCCAGCCGAAAAATAAAAAATAGATAATGCAGATAGTATCCTCGCTTTCTCAGCCGAAAGTAAATAAATACGTCAACAGTGATCAACATTCTTCAGCCGAAAGTTACCAGCCGAAAAATTAATTTCAAAAACACATAGACAAAAACCAATCTCAATGGATCATTAGATGAATTTTGTTGTAAAACCTAATTCTATTTAAACTTGTGAAATACAAATGTTTAAATCAATCAATCATAATTTGATAAGCCATATTGTTAACTTAGCTGCAAATGAACACAAAGTTTGGTGGGATGCCACTATGGCCATTTAATATGTTATAATGTTGGTCAAATTCGGCCTATCAAATGGTCATACTGGCATTAATGACAAAGCAAGTTAATCTAGAACGACAGGCCATTCAATGTATTTTAGATCTATTGAACTAGCGAAATTTTGCTAAAATACACCCCTGCATCCCCATCAGTATTTCTCCACAATTAGGTTGAAGTTGGCCAACATTATGGCCTGTCAAATGACCGTACTGGCATTAATGACAAAGCAAGTTAATTTAGAATGACAGGCCGTTCAATGCATTTTAGATCTATTGAATTAGCGAAATTTTGCTAAAATACACCTCTGCATCCCCATCAGAATTTCTCCACACTTAGGTCGAAGTTGAACGACAGGCAATTCAATGCATGTTAGATCTATTGTGAAAACAATTCGGAGATTGTTTGATTATACGAAAAATACTGCTGTTGTAGAACACCAACACTCAATTGAATTTTTGTAATTTTATTTTCATTTGTTTCATTAATAATAATTTAAGTTTACAACTCGAGGTGTTAAAATCGACTACCAAATTGATTATTTTTATAAACTATCGTATTTTTTATAAACTACGTTAGTACATCGAAATTACGTGTGATGGCCAGTTCATTTGAATGTACTGAATGCAACCATAAATCAAAATACTGAACGCCACCACAATGTTAATGTATTGTAACGGTTTGTTTTGACATTCAACTTTATGTGTAAGTAATTAACAACAACAAGTAAGTACTTTGATATATTAAAAACAAAAAATTTTCTTAATTATTTACTAATTTATCTACTTTCAGACCCGGATTGTAAATGCCTAATTACTGATAAGCTGCGAATTTTAATATAATGGCAGTTGTGAATGGTCGATGATATTTTGATTTGGTTTTAGGCAGCGACTTTATGACAAGTGTAAATTGATTTGGATATGGATTACAATCTTTAAGCTAAGTAACATTGAAGTAATATATAAACAATTATATGTAATATTATTTTTCCTTCTAGATCCAGGTGTTCATCAGAGTTCTCAACATACTCCCGGACTATTAAAACCTCCAGGTTTTAATACATGTAAATATGATACTAGTGATTTCGAGTTGTCATCGGAAATTAATAAACAAATCTTCACAGTCGGTCTTTTGATAATACCTGATGATGTCCTTACTGACACTACACGCACTAAGCCATCTTGACCCGGATGGCATGCCACAATACGTCCCATTTGCCAAGTAGCAGGTGATAAGTTATCCTCTTTCAGGAGTACAAGATCGCCAAGTTTCAGATTTTCGTGTTGATCAGGCCATTTTCGACGATGCTGTAACGTGTGGAGATAAGTTGTTTGCCAATGTTTCCAGAATCCCTGCATCCTGGCTTGTACATTTTGCCACCTCGATAATCTGTTGATACTGATATGTTCCACTGATGGCTCCGGAATTGTGGTGATGGGTTCACCAATAAGAAAGTGCGCTGGGGTTAATGCAGATAGGTCATCTACATCATTGCTTATTGGACATAACGGCCTAGAATTCAGAATGCCCTCAATCTGTACCAATAGTGTTTGCATTTCGTCTGAGGTCATTGTGATGTTGCCCGCCACCCGGTTGAGATGATGCTTGATGGATTTAATACCTGCCTCCCACAGCCCTCCAAAGTGTGGACCGCTAGCTGGATTGACAGTAAACTTTATTTCATTCTGTGAAATAAAATGAGATATAAGTTTGTTTTCATAATTTTTTTTGTACAATTCATATAATTCGCCGAGCTTTCTCCGAGCTCCCACAAAGTTTGTCCCATTATCTGAGATAATTTCACGTGGAATACCCCTTCGAGAAATGAATCGCCGCAACGCAGCAATGAATGCTTCCGCCGTCATGTCATGACAAAGCTCGATATGAACGGCCTTCGTGGAAAAGCAGACAAAGAGACAAATGTATCCTTTAGTTAGTGGAATGCGCCCTCGCCCAACTCTAGACTTCAGAAACAGTGGTCCCGCGTAGTCTACGCCAGTGTGCAGGAATGGACGACTCGGTGTAATTCTACTACTGGGTAGATTGCCCATCATTTGTTGTGATGTAGCAGCTCTATGTCTCCGACACTTGACACATTTATTAATGTAGCTTCGGACCATATTTCGACAATTGATAATCCAAAATTTTTGTCGGAGGATACTCGTTTGTAGTGTAGGTCCTGGATGCAAGTACCGATTATGACTTTCTTGTATTATCCTTTCACTTATGATATGTTTGCTTGGTAAAATAATAGGGTGTTTTGTGTTGTAAGAAGCGTCTAAATTTTCTAATCTTCCCCCAACTCTCATGACTCCTTCATTGTCTAAAAAAGGCGATAACGATAGAATTTTACTGTTCGTGCCAATTTTTTTGTTTTGATTTAACGACTGGATTTCATTATGAAACTCTTCAGATTGTGCCCATTTTGTACATATGGACTCAGCCCTTTTTAATAGATCCACCCCGTTTTGGTTTCGATATAACCTTTTAATGCTCAAAACCTTAACCAAAATTCGTTTTACTTTCGTGAAAGATTCAATTCTTTGAAAAAGATTCTCAAGCAGGTGCGGAGATTTATCATTCAGTTGAGTAGCTAATGTAATATGTCGTTCTTCTAAGTTGGTTAATTCAAATTGCATTATTGCTGGCCATTGTTCTATTGGTTTGATTAACCAATGTGGTCCATTCCACCACTCCTTGCATTCTAACAGCTGCAGAGGGGTTACACCCCGCGACGTGATATCCGCTGGATTATCTTTTGAAGCGACATGTTGCCATTTTACATGCGGAACATTCTCTAAAATTTCGGATGTTCGGTTCCCAATGAAACATTTCCACCGTCTTGGTACGTCAGAGAGCCACGACAGGACAATTTTTGAATCGGTCCAGGCAAAACATTGCACATTACTAAATTCTAATGCTCGTTCGGTGTATTTGAACAGGTTGTTGAGTAAAACCGCCCCACATAATTCTAACCGTGGTAGAGAGACTTGTTTTAAAGGTGCTACCTTTGTTTTGGATATGACAAGTCTGGTATGTGGATTGCCCTGTTGATCGATCGTACGGAGATAAATTACAGCTGCGTAGGCATGCTCAGATGCATCACAAAATCCGTGAATTTGCACATTGAGCGTTGATTGGGTAGTCATCAAGAACCGCGGAACTTCTATATTTTCTAACTCTTGCAATGTTGCTTTATTTGCCATCCACTGGCTTTGCTCTATATCTGTAGGAAGTGGGTCATCCCAGCCTAGTTTTCTCAGCCATAGTTTCTGCATGCTTATTTTGAATACGATGACTACTGGTGATATCCATCCTACTGGATTGAAAATTCGAGCGATCTGGGACAACATTTCGCGCTTTGACGATGTAGTTGCATCTGCGAATTTAAATTTAAATGTAAACGTATCCTTGATAGGATTCCATTGAAGCCCCAATGTTTTAATTGTTTCACTATTGTCATCGATGCAAGGACTGTTTTTTCTCTAAGTTCAGCTGGAATGGTGTTCAAAAGTTCTAATGAATTGGATTTCCATTTGCGAAGCTTAAATTGACCTTTGGCCAGCATGTCGGTGAGTTGTTGTGTCGCCAATTTCGCATCGTTGACTGAGTCAGCTCCAGATAGACAATCGTCTACATAGAAATCATGGATTGCTATATTGAAACCAATTGGATATGTCAACTTGTTGTCTTCAGCAATTTGGTGCAATGTCCGGACAGCTAAGAATGGTGCGCATGAAGTTCCATATGTGACAGTGTTTAATTTAAAGGTTCTCATTTTCTCGAGTGTTGAATTTCTCCAAATGACTCTTTGAAAGTTTTGGTCCAGTGGGTTTACTTTGATTTGCCGATACATTTTCTCCACATCGGCAGAAAATGCTATGGCATGTGTTCGAAATGACATTAGAATGGATATCAAATCCTTTTGAATAGTGGGACCAACTAGCAATTTATCATTCAGTGACACTCCTGTTGCCGATTTTGAAGATCCATCGAATACTACTCGTAACGCAGTAGTAGTGCTTTCACGCTTGACAATTGCATGGTGAGGTAAATAAAAGCAAGTGGTTTCCTGACAAGTTGGCTCGGTAGATTTAATTTCGTCCATGTGCCCCAAATTTAAATATTCATTCATGAACATCGTGTACTGTTCTTGTAATTCATGATTTTTCTTGAATTTACGTTCCATGGCCATTAATCGACTGATGGCTGCTGTCTTGGAGTGTCCCAGTTCTCCGGAATCCTTTTTAAATGGTAGTTTAACGACATATCTACCTTCAGAGTTCCGTGAAAAGTTCTCAAGAAAATGATGCTCACATAGTTTTTCTGATTTAGACATTTCTGATATGGTCGGGACCTCTTCTATTGTCCAAAATTTTTCCAGTAACATCGAAATATCTTCTTCATGAGTGATTGAACTGAGTGCCGTTAGATTATTTGATCCTTCGTATGTTGATCCGGATATGACCCACCCGAATTTCGTTGATTGAGCAAAAAGTCGATTTTGGATGTTAAACCGATCAGCATTAAGTATCTCAAAAAATATGTCTGCTCCAAGCAAAATATCAATTTTACTCGGAATATGATAATTAGGATCGGCTAATTGGATAATTTGCTTATTAATATCGTCAACCCATTCTGCATCAACCTTTATCTGCGGAATTGTAGAAGTTAATTTTGTCAAGATTAGAGCTTCGACTTCAAGGGCTCGCTGGGCTTGAATCTTGACTGTATGTTGATTTTTACAAGTCCCTTGGCAGACTCAGCGCTTGTTTCCGCTATGCCTGATACCCGGACATTTGCGAATGATCGAGCAAGATTTAGTCTTTGAACCAGACTTTCGCTGATAAAAGTGGACTGAGATCCGGAATCCAATAAAACTCGAGCTGCATGATGTTTGCCCAGTGAATCATGAACATATATTACTGCAGTTGGCAATAGAGCAAGACGGGAAGTGCGGGTTTTTATTGCTGTATTGGTTACAGCCGTAGACGCTATGCTAGAGTTAGTTGATGAACTGGTCTTTGATTTATTTGTAGTTGGCAGCTCTTTAGTTTGCGAAACGGAACTAACTTGTACTAACCCCTTTGACGAAACATCTAGATCAGCATGGAGTAACGTGCTGTGTCTTGCGTTGCAAATGCGACATGAATAATTTACAGAACAATCATTGACGGCATGTCCATCTCTCAAGCAATTGTAGCATACTCTAGATTGATTGCTAATTGTCGTCGGTCCAATATTGACATTTTTTTGAATTTTAGGCATCTCCACAAATAATGTTTGCCACCACAACATGGACATTTTTCGACGTTGGAAGAAGTATGCATCGATTTCACTACTCCACTTGGGCCTTCATTGAGCTGACAGTTTTCGATGTTGGAAGAAGTATGCATCGATTTCAATGCTCCACTTGAGCCTTTTACGACCTTTTTTTTAATTCCGCATGAGACGTTTTCCTTCGCATAACAACGATTATTTAAGAACTCTAAGAACTCATCAATTTTTGGGAATTCTTCGTTGATGGTATTTTGTGCCCATGCAATTTGGGTGTCTTCATCTACTTTATTCAACAAAATACGGATGAGCCACGGATCTCTGCTTTCGGCATCTTGACCTAATGCTTTTATGCCTCTGATTATTTCATCGGATGTGTCACTTATTTGGCGCAGAGCTTCGGGTGACCCATTGCTTGCTGAAGGCTGATTGAAGAAACGATCGATGTGGGAGGTTAAGATAGGTCGTCTTTTGTTATATCGCTTAACTAACTTGTCCCACGCTTCGGAATAATTAGCTTCAGTTACCAAAAAATTACGAATAATGTTAAGCGGTGGGCCTTTTAGCATTCCTTTCAAAATTTGGAATTTACGTACTTGGGAAAAGGTATCTACATTATGCACCGACGTACAATATAAATCATAAAACGACGGCCAGGTTTCATAATCTCCCTCAAACTTGTCGAAAGACACACGTGGCAATTTAATATTGTCTGCAGATTGAACCATTGACCGTTCATTAATTGCTTGTGTTCGATCAGCCAGACTTTCCAAGAATATCCGTTGCTGGTCTAACAACTGATCAAACGAATTATTTTGAGTGGGTGGTGAATTTGCTTGTGGCTGGCTTTTGCGAAACCATTCTAGTAATTTGGATTTTGTTTCGAAAAATTTAGTTTCGAATTCTTCCTGCTTCAGCTCAACATTTGCATTGGGATTGGTGTCAAGTAAGGTAGCAACTTGAGTTTCATAAGCTTGAAACTCATTCCACAAATCATCCATTTTGGTTAATCGTACCTCAATATCGCAACTTGAGGTATCTTGATTTATTGCAACTGCGAATCTCTTGATTACGGTTAATGAAGCCATGACGCGACCTCGTGCTTGTACTGCGTTAGTCGCCATGATTCGTATCGTTTAGTTATCGACGAAAGAAATCGGTACTTGCACTCTCACGAAAACAAACAAAAATTGGCAAAAAACAAACAAATTTGTAAATATATAAAATGAAAATTATACTTATCGATTTATTACGTTGCTGTTTCTCAATTGATGTAATTGCTGGTAATAAATGTATAACGTGATTTGGATCCACACAATGTCAGCAGTATGGTTAAACGTGGTGTGTGTCCAATGAATTGCAGCGTCCTTGATGTGCACTAGTATCTGTGGCAATTAAACAGCAATAATGGGTGCGCCCAATAAATTTGCGTGCTTTGCGCGAGCGGAAATAAGTGGCTTTGTCGGCAGCGACTATTCTGGAGACTGATATCACTGGTTTAGTTACGCGCGAAAATGCGGCGTCACTTGAAATGTGGCTTTGTAAAAGTTACGTATTTATGACACTTGTTACTGATAACACACGCGGTTTTCGACTTTTTCAATCACTTTATACTTGAAACGAGTATCCGGCTCGAAGGACCATGAAAACAATTCGGAGATTGTTTGATTATACGAAAAATACTGCTGTTGTAGAACACCAACACTCAATTGAATTTTTGTAATTTTATTTTCATTTGTTTCATTAATAATAATTTAAGTTTACAACTCGAGGTGTTAAAATCGACTACCAAATTGATCATTTTTATAAACTATCGTATTTTTTATAAACTACGTTAGTACATCGAAATTACGTGTGATGGCCAGTTCATTTGAATGTACTGAATGCAACCATAAATCAAAATACTGAACGCCACCACAATGTTAATGTATTGTAACGGTTTGTTTTGACATTCAACTTTATGTGTAAGTAATTAACAACAACAAGTAAGTACTTTGATATATTAAAAACAAAAAATTTTCTTAATTATTTACTAATTTATCTACTTTCAGACCCGGATTGTAAATGCCTAATTACTGATAAGCTGCGAATTTTAATATAATGGCAGTTGTGAATGGTCGATGATATTTTGATTTGGTTTTAGGCAGCGACTTTATGACAAGTGTAAATTGATTTGGATATGGATTACAATCTTTAAGCTAAGTAACATTGAAGTAATATATAAACAATTATATGTAATATTATTTTTCCTTCTAGATCCAGGTGTTCATCAGAGTTCTCAACATATTGAATTAGCGAAATTTTGCTAAAATACCCCCCTGCATCCCCATCAGAATTTTTCCACAATTAGGACGAAGTTGGCCAACATTATGGCCTATCAAATGACCATACTGGCATTAATGACAAAGTAAGTTAATCTAGAACGGCAGACCGTTCAAAGCATTTGTGAACTATTGAATTAGCGAAATTTTGCTAATATACACCCCTGCATCCCCATCAGTATTTCTCCACAATTAGGTCAAAATTGAACGACAGGACATTCAATGCATTTTAGATCTACTGAAATAGCGAAATTTTGCTAAAATACACTCCTGCATCCCCATCAGTATTTCTCCACAATTAGGTCGAAGTTGGCCAACATTATGGCCTGTCAAATGACCATACTGGCATTAATGACAAAGCAAGTTAATTTAGAATGACAAGCCATTCAATGCATTTTAGATCTACTGAATTAGCGCAATTTTGCTAAAATACACCCCTGCATCCCCATCAGAATTTCTCCACAATTAGGTCGAAGTTGAACGACAGGCCGAAATTGAATTATGGAAATTTTGCTAAAATACAGTATTATTTATTACATTATAATCTATGAGCAATATAACGGGTGATTTTTTAAGAGCTTGAGAACTTTTTTTTAAAAAAAAACGCATAAAATTTGCAAAATCTCATCGGTTCTTTATTTGAAACGTTAGATTGGTCCATGACATTTACTTTTTGAAGATAATTTCATTTAAATGTTGACCGCGGCTGCGTCTTAGGTGGTCCATTCGGAAAGTCCAATTTTGGGCAACTTTTTCGAGCATTTCGGCCGGAATAGCCCGAATTTCTTCGGAAATGTTGTCTTCCAAAACTGGAATAGTTGCTGGCTTATTTCTGTAGACTTTAGACTTGACGTAGCCCCACAAAAAATAGTCTAAAGGCGTCAAATCGCATGATCTTGGTGCCCAACTTACCGGGCCATTTCTTGAGATGAATTGTTCTCCGAAGTTTTCCCTCAAAATGGCGCCATCTTGTTGAAACCACATGTCAACTAAGTTCAGTTCTTCCATTTTTGGCAACAAAAAGTTTGTTAGCATCGAACGATAGCGATCGCCATTCACCGTAACGTTGCGTCCAACAGCATCTTTGAAAAAATACGGTCCAATGATTCCACCAGCGTACAAACCACACCAAACAGTGCATTTTTCGGGATGCATGGGCAGTTCTTGAACGGCTTCTGGTTGCTCTTCACTCCAAATGCGGCAATTTTGCTTATTTACGTAGCCATTCAACCAGAAATGAGCCTCATCGCTGAACAAAATTTGTCGATAAAAAAGCGGATTTTCTGCCAACTTTTCTAGGGCCCATTCACTGAAAATTCGACGTTGTGGCAGATCGTTCGGCTTCAGTTCTTGCAGGAGCTGTATTTTATACGGTTTTACACCAAGATCTTTGCGTAAAATCTTCCATGTCGTCGAATAACACAAACCCAATTGCTGCGAACGGCGACGAATCGACATTTCACGGTCTTCAGCAACACTCTCAGAAACAGACGCAATATTCTCTTCTGTACGCACTGTACGCATTCGTGTGGTTGGTTTAATGTCCAATAAAGTAAACTGAGTGCGAAACTTGGTCACAATCGCATTAATTGTTTGCTCACTTGGTCGATTATGTAGACCATAAATCGGACGTAAATCGCGAAACACTTTTCGAACCGAACACTGATTTTTGTAATATAATTCAATTATTTGCAAGCGTTGCTCGTTAGTAAGTCTATTCATTATGAAATGTCAAAGCATACTGAGCATCTTTCTCTTTGACACCTTGTCTGAAATCCCGCGTGATCTGTCAAATACTAATGCATGAAAATCCTAACCACAAAAAAATCACCCTTTATTAGCATTTATTGTTTAATGTAAATATATTTTCGGCTGGTATGTTTCGACTGATGAGCATCAACCAACGGATTGTAATTGGTTACTTTCGGCTGAGAGATCTAAGACACAATCTACATTATCGATGATTTTTGCTTTCGGCTGGTAACTATCGGCTAACTTTAATAAGGTATGTCACCCACTAGTCCAGAGATCGAGTAATTTCTGAGTCCAACGGACTAAATCTCGAATACTAAACATAAAAAATTCCCAAAAAATTATTTCGAATACGTTAAACGTTCCTCCATCCATTGAACTCAGAGATTATTCGTTGGCCGGACTAGTGGGTTACATAAGGTGATAGAGGAACGTTTAACGTATTGGAAATAATTTTTGAGATTTTTTGTATGTTTAGTATTCGAGATATAGTCCATTGGATTCAGTATCTAATGGTCATAATAGGATCGATGGGAAAGCGGGTAACCTAGAAAGTACAGAACCTTTTATTAATTTTGTTCGATACTTTTTAAATTTATTGTCATTAACATTTCATAGGATTTGGTCCACTTTTGTAAAATTATTTATTTCCAGACAGATTTTTGCTGTATTCTGGTTATTTGGTGGTGATAGTAGAACTAGGTATATCAAGTAATATTTCTTGCGGCTATACAATATTTTTTCGTCTGGGATAGCAAAGACTCAATCTGCATTATCATCGTTCGGCTAACTTTAATACGGTCAAATCGGTTGTCAAACAAAACAGTGCTGTCAACTTAAAGATGTGAACCTCTAAAAAACACCCTTTACAATATAAAATCGAACATGGTAAATTATTGCAAAACTTGTTTCGATTAACGCGCTAGCAAGAACTTCATTGTATAAGAATTTTTTCGTATGATACTACCACCATATGTGGTATCATTATGCTCATATTTTCAAAATGTAAGCTCGGGTAAACATTAGTAAAGTACTCGTAAATATGAGGGATTTTGATGACGAGAGAAAACGCAAGAACTCCGGTGTTTTTGTATTTAAATCTGTACAATAAAAGTTACCTTAGATGGAAATAATGATTACAATGTTTATAGGAGTTTCAAGAAATTTGAAAACTTTATAAAGTTTTTAGATTATTTTTAGCTTGATAACAAATTTTGTTTGCACTGTTATGGGAATAATAAACCAGCACCATTAAAATTTTAATTTCGTTCTACGTATACAATTTTTTGCAACTTACCTAAAACCATTATTTGAATAGGTGTGAATTCCACAATGACATATTCAAATAGCCATTATCTGATTTATTACAATTTGTTGGAGGTACTACATAAAGCTTATCGACGGGATACGTCACGTATTAGATGACTTAAAGAAAACATGATAAACTTTTTATTTTGCTATTTACTCTTCCGGGAATTTACGTTTTAATCGAAAAGTACCTATTCATAACTAAAGTAGATACAAAAATGCTTCTGAAAGGTTAAGAAGGAAAAAAATGTTTTTTATTTTTTATTCTGCCTCAGATGTAAAAAAATTTACATAAAAATATGTACCGAAAGTAGGCTCGTATTACCTGAAGCTATCCAATAAATATATCTTACATTGTATCGGTAAATTGTGTATGAGTATCTCTGTATGGTTTTCAATCAATCCATAAATTAATATAGAATACACATGATAACAATAACATGTATGTAAATATATATTTAACATTATTATTATTATCATGGTGTATCTATCGTTCTATTAGATCTAGGCATATAAAAAAAACAAACCCGATGATGTATAGAAATTTTTTGTGCCTTTCTCGTCTTAATAATGTATTATATTATTATAAAAGCACAAGAACAACAAGCACAATATGATATAATATGGGGGTAGGTGGGTGCGGGTGTAAAAAGGTCAAGTATCTAGGGTTACATAATTAAGTGCCTTATAATCAAATATAGCTTTAGAATATTTCTCTTGTTTCCTTCACTTATACGTAACATTCAAGATGTGACCAACGTAGGCAATCTGTGTAAACAACTATGTATACAAGAAAATTATTTTGTTTGTAAACTCGCATATTTTCAAGTGTCCACTCTCGAAATGTATATAGTATTTCAGTTTTAGCCCAAAATTATATAATAAAAGATCAAAATACAGGTGTTTCTAACAAGTGCGAATTAGAGATGCAATAGCAAATTTAAATAATTCTGTTTAATTTCAGATGATATTGAGCTTACTGCTCATAACTTATTTTCAGTTTTTGGCCTATATCTCAAAAACTTCCACTAGTAACCAATATTTTAGATTGTTTTTCTAATAGCTTAGATCATACTGAGACTATGAGGAAAATTTGGAGAAAATTGGTGGATTACAATTTTCACTATAAATATTTTTTGATTTTCTGTGGGAAATTGATTGATTGGAATTTTCACTATAATTAAGTATTGGTTACTAGTGGAAGTTTTTGAGATATTGGCCAGAAACTGAAAATAACTTATATGGCCGCAGAAAATCAAAAAATTATAGTGAAAATTCTAATCCATCAATTTTCCCCAAATTTTCCTCGTAGTCTCAGTATGACCTAAGATATTAGAAACACAACCGAAAGTATTGGTGTTCAGTAGAAGTTTTTGAGATATCGGCCAACAACTGAAAATAACTTATATGGCCGCAGAAAAACAAAAAATATTTATAGTGAAAATTCTAATCCATCAATTTTCCCAAAATTTTCCTAGTAGTTTGCAGGTATTGGTTACTAGTGGAAGTTTTTGAGATATCGGCCAGAAACTGAAAATAACTTATATGGCCGCAGAAAATCAAAAAATTATAGTGAAAATTCTAATCCATCAATTTCCCCAAATTTTCCTGGTAGTCTCAGTATGACCTAAGATATTAGAAAAACTACCGCAAGTGTTGGTGTTTAGTAGAAGTTTTTGAGATATCGGCCAAAAACTGAAAATAACTTATATGGCCGCAGAAAATCAAAAAATATTTATAGTGAAAATTCTAATCCATCAATTTTCCCAAATTTTCCTGGTAGTTTGCAGGTATTGGTTACTAGTGGAAGTTTTTGAGATATCGATCAAAAACTGAAAATAACTTATATGGCCGCAGAAAATCAAAATCAATTCTAATCCATAAATTTTCCCCAAATTTTCCTGGTAGTTGCAATATGACGTAGGCTATTAGAAAACCAACCGAAAGTATTGGTTACTAGTGGAAGTTTTTGAGATATCGGCCAAAAACTGAAAATAACTTATATGGCCGCAGAAAATCAAAAAATATTTATAGTGAAAATTCTAATCCATCAATTTTCCCAAAATTTTCCTGGTAATTTGCAGGTATTGGTTACTAGTGGAAGTTCTTGAGATATCGGCCAAAAACTGAAAATAACGTATATGGCCGCAGAAAATCAAAAAATATTTATAGTGAAAATTCTAATCCATCAATTTTCCCCAAATTTTCCTCGTAGTCTCAGTATGATCTAAGCTATTAGAAAAACAACCGAAAGTATTGGTCACTAGTGGAAGTTTTTGAGATATTCGCCAAAAACGAAAATAAACTAATAAAAAAATTTAAATTTTCAAAAGTATTGGTAATGAAATGGCCTAGTTTAGTTCAGCATGAACAGATCCTAGAATTTTCTTCTAAGTTTTGGACCCCTGATCAATACTTTTATCCAAATTTCATCATCATTCTTTTAGTATGGCGGAAAGACGGAATATTGTTAAATTTCAAGATTTCATTTACCGAGTTCCTTTACTTCGGAGATCAATCAATTTGTCATTTTAAGGATCACATTTAATATTTGATTCCGCTGGGATGTTTTATTTAGTGAAAAAACAGATACAAAATGAATAAAAAAATCCCGCTGGTAATTTTATAGCAAAATAAATTCTCTTTTGTGTTTGTGCTGCCACTTGCGGCGAGTAGCGAAATCTCTTATTTTCCACTGAGAAATTTCCGCTATCTTATACAGCATTGCAGATCGATGCCCTGTTGATGTTGAACTCGACAAATTATTTACTGGTCCTTGATACCTATAATACTGTGCATGATGTCTACAATGTACAAAGAATTCGCCTACTGAACAAATTCTACCATATGGTGCTGGTATTGTCCAGTCGGATACAGTTAGTCCTTAACATTTACTTCTTCTGAACGACTGAAGAAAAAATTTTATCAACACATGTAACGTTTCAAACTTGCTTCTTTTGCGATAAGCTGTACCTACCGATGCTAAACTTGACCACGTACAATTTGCGCTATACGACCACCTTATTTTAATAATAATGTTACGCTGCATTATCTGGTCCACGCCTGGCGTGTATGCAACTCCTTGATTACATTTATTTAAATAAAATTTATTCAAAAATTTAGTTTAAGAACGGTTGATTTATCATTGGCTCGTTCACCGAACTCAATAAAATAGAGGGCTGAATACGTGATGAAGAACTTCCTAAAACCGTCGAATCCTAAAGTAGTTTGGGGAAGCAAAATTGTGAATGCAAAACGATTCAATTGATCTACGATTCAATTATTGGAGTTTTGATCAAATCTTACCCCAAATCCGTAAACTAACCAAAATCTATCTACAAGTAATCGTTTATTGATGCCGTCGAATTCTAAAGCAGTTTGGGAAAGCAAATTTATGAATACAAATAAAATCAAGTAGTTCACGAGTACACACAAAAATGAAGTTGCTTCCCAGTCAACCAACTGCAAGTACTTGAGAGTACTAAGGTTTATATATTTTCTAAATCAACTACTCACAACTGCTTTTGCTGTTTTGACATGAGGAGTTGGAAGTGGTTACGCTAAATGTGTCTGCTAGGTGAGCCGGTGAACTTTTTTTTGTTCTTCTGTCAAAATAGCATTTGATTTTCATTTTGAATTTAATCGTGCGTTATGGTATTCTGTCAAAATACCGAAGTCGCACTAAATGAAAATTTGATGGTGAGGCCAAACACTTAATCGAGTCTGTTTCAAATCATCACGCGATTCCGTCAACTTCAATATGTTCCAGCGTGAGCCATTGAAAAGATGTACCGGCAAGTGTTGTTCGATAAAAATAATACCAAGAACCAATTAATTCTATGGCGAGATGACCAACAACGTATACGACAGTATACATTAATCACAGTTACGTATGGCATGGCGGCCGCAGCATTCATGGCCACCAGGTGCTTAAAGGAATTGGCACAATTACAAGCAGAGACGCACCTAACAGCATGTTGCGCCATTGAACATGACAACTACGCATGCAAACTATGGTGGAATGGCGCAGTTTGGCTGTCAAGAAATGAACAATGATTCTAAAGACAGCGACAAACATGACGTCATACTGGTATTAAGTAAAAAATATTTTAGCTACTTTAAATTGCAAAATGTTTTTGCATATGTCCTAAGATTTTGTAATAACGTCAGGACCGATAAGCGGCATAGATAAACTGGCACGATTTCACTACGGGAACTTGAGATTAACCTTAAAATTATTGTATAATAGCAAATTGTTGATTTCGGAGACGAACATCGATGCCTCCAAAACAACAAACCGATCCTCGTAAAAAGCAGGCTTTGGCAGTTAAATCCGCTCCTGGATATCGCAGGCGTCATGAGAGTCGGAGGACGGTTAGAAATATCAACGTTACTCTACAACACTATACATCTAACGATAATATTATTTAAGGCACCAATCGCAACATCCATCACCTACGATGTACATATGCAGAAACAACATCCTGCCACAAACCTACTAATGAGCCTCGTGCGTCGGAACTATTGGAGGGAAGGAAGTTGCGAAGAATGTATTTCGCAAATGTATACAATGTTTTAAACAGAACCCTAAGATGATACAGCAAATAATGGGACAGCTACCCGAAGACCGGGTAGCCTGTTAAAGTCAGCCGAAAGTTTCCAACCGAAAGTGAAAAAATTGATAATGCAGATAGTGTCTCGACTACTGCAGGTCAAGTGTCATGTTGGGAGTTCGGGAAAATTGAGGGGAGTGAAATGCACGTGCAAATTTTTAAAAATTTGTAGAAACTTAACGTTTAAAGTGTTATGTTTGGAAAAGGTTTTATTTGAATCGTTTTGTCGATGGTTATCGCTGGAAAATTTTTCAGGTCAAGTTTCATGTTGCGAGTTCGGGAAAATTGAGGGGAGTGAAATACACGTGCAAATTTCAAAAATTTGTAGTAACTTAACGTTTAAAGTGTTATATCTGGAAAAGGTCTTATTTGAATCGGTTTGTCGATGGTTATCGCCGGAAAATTTTCCAGGTCAAGTTTCATGTTGGGAGTTCTGGAAAATTGAGGGGAAAGAATACACGTGCAAATTTCAAAAATTTGTTGTTTAGCCTGACTGTGAATGGTACGGTGTGTGCAACATTTCGAGAAGCATGTCAACAGGTACAATTGCTTGAATTCGCCAATCAAGTTCGTTCACTTTGTGCTATGATCATTTCGACATGTCAGCCTTCAAACCCACGTCAATTATGAGATACGTACAAAGATGACATCGCAGAAGACATTTTGCATCGCTTTCGAGTCGCGACAGGAAATTTCGAATTGCAAATGAACGATGACATCTAATGAAGCGTTAGTGCTGATTGAAAATTTGTGTTTGCTTATGAGTGGCAAACTTTTGACTGAAATTCATATGCCAGCGCCAAATCGTCAAACTAGAGATGTATTGAATCGTGAACTGGAACGCGAGCGTGCTTGCGACACGACAATTTTGCAACAACAAGTACAAACAAATGTTGCACTGTTGAATGAACAGCAAAAGAGTGCGTATAATCAACTGATGAAGGCTGTCGATGATGGAAACGGTGGACTATTTTTCGTGATGCGCCCGGAGGAACTGGGAAAACGTTCCTGATATCATTGATCTTAGCAGCAATACGTGCTCAAAGTGGCATTGCGTTAACTCTCGCATCTACCGAAATTGCTGCAACACTGTTGGATTCTCAACAAGAATCCTGTTTGCAACATTTCAAAGCAATCAGCCATGGCAAAAGTATTAAAAAATTGTAAATTGATCATATGGGATGAGTGCACGATGGCACACAAACGTTCATTAGAAGCACTCGATCGAACATTGAAAGATTTGGCGGGCGACGCATGAATATGCGAGTGTTTTTGCATCAGGATAGAACCACAAAAGTTTTCTCCAAAGAACTGCTGAGAATCGGAAATGGGTAAATTCCTGTAGATACTTCAAGTGGTTTAATATCGATTCCATCTGAAATTTGCCAATTCACTTCAACGAAAGATGAACTCATCACTAATGTATATCCGAACATTGCTCAAAATTATCGAAACTACGATTCAATAACTTGAATTGGACGATTCAAAACCAAATTCCGGGAGAATTGCGTTAGACTCCCGGAGAAATCGTCAATTGTCCAGTAGAATTCCTAAACTCTTTTGATTTGCCTGGCAAATCATCATTTGCGTCTTAAAATTGGATCTGCCATTGTGACGAAGCTAATGAACAATGTTATATAGTGGCAAGGATTTTGAAAGGGTTGTTCAAGGGAGAATATTGCCTAATTCCGCGAATTCCCCTGACTTCAGCCGATTTGCCGCTCCAGTTCAAACGCGTTCAGTTCCCAGTGAAACTTGCATTTGCGATGACCATCAACAAGTCACAAAGGCAGTCGCTGGAAGTGTGCGGCATAAATCTGGAAATGTCATGCTTTTCAAACGACCAGCTATATGTGGCGTGTTCCCGAGTTGGGAAACCATCCTCACTCTTCATTTTCGCTCCGGAGCAGAAAATAAAAAATGTTGTGATTCTTTTTTTTAGATTTCAATAAAACGATTATTCTATTTTCGCCAAATATTGGACGTCGGGTCTGCTTTCCGTATAAATACGAGTATAGGATATTGAATTCAATTAAATTCGAAAACTGTTTCATTCGATCTATAATTGAAATGATATTATTGCGTGATCTGTTAATTATCGATAATTTTCGATCAAAAAACAAATTTCGGGTGAAAGTTTGCCGGGCCAGCTAGTTCGAAAATGAAAGCAAGAAAAGAAATCGTAATTGTCGGTTCATTGAATCGATATAGTCACCAAACGTTGGAAAGTCGACTTTGACCGACGACCGCGTCTGGCACTCATTTGTATAATAAACTTTTATCATTTGGACGTGCACCAGTGACGGAAAAACAGCACCAGATTAGGCAGACGCCACCAAAACAACATGGCCGCGTAAGGCTGCCATCATCGACCCGCCCAAATTGAAAACCCCTTTACGTATAGTATGAGTAAAAAAAATGCTTTTCTGTCACCCTATACGTACATAATATAAGGAAATGAAATGTTAGTTTTATCGCAAGTTATGGTAGAGTTTATCCCAAATGATTAATTCATATACTTTCAACTTTAAGTTCTGTGGTATGAAGCATCTTGTTTGATTCTTCTCGGATTTTTCTTATATGTATTTGTGTATATGCGGCGAATGTATTTGGCAACCGGAACAAAAAAAATAAATTTTCTGATAAGGAAAATGGGTCTGCGGGTGTATTAAATGCGGTTATTAAAATTATGCCTGTAGGGGTCGTAAATAAATATACGCAATTAATATTATTTATCCATTTGGTATATGAAAGTAATTTGTATATTTTAGTGTTACGTACGTTAGATGGGCGAGACTTTGCCAAGAATACAAACACATATTCGTACATACGAATATAACCTATAAAATTACAAGGATTTCTCGTACACATACATATGGAATGTAATATTCGTTTTGCTGTGCATTGTTTGTGCTTTAAGCTCTTCGTACATAACTTTACCAGATAATTTCGTTTTATTTATGCGATTTTTTGCCTTTTCCTTCTCGTCTAATTAAATTAGTTTGTAACAATGCTATTTATCCAGTTTATCCAGTTACATAAACACATAAGAATATGCGTCTTAAAAATCTCTTCCTATATATATCCAACTAGGTCCTTAAATATAAGGACGATGATTACTTTACATTTTTATCTGATGTCACTTTTGATTACTGTCTTTGGTCAAGGGATTAAAATATTTGAACTCAAGTAACCTATTTGTACTGAAAGACGTTGTTTATGTGAAAATTTATGTTAGATTCCGGGTACTCAAGCCTTAAAGCTATAATGTAAATTTAGACCATCTTTAATTGTATGGACAAAATATACCAAGAAATGTTTTATATTCAGTGGTTTCTTCCTTGTATATTGAATTAATAAGATAATCTCGTGCTTTGCTTATCACCCGCTTAATACAGTAAATATGTATTAATTCATCTTTCGGAGCAGAAATAATCCGCCCTTACAATTTACATGATGCTGCGAAATCAACCAAAAAATTTATGTATGAATTTTATCTATTCCATTCTTCCCGTTGTGTGCATACATACATATACAACACACATACATGTACATAATACAAGTGTTCTTATATCCACAACCAAAATGAGTGATTCAAAATGCTAACAACAATTTAATTAAAAATCTATTGTGTGAGGATTGTAACACATTTTCTCGTATTTTCCTTTCTGCAAGAAAAATCATTATAATTTTTAATCTATTTGTTCTACTTTCATTTACCCGCATACCTATACACACACTCGTCGGTATGTGTAAGCTGCCTACTCTCTCGTTTTATTATCACTTCCGTAAAAGTTTTCATCACCTTAATTTTCATTGAGTTACACGTTATACACACCTTTTTCCGAAAATGTTTTTTTCCTCGTCATTTTCCCAATTTTCCACAAACTGGTACATACGTCTTATGTCATACGACATGTAGGAGGACAGGAGAAATACGAATATGTGGAGGATGATGGCGAATATGCACGCATACAAACATACAAAAAATATTGGTAACTTAAAAATTTATGTCGGCAAATAAATAACGTAACATGGACATGTTGGTTTTTGGTCTCAATTTGGTTAATTTGATTATCTTGGATATCAATCTTTGCGGTGGACTGTAAGGATATCATTTTATTTTCTGGTTTGTGGGTGACTAAAGTTACATCAGATATTGGTTATAATGGACAACGAGATTGTTTACAGTTTGTTCTCTTTTATTTTAATTGACCAATTTCAGAGTCAATTTAACTTATACGTCTTTATTTATAGAAGTGACATAAGGCTTCAGTAGTTTAAGCAATTGGTTGTATTATTTAGAAAGTGTGCAGAAACGGATGAATGCGTTGTGATATGATGTAATGGAACGGCACACCAGTTTGAAAGAGTGTGGTTTGTGCTATTCAAAATCATAAAACGTTTTTACTCCTCCCCTTGACATATTTTTTATAAATTTAAAAGTTAAACAGCATCTTCCTTAGACGTATATGAACTCACCCAACACCATATTCCAGAAAATAATTTATTTTAATCAGGCAACACTAACAATTTACATCTCAATAATCAATTTACTCTTGTGTAAAGTTAGTCCAGCCCAGAAATGTTAAGGGTGTTTTTAGAGGTTCACATCTTTAAGTTGGCATCACTGTTTTGTTTGACAAATTGTTGATTTTTTTATCCAGGGTGGCTGAGACCAAATGTTACTGACTTCACTCTGCTGTAATTTGTGTAGTTGTCATTTTCGCGCGTCAATTTTTTGACAGATTGAAGTTTGGTTAGTTGTTTACATGTGGTCAACAAATAATTATTCTAAATTAATATCTTCATAAAAAAATCGTAATGGAATTCAAACGTAATAGTGTAATTGCACTGTATTTGGGTGGAAATTCACAAACAGCAATAGTTCGTCAGCTCCAGCATTTGAATGTGAATAAAATGTTTGTGTATCGAACCATAACTCGATACACGGAAACTGGTAACATCGCTAAACGCAACAGAGGCGGTCCTAAAAAGACAGCAACATCAAAAGAAATGATACGAAATGTGAAGAAACGAATCCAACGAAATCCTCGTCAAAGTGCCAATCAATTAGCCGCACGTCTATATGTTTCACGATACAGCATTCAAACCATATTGAAAAATGAACTACACTTGAAGCCCTACAAGATACAAAAAGTTCAAGATTTACGGAGGTACAAACAAAAGTTAGGCTTGAAAGAACACGAGCATTGAAGGCCTTGGTCGAACGTGATGAGATTCCAAAAATTGTCTTTTCTGATCTGAAAATTTTCACCATTCAACAGTATGTGAATAAACAAAATGATCGTGTTTGGTTAGAGCATAAGTCCAACGATAATTTGGACACAAGAGTTGCCATGCGCAAGCAATCACCAGCTTATATTATGGTTTGGGCTGCAGTGCCTGCAGATGGACGCACTCCTCTGGTTTTCATCGAACATGGAGTCAAGGTAAACCAAGAGGTGTACCGCCAAAAGATCCTAAACGATGCTTTGCTACCTTGGGCACGTAAACACTTTGGTACGAACCGTTGGACATTCCAACAGGACTCGGCATCGTCACACCGAGCTCGAGCGACACAGAAATTTTTACAAAATTGCGTTCCGCGGCTGATTTTGTCGAAAGAATGGCCACCATATTCACCAGACTTGAATCTCATGGATTTCTCCATATGGTTCATTTTGGAGAGGAAGGTATCCACTAAAAAATACGAAAGTGTTGATGCATTGAAGTCAGCTCTTGTTCGAGAATGGAATAAAATTCCGCAAGCTCACGTTCGGTCAGCATGCAATGCTTTCTATGAAAGACTGAATCAAATAATCAGAGCCAAAGGAGGTCATATCGATTTTTTCATAAAATGTAATATGTTTTCAACATATTCCACGAAATTTCAATAAAAAATAATAAAAATTAAAAAAATTACAGCGTTTTCATTTAGTAACACTTGGTCTCAGCCACCCTGTATACAGGGTGGGTCACCTTTGGTCCTTTTTTCAATCGATGAATTTTAATACTTAATGTTACCTGTTCTAAAAAATTCTCTGACATATGAAAATTCAAAAATGTGTCATTTATCATCACGGAGCCGATAAAATCCACAACATTTTATAAATTACTTGAGAGTTTTGGTCGACATGGACGTCCTACTGAGCATACAATTGGCAAAATTATTGATCGTTTTGAAGAAACTGGTTCAGTCGTATACCGTATCAACATGTTCATCCAGTTCGTACTCCTACCATTGGTTCTCAATGTCTCTTTCGTCGTTTTCCCTTTCAAATAATAGTGTTTAATCACTGCACGAAATTCGTTTTTTTTCCATGTTTCAAGAAACGCAAAAGTTGCTTACTTCACACGACTACAACAAATAAACTAATCGATGAATTTGGGTGAAATTTTAACAGCTGAGGTTTGACAAATCGCAATTTCTAAAAAACAAAAAAATTTTGTGTTTGTGCTGCCATCTAGCGCTAGGTAGTTTCATTTTCAATCCGCCCTATGTAGTAAAATTTGTTTTGTTGTAACTGAATATTACGATTAGTTTCGTTTGAAAAGTAATACAAAACATTGTAAAATTAATATAAAACTAAATTTATATCTTTAATTTAAAATGGATAGTGAATGGTTAACTGTTAAGCAACTGACAAGACTGTCTTATGAAGAAAAGGAAGCTTATTTGAGAAGAAAATTACAAGAATTTTCTGAAGCAGAAAGTGACGTAAATATTTTTGATTGTAATGCTTGAAACCTATTTTATATACGAGTAAATTTATTATTTTTGTTAGAGTGAAGAAGTACCCCTTGAATCAGCTGAACACGAAGCAGATGCAGAACTGGAACCAGCTATAGATGATTTAGCTTCCGATGCCGAGGAACCGATTCTGCCAGAATACAATCCAGAAGATGACAACTTAGATAATGATGATGACCTAGCGGAAGAATTGGGAAATGAAAGTGTTGAACAACCTGCACCTGTTGAATATAAAGCAAGAGACGGAACAGTATGGAGTGAAGCTCCCCCACTACCTCGAAGGAATCTGTCTCATAATATTTTAAAACCAGCCACGGCTGCACCAACAAAAAAAACTTCGCGGCTAAATATTTTAGAAACGTTTAATCTATTACTAACAAACGAAATTTGTGATATTATTATTCGTGAGACAAATCGGAAAGGTACTCAAAGTTGCCAAACATGGAATGCCGAACACCTAAACGAAACGCAACGTATTTGGAAGACAATAACCGCCACTGAGTTTGACGTCTATCTCGGTAACATTTTATTTGCTGGTGTGAGCAGATCAAGGAACGAACATACACAAGGTTTATGGAGTTCTTGTGCTTATCCTCTTTATCGTGCTACAATGGGCCTTCAGCGGTTTTATACAATAAACCGTTATATTCGTTTTGATAACGGCAACACTCGTAGCCAGCGCTTACTACGCGATAAAGCCGCTGCCATCTCAGACATCTGGCTTATGCTAAACAGAAATCTTCAAGAGTGTTTCGTAGCTGGGGCAAATATTACTGTGGATGAACAGTTGTTTCCATATCGTGGCGGTACACGGTTTACCCAATATATCTCGTCCAAACCCGCCAAATATGGAATCAAAGTGTGGTGGTTTTGTGATTCGAGTACTTCATACCCAATAAAAGGGCAAATACATACCGAATGGACGCATCAGGACAAAGAAAGACAAATCAGGGCGAAAGAGTAGTAAAGGATTTATGCTGCAATCTAATTCGTGGAAGTGGTCGAAACATAACCTGCGACAATTTGTTTACCACTTATAATCTAGCTTCTAGTTTGATGCTTGATTTGAACCTATCAATACTAGGCACGGTTAATAAAAGACGTCGTTTTATACCTCCAAATTTCCTTATTGTGAAAGGCCAACCTCGACCTGTTCAAGCATCTGTATTTGGATTCAGCAACAATATCACAATGTGTTCCTACTTTCCAAAGAAGAACGAAGCTGTAGTTCTCTTATCAACTATGCATTACGACAAAGAAATCCAAGGCTCGGCAAATAAACCGACTATGATATTAGATTATAATAGGACTAAGGGCGGAGTCGCCAATATGGATAAAATGCTTGGCGAATATTCGTGTAAAAGAAGAACTAACCGATGGCCGCAAGCATTTTTTTTACAACATATTGGATGTAGCAGCATTAGCGACATTTATAATTTCTAAAGAAAACAATACGTTTTTAAAAACTGCAACTAATTCCCGACGCAGATTTTTACAAAAACTTTGTGAACAATTGGTTATGCCAGGAATAACCCAACGTTCCAAAAATGTTCAAATTAGCCGTCATTTTTCCACAAAAAATGGAATAGAAGCTATGTTGGGCCATACATTGAAACTTGGATCTAGCCATCTTTTAGATAGTTCGTTCTCCGCTTTACAAGAACGTGATGCTACTGGTCGAATTACACATAAAGGGAACCTGTGCTCTAAAAGAAGACCGACACGTACACTTTGTGGAAACCGTAAAAAACCAGTCTGTGTGCAGCATTCTTTGAATGTCACCAGTTGCGTTCAATATCAGAATTAATTTAATTTGGAACTTTTCCCGAATGAATTTATTATATTTATATTTTCTTTTTTAAATAAATAATTACTGAATAAATGCTGAATTTTGCCTTAATTATTCCTTCTTTCTTGATATATTACTTTAAGTTGTATACCTGGGTATGTTGGTTGTCAAAGGTAAGGGTTATTTCTAAAAAAAATTCTAAACACTTCATTTCTTCATTTTCCGATTGATTTTTCCCAAAAAAAATTAAAAACTAGTTAAGGATAAATAATTAGAAAGCTACTGAAAATTTCAAGACGGTACGACCTCTAAATCGTGGAAATTTTTGATTTTCAAAATTAAAAACATACCCGGGTATGTGGTTGTAAACATAAAGGTTAAGAAATAAAAAATCGAAACTGAATAAGGAGTTCAATTAAGAAAAGAGGGCTTCCACTATTTATGATGACTTTTAATAACAAACAAAAAGTGGAAGATGTGTATAATATTAAGGCAACATTTAGCATGAAAGTTAAAATTGAGCCATTGAAAAAAACAGCGGATTAATACCGCAGTGCAAAAAATGTCAAGGTTTTAATCATGCCCAAGTATGCCCGGTTAGTAAAAATATTGCTGCAAAATGTGTCAATTGCAATAAGCCACATCCAAACGTGCAAACTACCGGGGATGTGAAATAGGTAAGGAGCTACAAAGAATAAGAAATAAAACGCGAAAGCGAAGTCCAGGAATATCAGTAAAAAATTATCAAACTTCCACCAAGCAGGAACCTAAACCTCATGCTAGTAAAACAAGAGAACCAAAACCAAAACTGTACTCGCAAGTAGTCATGACAAAACCAGATATTTCGGAGGGCACTACCGAAGGTACACCAGTGCTCCAAAAGATACTAAGAAGCATGGAACCTCTTAACATTCGTTAAGCTAAACAAGAGAAATGCCTTCAAGCTCTAAGCAACAGGTTAGATAAGCAAGACTCTATAAATGAAATAAAATGATGTGCTCTATAAAAATGATACAAACAACAACAAATACAACATTAAGAATAGTATCCTGGAATGCAAATGGGCTAATGCAACATATTCCAGAATTAAACATTTTCGATATAGTATCCGAAATCCATTTTACTTCAACTTCATATCTTAAAATATATGGATACAATTGTTACCACGCCATTCATCCAGCAGGAAGGGCAAGGGGAGGATCGTCGGTGGTTATAAAAGAAAACATCAAATACTTTATAGTTCTTAAATTGAAGAGGAGTTTATGCAAGTAGTCACCTTAAAAGTATTTATAAATAATAACAAAGAATATAGTGTGGCGTCAATATATTGCCCCCCCAAAGATATGATTTAATTAAAGAAGACTATTGGGCGTTATTTAAATCACTTGGATCAAGTTTCATAAGCGGAGGTGATTTTAATGCAAAAAACACTTACTGGGGATCTAAAACAGGAAGAGGGTTGTTTGCAGTAGGAAGACTATGTAATTGCAATTTTCATTCTGGAGATCAACGAACTTATTGGCCTCCGGATAGAAACAAAATACCCGATATCATTTACTTCTTGATCACCAAAGGTATAGGCGAAAACATATACCTACCTACACGCCTCTTATTATGACAATCAGTGCAACGATTATTAAAAAAAACTAGTCCACCTTCGCTAACTAACAAAAAAACCTGCTGGGAGAAATTCCAGAAACTTGTTGAGGATATATATTGATATATTGATCTTCAGGTGCCAATTAAAAACCCGATACAGCTAGAAGAAGAACTAGAACAACTCAACAACAGTATACAAGAAGCGGCGTGGAGTAGTATTCCCTTAAGTTCGAAGGAAATGTGCCGAAATGCCATTTATCCTCTGAACTCAGGCTACTGATTACAGCAAAACGAAACGCAAGAAAAGCCTGGCAGAGAAGTCGAGCGACTTTTAACAAATAAACTAAAGTTCCTAATTAAAGAAATCAAAAACGAATCCATTAATAAATACTTGAGTGGCCTTACTGGGGAAAAAGATACCGAGTACTCCCTTTGGAAAGCGACAAAAAGTTTAAAACGACCTATAAGGGGTGGGGGTTATAAGGGGTTATAAGTACAAAGCAGAAAGCTTCGTTGTTTGCAACCCAGCTCGAGAACACGTTCCAACCTTTACCTAGACAAACTGCAGAGGAAAACATACCACCAATATATAAAATGGATCTCCAGGATATGACTTAATTACAGAACAAATAGTAAAAGCTCTTCCTGAAAACGGACTACGTAAACTACTCCAAATAATTAACGCAGTGTTAAGGCTTAAACACGTTCCAAGTCAATGGCAAGTAGCAGAAGTAATTATGATACCTAAACCAAACAGACCACTAAATGACAAAAATTCGTATAGGCCGATTTCCTTACTCCCAATAATTTCAAAATTATTCGAGAAGAGACAAGAGTAGAAAAAAATCTTATTCCCCCACATCAATTTGGCTTCAGAGAAAACCATTCAACAATAGAACAAGTACACTGAATTACAAATATAATTGAAAATGTACTTGAAAAAAAGGAAGTATGTACAAGCGTCTTCTTAGATGTAGCACAGGCCTTTGACAGAGTATGGCATAAAGGTTTGGAATATAAATTAGAAAGAGACTTACCAAAGCAGTTTTATGAAATTCTAAAATCTAACATATCTAACCGACACTTTTGAGTTAAATTAGATGGCGAATACTCAGAAATTAAGAAAATATCAGCAGGAGTATCACAGGGTAGCGTTCTGGGACCAACTTTATATGTTCTATACACCTCGGATCTGCCAACGATAGAGAAGAGTAACATAGCGACGTTTGCGAATGATACGGCCATCTTAGCAGTTGCTAATTGTATAGAAGAATCTACAAGCAAATTGCAAAGAGCTACTAATATTGTCAGTACCTGGACCAAGAGATGGCGAATAAAACTTAATGAAACAAAATCTGTTCACGTAAACTTTGCCAACAAGAAGGTCAACTGGATACCAGTAGAACTGAGCACCCAGCAAATTCCCTATGCAAATACGGCAAAATATCTAGGCATGACTCTAGACGCGAAACTAAAACGGAAAGAGCGCGTGAAAAAGAAAAAAAGAAGAGTTAAACATCAAATACAGAAAGATGGATTGGCTCTTACGAAGAAATTCTGAGCTAACTCTACATAATAAATTGCTACGATACCGGTAAATCCTAAAACCTGTGTGGACTTACGGTATTCAGCTCTGGGGCTGTACAAAGAAAACCAATGTCAATATCATCCAGTCATTCCAAAGCAAAGTCCTACGTGGAATATTTAATGCACCGTGGTACATAAGAAATGACAACCTCCATAGAGATCTGAAGATAGATTTCGTTAGTGAAGAAATAAGCAAACACGCGAGAAAACACATGCAACGTATTAGTCTACACCAAAATGCTGAGATACGTCGTATGTCGGATGATTCAAACCTAGTAAGACGGCTACGACGGAAGAAACCACATGATCTACTAGATCCAATCAGGATCGACTAAAAATATAATAAAATTGTAAAGGGGACTAGCCAAAGGGCTACAACCCGCCAAACAACAATATAAATTATGAAAGATAAATTACTAGATGATTTGTAAGTCAGTTGTAATAAATAAATATATATAAAAAAAAAAAAAAAATATATAAGATCCATTCTCTTTCATTGAATCAAAAATCATAAACAAACAAAGTAGTATACCTTCCCGGCGGACACCCTGTACTTGCTACTATAAATTGGTAATTTATACTTCAAAGTAGCAATCCTCGATTCACTTTGAAGTTACGGCTACTTTAAAGTGGTAATTTTTACGAATATTTTACTTAGTAGTAGCCAAGTGTCAAAAATATTTCTATAGTTAAATCGTTTGTGTACAGTGCAGTTTATCGTGTCTCAACTACAAGAAATTATAAAAACAGATTTTTGCTTCAATAAATCTTAATTAATTAAAATAATTATAACAAACAATTACCATGGATTATTTACCAAAAATTGTTCAGACGAAAGAGCGCGGAAGAATATTGTTTTCCGCTGTACCACATAAGTGGGAGAAAAATAAAATAGTATATTGGCCTGATGAGCTACAACTTCGCCAACTGGAAGTGGTGAGGTCAAACGCTGCAAGCAGCCCAGAAATAAACTGGTGTAGTTATGAGTGTGTTGTGAAATGTAGCAAAATAGCCACATTTAAAGGCGCGCTACAAATGGAGACACAATTTACAAATTGCAGTGATACCGATGCAGAGCAAACGTAAATATGATCAACACAATTAGTTTAAACAAAGTTTTTTTTATTTATATAAAAGTATTGAATTATTTTTTATCAATTTCATAGAATTATGGTCCCCACCAGAAGAAACCAGCGGAGCCAGAATTTCGTAGTAGACCGAGATGACATGTTTTTTAGTTCAGGGTCGGATGCAGTGACTGAAAATTCATCTCCAATCGTTAATTCGATTGAAATATTACATCAAGATGCACAACAGAGTTGCGATGTAAATAATATTTCGGAACCTGAAACTAATCAATTGATTGTGGTAAATAATTCATAAATTTTGCCTTCAGAAAATTTTAACTGAATATCGTGTGGATTTTATAATTCTAGGTAAACAATACCTTTGTTGAGAACATCGAAAAACAATTGAAGCAAATAAGAACAGAATACGCCGAAATCAAAGCGGAAAACATTAAAATCCGCGTCCAGCTAGATAAAATATTTGAAATACTTGTTTCTAGGTCAGCGCGTAACATAAATGCAACTTGCGATCAAAGAGTTCCTGTTGATAAGGTGAACTCGGTGAACTTGAAACACACATTAGTCTTTGTGAATTCAATAAGGAACTGCCGAGCAACGCTGAATATAGGACTCATATGGTGAAATAAATTTGAATTTTGTAATTTTTACCTTCTACTTTTATTTCATTATTTTTTCTATTTACAGTTAACGGACTCTCTAGGTCTTATGGAAATAAAGGAGATTTGGATGGCATGCAAATTGGATATAAAATAATGGATTCATTATTTACATCACAGCTTCTAACGCAATATACCTGGACTGGAGTATCGCGGTCTAAGACTAATGAGGAAAAAAAACCTTTCAAGGATATGACGGAATCCTTTCATTAATATACAATGTAGTTTTACTTGCTGATAATCGGCACACAGAAGAACGAACAATTATTTAAAGAAGGAGTATTGAAACATTCAAAAAAAAAGAAATCAAAGGAAACGGTAAGCTGTATAATTTCCTTTATTTTTTACAATATTGACTGCGGAATACAAGTAAAATTGATGTTTGTTGCTTGAAGACTCCATTCGAACAGAAAAAAAATGTTGGAAGAAAAAAATCGGTCTTGTCAGTAAATTACTCACCACGAGTATGTGGTGGTAATACTCACTAATTGATGTATGGCGACATCTTAAAAATAAATAAATAAATAAATAATAAATAAATTTCAGGAGTAATCTGAACATTCCGCCGCCGTTGACTCGACAGGGTCAAACTTTGGGATAAAGCATAACTTGTAGATCGGTCGCTTTAATGTGTTGCCATTTGCCAGTTTAAGGGAGACTACTCTTACTAGGTTGTCCTCGCCGGGATGTACATCACTGATTCTCGCCAAAGGCCATTTAGAAGGTGGTAGGTTTTGATCCCGCAGCAGCACTAGATCTCCAATTTTGAAATTATGGTTTTCTCGATGACATTTGTAACTCTTATTAAGAGACGTTATATACTCCTGTGACCAGTGTTTCCAAAATCCTTGCAGAAGCTGTTGGATTAGCTGCCATCTACTAAGGTGTGACATCTTTACTGATTGGAGATCAGGTTCAGGTAATATGTTTTGCGGTTGAAAAATCAAAAAATGCGATGGTGTTAGTGGGTTCCATTCATCGTTTTGGTTATCTACCAGTGGCCTTGAATTTAGTAACGCTTCGATTTGTTTGATCACAGTTAGGAACTCTTCATAGGTCAAATGAGTTTCGCCTAGGACCCGTCTTAGGTGATATTTACAGGACTTAACACTGGCTTCCCATAAACCTCCAAATGTAGGAGTAGCTGGTGGTATAAAATGCCAAACAATATGGTGATCTGAACACCAAGCCTGGATCTTGTTCAATTCGACATCGTTGAGGTATTGATTATAAAATTCTCGGAGTTGGCGCTTAGCTCCCACAAAATTCGTACCATTGTCGCAGTGTATATGGTTTGGTAATCCCCTTACTGCACAAAATCTTTTCAGTGCTGCAATAAAGGTGTCTGTGCTCATGTCAGTAGCGATCTCGATAGAAGTGGCCTTTGTGGCCATGCAGACAAAAATCACTATGTAGGCCTTAAACAGCTTCGCTCCTCGGGTTCGGGTTGTCTTTAAACTAAATGGTCCTGCCAAATCTATACCGACCTCGGTAAACGGTCGCACTGGCGGATTAACTCGACATGAAGGCAGTTGACCCATTAGTTGCTGTTGATGTTGTGCCTTGTAACGACGACACACTATGCACATGTGAATTATACGCCGGATCAGGTTCTTACTTCGGGGAATCGCGAATCTTTGTTTCAATATTGTGTTGGTCATACTTGTTCCGGCGTGCAAATTTTTGTAGTGCGCTTCTCGTACTATCATCTCGGTTATCAAATGGTTGCTCGGCAATATTATCGGGTGTTTGTTGTCGTGGTTCATCTCAGTATGCTTCAATCGTCCTCCTACTCGGAGAACGCCATGGTTGTCAACATACGGATGGAAAGATAAAATCTTTGAATCATTTGGTAAAGGTTTGCTGTTTAATAGTAAATTTATATATTTAAGGTACGCTTCGTATTGGACGAATCGGAAAATCATATATTCGGCATTTAATTTTTCAGTTAACGTTAAATTTTTACTAGTTATTCGGCTTGACTTTCTTGATAACAGGTTTGCCTTGTAACGGAGAATATAGGCCAAAATGTGTGACATTGTTCGAAAGTTTGAATATTTGGCAATTAACGTATTTATGATGGTAGAACTCAATTGAACCGTAGTAAAATTGGTTATAACTTTGTTGGTTTCATTTACTATTGGCGGTTTTATAAGCTGGAGCTGAGTCATATTTAAAAAATCTGGCCCATTGATCCATGTTGTATTACTTAAAAATTGTTGTGGATTTATTCCTCGAGTAGCATGATCGGCTGGATTATTTTCAGTAGCTACATAATACCATTGACAGAGTTTGGTTGATTGCATTATTTCCGAAACACGATTCGCTTCGAACGGTTTTAATAATTTTGGAGGTTTGGATAACCATTGTAACGTTATGGTAGAATCGGAATATAAATATATGGTAGGTGGCTTTTGTAACTTGAGTGATTGTAATACATTATTTAGTAACCGCACTAACAACGTCGCTGCATTAAGCTCCAGTTTCGGAATACTCAATGCTTTGATTGGAGATACACGCGTCTTTGCAATTAGAAGGTTGACTATAGGTAGTCCATTTATGATGGTTCGTGAATATATTACCGCTGCGTACGCGTCTAATGATGCATCTCCGAATCCATGTAATTCTATGGGTTGGTCCGTTGTATATAACCATCTAGGAAACCTTAGTTGAGCGAGTTGAGGTAATTGATCTCTTATTAATAAATATTGTTCCGCAATGTGTTGTGGTAATTCTTCATCCCAAATGATTTCGTGTAACCAAAGAGACTGGAACAATATTTTTAATCCTACTGTAACAGGTGACAACAGTCCCAATGGATCATATATTTTGGCTATTTCTGACAAGAATGATCTTTTAGTGAATTGGTTCTTTGGAGGTAGTGCGATTTTGAAAAAGAAGTAATCCTCAAAAGGGTTGTATTTAATACCTAATACTGATATCATTTGATTATCCTTGATTTCCCACGGCGCCATTTCACGACTCTCCGCAGGTATGTTTACTAAAAGTTGTGGATGATTAGACGACCATTTGCGAATATTAAATCCTCCTAGTTTTAGTATCTTGATAATTTCGCTTTGCAATAATTGCGCAGATACTAAATCACCAGCTCCGGACATCAAATCGTCCATATAAAAATCGGTTTTCAGGATCTCACTGGCCTTTGGGAATTTGTCACTGAATTTATCTGCCAAATAAAGTAGTGCGCCAACAGCCAAAAACGGCGCTGACGCAGTTCCGTAGGTAACGGTTTTTAAACGATAATGTTCTAATTTGGCGTTAGGATTATTTCTCCAAATAATTCGATGATAATCTTGGTCATGGGTTGATATAGAAATTTGCCGAAACATTTTCTCAATATCGGCGGAGAATATATATTTATGTTTCCGGAAACGAATTAGGAGGTTTAACAAATTTTCTTGCATATTCGGTCCCACTATAAGATTATCGTTTAGCGAATAATTGTTGGTGGATCGGGCTGACGCATCGAATACTACCCGGACCTTCGTCGTACTACTGGACTCCTTTATAACTGCGTGGTGTGGTAAGTAGAACATCTTGTTATTGGGTCGATCGATTTCGTTTTGTGGGATTAGTTCCATATGGTCCAGTGCTAAGTATTCGGCCATGAATTGCTTATAGGCTTCCCTTAGTTCCTCGTCTTTCTGTAATCGGTGCTCTAAGGCATAAAATATTCTAGTTGCTTGTGAACAACTGTCTCCTAGCTTGGGTGGACTATGGCTAAAGGGCAGGCGAACTGTGATTCGGTTATCCTTGATTGCGGTAGTCTTATTGAATTGGTCAACGATCATTTGTTCCTCTATACTTAAACTTGGGACAGGTGATATTTCTTCGATTTTCCAAAATCTTTCTATTGCCGTTGCAATTTGAGAAATATCATTATTTGGCTCACAATTTGTTAAATAGGCGGCTTCGTTTTTTGGTTTAATGACTGGTTGGTTGTCAATATTTAGTTGGCTTGCGATTATCCAACCAAACCTAGAGTTTATCGCTATGGGCCCATCCCGATTACCTTGTATGAACTTCATCTCTTGAAGTGACTCGAAGAATGGTTCACATCCCAATAATACATCAACGTTCAACGATACATTGAAAGACGGATCCGCTAATGGCTTATAATTATCGAATACATGAAGCTGCAGATTGGTGGTTTGAACTGGAGGTAACTTGGACGATATGGTTGGTATGATCAATGCATCTAATTGAGTAGTGTAGTTATGATCAACACGAGATCTAATCCTTAAGCTCGTCTTTCCTCTCGAATAACCGGCTACAGAGCTATTAAGCGTGTTGATTTTTGTATTGGTTTTAAAACTTGATACCTTCAATCGATCGGCCAATTCTTCCGAAATAAATGAATGCGTAGAACCTGAATCTAGTAAAGCTCGAGAGCTTATCCAATTACCGTATATGTCCTGTATCTCAATGAATGCTGTTGGTAAAACTGGAATCCTTGGCTGTATTGGCAATGTGGTTGGGATTATTGGTGGATCCCTTGGTTTATTTACCTGATGTAAGCAAACTGCTAACTTGGACTCAGCTTCATTGCTATTTGCTTTGGTCTGCAACGCGGAACTTTGATTGGCAATTGGGATGGTGTTATCTGGTAAATGAAGGAGAGTGTTGTGACGCTTTGAACACTTCCAACAATGTTTGGAACTCTTGCACGTTGTAATCATGTGCTCACTACTAAAGCAATTGAAGCACCTTTTCGAATTGGTAATGAATGCTCGACGTTCTTCGACGGGCATCTGTCTGAATTTCTGGCAGTCAAATAATCTGTGGTCCATATGGCAAATTGGGCAAGTGGGCAGCTGAGCAGAAACATGAAACATTTTTGGTGTAACTTGTCTGTCCCGATTATAACTACCTCTAGGCTTTACTTGTTCTGGTACTGTTTCAATTAATGCATCGGTTCGCTTGCTTAGGAAGTCCAGGAACTGTTGAATTGTAGGATACTCTATTTCCGCGGTTTCATATTTCCATATTCGTCTCGTCTCTTCGTCTAATTTATCACTGGCTAGCAAAATTATCCAAGGATCTCGTTCCGTTGCCTTTGGACCAAGTGATTTCAAGCCGCGCACTGTTTCATCAACTACATCATGTAGCTTCATTAAATTATTGGATGAAGCTTTACTAAATTTTGTAATAGCGAAAAAATCACGAATATACGTTTCGATTATAGGCTTTTTTTTGTCGTATTTTTTCGTAAGCCGTTTAAACGCTTCAATATAGTTTGCATCGTCAACTCGGAAATGACATATTGACGAATGGGCAGCACCCCGTAATTGACCAAGCAAATATTTAAATTTCTGTACCGGAGATAGATTAACATTTTCATGAACCGTTGATGTGAAAATGTCATAGAACGCTTGCCACTGTTTAACGTTACCATCAAATATTGGTAAATTAAGGCGTGGTAATTTGAAATCGGACCGAAAGCTTGTATTCGCGGAAATATTAACCGTTTCATCTTGGTCTGAGTTTATCACTGGGTTGAACGATTTTTCTCTAATTAATTTTTGGATCCTTGCTACTATTGGAAAGTACATTTCATCTATCACATCCATTTCAGACGCCACCTTTTCATCAATTCCGAAAATTCTGTCTTCAACCTCGCTAAACTGTTTGTACAACTCGTGGGTCTTTGAAAGTCTTACTTCTAATTCTTCAATCGATGCATCTTTACCCTTCGCCGTAAGAATCTGAGCATATTTAGTAAATTGCCCCTTAATGATAGCTTTACGTTTATTCAAGGCCTCCATGGTATTACACAAACCAATAAATTGGTATTAGATGGAAATATAGGTTCGTAACAATGTTTAATTAATAAGGAATATGCACCGAAACGTTAATCAAATGACGAATATATGCCGAATATGTATTATAAACGGATAATAAAACAGATTACCTTGTATATGTTATCGAAAATCAAAATGGCTTCTTGTTTGACGCGGATGTCTGCTGGATGAGATGACCACGTTTCTTTTCGCCAAATTAATAACCGAGATGGCGTGTGACCTTGGTATCCGCTGCGTAACTGTATTGCACCTTACTGTATTGGTCAACCGCGTTCGGATTGCGGCCGGTTAACTGGACTTGGTAGTTTCCGCTTCGGCACGTTAACTGAACTCTGTAGATTCCGTTTGGATTACACAAACGCACTTTACTTGGATTGGATACCGGTTGGCGGGATCCGGCTCGAAGGACCAAAAACTGTATAATTTCCTTTATTTTTTACAATATTGACTGCGGAATACAAGTAAAATTGATGTTTGTTGCTTGAAGACTCCATTCGAACAGAAAAAAATGTTGGAAGAAAAAAATCGGTCTTGTCAGTAAATTACTCACCACGAGTATGTGGTGGTAATACTCACTAATTGATGTATGGCAACATCTTAAAAATAAATAAATAAATAAATAATAAATAAATTTCAGGAGTAATCTGAACAGTAAGCAATCTGTCATTTTACCATATTGTGTATGTAGTGTATTTCTCCTTTCTTCTGTGTATTTCTGTGACTTCCTTTTTTTACAGTTTCACTATAAATGAATCTTTGATTAATAATAATAGTGATTCCGAAGCCAGAGTAGATGGTGAGACAGTGGAGTAGCAGCAGTAATTAAGAACTCCAGTATTTTTGTTTTATATTATTTTTTAAATGAAGAAATTTATTTTTTACTAGTTTACCCTTTTATAACACAAAAAAAATTAAAGGTTATTTTTTATAATGTAAGAAAAACAGCAAGTACGAAAACTCCTGTATTTTTTTGACTGAACGTTTATGTTTATTTGTTTTATAATTTTATATAATAAAAAACTTTTGTAAATGGATGTATTATATTTAATAAAAAATACAATCACTGAATTATGAAATCTAGAGTATGAAGAATTGGTAGAAAAACACAGACTTTTTCGTATTTTATGCCAAATAATTTACATTTTATCTCATTTGTTAAATAAAATCTAGACAGGTCGTTTTCCATATTTGACATGTATATGTTCAATCTTGATGATTTAATGGGCACATTAAAAGAATCTTCTTTTTCTTTTAGGGGTGTACCCTTGATGTATATTTTACGATCTACAACTTTTGAAGTGATCATTGATACAATATCTCCTTTTTTAGTCATAAACCACTTATTTTTATTATCATTTGATAATAAGAATTCATTTCCCAATTGTATTTTGTTGCTGTTTATGTACCAGGGTTTATTTGCATCATTTTCTTTTTTAGTTTTATTTAATTTAGTAATTTCTACCAAGCGTTTAGCAATTTGTGGCAACGGAAGATTTACACTACGCAGTAATGTCTTAATATGACCCAAAAAGCTTTCAAATGGATATGCACTTATTAAAGGTAGCTGGCCAAACTTTCTCACATCTTCAATTATATGACACAAGTTATGAATATTCATACTTATGGAATCGATTCCATATATATCGATAAACTGTTCAATGTAATCTTTAAACAGCTGATCAGCAATGTCTATATATTTTAAATAGCTCTTGCAAGAAACAATTGTAGCAGCACAAAATAAAACAAGGAAATGTTGGTAGACTTCAACAGCTAAATAGTTTTTCAATACTACTGGACCAAGGTATAGCAGAAATGTTCTAAACTCAGTGCCTTTCCAATGCCTACAAACGTTGAGACGTCTAATCGATCGATGTATTTCAGTTGGTTTCGTTGCATTGCATTTCTCTAGCATATCTGACAATGAGTCAAGTTCCCTGCCAGAAAACTTTGTGCGAAAATTGTAGCTGACGCTAATCCACCCATAAAGACATTTTCTCATTACTCCTACAAAAATTTCAGCACCATTTATTATGTATTATATTTATGCAATTTCATATAAGACAAAACATACCCAAGTCCAATAAATGTAATGAATCAGAAACAATGATGTCTTCTACTATATCAAATGAAAGTTTCAAAAGCGGAGTCTCATATTTATGATGATCCGGGTCAGACTTATTTCTAAAACTTTCATTTGTTCGGCGAGGACAATCAATTCTAGGAAAACTCATATGTCTTCCGTTCTTATCATATTCACCCATGTGTAGCATTAAATCCAACCGTACCTGCTTCAAAAATATTAATTTATTTTATCAAAATATTTAAACTGTTAAATTTACCTTTGATAAAACTTCTGGCTGGTGTGTCACATATAAAGCATTTAATTTTAACTTCTACTTTGTATGAATGAATAAGTACTCCATTTTGAAGAACGTCGCTTAGTTCGTCAACAAAATTATATAGAAAGGGTTCTAATGGTGGCTTCCCTCTACCACAATAAATTGCAACAACCATTGGTCTAAAACTCGGCATCGAATAAATTGAAAATAATATTGGCCAAAGTTCTAATCCAGAACTTTTAAATGGTGGGATACCATCAATATTACATAATAAACTGATTGAAATTGGATGATTCAAATCTAAAAATGCGTTTTTTATGCAATTTCTTAATCCATTGTACCAAAAATGTCCATTCTCCATAGGAACGACGTTAATAAAGTTTGGAGTACGAAGTAATGTTCTGCTGTCCTTTGGTAGGTTATGTTTTTTTGAATTATTCAATACTGATAGAAGTAGATTAAGAGAGCTATGATTTATTTTACAATTCAATGCCCATGTACGTAATTCTTCCATAAAAGAAATAGAATTCGCCGTGTCTGTATCACCATCTTCTTTCGAAATTTCTAACACATTTTCCTCTAAAGCAATATCTACATATTGACATTCTTCAGAAGAATCCTGATTTATTTCTTGTGTTATAGAAAGTTCACATGGAAACGAATTGTTTCCGCTTGGTGTTTCTCTGTTCTGTACATCATCAATGTCACTTGAACATGTTTTGTTTATATTCAATCATTTATTTACTTTTCTATAAAAACTACTGGAAAGTCGGTTAATAATTATTTAGCACAATCAGATAAAAATTTGATTTGTTTTTTATTTATTTTATGTTAGAGTTTACATTATGACATGACGGGTGACGATCAACGATTCTACTAAATTATAACATCAAAGTAATTTCAGAATGTTTGAATTGCATGTAAATATTACTGCAAAGTTTCATTTTTGATAAATAAGCTCTATCTAACTGTGTAGTATATATCCTTAGTAGCGGAGACGAAAGTTTTACCTCATGAAACTACTTTAAAGTTATAGTTTTTATGGTGAAGTTAAAGGTTTTTAATACGTCGAGAAAACATCACCATTCTCTCTTGAAGTAGCGGTGACTTCAAAATGAAAAATGGATGAAATTTTGACGTTCCCGATCATTCAATAAATACTTTAAAGTTTTAGTAACTTTAAAGTAATATTTACAAGTTATTACGACGTCTCCGCAATTTTTTAGTTACTTTCAATGTCACGAAAACTTTAGAGTAGCACAATCAGTAGCCTTTACTTTCCCCTTACTAAATGTATTACTGCAAGCACAAAATGTATATACAGTGTCAAAAATAAGTAGCTAGTACGTGAAACTGACCTCCTCAAAGTTCCCATACCCTTGTTTGCTGTAGTACCAACTTTAATTGTTGCTTGGGCTATACCGGCAAATCATAAAACCTGTGTGGATTTACGGTATTCAGCTCTGGGGCTGCACAAAGAAAACCAATGTCAATATCATTCAGTCATTCTAAAGCAAAGTCCTACATAAAAAATTACAACCTCCATAGAGATCTGAAGATGGATTTTGTCAGTGAAGAAATAAGCAAACACGCGAGAAAACACATGCAACGTATTAGTCTATACGAAAATGCTGGGATACGTCGCATGCTGGATGAATCAAACCCAGTACGACGGCTGCGACGGAAGAAACCACATGATCTACTGGATCCAATCAGGATCGACTCAAAATATAATAAAATTGTAAAGGGAACTGGCCAAAGGGCTACAACCCTCCAAACAAGAATATAAATTATGAAATCTAAATTACTAGATGATTTAAAAATAAAAAAAAATATTTAAATTTGTTAGTAATTTTGAAGTTTTCTTTGATTTTTCTTTTGCTACACGCCAATGAGAAAAGGACGGATGAAAATGGAGGAATCTGTAAACGATTTAAATTTTGCTTCTTTAAAACACACATACACACACAAAATATCCCAAAATACTAAAAGCAAACAATTTATTTATAACAAAAAGAAAAAAAGAAAATTTAATTATTTCCACAAAAACAAAAGCAGAACAAAAACTGGAAAATTACAAAATTAAGCGAAAATTTATGGGTTCAGATTTAATACAATTAATTTTGTGATTGGTTTTTTGTTATATCGCTTATTTAGAAATTTTCATTGTTATGATTGTGTTCAATATTGGGAAAATGGAATTCTAATAATTCCTTTAACACACACACACACACACAATAGTACCAATTTAAAGTTCTATATGAAATTCTCATTCCAAGAAATTTTGTTTTGTTATGTTTATAGATATAAATAACATGAATGTGTGTGTGTGGGTTTCCAAATCATTGAAATGGGTGTTCAGAGTTTATTCAAAAGTTTTTTTTTCAGTTCAATGAATATAAATCATTGATGTTATGCTTATTTTGACCTTTCAATATACGTACACATATTATAATTATGTTTACTGAAATCAAATCACCGTTGCATCCCCAAAGACTATTAATTCAAGTTGACAAATCTGTATAACTGTACCAGTCGCATATATATACTATACCCAGTTAATAGAGAATAAAATCTTAAACCAAAAATTGGAACACCACTCACGTACTATACACACGTTTATCTAGAAGACGTCCATGATTCAATCCAAACAGACGACTTCGCACACATGTTAAAAGAAAACGAAATAGTTTCGAATAAAGCTGGGATTAAAATACTTATCCCATTACAGTGCAATATGTGAAAATGTGTACATTAAGCACAGAATTTTAGTAGTCGATCGAATTAGTAGAATACAAAATTTTCAATATATGTACAAGTCAAAAAATACTTACATAATTTTCTTAAATACATACAAAGTACTAAATATGGTGAGATTTCAACGGGATTTTTACTCTCGCATATCGTACCAGAAGCAAAAAAATACAAAATCTCTGTATCTGATTAAATATAAATTTCCCACATGAATTCAAATTGTTTGTATACTAAATAAATATTCGCAAGGAAACTTGCATTTTTCCGAAATTTTCTTTATCAAAACAAAACGCCATCGATTTAATTTTATATTCGTTTGTTATTCTTTTAATTTTTTTTTTATTTGTTCAGTCATTGTTCAAACAATAGAAGCAAAGTATGTATATTTGTGTATTGCTGCAAGACTAAATAAATATTCCGCCCTATTTCCTTATTATTTTCTTTTTTTTTTTTGCTTCGATTTATAAAGAAATATCCGAAACATATACACTCGTACAATCGTATACATATGCTAAAAACACGATTTAAACTAAAAATTTATGGTACCCAGCTAAATCGAATTTAAAGGCGATGAACTTGAAGAAGTAACTTTAAATTTGTATGAATTCGATAAAAAGATTTGTTTTGATTTGATAAAGGAATAGCATTCAGCAAACCCTAAATAAATTATCACTAACTTTATTACGAGTGTTTGCCAGAGGTCAATGATGTTGGTGCTTGGCCAATGTTGAATTTTTTCTTATTATGAATCGATTTTTCATCGGGGTTCGATGTGTTATTGTAGGCATTACAAAGTACCATGTGCTACAAGATTAAGTTTTTAAAAATATTTTGTCCTAATTTTAATTGTTTTAAATGCCTAAAACCGGGTTGATGCTACAGATCAAGGAATGTATTATTTATTTACAGAAATATATTAAATAATATTTAAAACAACAAAAAATAAAATAACCTATTTAAATTGAGAATTAAAGTTCTAACAAAATGAAAACAAAAATGGCACTAAAATCAACGTTCATATCCGATAATCCGAAAACCATCCCGAAAAAAACCTTTTAATTGAAATGTTTGGGTCCTCGCTTAATTAAAAAAGCCTCTTCGTCCGAAAAATTTACAAAATAACAGAAAATTAGAATCCATCCTGAAAAAATATATATAAAGTTTTGCTCCCGATCTCAAAAGTTTGATCTTCTAATTTTCAAACAAAGTAGGTCGTAGCGTAAGAGCTATGCTATTGACATCCTCGATTTTTGAAAAAAGTTTTTCTGGCATACTGAGGTAAAAACTTGTGCTAATTTTTTTGAAAACAAAATTTATTTGGGAATAATTTTCCCTGCCAATTTAGGTATGGAAAAATTATTCCCAATTTATAAATTTTTACTTCAAACTGTTCTCCTCAGTAGGCGGGAAAAAAATATTTGAACAGAAATTACATATAAATTTTTTCCCCAGTTTCCTATTCCCGGGGAATTACCAGAATAGTGCCACAGGGCGTACAAACTATGAATATATTATAAAATTACTAAAAAATCAATAAAAGTTATTTTACGAGAAACAAAAAAAAACTTACAATAATTATAAACTCATAATATTTACAAAAACTTAAAAAATTTATATAAATTAAAGTATTATTTAGTATTCGTATTGTAAACCGAAAAAAATTGTAAATGAAATGAAATTTGGTTTTGAATTTAGAAAAGGCATGTTGATACATTAAGGCTAACGTAGGTAGAAGCACCCAAAAAAAATGTTTAAGGCTAGATGTTAAATGCAATAAAATGATAACAAAAATAATATTTAGATAAAATTAAGTAAGATAGTATTAATTACAAAATAGAGTCAGTTAAAACTATTTAATCAAAATTAGAATATAAATCTAAAATAAATCCATAAAAAGCATAAATATTAATTGTTTCTAATCAAATGATTATACATATTTTGTAAGTAAGCACAATCAGATTGTTTATTTATGCTTTCAGGATTCTTTTTAATGTGTACCATCTCTAACACACGTCTAATTGAAAGATTTTTTTCGTGTTCTAATATTTTAACATCATCTAAAAACACGTCATGCTTAGTGTTATACAAATGTGTAGATAAGTCACTTGCAACTTCAACATTTAGTTTACCTTTAGCTATATTTAGAGCGTCTCTTTTATGTTGGCAAAATCTTGTAGATAACAATTGCTTTGTTTGTCCAATATAAATTTTATTACAAGTACATTGAACTTGATAGACAACGTAATGACTTCACATAAGGGACCGAAACATATTTAATTTGGTTATTGATTGATGAAACATGTGGAACAATTTCGTCTACTTGTGCTACAATTGGGTTTTTATTTAAAAGAAATTTTAATATTTTATTTACAAACGAAATTGGATAACCGATTCTGGAAAGTGTAAACTTAAGAAGTTTAAAATTTTCTTTGTGAAGAATCGGATCCGATAAATGAATTATTTTATTCGCTAACAATTTAACTGCACTCCGTTTATATGCCAAAGGGAGGTGAGAATCAAAATCTAAATATATACCAGACCATGTTGCTTTATGGAAGCAATCAGTAAATAATTCTCCAGTACTATTTCGAATTACGATCATATCCAGGAAGGCTAATCTTTGATTACATTCTAATTCCATAGTAAATTTAATGTTAAATCGTTAACTTTATCACGTGGGATGGCTGTAATTATTTCATCAACATATCTGAAATAAAAATTTGGTTTTAAATCCAACGAATTTAATACCGGAAACTCAACATACTCCATAACGAGATCTGCAACTGCAGGGCTAATAGACGAACCCATAGGAGATTCAAAAAGTTCTGTATAAATTTGGTTATTAAAACAAAACTCACAATTTTGAAAAATTAACTTCATTGCACTAACAAATTCTGATTTATTTAATTTTATTTAGAATTTGCTTTGATTTCGATCCATTTATCACTTAAAAGTTTTAACGCTAACTTACTATCTATATTTGTAAATAAGGATAAAACGTCTAGTGATAAAAGATATGATCGTCCGGTACTAAAATATTTTTAACTTTTTTCTTTAAATTCAACAGAATTTTTTATAGCACTGAAAGATTTACCAACAGTATGATTCAAAAAAATGCAAAAGCTTTCAAAAAATGTATCGAATATTTTTTCTATTAAGGTGTCGTAAAGAACGGGATTTTCCAAATAGCACCGATGTGAAGTTTGTACTAAGTTTGTCCTAAACCAACAAAAACAATATAAAATGTTTGTTTGTATTTGTGAAATGTAAACATTTAGGCGATCACTCGATGTATTTAGATTGTTAATAGAAACTTAAAAGGATGTATAATGTTTAAAAGGTACAATGAGGAATATTTAACTACAGTTGGTAACTTTACCATTAAACAAAACTATAATTAACAATTTGCTCTATTTAAATAAAATAATAATGAAATACAATAATTAAAATAAATACATCAAAAACAACTAATTTAAACTACAAGTTTCATAAATTCGCCATAAAGCCATCAGACGTTTATGTGAATTTATGTCTACTGGCTCAATCAAAAAGTTCCATAAATTTATCATGGAGCTCACTTGGTGAGACAGACGTTTAAGTGAATTTACGTTTTAAATCGCTTAGGGGTGCCGTTTAAGGGTAATACTAAATAGGGTAGTAAATAGTACTATTATCTTGCCCCCTTACAAGTGAAACCGATGAGAATAACCTGTAACCCTATTTAGTATTACCCTTAAACGGCACCCCTAAGCGATTTAAAACGTAAATTCACTTAAACGTCTGTCTCACCAAGTGACCTCCATGATAAATTTATGAAACTTTTTGATTGAGCCAGTAGACATAAATTCACATAAACGTCTGATGGCTTTATGGCGAATTTATGAAACTTGTAGTTTAAATTAGTTGTTTTTGATGTATTTATTTTAATTATTGTATTTCATTATTATTTTATTTAAATAGAGCAAATTGTTAATTATAGTTTTGTTTAATGGTAAAGTTACCAACTGTAATATTCCTCATTGTACCTTTTAAACATTATACATCCTTTTAAGTTTCTATTAACAATCTAAATACATCGAGTGATCGCCTAAATGTTTACATTTCACAAATACAAACAAACATTTTATATTGTTTTTGTTGGTTTAGGACAAACTTAGTACAAACTTCACATCGGTGCTATTTGGAAAATCCCGTTCTTTACGACACCTTAATAGAAAAAATTTTCGATACATTTTTTGAAAGCTTTTGCATTTTTTTGAATCATACTGTTGGTAAATCTTTCAGTGCTATAAAAAATTCTGTTGAATTTAAAGAAAAAAGTTAAAAATATTTTAGTACCGGACGATCATATCTTTTATCACTAGACGTTTTATCCTTATTTACAAATATAGATAGTAAGTTAGCGTTAAAACTTTTAAGTGATAAATGGATCGAAATCAAAGCAAATTCTGGAATTAAATAAAATAAATCAGAATTTGTTAGGGTAATGAAGATAATTTTTCAAAATTGTGAGTTTTGTTTTAATAACCAAATTTATACACAACTTTTTAGATCACCTATGGGTTCGCCTATTAGTCCTGCAGTTGCAGATCTCGTTATGGAAAATGTTGAGTTTCCGGTATTAAATTCGTTGGATTTTAAACCAAATTTTTATATCAGATATGTTGATGATATAATTACAGCCATCACGAGATAAAGTTAACGATTTAACATTAAATTTACTATGGAATTAGAATGTAATCAAAGATTAGCCTTTCTGGATATGATCGTAATTCGAAATAGTAATGGAGAATTATTTACTGATTGCTTCCATAAAGCAACATGGTCTGGTAGGTATTTAAATTTTGATTCTCACCTCCCTTCGACATATAAACAATTCTTCACAAAGAAAATTTTAAACTTCTTAAGTTTACACTTTCCAGAATTGGTTATCCAAATTCGTTTGTAAATAAAATATTAAAATTTCTTTTAAATAAAAACCCAATTGTAGCACAAGTAGACGAAATTGTTCCACATGTTTCATCAATCAACAACCAAATTAAATATGTGTCGGTCCCTTATGTGAAGTCATTACATGAGAAATTAAGTTTTTGTATGAATAAATTTAATCTAAAATTAGTAGGAAAGGCACACATAAATTTTGGCAAAACACTTTATTCGAATCTTAAAGATCATACTGTGCTAGGTAAAAAAGCCAATGTTGTATATCAAGTTCAATGTACTTGTAATAAAATTTATATTGGACAAACAAAGCAATTGTTATCTACAAGATTTTGCCAACATAAAAGAGACGCTCAGAATATAGCATTTAGCTATTGGTTTTCAGGTTGCTACAATGCCGAAAAAGCGGGGAACATATATATATATAGTGAGGCAACACTTCAACAAGCACTTACAGAAATTAAAAATAAACAAATATCAAAAAGCCTTGCTTCTAAATAATATAATATTCCTCGTTCAACGTTAATTTTCCGTTTGGAGGAGCATTTTAAAAATCTTGAATCTGGCCCTCCAACTATTTTAACAACAAGCGAGGCAACCGCTATCGCAGAATGGCTTGGCGTATGCCAAAAAAATAGGATTCCCTAAGCGTACGGAAGGCGTTTTGGATGTTGTAAAGGAGTTTGTTGAGGCCGATAAGAGACCTACCTATATCAAAAATAATATTCCGGGTAGAGGTTTGTTTAAACGATTTCTAGAACGTAACCCTAATATTAAAATAAGGGTCGCTGACCCTGTCGCAACGGCCAGCGCTATCACAATATTTACAAGAAAGTAATCATTTTAGTATCATGGAATGTCCAGATTATATCTACAATGGGGATGAAACTAATTTTTTTCTATGCCCCAAAACGCGATCAGTGTTAGCCGCTAAAGATGCACGAAATATTTATGAAATTTAGAGGGAGCTGCCAAGTCTAACCTAACGGTTATGTGTACATTTAGCGCTAGTAGTGAAACCATCGCACCAATGCTAATTTACCCATATAAAAGAGTACCAGATGAAATTCGCAAATCATTGCCTCAAGGTTGGGCTTTGTGAATTTCTGAAAATGGCTGGATGCCCAAGGAAATTTTTTACAAGTACATTTCGAAGCATTTTTATCCGTTCCTTGTCAAAAAGAAAATAATCTTTCCGGTAGTATTTTTTGTCAAGGATGGCCGACGACACATATGACTTTAAAAGTTACAGAATTATGCGTGCGTTTAGGAATTATCATTATAGCTTTTCTACAGCCCTGCGACCACGCTGCGTTTAAGCCGCTAAAAAGTTTTTGGGCCAAAAATGTTTTACAGTGGCGAAAGGAAAATCCGGGTGCGTCTGTAACCACAGAACATTTTGTTCCTCTGCTTTTAAAAACCTTTGAAGGTAGTATTACACGGCAGACCATACAAAATGATTTCAAAGCATGCGGTCTCTTTCCATGGAGTTACTCTGCAATATATTTATCAAAGTGCCTTGGTAAATCATCTGAAATCGTCCTCCCAAGTTCACCGTCACCATTACAGACAGAAAGTGGTTCTATAAATTTTAAACAATTTGCTGAAATTGTTGACAATTTCAAAATACAGATGTTTGAGTACATTTTAAAACATTTGCATGAATTTGAAGAACATGATAACAATTTTAAACTTGTATGCAACATATTTATGGCCGTTAAAAATGTAAAGCGAAGTTGTCCAATTGAGCCATTTCACGAAGATGAATATCTAACGAATGAGGACATCGAACATATTAATATAAGTGAGATACACGATTTTATATATGTTGAGGGGGTAAACTATATTTCCGGTCAACTAGTCGACCTGGTCGGAAAAGAATTAAGGATAGCGAATGGAGGAAGAGCTTCTGGTTAGCAATATATAAACGGGCGAGGCTATTATGCAGCCACTTCATAACCTTCACGATAATGAACTTCAACTAAATCTATATATCTTCTTGTTCACATCGGAAGCAATAAACTTGCCAAAGACAAATGCAAACCGTTGAAAAAACACAAGTCCCAGACTTTAATGCGGAAATTAAATGTTCATCATGCGTGAGTGAGTACCACGTGAAATGCATCAATTCGCTAAAATTGCCATGGTTACCCGCATTTTTATGTGCAAATTGCAATTCGTAAAGCAAAACCTAATATTGTGATAGCTATAATGACATTTTATGTCGAGAATTCAAATATTTATGTGATAAGATCTCTTGTGACAACCAATAGCCGTTTTATGTTAAATTACTAAATTAAATTGTAAGTCAAATTTTCCTTAAGACTGTCAAAAAAAGCTGTCTGTTGCTAAAAAAAGCCTTCAAATTTCGACAAATGTATCTCAGTTGTAATAAGCCTATAGATACCAAAAATGTGGCATATGTTTAATAGGACTAGCAGTAAAACGCATTCGCAAGGCCATTACCATACGATGGAGATAAAGGTCATATACAAGCCATTTGCTATCCAATGATTTTCACTCTGTGGTCAGAGAAAGATTTCACAGAAATTTAAAGATATAACGGAATATGTTATGGAGGGGTACTTTATCTCCATTGTAAGGTAATGAGTATTTGTGTGCTTAATGTTGACGGTCAGTACATTAATTCGACATATACGACATATAGATAAAAAAAGTTCAATCAATTTTGTTTGAGGCAAATGTTTTTTAAATTGCTCAATTTAGAGTGTGGTGGATCTCTTGTACTGGATTTTAAACGTAAAATATGTTTTGTGTATGTGAGAATGTTTTTATTTCCTCGGAATGGTATTTGATTTTCTCCATAATTTTTTACTTTTCGGGCTGAACGGCCTTTTAATGGATTTAGTGGAGAAGCACACCTATATTTTAAAGGCTTTTTTCGGAATGGTTGCAAATGGCTTATACATATATGACCCTTTTCTCCATCGTATTGTATTGGCCTTGCGAGTGCGTCTTATTGTTACCACATTCTTTGCTTGAAAATTAGAAGATCAAACTATTGAGATCGGGAGCAAAACTTTACTATATATTTTTCGGGTGGATTCTAATTTTCTGTTATTTTGTAATATTTTTCGGACTGAAAGCCTCTTTTTAATTAAGCGAGGACACAATTTAAGGGCACACATTTCTATTAAAAGTTTTTTTTCGGGATGGTTTTCGGGCCAACTTCATATATGTGTAAAATCAAACCATTAACAACAATTATAAGTGCATTTTGGTAGTTTTGAGAATCATATACCTTATTACGCAGTTTTGGAAAAATTGGATAACGAAACTTAACATAATCACTAATTATATTAAAGTTTATTAATAAATTGACTTAAATAATAATGTGGGCAAAAAATAGTAAGTCTTTGTTCGTAATTTTAAAATTCTTTATTTATTTCTCCAAATCTATTTCGTCCCCCTCAAAGTAATTCCCCCCGGCCTCAATACACTTAAGCCAACGGTTTTTCCGATCCTCGAAACAGTTGTTAAAGTCAATTTCCGGAATAGGCTCCAATGCACGTAGCGAATCACGTTTAATGTCTTCAATTGATTCAAAACGGTTTCCCCGGAGCGGTCGTTTGAGTTTGGTGAACAGCCAGAAGCCACACGGAGCTAAATCAGGCGAATACGGTGGTTGCGGATCGATATGGGTGGAATTTTGGCGAGAAAATCACGTAAAACCAATGCAGTATGAGAAGGTGCATTATCGTGGTGCAAAAACCAAGAGTTGAAGTCAACTCATAATTCCGGCCTCTTTTTACGAATAGCTTCGCGCAAACGACGCATAACACTCAAATAGTATTCCTGGTTGATAGTTCGGCCGGTCAGAAGGAATTCAGAGTGCACCACACCACGATAATCGAAGAAAACTGTCAATATCACCTTGATTTTTAACCACGTTAAATGGTTTTATAGGATTCGTCTCACCTTGGCACAATATTCGGCCGATTAATCGTCTGTTTCTGGATCATAAGCATAGATCCAAGACTCGTCGCCAGTTATAATACATTTCATGACATCCTGGTAGGCGGAAAGCATTGTTTCACAGACGTCAACGCGACGCTGTTTTTCCAAAAAATTCAGTGATTTTGGAACCAATCGTGCTTTCACTTTTCTTAGGCCTATCTGATATCCCTCTGATATTTCAACGATGCCAGTAAGGTCTCTGGCTGTTAATCGTCGATTCTCGAAGACCAATTCCTTGATTTTATTAACGTGTTGATCATCAGTTGATGTTGATGCCCGTCCTAGACGTGGTTCGTCATCGACCCTCTTTGAACAATTTGTACCAATCAAAAACACTTGCTCGCGACATACAATTATCACCGAAGGCCTTTTGCAATATTCTGAATGTTTCGGCACCACAAAATTGATTCCGCACTCAAAATTTAATGGAACTTCTTTGTTGAATAATTTCACTCATTGTAAAAATCGCCGAATGCGCTTTTTGTACTTCAGAAAGACAAACGTATACTAAACACTAATGATTATTTTGATGTGACATTTGGCACAAATGTCACTGACAGTCATACCAACATAGAAAAATAATAATTTCGACGAATGGTTTTCCGCGCGAAATTTAAATTAAAATGTCTTACTACTTTTGCCCATAGTAGAAATACATCAAAATGTATCGAAACGCATGTATATATATTATATAAGTACAGTGCCATCTAGTATTCTTCGTACACCTCGAAAATAAACTGCAAATAAACCTTTTTATATACTCGTATAAACGGAGTATATTTTGACATTTATTGTAATTTTACTTTCATTAGAACTCACCAATTAATGATTATACATTAAATAACTGAGTAAAAAATGAAAAAATAAATATATATTTTTTTAAATATCCGAATACTTTTGTTACATAAGAACTGTAAAAGCCAAATTGCCATCTTTGGTATTCAAGGTGAACTAATATTATGAAAAATTACAAATGTGTCTTTGATAAATCAATAAATAATTACCAAAGGATTTTGTTTTTTGCAAACTTTTAAGTAACTACCTATAATTTTGCAAAAAGCCACTCAATAACTTCAGGTTTTTTTCTGCGTGTTTTGTTATATCAAAGTGTAGTTTTCATCGCCTGATAGAGCCGGAATGGTACGTTTTAACTATTACGTTTTTTCAGAATATCATATACTTTGAAGTGATGTAGCGGAAAAACTTGAGGGAAAATTGAGAAACGCCACCGTCAATAATTTAATTAAACTTCAAATAATTTTTAAAAATAATAATATTGGAGATAGGTCAGTTATTTTTTATGCTATGGTGCCCCAATATACGTGAAATCGGGGCCTAGAATTATCTCGCACAGATATTTATGGGATCGGCACAAGAAATTTTTAAAATGCATGATTGAGGCAATAAAACAATTCTTCCATGCAAAGATTTTATTTTTATATGTGTAAATATATAGAATACCAATAATTTTACAATTTAATATTTATTCTTATGTATTTTATGTAACGTTCTTCAATTTTTTTGTAGTAATCTCTCTGAAGATTTTTTTTAGCTAAGATACAAACCATAAACGCCTTTTCGATTTGAAAAGGCTTATGTGTAACTTATCATACGTGTTATTCCCGATAGTTAGAAAGACAATGACAACCCAATTCTAATCTATATAATCAGCAATTAATATTCCATCTCCTTCCATGACTGACACCCCACTTTTGGTTTCATATAAAGCTGGATATGCATTTCCTGAATGAGGTGTGCTGCCATCTTCATGTTGAGGTCGAAATTTTTTCAGACAACCCTCGTTTGCTCAATTCAAGATTATCAATTGTGATAAAATGGTTTATTATTCATTAAAAGAGTCACACGACTTTTTAGCCCAAGGGCGTCTGCTCGATTAATTTTTGGTCCACCTAACTTTCCAGAAAAATCAACTTTTCATTTTTATTTATTTATATTTTTATTAACTTATTTATTTGGATATATAATTACAACTGAAGCGTAACGCTGCAATGCGATAAAAAAATATATGCAACTTCAACATGATGAAAGATGAAACCTGTGTTCTGTGTAGGAATCGAAATGGAACGAATGTTAACTTGCATAAGGAAGGGACAGGTAATGTGTGTAGCTCTAGAAAAAGAAATCTAGGTTACAACATAATTTATATGAAGAATTAGTAGTATTCTTCCTGTTAGATTTACATGACCGAAACCAATTAAGCTCCGACAACAGCTTCATTATGTTTTGCTAACACAACAAACCGTAATTCTTCATCCATTTATACCACACAGCGACAAACACATACATAAATATTAATTTTCCTCCTTTTCATTAATTGTCAATTTCTTTGGCTATAATAACAACGTCGTCCTTGTTGTTTTTGTGCCGTTATAATATGTTTAAAGACAAAAATAATGTGTGTGTGTGTGTATTTTGGAAAGCGGATGGTGTATGGGTTTTTGGTATTAAATTAAAATTTTATCAATTTATTCTCATGACGATGTTTATTTAATTCAATTTGATTATAAGAACATAAGAAAAGAAGTTCACCAAAAATAAAAAACTAATTTCTTTGTGTTTTCCCATCGCTGGCATAACATCAACTGGATATGGATAGATAGATATACGCGTAACGTACCTACAGCACCCATCTCAAAATACTCTCCGCTGTTGGTTCTGTATAATCAAATATTCTTAGAAATTAAACGCTAATCAGGATTAGCTGAAATAAATTTTACATTTTTTTTTTCTTGTATTGGGTTCATGGAAAATAACAATGAAAATCTCTGGCGATGTAAGATGAACAACACCAAGTGGAAAAATTCTAAAATGAGACGAAAAATAAAAAATTTATGTAATCACGACAATTTTTCTTCACTCGTCATACGCCCGTCTCCGCACCGTCGTCGTTCCGTTATGTGTTGATGAAATATAATATTACATCTTACCAGCATCATCCTCAAACAACATCCAAAAAAAACTTTTCTTGTGTGTAGATGTATTTGCTTTACGACATTTTCATTTCGTATAATATTTTTCTAAGACGTTTATGGTACACATAATATATATCGAGAAAATATTTTCTGCTTCGTCTTTGTGGCACACAAATGGTAATTTTCTTCTTCGTCGTTGTCGTTTCGTTTTTTTTTTTTTTTAAGGACAAATATTTTCAATCAACATTAGTAAAATAAATTGACTAGAAAACAAAAAGATAAGATTTTAATGTGGAAATTTGACAGTAACACGGAAAGCGGTAGAAGCAGCAGTAGCACCAGCAGCAACAACAACAAAATCAGAAAAACTATTTATGGCAATCGTTTTTTTTTTTTTGTGATATGAGAAAATAGATATTGGGGTTTGTTGTTTTTCAAAAAAAAAAGATCCAATGTCGTTCCAACCAATTTTTTCGATAAACACATAAAATGTCCGAGTGGAAAATAAAAATATTAACGTTAATAGGATAAATGAGATGACCTATAGACAATATTACGCTTTTAATGGTTTTAATTGGTCATTTCGACAAGAAATTTGGATGATAAGATGCTTTTCCTCTTGTTTTTGTTTTGTGTGTGTTTCATAAATTTCTCGAATTTTGAGTTTTGGAGTGTGGTGGTGCCATGACAGGAATGAATTATATTTATTATCAGTTGTGTTTTTATATGGGCGTCGATCTCATTAATTTATTATCTTTTCACATTATAAAAGGATGTTGAAGTGATTCAATTATTCAATTTACCAGGGCTTCTAACTTGCAACGAATTTGTGCAACAGATAATACTTTTTTACAGTATACGATACCTGAACCTAAATCATGTTAAGTTCAGCCAAATTCTAGATGATTTGAACGCGTTTTTGGTATCACATCATTCGTTCTAAAACCTTGCCAGCTTCCTCTAGCAAGCAGATGAAACATATGATGAGGGTTTTTCTGAAGAATTTTCATTAGGTCAAGAAACTCATATTTAGTTTAAACTGCCGCGGCGTAAGTGATATTTGTGGGATATTATTTGGCCAAAGTTCCTCAATATTTTTAACTTTCTTACAAGTATTCTTTAACTCGGTAAAAGTAAAAACGGGTCCGTCCCAATTAGGTACGAAATCTATATGTTCTGAAAGCAAGTTGAAGACTGTCTTTTGCACCATAATAGGACATTTTGGAGGCGGCACTTGTAGCGGTCACAACGCATTATACATTGATATCAAATTCTCCGGTTTCGTCCTCTCTTCATAAGGTAAAGAAAAATGATACTGCCGATTGGCGCCCATGTGGCGATTACCGAGGACTGAATTCCGTTACCACGCCGGATCGTCACCCGATCCCACACATTCAGAATTTTACCATGCGCTTGCATAATTGTCGTGTATTTTCAAAATTTGATTTAGTCAGGGCTTATCACCTTATCCCAATTGCGATCGAAGACGTGCCTAAAACGGCAATAACCACCCCATTTGGGTTGTTCGAGTTTAATAGGATGCCCTTTGGTCTGCGAAATGCGGCACAGACCTTTCAACGCTTCATGAATGAAGTAACCAAAGGTCTAGATTTCGTGTTCGTCTATATCGACGACCAGCAGTAGCCAGCAAAAATAAAGCGGAATTCATCTCAAACAATTGCTTGAACGACTGGTCGAATACGGAGTGAATATCCAAATCTGAAAATGTATTTTCGGTGTCCGTCCACCAAATTACTCCAGACGGTATAACACCCTCGAAACAGCAAGTTGAAGCCATACATAGTTTTCCCCCGCCAACTTCAATTCAACAAATTCAGCGATTCGTAGGAATAGTTAATTACTACCATAGGTTCATTCAAGGGCTAGCCGAATTGCTGTCTCCAGTTTACGCTCATTTAGTAACATTAAATAAAATGCCAAAGAACGCGAAACATTACTCTTGACCCGATGAGTGCAACAAGGCATTCACCAAAATTAAACGAACACTGGCTAATGCAATACTGTTAGCACACCCCGATAGCGATACACGCTATAGCATCTTTTGTGATGCATTCGGAAGTGCTGCATTCCTTCAGCAATGGAATCAAAATAATTGGCAACCTTTGGCATTTTTCTCACGCAAAAACTCACAATCAGAAGTAAAATATTCTGCCGTTGACAGAGGGCTACTTGCTATTTACTTAGCCATAAAACATTTTCGCCATTTTCTGGAAGGTCGGCAGTTTACCGTCTATACGGATCATAAACCTCTAATTAAAGCATTGATCTCCATGAGCGAGAAGAATCCGCGGCAGACTCGACATTTCGACTATATCGCTCAGTTTACGTCGGACTTCCAACATGTCCAAGGTAAAAAAAAACGTGGTCGCTGACACATTAACACGGACTAACGATCACGTCTTAACAATACACAATATTAATCTAGATCTGAAAGATTTAAGTTGGAAGTCACCGTCCTCACAACAGGCACGAACCGACCATTCGCCCCTGCATCTTATAGACGTAAAGTGTTCGATGCCCTTCACGGTTTATCTCATCCCAGGATGCGAGCATCACGAAAATTAATTTGCGGTAGATATTTTTGGCCGAACATGAACAGCGACATTACACACTGGATTAAATCGTGTAATCGTTGCCAGAAGAGCAAAGTTTAACGACACACGAAGTCTGAACCAAGACATTTTAAATCGCCTTCTACTAGATTTGAGCATATACATATGGATATCGAAGGACCATTACTACCATCGGAAGGTTATGTGTATATTCTAACAATTACCGATCGTTTTACTCGTTGTCCTGAGGCGTACCCCATTCAAGATAGTACCGCTTCTGCACTATTTCCAAGATATTTACTGAGCAATATGTTTCCAGATTTGGGATACCACTGAAAATCACAACAGATCGAGGCAGTCCGTTGGAGTCTAAACTCTTCGCTGAACTTACGCGTTTACTTTCTTACGCGTAACTTACGCGTTTCTTACTTATCATTCTGTTTGGCGAATGCTTCAGACTGCGTTTCTCAAGATAGATGGTCGCTGAGCATTTAGATCCAATTGACTCTAATCCTCATCAAATGATCTGACTCCGCTTCTGCAGAATGTAGGAGAGTTTCCATGATCACAAAAGAGAATATTGTGAAATAATAGAGAGCTTCAAGAATAACCTGTCCTGGGCTATTGGTATTTGATACACGACGTGGCCGACTAATGGTTCATATATTATTGGTCAGGAGGGTGCCCTTGATGTTCCTCTTCAGGTTAATAACTTTAAAATGAAATACAATTCCGTGGCGCAAAGGCGAGCTCTTTTAAGCACATTTTTCATGATATTTTCAAAGACTTCTGGTGCTATTTCGGCAATTTCGTTTCTAAGGTTTTACACTTTTCCAAAGCAAGTACCTTGATAGGAAGAAATTGAAAAAGGTCAAATAAGTGGAACGTGGGGGCCAGTCGATATCACCACTTTTGACATTTTTCAGCCGGGAAAAATTTCTCACGAAATTTTCATCGTACAACGAGCTGTGTGTGATAGTCAGCCGTAATTGATCCAATTCAAGCACAAGAAAGATATCCAACATATCACGATAGCGGTCTCCAGTAACTGTTACAACATTGTCTCGTCATGTTCCGTCGCTCATAATATTTTTTACTAAAAATATATGACTTTAGTGGAATAAGATGAAATGGACAAGGCCCGAGCACTAACTCATGGAAAGCGGTAACAATATCGTCCATACAAATGGAGTGGAATTTTAAAAGCAGAATAGTGTTATACGTAACCAAACCGATCACATTCAGATCAACATGCAATATATCCGTTACTGGACGACAAAATCAAACGTAAAGCGAGCATCTATATCAACCATCATTTATTGGTTGCTCAATTTAGGATATGACCGGCAGCTATACAAGAAGAAGTTAGAAAGGAAGTAAGCGACCACCTCGTGGAACCTATGAGCTTCAAGGAATAACGTTGAGTCTGACTGCACAACATCCACAGAAAAAATATAAGGGCTAATACAATTCGTAAAAAGTCATAGATACATCTACATAATTCTTTCTATGGAGATAATTTTTAAACCCGCAGAGGTTCTTGCCGAAACAGAGAAAACTTTCTGCGATGGCAGATACAATAAGTAGTTCATAATCGAGAAACCCGACACCACCCGGTGAAACATATGGCGGGCGATCTCACTGTTTAACACAATACAAAGCGTGCTAGCGTTCATCATTTTTATTTGATTTATCGAACGGTCACAATATGCTTGCGATCAGAACAGACAGGATTAAGATCCAATCGATCATGTTTCGATTACATAAATGTCCTCAGAAACGTCATCTTTAAATATTTTGAGGGCCCTGAAAAATTGTGAAATAATGCAAAACTTTTCAGAAATTCTATATGCGATATTAGGGACGAAGACAAAGAAAGCATTAAATTTCTTACACCGATGGAATACGAGGACATCCATTCCAGGATCTGAACGAATCCGACAAGCTGACGGAATTTGCATGATTGCTACAATTCTTTCTTGAAATTGGAGAGAACTCGAGTTATGGTCCAACTCTAAAACGTTGCAAGGAAATTTGAAGCAGAAAAAATGTGTATATATATATATATATATATATATATATATATATATATATATATATATATATATATATATATATATATATATATATATATATATATATATATATACATATATATATATACATATATAACAGTCATAGGATTTTTGACGTGAGTAACTGCAGCAGAGAAACTTTCAAATTTCAAAATTAAACTTTGCATACCGATTAAGCCCAAATTGTGCTAATTAGTGCTCACGGGAAAAAACTAATGCTAGTCCAGGAGCCGAAAAAACGGGAAAAGAAATTTTCAAATTTCGCCTAAAAGACGGAATTTGAAATTTTCTTTTCACGTTTTTTCGGCTCCTGGACTAGCACTAATTTTTTCCCGTGAGCACTAATTAGCACAATTTGGGCTTAATCGGTATGCAAAGTTTCATTTTGAAATTCGAAAGTTTCCCTGCTGCAGTTACCCACGTGGATTTTTGTTATTTGATTGTTTTTACAATAAATCGGGTTCGTACCTTATTTGGGAATGTCAATTAGATAAAAATCCTAATGGAGAAAATACCAAATTTTCCAATTGAGAGTAAAATTGAAAATGAAGAAGTTGTAAATTTTGGAAAACATGATGAAAATCATCATTCGTGTCCCATTTTCACAATATTGATAGAAAATTTTCTGATCTATTCGAATATATGAAAGAGATCCCGTGAACATTTCTGGGATAGGCGATATAACCATAAACGTAAAAATGTCTCTGGATAAGTTAAAAATCATCATAATTAGATCCCGTTGGACTGATCTATCTGACCATGTAGGTAAGACCTCGTAAACATCTCTAGGATCTGTAAAATAAAGTTTGAAAGTTAATTTAAATGCATGGAACTCCTAAGTAGCCTGTAGGGCACAGTAAACATTTTCATAAATTAACTATGTTCATTTCAATGTTAAAATTTTGTCTATGCTATCCTAAAATACATTTAAAAAACTATGAACATCTCAAGGACCGGTAACAGATTAATTTGAAAATAGATTGAAATCAAAAACCACTATTGTTTAAAATACACCCATGAGGTTTTGAGTTAGCTATTCAGCCATATAGGTGAGACCCGGTGGACATATCTAGATTCGGAGATATAAAAGTAGAAACATTGTCTAAAATAACCTTCTATAGAATTTAAAAAAACTATCTCTAGTATAAATGTTAAAGATTATCTTCAATTTCACTACAAAACAAATCCAATTGGAATATTTTTAAATTTAACAGTGCACATTTTGGTATGTATTTCACAATCAGCCGAAAGCTAAAGAATTAAATTAACTAAACTTTAAAATTAAAAAAAATTATTTAATTTAAAATGTAATTTTATTGATGCAAATCATGTTGTTCTAGATTGAACTGATAATAAAGATTAATAATAATACACTGTTAAATTTCGTTTAAAAATAAATTTCGTGTTTAAGACAGTTTAGGACAAAACTTCACTTGATTATATAGTCGTACGAGGTTTGTCCTAAATTTGTCTTAAAATTTGGTGTTGCTTAAGCAAAATTTAGGAGGAACTCCCCAAAAATGGAGCTACCATATATTAGTAAATAAAGCATTCATATTAAATCCGATTTTGTACATTAGTAAACGTGCATTGATAAAATTCGTCTTTGAAAGCTCTCAACGAACTGGATAGTTCATCATGAAAACATAAATTTTATGAACCCACCTGAACTCACACGTTTCATAAATTTAAGTCAAATTCTTCACACCCAGTTCATCACAATATTTATTTTGCTACAACTGCTTTTGTGCTTTTACAGTTTTTTTCCTGTGTAAGTGAATTAATTAAAAAATGCAGCTCTTAGAACACAATTCCAAATATTGTACTGGGTGCAACACAAAAGAAACCGTAACATAAAAAGGTCATAATTATCATTTAAAGGTTACTGACGAGTACATAAAACAACAGAAGGTAACACTGGATACATAATTATGATATTTAATTATTCAAATTTTCACAACAATAAAAACAAGAAGAAAACCCGAAACAATAAGCTTTTTTATTTTATATACGTTTTGTTTTATTTAATCTATTGTTGTGCTTTATCAAAACGGGCGTGATTACCAAAAAAAAAAAAAAACAGAAAGAAAATGTCTTTTGATTTTAATCAACCCGTTTTGCTAGTCACGGTATTTAGAATTTTTTTTTGTGTTTAATGACAAAACTTTTCTTCGAAACTGAATTAATTGTTTTTAATATTACGCTTTTAAAGTAAAAAAAAAGCTCAAAATAACTTACAAGTTATTAAAAAGGATTAGGCGCTCAATAAATCATAATTTTCAAAAATTATAAATTCCTTTATAATTGATAACAACAGCAACAACATAAATCTGTGGAAAAACAATGATAATTTCTGACTTTGAGATATTTTGTAATGACAAGGCGGTATTTGTGTGTTGTGTCTTTGCATACATTATCATCATCAATCATTGAAACAACAAAGAAGCATAAGTTTTATATGCGCAGAATTTTATTAATTTTAAGTTAATACACGGATTTTATGTTTTAATAAAACCTCGTTAAAATTTTTAGTTTTAATGAGCACGTTGCTGATTAGCACAATTTATCGTAATTACATATCAATATACATCGGAGTACAACAGCACCAAATGCATCTCGAATTTTGGTCTGGTGGAATCATCGGTACGTATTTCTTCCAAAAAGAAACTGGCATTGCCATAACGGTAAACGGCGAGCGCTACAGATCGATGATAAGCAACTTCTTGCAGCCTAAACTGGATGACATGCATTCCGATGACATGCGGTTGCCACAGAACAGCATCACGTGCCTCAGCGCGCAACCTGATCCCATTTTTATTGAAATGAGTTTATTGAAATATTCGAAATAAGCAAAACTTAGTAAATAAGTTAGTTGTAATTGTGTTTCAAAAGATGCTAGTTAAGTTTATCCAAACTAATCCAAAAAACAACAACACACTTATTGTAATAGTATTGGTGAAAGTAAACATTCAGGCGAATTTAAATTAAGTAATTTAGAGGAGATGTGATTTTTTAATTGGCCTTAGGTACATTCCAAAGTCATTCTAAGTATTTTCTAAGCATTTAGCACGAACTTCAGTAATGCTGGTGGACTACTGAAACAAGAAGGAGTGTCCCAAGCAAGTATTACGATTTTCTAATGGGTCTGACAGGTTGTTCCATGAGTTTTAAAAATGTAATTATTTTAATGGGCCTTAGGTATATTCCAAATTCATTCTAAGTATTTTCTAACCATTTAGGCCCATTGTTACAGGCTGGCTACTGCCAACCTGCAGATATCACTAAGCACCTGCAGAGGCCTCCACGGTGATTTTTGCCGGCTACGTTCTCAGCGGAGAAGTGCGAAGGTCGTGGGGTTTGAGGCATACAGGGCTCCTGGCTTACACCGTGATCATACAGAATTGTAGGGGGAACGCAAATAATCAAAAGATGTACCCGGAGTTCCGCCGAAACTCGTCGGCCGGAACCTGAGGAACGAACACAACGAAATTATAAACCGAGAGCGGTGCCTTGGTGCGCGCATCCATCCGCATTCAAACGGGGACAAGCCCTGGTTACGGAATCGGATGCGGGCATCAAGGGACCGCAAACACTACGCCGACACAGAGGGAGTTTCCGCTCCCATCACACCACACCGAAAAAATTTAGTAATTCATTTTTTCTTCATGAAAGGAAAAAAACACCAGAAAGGGAGAACGAGAGAGAGAAACGAGAAAGAGAGAGAGAGCAACAATGCACATCGAACGCGTGACCGTTATTCGGCGCTCGATTACAAAAATGTTTATATATAAAAATTTAAAAAATTTTGAATAAAAAAAAATTTAAATAAGAAAAAAAATGAAATACCAATAAAATAAAAAAAATTGTACCTTAATTAATACTAACCAACAACAATGACCGATACGGGGCCTCTCCCCGATACCAAAATTAAAATAGCCGGTTGGCCGCCCGTTGACCTTGTACGGCACCCGTTGAAAATATACAGCACCCGTTGAAAATATACGTGGCACCCGTTGAAAATATGCGTGGCACCCGTTGAAAATATGCGTGGCACCCGTTGATAATATGCGTGGCTCCCGTTGAACATATACGGCGCCCTTTGAAAATATGCGTGGCACCCGTTGAAAATATACGGCACCCGATGAAATATGCGGTACCCGATGAAATATGCGGCACCCGATGAAATATACGGTACCCGATGAAATATACGGTACCCGATGAAATATAAAAATACGGGGTCCGTTTAATACGGGACCGTTATTGATGAGTTAATGTGGCACCCGTTGTCTTTCCCTCGTATTCTTTGATTTGAATTAATTTGCGACGTATGAATCCTTTTGTAAATTCTTTTTATAGTAAAACGTTGTATCCATCAAACGAATCACAATATTTATATTTTGCACTTTTAAATTTATATTTATTCAATAATATCACCGAATTCAACCATATGATACAATAAGAATTCATTCACAATTTAAAGATGAACACACGAAGTATAAAAATAAACACCCAATCATGAAATATCAAAAAAAAATTGTTTGCAGCATTTTGATTTTATTTTATAAATTATACAATGAATAAAAATATATAACTCCAATTCTATTGGAATATTTATATTAATTTTTTTACTAAATACTTAGGTTTTAAACACTATTTATCAAAAAAAAAATTTTTCACCGACAAAATTATATACGTTCACCCTAGTTGAAGTTTAACTCGTTTTTTTCAAAAATCAAAACTCTAATCATCAACAAGAAAAAAAATTCTTGCCCGCACAACGACGCGCAGAACATTCCAGAAGAATTGTCTTTCTTCTCTGTCTCTCGTTTACATCAATTCGCATTGATGTAAACGAGAGGCATATAAGAAAAACATTCTTATGGAATGTTTTGCTTTACACACCCATTCGATGCGCATTGTTCTCTCTCTCCTCATCTTACTCACCCTCGCGCCATCACCACGACGTGTACAAACATTACACAACTCCGAAAGCGAGGACACAAACCAAGGGGAATAAAATCAAACAGCGCTTGTTACGATCATGTAATCGTAACACCATTAAAATAATTATATTTTTAAAACTCATGGAACACCTTGTCAGACTCAATAGAAAACCATATAACTTGCTTGGGACACTCCTCTTTGTTTCAGTAGTCCACCAGTATCACTAAGTTCATGCTAAATGCTTAGAAAAAACTTAGAATGAATTTGGAATGTACCTAAGATACTGTTAAAGCTAGCCGAAAGTGTCCAGCCGAAAGATATTGCAGATAGTGTCTTTGCTATTTCAGCCGAAAGGCAATGCAGATAGTATCTTCGCTATCCCAGCCGTAAGTAGATAATGCAGATATTGTTTTTGCTGTCCAAGCAATGCATCCATTGCTATCCTATTTGCATCCATTTAGCATCCATTTTGTTGAGAAATTCTGAAGGGGATGCAGAGGTGTAATTTAGCAAAATTTCTCTATTTCAATATATCGAAAATGCATTGAATGGCCTGTCGTTCAAGATTAACGTGCTTTGTCATTGATGCACCTATGGTTATTTGGTAGGCCATAATGTTGGTCAGCTTCGGCCTAATCGTGCAAAAATTCTGATGGGGATGCAGGGGTGTAATTTTGCAAAAATTCGCCATCAATGACAAAGCACGATAATCTTGAACGACAGGCCATTCAATGCATTTTCGATATATTGAATCAGCGAAGTTTTGCAAAATTATGCCCCTGCAACCCCTTTAGAATTTCTCAACAAAATGGGTGCTAAATGAATGCAAATTGGATAGCAATGGATGCATTGCTTGGATAGCAAAATTAGTCTTTGCATTATCATTTTTCGGCTGGGCTAGCGAAGACACTATCTGTATTACCTTTCGGCTGGAAACTTTCGGCTAATTTTAATAAGGTGTATCTAAGGCCCATTAAAATAATTACAACACCCTGTCAGACCCTGTAACACCCTGTCAGACCCATTATAAAATCATATAACTTGCTTGGGACACTCCTTCTTGTTTCAGTAGTCCACCAGTATTACTGAAGTTCGTGCTAAATGCTTAGAAAATACTTAGAATGACTTTGGAAAGTACCAAAGGCCAATTATAAAATCACACCTCTTCTAAATTACTTAATATACATGGTGGCTGAGACCAAATGTTACTGACTTCACTCTGCTGTCATTTGTGTAGTTGTCATTTTCGCGCGTCATTTTTTTTCACAGATTGAAGTTTGGTTAGTTGTTTACATGTGGTCAACAAATAATTGTTCTAATTTAATATCTTCATAAAAAAATCGTAATGGAATTCAAACGTAATAGTGTAATTGCACTGTATTTGGGTGGAAATTCTCAAACAGCAATAGTTCGTCAGCTCCAGCATTTGAATGTGAATAAAATGTTTGTGTATCGAACCATAACTCGATACAACGAAACTGGTAGCATCGCTAAACGCAACAGAGGCGGTCCTAAAAAGACAGCAACATCAAAAGAAATGATACGAAATGTGAAGAAACGAATCCAACAAAATCCTCGTCAAAGTGCCAATCAATTAGCCGCACGTCTATATGTTTCACGATACAGCATTCAAACCATATTGAAAAATGAACTACACTTGAAGCCCTACAAGATACAAAAAGTTAAAGATCTTACGGAGGCACAAAAAAAGGGTAGGCTTGAAAGAACACGAGCATTGAAGGCCTTGGCCGAACGTGATGAGATTCCAAAAATTGTCTTTTCTGATGAGAAAATTTTCACCATTCAACAGTATGTGAACAAACAAAATGATCGTGTTTGGTTAGAGCACAAGTCCAACGATAATTTGGACACAAGAGTGCCATGCGCAAGCAATCACCAGCTTATGTTATGGTTTGGGCTGCAGTGACTGCAGATGGACGCACTCCTCTGGTTTTCATCGAACATGGAGTCAAGGTAAACCAAGAGGTGTACCGCCAAAAGATCCTAAACGATGCTTTGCTACATTGGGCACGTAAACACTTTGGTACGAACCGTTGGACATTCCAACAGGACTCGGCACCGTCACACAAAGCTCGAGCGACACAGCAATTTTTACAAAAATGCGTTCCCGGCTGATTTCGTCGAAAGAATGGCCACCATATTCACCAGACTTTAATCCCATGGATTTCTACATATGGTCCATTTTGGACAGTAAGTTATCCACTAAAAAATACGAAAGTGTTGATGCATTGAAGTCAGCTCTTGTTCGAGAATGGAATAAAATTCCGCAAGCTCACGTTCGGTCAGCATGCAATGCTTTCTATGGAAGACTGAATCAAATAATCAGAGCCAAAGGAGGTCATATCGAGCAGTAACATGTTTTTCATAAAATGTAATATGTTTTCAACAAATTCCACGAAATTTCAATAAAAAATAATCAAAATTAAAAATATTACAGCGTTTTCATTTGGTAACACTTGGTCTCAGCCACCTGTAAATTCGCCTGAATGTTTACTTTCACCAATACTATTACAATAAGTGTGTTGTTGTCGTATTTTTTGGATTAGGTTGGATAAACTTCACTAGCATCATTAATAATATGTTCAAGCATGTCGATTATTTTATTTTTCAGTTCTTTGACATCAGACGTCACGATTTTGGAATAATTTAATATGTATCACCCGACTGAGTAAACGACTGCGTTGCACAACCCCATCCTCATTGTCAGGATTAAGTGCATCTTGTAAACGGATATGAAAGTCTTTGATTTTGGTTTTAATACGTGTAAACTCCCTCTTAGGGTTTTTGCTTGCACTAGACTGTGGTCGGACTGAAACTAGAACGGAATGTTATTTTTCAATCAAAAATCGTTCCTTCAATTGACCTAATACATCGAACGGATTACCTTTCAGATCGCGAACGTCACATTCAATTTGAAATTCGTCTAACTCTAAGCACTCGACATCCATTGTGATAAAAAAAAATTCATAGGAACATAACCAATTACAAGTACATTCTATCCACCAACAAGACCAAAAATCTAATGAAATACACCCGACCGAGATTTAATGTTTTTCAGGTTTTCTTTTTTTTTTATTATAATTTTTAGCCCTCAACTTGTAGCGATCAACTAACGTAGGCGCTACAAATGCAGACGCAAATCAATACCATTTGGTAATCAATATTTTTCATTTTGTTGTCCGGTGCGTAAATGAACAACGATGATGGTTTGCCAATTCTCGAACACGCGACGTACAACTGACCATGAGAAAAACAGGGTAATTCCAGATTTATTCCGCACGTTTCCAACGATTGACCTTGCGATTTGTTAATCGCCACTGAATGCGCTTGAAGTCGAACGGAATGTCAGTTGTTCAGTTGTTCATCAGTTTTTTTCACAGCCAATCGCATTCCGTTACACAATCTCGGATGGTTCAGATTACGCAGCATGATTATGGCAGATCCTACCTTGAGAATCAAGTTATGCGATGGTATCCCCAGCAAATCAAGCGCATTCAAATACTGGATCAAATAGTTGGTTGCTTCGTCTTGATTGGTAACACAGTCAACAGATTTGTAACAATTCATTTCCCCAGCGGTTTGGTTTTGAATCAAGTAATTCAGAGTGTCAACATCATTGTTCTTCGCTGCCAAAATCACTCGATCGCTGAGCCAATCGTGGTCCATATAATGTCGGCGGATGTCCGGAAACACTTCCGTGATATAAGCTCTTAGTTCGATGTCGTGAACATGCAAAAATTCAAAGGAAACGAAATCGATCCGGTCAAAACATCAACATGAATTTGACCAGTCCCAAGCGCCAAAAGTTGTTTTGAAAAATCAGCAGTTGATGAGTCGTTCTGTAACGCGACTCTCATGTTCGTGGTAAACTGCAACATCTTCACATAGCGCCACAAACTGGACGATTTTAGACATGTATTGAGTTCATCTGCAGCAGAAGCATTGCTCCACCAAAACGCCTTGAGTCACTTCGTAAATCCTTCATCGTTCGATTGAACGCTTCCAATGATCGTTTATGTGTCGTTTATACCTTGGACGTCGCCGAGTTCTTGACATTTGAGCACACTGGCTTGTCATTCGTGTGTATATTCATCGGCAACTTCAACGCAGAATGAGCCGTCCAGCTGCTATCTAGCAATGTGGCTACAATTCCCGATGATGCAATGGCTAACGCTATTTCAGATCTCGAGCGAATTTTGGCCAAAAGCAATGAAATCAGAAAGGTTTTGAATCTCGATCGTACACTTGCTTTCGCTGCCATTCACGATTGAATGCATCGTGCATCGAACGAATTGGTGCTGGCATGCCCAATTTCGAAAAGCTTCGTTGCGTATCTCGTCGATAGTTTCAAGCTCATAATTCGATGTTGCAGTGCGAACTCGATGCAAAATGTCGTCAGCTATCTCGTCCTTGTATTTGTTCCATAATTCCAATGCCTTCGATGGATGACACGTCGCTATGATGATCGCGAAATACACGAATTTGAATTGTCGGCGCAGAAATAGTGGCATTGGCGAGTGTTGGGTTCCAATGTGGGTCGTTTTCCAGCAAATTTAGATGTTGGAAAGCTTCTCGATAAGTGGCGCACAACACACCATCTATAGTACGAAGCGATTCGAACGAAGTAGGACCACGAACATGGAACAAAAGCAAACGAAGATAGAAGCATTCGTCTTGTCGTGGATGAACGGTGTACACACGACCATGCGCATCAGTTGAATACACTTTTACGTATCCTGCAACAGGTTGACCTTTCTCTCGTCGTTGAAACTTCTTCGTCGACTGGTTCCAAGTATAATAGCGTGGCATTTCGCAGTAAAGCAATGTTCGTGCGAACGGATCACTTTGGCAAATTTCGAAGAAATTCGTGAGTGTTGTAGTTGGTGGTCGTTCTGCTCGTTGTGCTGATTGGCTTCCGTGAAATAGACATGTTGTCCATTCTCCAAGAACACTCATGGGTGCATATCTCAATCACAACTGTCACACGTTCCTTGCTTCGTTTGCCACCGGCACAATTCTCATTCCGAAATTCAATTGTTTTGTTCGGTAGCTGTCTAGAGAATAGCCCCATTTCAACCAAACCGTTTCTTTTCTTAAAATGATCAAGCGAACTATCATTTGGTTTAAAGTTTAGGAAGTTCGATTTTTCTGCAAACTGTAACGCTTTTTCTTTAAGGAAAGTTTGACTTAATGATACTCGGTTTGTGCGCATTTGTTTTATCCACTACAATAAAGCTTCTTATATTTTTCAAAAACTTTCCAATTTTTCACTACTTGTGCTATTGAACTCTTTGTGCAATTAAATTTGTCAGCTATCGCTTGGTAACTCAGTTCATTTTCGTCTACAGTTTTTAATTTTTTTAATTTTGTTTCGACTGATATAGCTTTGCGTTTGCGTTCTATCTATAAAATGTTTGAGGCCGAATTTAGGGAAATAAATTTACAAATTTTAATTTAAAAAATATTATTTCAACACTTCAAAAACAATATTAAGGCACAGATCTAATAAAAATTAAGTTCAAAAAGTTAAAACTGTCTTAATTTATTAATAAAGAAATGATAAAACACGATGACAAGGTAATCCGTACAGGTGACAGCCGCTTTCTATCATGAATGTGTTAAAATTAAAGTAATAACAGGTTGCACAAAACTGCGGAGGTCGTTATATCCGTATGCTTCATACAAAGTTCAAGGCACTGAGTTAAATGCGTATGTTCACTATAAACAGAGTTTCTTATAAACGGATTCTACTGTACTTCATTTTACATTACTAAACCATGTTGATACGTTCATAGCTTCTTCGGTTGTAAAACCAATTGTTTTAATCTTAATACTCGCTGTAACGGTTGGGATAGTTTGTATTAAAAGGACAAGACACGTCACTAACTTCAAAAATTGTTTTACAATTTTAAATAACAACCTCTTCAAACTTACTCATACTAACTCTAAATTTGAGATAAAAATGCAATGCATTACTTACCCGTGTTCCGTGAGTCGAAAGTTTGGCCCAAAATTTGTCGTAAATTTTAAACCGAAAAGTTTTCCAAAACATTTACCCAATTGTTAGTTATACTTAGTCAAACAGCTCCATTCTTTTATAATATTTAATCTTGAATTTTGAAACAGCCTACCTGTTAGCATAAAAACTCGAATTACATTTTAACAACCACATGTCATCAAAAATTACCTTCCGTTCGCTTTCTAAAAATGTATAATCCATCTTTCTAGTATATACCGTTTATGTGCGCGATAAAGGATTTTATTAGCGGTCCTGCTGATTTATTAGATACGGCAGATTAACGAATATTAAACCTAAACCATTCAACGATTTTTTTCTCTCTGTTCCTTCTAAAACAATAACAAAAAATTCATCAAGTCTCGTTAAGTTTATAGCTTTACATACGAAATGTTTTACACACACGTAACAAATTTTTATTCCACCAACCAATGATGGTTGGTACACAAAACATTGCAATATAAGAACCATAATTTTTCACTCAGTATAAAAAAATAAAATAAAACCGTTATAAAAATTATAAATCATTTACCCAGTGTATTTTTGGAAAACACTGTAAATAAATAAATTTTCATTTTCCCATCATCATTCTAGAGATTTTTTTTTTTTCGTTTTTCGTACCACCGTCGAAGGAATTTTTAAGAGTTTTATTTTTAAGAGAGACATACCACCACATAAATGTCCTTAAAAATATAATTTTCTATTTTTACATAAAAAAAAAATTTCCTTTATTATTTTCCATTTTTTTATTTTGTAATATTAAATTAAATTTTTTTATACGATAATTTATCATAAAAATTAATATCCATAATGTTACTTGGAAAACATTTTTGTATCTATCTACATGGCTTAAAGGGAAACCATATTTAGTTTACTAGTTGGAAGCATTTTCTGGAATAGAGATATAGAAAAAAAAATACAAAGAAGAAAACTTCCTATTTCTTGGCTCAAAAAACAATTTAAGTAAAATAAAAAACATTTAATTTTCTTTTTGGTACGAAGAAATGTTGGTTTAATTTTTTAAGTTCTTTGTAAATGGATTTTTCTCATTTTTTTAATTTTCAATGATAAAAGACGCAGTGAATCTAACAGAAAAATTGTACTGATACAAGAAATTTTACTTGCCTTAGGGTTAAAATAGATTTCTTATTTTGTGCTTTTGTTAGCTTTACAGTTGTTATGGTTTTATCTCTCGGTTTTATATACATTTTTTGCTTTCCTAACAAAATGTACGTACAGATAAAATAAATTTACTGGATTGACCGACAAGTTGTTGCAGCTTCAAGGTTTATTCTTTACATTTTATTATTTGCCACTCATCAAAATTGCTTTTTATAGTGTAGTGCTTTCAAGATTAACAAGGCGCTGATTGAACGCTTTCATTTCATTCGTTTACGTATAACTTATCGTGTTATATTTGCTCTATTTTTGTATTAATTTTACTCACTACGAATAAAAAAATTTTTGAAATTTATTGGATGCCTCATTTTCACGTTATCTGAAAAATTTCTGACCTCAACATGAAGATGGCAGCACTCGTCAACAAAAGTTGCGAACCGCATTATAAATATAACACCCCACGTAAGTTTATAGTCGTACCAAATTTTACAAACATTTAAATGATGCATATTCTATAAAGAAAAATCTTCCTCCAGAAACTTATCTCAAAAAGGGAGGAATGTTGTGTAATAGACTGGAAAAAGTCGATCCATTTATTTGTTTTCCGCATTGTTAAGTAAGGTCATTAAATTTTAACAGAATAAATACAATTGCATTTAAAATATGAAAATGTAATCTTACAACCTCACCTTACATTTTTATTGGTTATTAAATTGATGGTTCACATTTATTGTACAATTTATTTTAAATTCACAGAACTTAAATTTACACACTTGAAATAAATTTGATGACTAATTACTAATATCACATTACTTAATAATTTATGACGGTCCATAATTACTGTTTATGAGTATCTATATTTGCTACTTATGATTATATCTTACAACTAAAATCTTTGTCTTAGATACTAAAATTTAGAGGAAATGAAAATATTTTACATGCACTACGGAAAACAAATGTACATTTTCCGAGATTGAAAGATTGCATTTTCATATTTTGAATGCAATTGTGTTTATTGTGTTCGACCTTACTTAACAATCCGGAAAACAAATAAATGGATCGGCTTATTCCGGTATAGTACACAACATTCCTCCCCTTTTGAGATAAGGTACTGGTAGAAGATTTTTTTTTATGGAATATGGTTAATAGTATATTGGAATATTATATTATACGCGATTATATATTTATATATTTTCACCCCGTATTTAGTTATTTACTTTAATTTTAATGTGAAAGATTTTATTTTGTCGCGCGTGATCACTGGATGACGGATCGTACGAGAGAGAGATTTTTTTCAAATTTTTTTTATTTTCTTGAAATTTTCGTTTTTTCACGTAACTTAAGCAAGCAGAACCCATACAGCAGAATTTTACAAGATAGTATGAATAATTATAGGCTAACAATAGGCTAATTAAATGCTCTACTAAAAAAATTTGGGCTCCACCCCTTCCAACAAAAACGATGGGTTCTGCTAGCTTTAGAAAAAGTTACCAAAACAGATATCAAAAAATATTTTAAAAACAATTGAAAAATTAAAGGTTAATTTTAGGCTAATTAAATGCCCTATGTAAATTTTATTATTCTGCTCATTATAGAAAAGGCATAAGGCTTTATCATTTCAGAGCTAGCGGAACCCAAAACGAAAATTGGACCAAAACCGAAATTGGAACCCAAAACGAGATCAATTAACATACAAATAATTTTAGGCTCATTATGGCCTAATCAAATGCCTCATTAAAAAATTTTGGGTTCCACTAGTTCTTGACCAAACTTCAGGTCATTTAATATATAGCTAGCAGAACCCTAATCAAAAATCGACCTGGAATTTGCTCAAGAACTAGTGGAGCCCAAAATTTTTTAATGAAGCATTTGATTAGGCCATAATGTGCCTAAAATTATTTGCATGTTGAATGATCTTGTTTTGGGTTGTAATTTAGGTTTTGGTTCGATTTCCGATTTGGGTTCTGCTAGCTTTAGAAATGACCTGAAGTTTGGTCAAGAACTAGTGGAGGCCAAAATTTTTTAAAGTGACATTTGATTAGGCCATAATGAGCCTAAAATTATTTGTATGTTAATTGATCTTGTTTTGGGTTCTAATTTCGGTTTTGGTCCGATTTCCGATTTGGGTTCTGCTAGCTTTAGATTAAATGACCTGAAGTTTGGTCAAGAACTAGTGGAGCCCAACCTTTTTGAATGAAGCTTTTGTTTAGGCCATAATGAGCTTAAAATTTTTTGTATGTTAATTGATCTTGTTTTGGGTTCTAATTTCGATTTTGGTCCGATTTTCGATTTGGTTTCTGCTAGCTTTACATCAAATGACCTGAAGTTTGGTCAAGAACTAGTGGAGCCCAAAATTTTTTAATGGGGCATTTGATTAGGCCATAATGAGCCTAAAATTATTTGTATGTTAATTGATCTTGGTTTGGGTTCTAATTTCGGTTTTGGTCCGATTTTCGATTTGGGTTCTGCTAGCTCTGAAATGATAAAGCCTTATGCCTTTTCTAGAATGAGCAGAATAATAAAATTTACATAGGGCATTTAATTAGCCTCAAAGTAACCTTTAATTTTCCAATTGTTTTTAAAATATTTCTTGATATGGGTTCTGCTAACTTTTTCTAAAGCTAGCAGAACCCATCGTTTTTGTTGGAAGGGGGTGGAGCCCAAAATTTTTTAGTTTTCATACTATCTTGTAATATTCTGCTGTATGTGTTTTGCTAGCTTAAGGGACGTGTTTTTTCATGTTGATGACATTTTTAGTACAACAATCGAGGAAATAAACTTCAGTGTCGCTTTTCGCAATGCCAGTGTATGTGGCCAGTTGAGTGTCGTGCGCTTGTGCACGGTTGATTGCGGAAGTTGATTTCGATTATCGAATATCAAATTTGTATTTGAGTGTCGCATTAATTGGATGTTGCATGTTTGAATGTCGCATATGAATGTGTCGTATTTGTCGCTGCTTATAGGATCAATTATTTTGCGAATAATTGAGTTGCTACATGTTATTATGCATTGTTTGGATGTCCTCTAATATTTTAGTTCTATTTTATTTTTAAGATTATTTAAAATTTACATACATATACAATTTTTTTAAATATTGTTGTTTTTGTTTATGTACATTGACATTGCTACTAAAGTGTTGATGTGTGCGTTTTGATTTGAATTGTATTAAAAATTATTTTATTCATAAAATAATTCATTAAAAATCATTTATATTCTCTCAATTGATGTTTCTTTAATTTTGAGCTCTGAAGCTTGATAGTAGCGTGTTCCACAAACACGTTTGATTCAACAAATAGAAAATCCGGCTTGTGGCAAATTTGATTTTCTCCATCTGCAATAAATAATCGTAACTCCTGAATTTGCTTTGCCATGTTAAATGAAGAGTTCCAACGATTTGTCCAAAAAACGTGTATGTCACTTACTGAATGAAGATTTAGGCATGAGAAAGTAGCCCGCGGGTTGAGTGCGGCGTTTGCTCACTTTGGGACCGAAGCGTGTTCGAATGAACATTTCCACGGCTCTGCCGGCGCAGTTTAAGCTCAATAAACCACAGTTTTTTCGCCGGTTCATCACTTTTGATGAAACTTGAACACACCACTACACTCCAGAATCAAATATACAGTCAAAATAGTGGAACGCCAAAGGGTGAATCGGCTCCATAAAAGGTAATGGTAGTTGCTTTGGCTGAAAGTGATGGCGACTGTTTTCTGGGATAGTCATGAAGTTATCTTAATCGATTATCTTCAAAAGGGCAAAATCATTACAGGAGCATACTGGATGGAAGGATCGCTGAGGAAAGTGTATAGACCTACAAGGAGACTATATAAAGAAGTAAAAATAAATTTGAAGTAAAATTGTCTTGTATCTTTGTAAGGTCGGAAACTTTTTAGACAACCCTCGTATATAGCCAAAATTATTTGCAATTAAATAATATTTAATCCAATTATTGCAGCTAACTTTTTGATAATGTTTTATCCAGTTTCGATCTGTTAAGAACATGAAAAATTCATTCATTTCATCAAATCAGAGCGACTGAAATAGGCGTAATTCTGCGATTCTAATAATCTCGAGTGACCTGTGAATTCCTTGCAAAATTATAGTTATAGGAAATAGATCATTCTCGAAAAATGTAAAAATTTATATTGAAATTAAACATAAAATTGCCCTCAATTTTCAATTATAAATTAAGGCAGTGAATTATGTCCACAATAACAAAAGGAAACAAATATTAGTAAACACACTGTTAAAAATATCATATAACAATTTTGAGTGTAAACTACACAAGTTCTCATTTTTAATTAGTTTTACAAAAGCTAATATTAGCTGCTTCAATATCTCAAAATGCTGGGTATAGACAACACCACTATGTGGAAATTATTATTACATTACGATAACATAATCAAGTGGGTGAAGGACATTTCCATAAAAATTGGATAATTCTAAATTTTGTTCTGACTAAGTCAATTCGGTCGGTAAATAGTAAAATTTGCCGGCAACTGCCTAAAAGGTAACCCGGTCAACTGAGCTAAATGTTATTTTCCAAATTGAGACTAGCGGTAGTCTTTCTAATTCTGGTAAATCGAGTCGATTTTATTGGTTTTGCGTAATTCTTGTAAAAATAAATTTGAAAAATTGTTTGTCGGAAAATTGCACTATGAAGAAATTTAAGCCAACTCGATTTTATTGGTTTGAAATTCTCGATATCGTAGAAAATTCTATTATCTAGAAATGTTAGCCGTAGGTCGACACAACTAAATGAGACAAGAACCATTTCCAAAAGTAGGGAAGATGTATCCTCTTTCGGCCTCGTAAATCGAATAAATTTTATTCATTTGAGAATTTGTTTGTTTAGATAAATTCTGGATATCCTAGAGTTTGTTGGAATATTCCATTATATGGAAATGTTAGCTGTAGGTTGACTCAAGCAAATGAGTCAAGAGCCATTTCTAAAAGGAGGGAATAGGTATCCCGTTTTGTTTTCGTGAATCACATCGATTTTATTGATCTGAGTAGTTTTACTCTAGATAAATTGTGGATATCGTTGATTTGTGACAACGAAAAAGGTTACCTGTACCCTCCTTTTGGAAATGGCTCTTTTCTCATTTGCTTGTGTCAACCTATGGCTAACATTTCGACATAGTAGAATTTTCCAACAAACACTACGATATCTGTCGGAATTTATTTAAACTAGAACAATTTAAACCAATAACGGAAATTTGGTTTACAAAAATAAGAAGGGATACCTCTCCCATACTTTTGGAAATAGCCCTAGACATCATTAATCATCACATCATTTGATTGTGTCAACCTTTAGCAAGCATTTGTTCATTGTGGAATTTCCCGACAAACTCAACGATATCCAGAATTTATCTAAACTAAAACTACTCAAATCATTAAAATCGATTTGATTTACGAGATCGAAAAATGATTCTCCTACTCTCCGTTTGGAAATGGCACTTGGCGGTTATCATCAGGCTTTAGTAGAATTCTACGTAGTGGAATTTTCCGACAGACTGCGATTTAGTTTCCTATATTTTTTATTTAGATCCACTGAAGCATTTCAACTTCCAATCTGAATCACGCTTAGTATTTTTATAAGAATTCATAAGAATTTAATAATTGGGTTTAATTGGACTTTTGTTTACTTTGGTTAAGTTTTTAATTTTGTTTACGATTTTACAAAATAAGCCGTCATTTCCGGTGAAATTTAAAAACAAATCTAACCAAATTTTGTTGAAAGTCAATTTACTTTTTTTTAAATTAAATGCGAGTCATACCGCCTGGGCTGTCCATAGCCGAATTTTGGATGATGTATAAGAATGCGAAAATTTGCCATCAGAAAATAAGAGATTACGCTACTCGTCACAAGTGGCAGCACTATCACAAAAGATAATTTTTTACATCTTTTTTATGAAAATCAGGATTTTTTAAGATATTGGTCAGAAACTGTAAAGAACTTATATGATTGCAATGATTGCAGAAATTCAAAAAATTATAGTGAAAGTTATGGTAATCTCTCTTAACTTCCTTTTTTGATATGCAAGTTTCCATTTCAAAATTTAAATGCAACCCTGCATAGCTATTTTCATATTTACTTTTTAAGAAATAGACGAGCAGCTCATAATTGACTCATTTCTGACTTTTGTTGATTAAGAATTGTCCTAGTTCTCTTCAGCATAGGTAAAATCCGTTTTAATCGTTTATCGAATGGACAGATACCAGAACTTCATATACAATTTATGTTTCAAACCAAATTCAATCTAGAAACCAAATTTAATCAGGATTGGTTGTGAATTGGCCAGGTATAGTCCAGCATGGACAGATCCTAAAACTTTAGAATCGCAAATCAATACTTCTAACCAAATTTCTTCATAGTTCGTTAAGAAATGGCGGAGAAAGTTGGAATATTGCAAAATTTCAAAATTTGATACACCAAGTTTTTTAACTTCGGAGCTCAATCAATTTTTAAGTTTAAGAAACACTTTTACAATAGGCGTATACCAAATGAATAAACAATTTCCGCTGATTACAAAAGACAAGTAACTATTTTTTGTGATAGTGCTACCACTTGTGGCGAGTAGCATAATCTCTTATTTTCCGCTGGCAAATTTCCGCAATCTTAAATTTTGGAAAACTAGTTTGACCGGAGTTTGTTGCAAATTAAATTTTGAGTCTCTTAGTATAAATCGTTTTTCTCATAATTGATATGCTTTTCAAAATATTTGCAAAAAACGAATAAGCCCCTATGAAAGCTGATTTCGACCAAAAATCACTGGTCAGACACAATACGTAGAATTTGTTTATTTCTTGTTTAGATGGAGTGTACCGTACCATTCGTAATTTTTCAACTTTTTCTTTTTCTTTTATCTTGTGGAGGCGGTACATCAAAACTATAAGTAAAACGGAAGTTGAAAAATTAAAATTTATTTCCATATATCCAATGGTTTGGTTACAACAACAAAGATATTATGTTTTTTGCTTATTTCCAGTTCTATGAAATATTTTATGAAGAGTTGTAGTATGCCGGATCTCTAATTTTTTGAATCGCTTGAATTCGTTCAGGACCTGGTTTCATTCCATCCTTTGAAAACATGATAACAAGAAATGCCACCATTTCAATTCGATATGATTTGGATGACTTTGATTCGCACGTGCTCTCTAAATGACAGGTGCAACATTTCTGGCATGTTCCTCAAACGTTTTGCCAGCGACGAGTAAATCATCAATATAAATAAATATTCCATTTAGTTTACAGAAATAATTATAATTCATGTTGAACCCAAATGATATTCATTGAAATGATAACATCCGAAAGGTGCACTGAATATGGTTAGGAGCTTTGAGGATTTATCTAGCTGTACTTGCCAAAAACCATCTTAGATATCGAGAACTGTGAAGTATTTTATATTAACAAATTTGCTTCTTCAACTTTGGTAATAAGTGTCTCAATTCTCCTCAATTTATTTTGAGTGGAAGTTGAATCAGAATTGGTGGTTTAGATATAAGAATTGCATTCTTGTTAACCTCAAAGAGTATTTCTCAGAAAATTATCTACTCCTCAGAAAACATCGATATTCACCTATACTGGTGGATGTGATTTGATTGTTTGGTACGTTGCTATCCTGAATAGCTAAAATCTTTTGATCTGATTGACTTTCTCACATGAATTAAGTCCTAATATACTTTTTATGTCGCCATTTACCACAATGGCAAACTCTAAAGGTACGAGTACACTCTATACTTTGGTTTAAGACCGTTACTGAATAATCAATAACCAGGGATTACATTCCAAATCACCTCCGTTTCATCAAGATTCGTCAAGATTTTATTAACCACAGGATCTGCAAATAGATCCAAATCTATGGCATCTACCATATTGATGTTGATATGTACTCGTACATATGTCGAATTTAAAATGACTTTGGTGAAATCGACCAGTAGACGACTTGACAATTCTGGGTTTTTAATTAAATTTTAGATTTTCCTTTTCAACTTACATCAATTAGTTCGGTTTGCAATATGTTTCATCCCGAACATGCAATCTATCTGAGCTGTACAGTAGCCGGATATAAGTTAAAAAATATGTTTTCCACTTCTTCTATGGAAGCTGGCACTCGTTTTTATCGTAATGAGATACTTTCCAAATTATTTTCGAAAAACATAAAAGCTCCTATGGAGGCTGCCACTTCCGGTGGACCGATTTCAGACAAAAATCATCGAGTTCTTTCAAGCAGTGCAAATTTAAATAAACTTAAATATTAATTTTCAACCAACAATTGATGGTTCGTTGACCCTGTTGGTTTTCTGAAATTTAAGCAGGGATAATGTTTTTTGATTATAACAGACAGTTTTACCAAAAGTTCATTATGTTTAATTTTTCATTTTTGGAAATTAAGTTGGGTGTATTACATATGTACATTCGTGGTAAAAGAAAACCAGGTGTTGGCCATAAATGTTATATACTTTTCAAAATCATTGCAAAAAATAAAAAAATCTAAGGAAACAACAACCTTCGGTGGGATGATTTCAGCCAAATATCACTGGGACCTTCAAATTTGTGGAAAACCCTTAAGTAAGAAATCTCAATTTTTGTTGAAAAACAATTCTTCGCAAAAATAGTGATTTCCGCTTTATTTTTGGAAAACTGATCTGGATCGATATTGTTTCAAATTTAATTTAGTATGTTTTAGTTCATTGCTGTTTTTCTCATAAATGTTATAATTTTCCATTTACCCTGGAAGTAAGTTTTACCCTGGTCAGTTAATCCATCTGCTATGTACAGGGCTGCATTATTGTTGAAAAACACTTTTTTTTGTCAAAAATCGGCTTAAATTTTGGAAAACTTATTTGGGCTGATTCGGAAATGGTGGAATGAAAACGTGGAATAAAGACTGTGTTGTTGACGCTGTTAAATTTGCCTCACAAGGTCTATTATCTCAATTTTAAAGTTATCTTTATCAAAAATTACGAATAATTTAAGTTGACTTCGAGTAAAGAACCTTAATTTAGCAAATGCAACTGCAACTGCAAACAATCTCAATACAATTTACACAACAATGACGAAAACGACATTCCGGAAAAGTAAAAAGTGTTTAATGCACAAAATTAATTTCGCTTCTACACATAAAATATAAATAAAATTTAATTAGAATAAATTGAATTTTGATTCGAAAGCACAGATTGGAAAACGATATTTAAATTTAATTACGTACGATTCTCGATATTTCAGTAGTGCTTTGCGCTATCTACACAAAGCTACATTATGTCTCCGTTTTCGTACAATTCTACATTTCGGTCTACATCACTCCAGTATACATGGAGGCAAAAGACATGATTTTGTTGGGGTTTTATCTATTTTATGGCCAAACGAAAGATATAAAAGCTATTATGTTTTGAGCAATATATTTAAGTTATGTTTTGCTTGATTTATACTACTTTGTGCTGTGTGGCGTCTAGATAGAAATACATGAAACACTAAAATAAAAATACTATAAAAATGAAAATTATTACTAAATTAACAAGTTGGAAACATATTTTTCAAATTACAGTTTTGTTTTTCCGTCTCGATTCGAATAAAAAATGTTGTAACTGAGTGTATTGTGTTGTAACCGACAAACCATTCTATGAATAAAACACACAAATATTTTAATCAAAATTATTACCGCTCTATTGTTATATAGAAACGTGTCGTTTGAAAATATTATTTTGAAAATATAATTTCGAGGAAAATATTTAATGTTAAATAATAATTAAACAATCAACACAATTATTAATTACTTAATCGGGCAAACTTTTAAAATTTGGTTTTTAAAGAACATTAAAATTTGTATCTTGGGATTTAAATAAAATATTTTTGGTGGGTATTTGCGATTAAAATAATGATTTTGCGGTATAATGACTTCCCGAGGGTATACATTTTGAGGGAAAATAGCAGCGCACTGTCTCAGTAAGGAAGGGTTGTTACGCGTTTGAAGTTAGACCTGAACTAATCCTAAACCAACAAAAACTAACGAGAATTTGTATGTCGGGTAAAACTTAAAAAAGAATGACATTCGGGCGAATTATTGAATTCTTGAATTCGATTTTAATTTTTTTAAAATGGAGATTTAAATAATTAATTTAATTATAACTATAAAAAACAGAAAATAGAATGAGAAAATTCTAAATTCTTAGGAGAGTAAAGCTTTCTAAAAATTAAGTTGACGACGAATAAATAATAAGCTTTTCAAATGGTTTGGGATATTGATAGTCCTAATCTAGATGTATGTGAAGCTGGCCCGAAAAACGCCTTTTCGTTTATGGTGTGTTTCTTTGCTGATTTCAATACCATCCTGAAAAATATCATAATTGTATGGAAAACGCATATCTAATCCCGAAATAATTTTTTCATCCATGTATATACGAAATTTGTAATAATTAATATAAGAAAGCTAAAATTATCCCGAAAAGTTAGCAAATTGGTAATGCGATATTATAAAGATAATAATTGTGATATTTATGAACGAATTGTGTTACAGTGTAAATCCTGGCAGAAAATCGTATTAATTGCATTTAGCATATCACACAAGGCAATTTATCGGCTGTACAACCTTCAAAACGAGTCGACATTGCTACTGTTAAACCTGTTTGTTAGGTTAAAGCATGCTCCAAACATCAACCGCTCGACCAATGAGGCCAATTAAACAAAAATGACGACATTGAGGAGAGCTAGTATTGTCTGTAAAACGTCTGTACATCATCATGCACAACTGCATTGAAGCAACGCGGCGTCTTCAGTATTGTTGCCTACTGCAATAATGAAGGTGGTATCGGGTAATGGTCGGCCAGTCACCTTAAGGGTTCTGATAGACGTGAGATTCCAAGCCACATTAATCACCTCCAAGGTAGCCGCCTACCTAATCTCAAAAAAAGAAAGATAAATGTCAACATTTCGGGTATCGGAGGAAACCAAGCCGGTATTTGCAGTCAATTTAAGAGTCTAAAATTGCACCAAGGTTCGATGGTTAATTCCGTCTAAACGTTGATGAGCTAATTTTCGAGAAACTAACTCAAAGACTTCCCGAAATCAGCATCAACACAAATAGCTGAAAAAATTTTCAAAATCTACAACGCCAAAATCTCATCGCCGCCCCACTTTACTTTAGGCGCCGATTATTATCCGTTCGGGACTATCGAGAATCAGAAAATAACAACCAAGGTGATAGAAGAACAACTCAAGTTATTATCGAAAACGACTCCATTCCAGAGAAAATATATCATACTAAAGAGGAAGTAAGAATAGAAGATGACCTGACAAATTTAGAACATGGCCCTGTTCTAACTTTTGCGAATCTAAGTTAGCGGCTGTAGCCAGACTAATACAACTGGAAAGAAAATTTGTAAGGGATCCACCGTTCAAATAAATGTATCACCAGTTCATCCAGCAATACACCAACCTCAATCATATTAAATTAGTGCAACCGGAACAATTACAACTGGCAGTTAAATATCCCACATCACGGGGCGCCAAAACACGATAGCAGCACATTTAAACTCCGTGTGGTATTCGATACCTCAGCAAAATCGACAGCCGGATGACTGTCCCTAAGATTCAGCAAGACCTCGCGGATATCCTACTTAGAAGGCGGAATCATAAGTTGGTCGTAATCGCCGACATTCAAAGAATTGTGTAAAGAGATGACCTTAGAAAGCATTTCACGGTTTACATGTTCAACAATGTAACCTATAGTATTACGGCTGCCAGTTTTGTAGCAGTAAAAGCTCTGTTACAACTAGCTCAAGAAAAGCACAACAACTACCCAACAGATTCAAGAATTTTATCATCGGACTTCTACGTAGATGACATGCTAACGGGAGGAAGCTGTTGCAGCCGTGAATAAATTAAGAACAACTACCGAACAAGCCGGTCTAAATCTTCGCAACTGGGCATCCAACAACAGGGGCATTCTTGAATGTATTCGAACAAATCCCATCTAGCGGTCAACTTATGAATTCAGTTGAATGATTGCGTCTAAACCTTGGGTATGATCGGGATCATCCCCACCAATAACCATTACCGCTAAATTAATGATTATGGAAAAACTCGATCGATTTTAATGTACCGATTGTATATGTGACCAAATATCCTTAATCCTAACTACCAGAAAGCCTACGTTTTGAAAATTGTGTACGATTTTCCAATTAGTCAGACTGAGACTTATAGACAGATGCCCGCATTAAGTACCATTGAATTAACTTTTAACTCGTTTATATGTCGTTATTTAATTTATTCGATAATACAAGTTTTTACACATACATATAGAGATTTAGGAATAACTTTGTATTTAGGAAAATATTCACAACCGTTCTTTAAATTGTTTGAAATCTTTTAGTTCTTTGTCGTTTTTTATAAACTAAACTTTTCAACATTATTGCATAAATAGGAAAGCCTCATTGAAGCTGCCACTTCAGACACGCAGATGTCCACCAAATTTCGCATGAATCTCCAAATTATTGGAAAAATCAATCCGCCTGGACTGTAGTGTAGAGATGCCGAATTTTATTCGTCATTTCCAGTTAAACTTAAAAAAATTTCTGCACTAATTTTGTTTGAAATTTAATTTAGAATCTTTTGGTTTTTAATCGAAATTTTTATTTTTCTCGTAAATCATATACACTTTTCAAAGTATTTGCAAAACACGAAAAAGCCCTTTTCAATCTGGTACCTCCGGTAGACCGATGTTAGCCAAAAATTACTGGGTTCTCCCAATTTATGGAAAAGCTTACGTTGTAACGTGACTCCACAATGTTTAGAGCGACGGTGGCTTGGGTAGACAACTTTCAAACTCCTATGATTTATTTGGCAGTGAGTTTACCGGCACGTCATTGTCCCAGTTAAGCTCGTGAGAACAGGATGACAAGGGCAAGGTATGGTGTAACACACCACAGAAATGGCAACTCACCTGAATGTAGCTGGCGGCTCCCATTACGGCGGGGGTCCGAATAACCCTGTCGGGCTGCTGCTCACATCGAAAATTTTCTCGTGTCCTACACAACCTACCATAAATGAGCGGGAGACTTCACTTACACACTACTAATGTTACTGGCACTGTTTCTTAAACAGGATGGACTCAACTCAACAAAAATCCACCCTTATTCGCGCTCACCTCGCCTCGGAGTTTACAGTTTGTTTGTAAGACGGGCACTTTATCAATGAACTACCTGGTTATATATAAATACTGAGTTTATTATTTGATGTGTCCGGAGCAGTGATTTTTCTTTAACAAAACTTGAATCCAACTTGCTACTTCATGTTGTATTCACGATATATTTCAAAAAATAAATTTTTCTTATTTTAAAAATATAAAACTCAGCAAGCTTAAGTCTTGTTTATAACGTCATGTCCAATTAAATGTCAATTGACATATTTCATATCGTTTAATCGAATTGAAATTAAATTGGAAGTTTTTGGGACTTTCTCCAATCAATAGAAATTGTGTGGATGATATAAAATTATTTTACGTATGAAAATACTCACAACTCTTATTGACAGAAACCCTTGTTGCTGATTCAAAACCGTCAAGGTGACAGGAACAAAAGTCTAGATTCGAAATGTTACATAATCAAATAAAGCTAGATGCAGTTGCTTATAAAGTCATTAGAACAGCAACAATACAGGTAACAGTTACACTCTGCTACTGTTTTGTAGACAACACAAAAACGTAATACACACAACAAAATGTTTCATGCGCCCATGCTGAGTTTCGCAGTCGCGATATTCTGCTCCATGAGCTACACACCATACACCACTCGACTTTTTTGTGTGCTTTTCCATTCACGTGTAGATTCAAAATGAATTCAAATTGGAACTCAGTTTGTTTGGAGTTTCACGAAACATGGTGCGCGCAGACAGAAAACAATTAGAAGACGATTTTCTTTATCATTATTATGTTCACAAAACGTTATAAATTTTACTTTCATTTGTTACCACAAAATATATTTAACTTTGTATTTTTTTATTTAACTACAACCAAAACAACTTTGTAAAAAAATCTAGACAATTATTAATTTATTTCTTCAGAATTTGCATTTTTTACCGCATTACTTCTTAACGATCTTTTTTGTTTTCTTTGGTTTTTGGTCCAATCTTTGGACATCTTTTGGTCCAATCAATGGAATACTACTATTCCTTAACCAATAATTTTCAATTTTGGTATGCAGAATTGAATTTAAAGTCTTACATCAGTTTTGAACGAAGTTCCGAAATTCGGCCTTGCTGAACGTAACTATTCCAGTTCTTAATAAATTATATGGTCAAATTGGGATTTTAACGTGAATTTAACAAGTAGTTCTGGAATTAGACCATTCTAAATGAAACTTAACCGATCATGACCAAATTTAGATTGTAGAGCTGGATTGGGATTCGTACATCAATTTTGGCTGAAGTTTTAGTTGTTGACCATATTGGATGGATCTTTGCCATTTATTAACCAATACTGGTCATATTTTGGTCATATTTGATATATCGGACTAGAATGGAATTCTAACATGAATATCGAACGAATGAAGTGGATGAAGGAATTTGGCATTGCTTAATTAAACTAGTCCATTTCCTCTTCATCAAATTTATTATTTACAACTAAAATAGGATTCTTAGAATTTATCCCTGACGTTTGAAACTAGGCTATACCTTCACGTATTATGATAAGAGCTGGATTGGAATTTTCACATTAGTTTTTGGCACTACTGATTGGAATGGCGACGATAAATAAAAATTGTTGTTGACAGCTTGGTGGTTACAATGGGCGCATTCAGAACCGCCAACTGTTGGCATCATGATTAGTGAAATCATCGCCAATTTGATTTTAAAATTTCATAGTATTAAACCTTTTCATAACGTTGGCTTTGATTTTACTCAACATGCTCCCATCTGTTGAGCGCCCTGAAAGCGCCCAATGAGAAGAAATTTATTTTTTAATTTACAATATTAGATAGATAAAATGTTGTACATTTACTACCGAGGGCTCTCTATATAACAATTGAATTGCCAATAGATGGCATTACACATTCCATATTAAGTATTAAATGCACTATCGAATACGTAGGGGTTGCAACAATATTACATTAGTGGTAGTAAACAAACTGGTAAGAAATAATTACATAATAAATAACATTAATCTTAAATTAATATTGTTGGTTTAGGTAGCTAATTCGTTGTAATTTTTCTAGGTAACCAAAGTTGAACATACCGCCAGGGTTGACTCGTTAGAGCTAAAACGTGGGAGAAGAGTGATTTTGGTGATCGGTCTTTTCAGGAGCTTGCCATTTGGAAGTTTGACTGTAATAACCCTAATTAGGTTATCCTTCCCAGGGTGTACGTCGTAGATACGTGCTAGTGGCCATTTCGTTGGGGGTAGGTGTTGGTCTCGTAGAATCACTAAATTTCCTGGTTTTATCTGATAATTCGGTGTGTGCCATTTATGGAATTTATTCGAGGACGTTAGGTATTCCAATGACCATCGGTTCCAAAATCCTTGTAACAGAGACTGTATTAATTGCCAAGGTCGGGTTCTGCTATATGGATTATTGGTTGGCCAATTAAAAAGTGGCCGGGTGTCAGGAGATTGTAGTCGTCATCATGAGGGTCCTGTAGAGGCCGGGAATTAAGTAGGGCCTCTATTTGTTTGATAAGGGTGATGTACTGTTCGTAGGTGAGTACGGTCTCTCCAACCACACGGCGTAGATGAAATTTGGCTCCCTTTATGGTGGCTTCCAATAATCCACCGAATGTGGGAGCCGCAGGGGGAATAAAATGCCATTGTATTTTTTCGTCTGTGCACCAACTGATTACATTTGCTGCTTGGTTTAGGTACTCTGCGTAAAGCCAGCTAGTTCCCGTTTAGTCCCTACTAGTTCCCGTTTAACCCCACTAGGCTTGTGCTGTTGTCACAATATATATCGGTAGGGATTCCTTGAACGTCGCAAAATCGCTTTAAGGCTGCTAGGAAACTGTCGGTGCTCATATCCGTAACTCAAATCTAGGGTTTTGGCCTTTGTTGCCATACAGACAAAGATGACTATGTAGGACTTGTAGGTTTTACTTCCTCGGGGGCGACGTGTTTTAAGGGTGAATGGACCAGCCAGATCGATGCAAGTTTGTAAGAATGCTCTAGCAGTGGGGGTTACTCGGCAAGATGACAATTGACCCATAAGCTGCGAATTACGCGTTTTATTAAATTTCTGGCTCGAGGAATTAACAATCTTTGGCCGATGATGCTCATAAGTAGCTTCGGTCCACTATGCAGGTGCTAATGTGCAGTTCTTTCACCATTTGCTCGACTGTTGGATGACCTGCCGGCAATATAACGGGATGCTTGGTATCATATGCTAAATTTGCGTGCTCCAGTCTTCCTCCAACTCGTATTAGCTCGTGGCTGTCCAAAAATGGAAAAAAGAAATTAAATTAGAATTTAATGGAAGTGGCTTTGATTTATTTAAAGATTTATTCTCAATAATATATATCTTATCCTGGATATCTCGAAATATTACAAACTCCGCCTCCTGTATCTCAGACACTCACAATGAGTTTAACAAGCGCCGATGAGGTTCCACTTTCAAGGAATTCGGGACCATTAAACCAAAACTTGTGTTGACAAAATTGTTTCAGCAAAATGCCCCTCATGGCGCAATCCGCTGGATTCGCTTTTGACGCCACTGGCTACGATTTGTACAGGTAAGCATTGGGTGGTTTAGATAACTAATCTAGCGTGATGGCTGGATCTGTATACAGAAAAATTTGGGGTGATTAATATCGATTTTTGGACTAATACTATATAAGCCGAACTAGAAGGGTCGTAGCATTTAGTTATAAACGTGGAATCGAAACTACTTTGTCGGGAGCCACCTTAGTATTGGCTGCAATTAGGTTGGTATGTACTATCGAACCTTCTACTACACGAGCGTATATTACCGCTGCATATGTCTCTTTGGATGCGTCAGCGAATCCATGAAGTTCTAGGGTTTCAGTTGTCAGCACATATCCATCGTTGGAACTTCAAATTGGTTAAACTGTTAAGTTGATTACGAATAAGACACCATTCCTCAGCAATATCTCGAGGAAGCTCATCATCCCAGCTAATGCCCTTAACCCAAAGCGACTGGAACACAATTTTTAAACGAATAGTTACCGGTGGCAATACGCCTAAAGGGTCAAAAATTCGGGAGGTCTCGGATAAAAATGACCGATTTGAAAATTTGGTTGTCGTGGGTAAAGATAGTCGAAAGAAAAAATTATCTTGGATCGGGTCATATTTTATGCCTAGAACAGATATTAATTTTGAATCATCGTTTTCAACTGGAATGTTATCAAATAAGGCGGAGTGGTTTGCGGACCACTTAGGTAGGTTAAACCCTCCTTGATTGAGCAAACATATGATTTAATGTTGCAGCTGTGAGTCTGCTTCAAACGTTTCCCCACCTGACATCTTTTCCATATAGAAGTCCCGTTTTAGGATTTCGGAGCCAATAGGATATTTGCTCGCAAGTCTATCTGCAAGATAATGGAGTGACTGTGTAGCCAGGAACGGTGCGGGACTAGTACCATAAGTAACTGTAGTCAGGCGGAAGTGCTGGATTTTGGAGCATGGGTTTTCACGCCAAATGTTCCTCTGGTAATCTCGATCATTTGGGTGGATAAGGATTTGGCGGAACATTTTTCGATGTCAGCCGATAGAACAAATCTATACTTGCGGAATCGGATTAGGAAGTCAATTAGATTATCTTGAATAGTAGGGCCTACTACAAGATTATTATTCAATGATTCTCAGGACGTGGACTTGGCGGACGCATCGAACACTACCCGGACCTTGGTAGTGCTACTGGAAGTTTTCAAAACTGGGTGGTGTGGAAGATAAAATAATTGGTTGGAATGTTTCGCGATTTCTCGGTCAGGAATAATTTCCATATATGACCTGACGTTAGGTATTCATTCATAAAATGAGTATAGGGTTCTCTGAGCAGCGAATCTGCTATAAATCTTTTTCGAGCAAATAAAACTTTCGGAGTGCTTGCGGAAAGCTGTCTCCAAGTTTTGGTGGGCGCTGGAGGAATGGCAGCGCGATTGATATACGGTTATCTCTATATATTACATTTTCATTCAATAAATTCACGGACTTCATTTCCTCATCATTCATGTTTGGCCTCAGTTTCCCAAAACCTCTGGAGCAAGTTCACTATATTAAACCATTCTAACGAGTCGTTCTTTAACAGAACATGTAATGAATTTAAGTTATTATTGGTAAGGGGGATTGGATCAGCCAATCTAATGCTCCTAATGTAATATATCGATATGGGACGGCGTGTTAAAGTTGGTATCAGCTAAGGGTTTAAGATAATTGAAGTATGACTAATCATCATCAATAAATTCCATTGGCAATTTAGAGAAAATGGTAGGAAGGATATAAGCTCTTGTACTGATAGCATAGTCATGATCTACACAAGAACGAATTTTCAAAATTGCTACTCCTTTTGACAATCCAGCACTCGAATTATTCAATGTTTCAACTGAAATATTAGCCTTTGATCTTGGAACTTAAATGGTTGATGCACATTTCTGTGGCAAATGAATGTCCAATTCCCGCAACCATCTTCAATCTCAATTTCGGCCGTAGGTGGGACGGCTATCATACGTTGTTTTGGTTCAATATAATTGGCTACTTTGAGATTTGGTCGGTTAAACGGAGATATTCAGTATCGGACGATCTGTTCCATGTTGTGTGGTTGATTCGGAGAAGGCGGATTGTGACACCATGCATGACGGTCCGGAACTCTGAGGTGAATTATTTTGAGGAATGTGTAGTAAGGAATTATTTCTCTTATTACACTTAAAACAGCTTTTACTATTTTTACAGCTGGTTACGATATGTTCATCGCTTAAACAGTTAAAACAACGATTTAATCTTTTGATTAGTTTTCGTCGTTCGGTAACATTTTGGTTGCGGAATTGAGAGCAAGTGTATAACTTGTGGTTCTCATTAACGCATATCGGACATTTATGTGGAATGATTTGGAAGTGATAGGTAGGCTCGGCGGATTGTGACTCCGTTTACCACCAGATTCTTCTAATGAATCAATTCTCCTTGATAAGAATGTCAACAGTTCATCTGTCGTAGGAAACTCAGTTTCTGACGTCTCATATTTCCATATCCGTTTAGATTCTTCATCGAGTTTATAGGTAGCCAAATAAATGATTCAGGGATCATGTTCAATCGCTTTGGGGCCAAGCGATTTCAATCCACGAATAGTTTCATCTAAATTATCGAACATTTTCATTAAGTGGGTAGAAGAAGTATTCGAACTAATTTTGGGTAGCGATAAAAAATCTCGCGAATATAGGTTTCGACAATTTGTTTCTTTTTGTCATATTTCTTGATAAGACGTTTCAATGCTTCGATATAATTGGCGTCATCTACGCGAAAGTAACATACGGACAAGTATGCTAAACCAAGTAGCTACCCCAACAGATATTTAAATTTCTGAGCGGGTGACAGTGATGTGTTCTCGTGAACGGTCGAACTGAAAATATCATAAAAGGATTGCCAATTCTTATAATTACCGTCGAAAGTAGGAAGCGTTAGTTTTGGTAGTTTAAAATCTGATTTGAAATTAGTAAGCACAGAGTGATCCATACTATCATCCAATTTGGTAATTGGTTGAAGACTGAATTTACGAATTAATGATTGGATTTTCGTAACCAGTGGGAAGTATTGGTCATCAAGATCTTCCATTTCGGAGACTACTTCGGAATCTAATTGGAACAGTTTACAGTTACATAAAATGTTGTACATTTACTACCGAGGGCTCTCTATATAACAATTGAATTGCCAATAGATGGCATTACACATTACATATTAAGTATTAAACGCACTATCGAATACGTAGGGGTTGCAACAATATTACATTAGTGGTAGTAAACAAACTGGTAAGAAATAATTACATAATAAATAACATTAATCTTAAATTAATATTGTTGGTTTAGGTAGCTAATTCGTTGTAATTTTTCTAGGTAACCAAAGTTGAACGTATGGCCTGGTTTAATCGGGATTGGAAATTAAAAATTTCTTACAATATAGAATTAAAATCCAGCTAGATTCAGAATCAACAGTTATTTGATGTATTTATTACATTGTACTGACTAGTAAAAGGTTCGGGCGGGCGCCCGAATCCATAAACGGGACTTTTAAAAACTGGTAAACGACCCGAACCATTTCCTCCGTCTTGGTGCGTAGGCCATACACATCAATATTAAATTCCGACTCACTAAATGCCAATCATGCAAATTTCAAAGCTGTTCATGTAGTCACGACTTAAAAATACAGTTTACAGTGATAATGTAATATACCATTACCCTCTAGTAAATATTCCAAACCAAATAAACACGAGTGACATTAGAATAAAAGATTACAGATTACCAAATCACATGCTGTCGCGTTACATTTTATTTATGTACAAAAAATAAACGAAAAGCTCTCATTATATTCTACGTACAATCCAAATTATACAAGCTGACATTGATTTTGTATTCCCTAAAATGTGTTAAATCTGATTATTTTAAAAGCTCGCTCGCGCGCGAATCTTATCTAACAAAAATCGATAAGATAAATTTTATACGTAAGATAAAACCTATTACCGTATCCAATCGAGCGAACATCATGAAATTGTCGTCGTTATGTATATAGATCTAGGTATGTCTATTTATAGTTGGTACAGTAAGCCTCTCCAATTATACGCGCGAAACTGCGGATGATAGCAATAAAAAGTAATTTAATTAAATTCACAAAACAAGTTTCCGTTAATTAAAAAACAAAAAAAATATTTTTTATATTAAGACTAATTTCTTTTTCGTGGCGAAAGGGCAAAATCTCAGATAATTATATCGTTTTGGGTAGACCAATTATATGGTTTAATTCCAATTTTCTAATTAAATACAGAAACGAAATAAACACTCTGAGTTTTATTTTTATTTTTAGAGTGATTTTGATTGTCCCCAGTGCTCCATTAGTTGCACGGCCTCACGCTCACTGCGTGCATACAAAGTAATGAAAACAATAATGGGTTCATCATATCTACCATAATGTACGGATTTATCGTTGTTGGTATGAAGGCGACAAGCACATTGTGTTGTGACGATAATAATACACACTTCACATCGTGTGCAGAGAGATCTCTTATACATTATAGAACAAGGTCATAGTATCTATACTCGTATCTACAGTATAAAGATTTTCTCGTTTTCTTATTTTCTTAAGAGATATGACAATTAATTTTTTACGAAAAAGGAAAAATTAAACAAATTAATGCCAACATCAAATAAATAACCAAAACCTACACACATACATAAACACACAACACTTGTGCTTATACTTTGTCGCTGGTGTGTGAATGTAATAATTGGTAAAATAATAATGCTTCCAACATGAGAAAATTTTCTTTTTCGCCTCGCAATTTCGTTCGTACCAACCCCCGCCCCTTATCTCGCTACTGTACTCTATATATTACAGAATTTTAATGAGTTTTCTTATTTCATTTTCTTTCACAGTGTTTTCCCCGCACATGCCAGTATATTATACTCGCACAGTGGTTCACGTTTGTTGGTTGTGGTTACTTTCTTTTTTACTTCTTGTGTATGGAAGAAAACGACTGAAAATTTGAAAGGAAAGCAGGAAACTTTTTTTCCCGTTTGCTTTTGTTTGTTTGAGACAAGTAAAAAGTACATGGGTATGATACTCCATGAATGAAATTAAAATAAATAGAAATTAAATTTATTTTTATTGTTGTTGTATTTCCGTAACAAATAAACTTTTTTAGATACTGCCTAGAACTTAATGGAGCCGCACAATATTGTTCTTGTTTACAATGTTTTATGCGCCCATTTCCAGAGCGCGCGAAGTAATAAACCGAAGTGACTGCATTGTTTGGGGAATTGTTTTATGATATGCGAGTACATATTTTAAAATAAAGCATATACTACATAAATAAATAATGTTTTTCATAAATTAGGCAATCCAGCAAATAATTAGCATTCTTCTTTTATACCGTACGCGGAGCTTGCAGAGCGTTTTTACTTTTTTTCTGGGGGGGGAAAACTTTTTCCGCGTTGACTAGAATTAAATTTATTTTAATTTATGCTGTACGTATTAAGCCACACACAATACAATCTTAAAGCAGTAAAAAAACGTTAAATTGTGATGATGCAGTATTAACACAGTTTCAAAAGTGTTAGGTGAGAAATAAAATTCGAGAAACGTGATTAAAGTACTGAATATATATGAGTGTGCGACAGAATATTAAAAATTTGGCAACGAATTTTAAAATTTGTATGGTAGATGTGCCGAATTGTTTCGAGAACAGAAAAAGTAATCTATCAGAGACCTGGACTAGATTAAAAATGTTAATTCGGTGGTGATTGGTTGGTGGGATTAGATTCGAGAACTTTTTTTGTAATTTTTACATTCGAAGTTACACATAACTCCGCCGCTACTATTGCCTTCTACGCATACATCCTTCCGCTAAAAATATTTCTCTATACGTTACGGTTAACGTCCGCTTTTCCAAGCGTTTGTCCCTACTACTCCAAATTCTAGCTTGCACTAATAAAGGGTGTACAATTTCGAGAATATATTACTCTCATTTCATAGATTTCTTTTATACCAAAATAAACTATCACTAGTGATATTCCTCACAAATGCTACAAGAGCTGGTGAGAGTCACAATATTCAGAAGGGTAGCATATTTTGGAAATGCATAGTGGATTGGTTGTCCTATAAAAATATTTTTCTTTGATCATCGCGTCGAAACAATTTTTTCTAATGAGATGCATCTTGCAATTGACTATCGCAATCTACTGGAAAATTGTATTCACATTATTCTCGTTGGGGAAACGACTTTCCTTTAACTATTGAAATCGATACTAAGTGATTATAGGTCTGTCTTCCTACAAATTGTGAACTGTTCGTCTTACGTTTAACCGTCGCATTCACCTAGATTTGGTAGATGTCCTTTTTTTCTATCAGCGGATATTAATCTTATGCGTAGTTGTTAGAATTATTGGGATAAAACAAAATGAGCGCCCTTGGCCGTGGAATTGTTTTTTGTGGTGGATGAATATCTTGAAAGATATATTTCAGAATTGTGATCGCTACAACGGCCTTAGCGTATAATACCGAAGTACTTATTGCATTAATTTAATTAAAATCTCTGAATCTCTGGAGCTCCGAGCGTCACTCGGCCAAAGTTGGTTGAATTTTAACAATTGATTCCAGAAATCGTAATCTCATAATCCCAAATCGCACCTATCGGATCTCCTTAAAATAAAAACAAAAATGTGTTCGAGAACAATTTTTTCTAAAAATAGAACAAAAATTTTGCCAAATTTGGAGAACAAAATTTTTAACAGTTTTTCGATAATCCATTAGTAAAGGATTTTTTCAAAATTTGTCATTTCCTCTTAATTTTCGCAAAATAATCTGAATCAGTTTTATAACAATCTTAATTTAGAATCAATTTATTTCAAATAGAATTTTTCGTTTTTTTAAATATTGGCAAGAAACGAAATATTCCAATGCAAACTACCACCTCCGGTACACCGATTCCACCAAAATACTCTGGAGTCTGCCAATTTTTTCTGATAAATCATCTTAAGTATAATGTATGATGCCGATCACTCAACCTGATTGTACTGCAGAGTGGTCTAATTTTGGTCCATAATCTGATCAATTGCAGTGGTTTCCTGACCCGTCGAGTCAATTTTTTTAATAAAAAATCCGGATCCCATCTAAGAATCCTTAAACAAATTTTCCAAAAGCCCATCTCATTCATTTTTATAAAAATTGTTCGAACCGAAAACGCCCAACAGAATATTCTCAAAATTAGGTCATTGCAATACATTCTGACATTAGAAAACCTTTATCACGGCAATTTTTATCTAAATTGTTAGTACTGAACAAAAAATTAAATAACGTTACTGGACCCCACACAAGAGCTTCCTAAACGAATTTTCCCGAAATTAGCACACACAATTTTTTATCAAAATTGTACAAGCCAAAAAAATAGGAAACGGAATCCAACCCCCACAGGAGGACACCTAAATGAATTTTTTTTAAATCAGGACCCATCGCAATTAAGTTCTGGTACTCGAAAACTCCCCTTGTTGTTATAAAAATTGTGCGAGCTGAAAAATATAGAATGAAAGGACCGCCCAACCAAACGACATCAAAATCGTCTGAGACGGACGAAAATGTGAAAAAGAAACCAAGGTGCTACAAATCAACGTTGTTACACAAACCAACCCATATTTTTAAAAGGACTAATTGCGCAACCATATAATGTCAAAGTAATACAAGCAACACAACATGTTGCAAGATGTCTCAATATTGTGGAACTTTACGCCAGATATCTAATTAACGGAACACACAAGCAGGAACACGAAGCAATATGACGCCACGTGGATCAAAATTGCCACATGTACACTTGACGCAACTTGATGCAACATTGAACAACATCATGCAACACGATCCAATATTTTAGAACATTTTGTAACATAAAGCAGCCATAACATATTGCAACATGACGCAACATCACACGGTTGGTGTAATATTCCGGCTCATTCGAGAGACTCCAGAAATTCCAGAATTTTCGTAAACGTTTCTTTCCATCCGAAAACCCTGTAACGCCAATTTTTACCAAAATTGTTCAAGCCGATTTAAGTGTTAAAAGAAGGTTTCAAGACCAACAAGCAACAATATCAGAACCCATCCTAATCGATTCGTGACACTCGGCACAAAATTAAAAACAATGTGATCCGGACCAAACCGGAGGCCAACCTAAATGAATATTTTAAAAATAAGGAATCATTGCAATCCATTCATGCCATTACAAACGTTTTTCCGAAATAACAATCCATCGAAATCGATTAACATTTTTATCAAAATCGTGCAGACCGAAAAAAATTAAATATTTGAACTCGCTTTCCATCGGATGGCCTCTTAAAGTGAATTTTCACGAAATCAGGACCCATTACAACCGGTTCCTGATACTCGACAACGTTCTTCCAGTTAACTTGATAAAAGTCAAGCAACCCGAAAAAAAGTATGAAAATTATCTAGGCCCTGCCGGTCAACCCTCTAAATGGAACACTTTTTAAAGTAGTACCCATCGCAATCGGCTACTGGCACTCGAAAACCCTTACCCACAAATTTTTTAAAATCGCCCATAAAAAATTAAAGGAAGTGACGCGGACCCTAAGAGTTTTTCGTTCCACCTGATTTTTCCGAAATCTGGACCCATCGAAATAGATTTTTCATACTCGCAAAAGCCAATGAATTTTCCTTAAACAAAGACAAATCGGACGCCTTTCACCGGCTGCTGCTCGCTTCGGCCGCCTTTCATCGGATGTTGTTCACTCAGGTGGTTCACGATTTGATTCCGGGCTGTAGTTGTTAATCCATGTTTCGTGAGTGCCTGTGACACGTTGGCCGGACTATCGGCATATATCTGACGATGGAGGAAGATTTAACGTAATGTTGAGATAAAGTCCTTAAGATTCAGCAAATATTCGTTGGCCAGACTATCGACTTGTGTCTGGTGATGGAGGATGGTTTAAAGTAATTTCAGTGGATTTTTTAGAATTTTTCTATGAGGTAGAGTTGAGATATAGTCCTTAAAACTCGCCAACTATTCGTTGGTTGGACTATCGACTTATATCTGGCGATGAAGGGAGATTTAATGTGATTTCAGTGAATTTTTTAGAACTTTTCTATGAGGCAAAGTTGAGGTATAGTCCTTCAAACTCAGCAAATATTCGTTGGCCGGACTATCAGCTTATATCTGACAATGGAGGAAGATTTAAAGTAATTTCAGTGACTTTTTAATATTTGCCGAGTTTGAAGGACTATACCTCAACTCTACCTCATAGAAAAATTCTATAAAATTCACTGAAATTACATTAAATCTTTCTCCTTCGCCAGACATATTTGGATAGGTCGTTCATAAAATATATCACGTAAAATTTTTATAAAAAAACTCGTGAGTTGGTAAATAATTGATATTATTTATTTATCCCAGCCCCAAAAATTTTTCTATCTTTATATTATCATGAAAATGTATATTTTTTACTCTCAGCCCCGAAAATGTTTTGTTTCGTGATAGATTTAGTTGTCATGACAGTAAATATTTTCGGAGCTGAGAGTAAAAATGTGGCACTTTTTGGGGTTGACAGTCAAAAATGTCATAATATTAATGGCTAGTTTTGGCACCTCATTTTACTGGGATGAAAATTGGGCTATTTCCACATACATAAAATTGGGCTTGCTTCACAAACTTGTTTTAATACGTATTGTTTATACTCTCAGCCCTGAAAATTTCAACTGTCATGACAGTTTTTAACTATCGTGATAGCAAGTATTTTCGGGGCTGAGAGTAAAAATGTCATGATAGCAATAGTTAGTGTTGCCATCGCATTTTTCGGGGATGGAACTTTGAACTCAGCTTTCAACATGGATAAATGTTCATGCAAAATAGTGTAACACTGTCATTTGATATCTGTCAGGTGTCACCTATCTTACGCAACACGCAACTTCATTTTACTGTCTTTTAAAACAGTTTTGTGTATTTTTTATCTTTTCTGGAATAACTGAATTCGGCCGACCAGAGCATTCAGCTTCATCAAAATTTGTACGGCCACATTTAACCTCAGCAACCCAACGTTCGATGGTTGTTTTCGAAGGAGCAGAGTCCCTATATAATACTTGTCAAGCCATAGATGGGCTTGAATGGCATTTTTCTCATCAAAAAATAGTCAACGCAACGAAATTCTTATTTTTCCATTGCTTTGTTAATATCAAAAGCTAAAATTTGAAAAATTTAAAATGCCAGACCCAAGGTAGCGTATCGAATATAAGAAAAAAACAAATTTTTCGACGTCCATAAAAGCCATAAAACATGATATAGGGGTGTTTCAGGATCGTTGATCATGAATTTAGGTCAGAATGTGAAAATATAAATCGGCGAGTCAATTTTCCGACGTTTATGAAAATCTAACAAAACCTGACCAAGAGGATTTCCGGGATCGCTGAACATAAATTTGAGGAAAATTCTATTAAAAAGGTAACGATATATTCAATAAAAACTTTATTTTTTGGGAACGAGTCCCAAAAACCGCCCTATGAGAAGGTTTTTTTAGGATACTTGAAGCTATTTATTGGAGTGAGGCGTCCGAGAATCTGCCCTGCATATATCGAATAAGCCAGTTTTTACATAGTCGGCAGAATTCGTGGTCATTTAGAGCTGTAGTAGTATTAGTAACAGGCATCGCAAAGACTACTTTTCGAATGATTGTTCGCTAAACAAGAGATCATAGACGGTTGCTCAAGACAGTTTTTACAGTCAGTGTTTTTAAAAAAATTATGAACTTCAAAATCATTTGTATTCTAAAAGAAAAGTGTTCGATGACCAGTATGAATAAACAAATTTATTTTATAAGTCTGCCTTATAATTATGTAACGATAGATACAAACAACAATATACCCTCCTCGTCAAAATCCATACGTTTTAACTGACGCCATACAAGTAAATTTGTATTTAATTTGGAATTTTTCCATTAGTGCGTATGTTACAGTTGAAGACTGAAATCGGAATTATCCGAAATTTGTTTGCTTAAATTTCAGAGAACCAGAGCTAGGTCAACCCTTGATGAACATTTTCTCTTTATATTTATTTGAATATTTTACTTCTTTGTCGTTTTTGGAAATGCTAAACTTCTCAACATTATTGCAAAACTTGAAATAGCTCCCATTGAAGCTGCCATTTTTGGAACACAAATTTATCCCCTCACACCAAACATTTTTTTTACTGAAAAAAATATTTTTAAATTGGTAAATTTGAAATGGATTCCGAAAGTTTCACAAAAACGGCGATTGAAATTCATTTTCAATCGAAAAAATACTAGTTAAAAATATTACATTTCAATTTCAATTCAAAACACAATTTTCTTAAAACTATAACTGTTGGTGAAATGAAATAAAGCAGATATAGCTACCACAATCAGGGAGCTTACACTTTAGCTTTGCTTCTAAGAGCACATTTAGTTCTGAAGACCAATCAGAATTCAGAAAGCGATATAAGATTGTGTTTGGTTTGAATATTAATCACATTTCGTTTGTACTCGTATAACAGCTACGCGTTGGCAACTGCGAAATCAATTAAATTAAAAAAAATCCGGTGGTACAATTTTGCTGACCGAATTTTTGCTTTAGGTCTGTTTTATAAATCAACCCGAGTGAACAGAGTTAACCAGTGTATTGTACACCGAGCGAAGGTTGTGCAGCATTAATTTTGTTTTTACTTGGCACACCATACATATACGGCCTATTTTTTAGTTCAACCTGAGCAACCAGTGCGCTGTCAAAAAATACTCTGTGTTTTTTATTCAACCTGAGTAATTTTACCCTGCGCACTGTGTTTCTACAATGTAGAGCAGTCTCACTTGTAGACATCTACATGTGCTGGATGCAAAATCTGTATATTGTGTTGGGTTTGTGTCTTAGATTTTTTGTCAAAATTGACATAATTTGACAGCCCAATTAATTGTTGTTTTGTATTTCTCATAAATCTAAAATGTGGATAAAATAGTTCAAAATGTGATGTTAGAAGAGTTCGAAGAGTTCGAAGATATTCCAAAAAGAAATGATGTGGTGTTTGATTTGTTAGTACCGACAGTATCAGTTTTAGACAGCTTATTTCGGGATAGTGTTGAATCTGAAGCAAGTGTGCCAGTTTGAAATAATAAATACTAAGAAGTGACAATTCCAAAATACGGCTTGGACTAGTTTAGAGCGCAGTTTCATATGAATAAAATGTGTTTCGAGGTTTGTTTATTCATTTTGTATAAATAATAAGTTTTCGCCTTCAGAAATTATTTTGTGTCTTTCCAAATTATGTGAAACCAACACAATATGAGTATGTGCCGCCAGAGAAAAAACTCCTATTTACAGTTTGGGTCTTAAGCAAACAGGAGTCATTTCTTGCGGTAAGCCATAAGTTTGGGATGACACCCAGTACTGGACACTATATTTTTGTAGAAACCGTGGCTTCGACGATAAAATGAAGCAGAATTACATAAAGTTTCCCAATGTCGAGGAACAAAAACAAATTTCAGATGTAAATGATTGCTTAAATTCTTACAATTAGTCCTTTTAAAAAATTAGCTAAATTTTGTATTTTCACCGTAGCCCGCTGCTCAGACAACTACGGGGTGGGCCATAAGACACTGAACATTGTATTTTTGATATAATTTTTTTATTTTTAAAATAATATCTGTTAGATGTCTGCCATCAGCCTCTTCGCAAGCTGCTGCTCTTGACTGAACCTGGTCCATCAATCGCAATAATTTCATTTATTATGTTGTCCAGTAGCTGTTGAAATCCTTGCGGTTTATTTTCGTATGCACGATCTTTCAAAAATCCCTACAAAAAGAAATCTGGTGGTGTTAAGTCGGGTGATCGTGATGGCCAATTAACATCTCCAAATCGTGAAATAGTATGGGAGGTAGCTCTCCGTCTTGTTGAAACCACATTTCTTGAGTATTATCAAGTTCAGGAAACAAGAAAATTTCTAACATAGCCCTGTAACGCACACCATTTACAGTCAATGCATTGCCATCTTCGTCTTGGAAGAAGTACGGGTCGTAGATCTTGTCTGCTGATATTCCGCACCAAACTGTGACTCTATGGATGCGACGAACGCACGAATCACTTAACCACTCAGGATCATCAGTTAATAATTCGGTCAATTTTGCACAAAATCTTAAGCAGGTTGCACAGTCTTGTGGCAAAATTTCATGTACCATTTGTATCTTGTACGGAAACAGAATAATTTTTTTTTTCATTATTCTACGCAGTGAATTTCTGGACATTTGAAGCTGAGTGGCACGTTTACGAGTCGATGTTTCAGGGTTCTCATTTACGCTCTCCCGAACTCGTTCAATATTATCTTGAATTCGTGCTTCAAGCGGTCTTCCACTCCGAGATACATAAGTCACTAACAGATCTCGATGACTGAAAACGAGCAACTAGATCGTGTACTTGATTTCGTGATGGTGCATTTCTGGTGTTAAAAAATGTCGAAATTTTCTTTGGGTTTGAATTATTGAATTTTGACTAGCAAAATAAAACTCAACAATTTTTTCCTCAATCGTATACATGGCCTGAATCTCCCAAACGTTGTTTCTAATACTGAAAAATAAAACGAGAAAAGAATACAAAATAAAATTCATATCAAAAATTCAATGTTCAGTGACGTATGGCCCACCCTGTAAAAGCGGCGTTACACCATTAAAACCAGAATACCATCTGATGGGGGACTCAGTTCACGGTGCTTCAAAATATAAGACAACTCCTTTCAAGGACGACTCAGTTCCGCTCGAGCAACCATAGAGAGGGCAATCGCCCAATTGAAAGGCAAATTTAGGCGGCTCAAGTACCTTGACCAAAATAATTGCATTCTCGCTATTAAATGTGCAGTTGCGGCGTGCGTTCTGCATAATTTTATTCTGATGGAAGATGACATCGCAGAGGAACATTTATCAGAGATTCTAATGTCTGATGATGAAGTTGATGAAATACAACAAGATAAAAGTATTCCTACTAATAATAAAAAATTCGCTTCATTAAATAAAAAAATTTGTTTTATTTCATTTTTAAATTTATATTTCGGCCTGCAATTTAGTTTGTTCCTTTCGCAGGACAATATTTTGCTGTGTGTTCCTGTAGGAACTTTCGGAGCTGGTTTATTCTCCCACAACTCGGCAAATTTGAGTATGAGCTACTGTCCAAATTTTCTACATCTACAACAACCAGGCTCAGGTGTGGATGGCTCTGGAGTATTTGCCACCAGGTTGTGAGGTAAATTCACTGTTCGATCTTCACGGAAGATTTTGTCAAACTCGGTGTAGTATTCCCACTTGGATCTACCATGACCAGTTCGATGCCGACTATCTTTTATTTTTTTAAAAGTTTTTTTTTAAATTTGCGAATTTTTTATTGATTACCGTGGCATGGAAGGGTATTCCAAATTTTCAAATTTTTTTTGAATCGATCGAACGTTTATTTATAAAAACATTGTGAGCATTAGCGGATTTTTGAACCAAATAAAAGATGCGACCGGGATTGAAGATGTTACAGTTAATTTTAAAATGCTTCAGGATGAATGGAGCGAATACAAGAGCATATGTGATGAGGTCCAGGAAGCAGAAAAAAATCTGGATTTCCAAACTAAAATTGAAGATGGCTATTCCGAATTTAAAAAATCTGTTTTAGCTGCGGAACAAACACGAATACCGCAGCCTCATGGAAATGACAACAATGTATCGATGGTAGATTTCTTGGAACACCAGAAGATGTTCTTAAAAGAAATATCAAGGATAAGAAGAGCAGGGGAAACTGAAATTCGGTTACCAAAGCTAAATATTCCTACATTTTCTGGACGGTACTGGGATTTCCAATCATTCAAAGATTTGTTCGAAGCTTCGATGCATAACAACCCAAAAATTCCGCAAGTGCATAAACTGCAATATTTGAAGAGTCTTCTTAAAGATGATGCAGCTCAATTAGTGAAACATTTTGAGATAACCAAAACCAACTACGCTGAAGCTTGGGAAAAAATTAAAACTCGGTATGAGCGAAAAAACCAGGTCATGAAGCAGCTACTTGATCAATTCATTCACCAGCCACGGGTTAAAGAGGGATCATCCAAGCAATTAAGTCAATTATGTGATACCTGTGTGGATTAAACCAGGCGTTACACCAGACAAAACCAAACAGGCAGGAAGGACTGAAAGGACTTCGATACCAACGGATTGTGAGCAGTCCTCCACAAGTGAGTGAGCGTTCTACATTCCGTGCGCTGTTACCGACTGCCGTAGTCACAATTTGCGAGTCATGTGCCCAGCGAATACAACTCAGAAGAAGAAACGCGAATATTTGGGTTAGGGGAATTTATAATTCTGGACTCCAAACAAACGGTACAATGGAAGTGGAGCTTCAATCGCGAGTTCACCCTCAAGAAGCTTTGAAAATAGAAGCCTTCATATTAAACGGAGAAAAGGCTGAATTTAAATCCAAAACTGAAGGCGGATTACAAACGGTTCATGGAGGAATACGTACAACAGGGTCATATGAAAAGAATTGATGCAAAGGAAGTTTATTTACGTGAAGAGGCGTGTTACTACTTGCCACATCATGCTGTAATAAGGGAAGAGTAGTTTCTTTACTACAAAAATACGAGTAAGAGTGGTTTTTGATGGATCTGCCAAATGATGTGGTTTCATTAAATGAAAAATTGCGAGTGGGGCAAACCTTACAAGCGACATGGTGGGATATATTAACGAGATTCCGAACTTAAAAATTTGTGATGACTGCAGACATTGAGAAGATGTTTCGGCAGGTCAATATGGCAGAAAGCCACCAGAACTACCAGCTAATTTTATGGCAATCAAGCCCAAATCAAGAAATGGTGATTTACAAACTGAGTATGGTTACCTACAGTACAGCGTCAGCACCATTCTTGGCTATTAGAACATTCCATCAGTTGGCAAGTGATATCCAACACATACATCCCCTAGCTTCATCCGCTATAAAAACAGAGTTCTATGTGGATGATTTTCTTACAAAATACAAAATGTGGGTGGAAAAGCATGATTGGGATGATCTTTTACCAGTTGAAACGGCGAAACAATGGGCTGAAGTGAGAAGTGAGTAGCGATGCGAGTGAGTGAGCATATGCAGCGGTAGTCTATCTAAGGTCAACTGACGGAAATGGGCAAGTACATACTTACATCGTAGCTGCGAAAACTAAAGTAGCACCGTTAAATCAGATTACGCTCCCAAGGCTTGAACTTTGTGCGGCGGTTTTACTGGCGAAGCTATTGAAAAACGTGATGGCGGTTATAAATAAAGAAACCAAAGTGTGTGCCTGGTCCGACTCACAGATCGTGCTTGCGTGGCTATTTGACTATCCGTCAAGATGGAAAACCTCTGTGGCCAATAGAGTCAGTGAAATCCTGGTCAGTGTACCGTCGGCCAGTTGGAACTATGTACCATCAGAACAAAGCCCTGTTGATCCTGCATCGAGAGGATTATAACCCACAGCTCTTGAAAACTCCAAATTATGGTGGGAAGGGCTAATCTGTCTGCGACAATCGAAAGAGAAATGGCCAATTTCAAGTAAACTAGAGATCGAGTTACATCAAGAACACCGAAAAACCTGTCCATTGCAGCGAATTTCTGAGATGTCGTCTTTCCCGAAATTGTGAAGAGTCCTGGCGTACATGTTCCGGTTTATTCACAATGCGAAGACAAATCACTCTGAAAAAAAATCAGGTGTCCTTTCAGTTCAAGAGCTGAGAGAAGCGACAAATGCATGCTTCACATGCGTTCAAGGGCCAGAATTTAAACCTGAATTAAATCAACTTCGGAAATATGGCTGTGTTCCCAGAGGAAGTAAACTGGAATCATTGAGTCCATTCATAGATTCAGATGGTGTACTGTGAGTTGGTGGACGACTGGAGAAGGTGAATGTTGCATACAATCAAATGCTTCAAGTGATTTTACCCAAATCTCATAAATTGGGTAAACTGATTATCGCTCACGTTCATGATCGAAATTTCCATGCTGGCCCTTCGTTGACATCACATTTAGTCAAGCAACAGTATTGGATAATCAATAGTAGAAATATATATTACGAAAATGTGTAATGTGTACCCGAACCCGAGCTGAAACAAGCCAACAGATCATGGTAAATTTACCGGCCGAGCGAATCAACCGTTCCAGGCCATTTAGTAGGTGCGGCGTGGACTATGCGGGGCCCATCACTTTAGTAAGTAAACTTGGAAAAGGAGCGAAACCACTTAAAGCTTACATCGCTGTCTTCGTGTGTATGGTGACGAAGGCGGGGCATCTGGAACTTGTGAGCGACTTAACCACAGAAGCGTTTATTGTAGCGCTTAGAAGATTTTCAGCGAGAAGAGGGTTCCTTCTCATATATTTAGCGATAACGGGACCAATTTTCTGGGAGCCAGAAGAAAACTTGATGAGCTGACGAAAATCTTTGCTGCATATGACTTTAAGAATGCATTCCAGGATATTTATCTAATATGGGTATACAATGGCATAATATTCCACCAGCTGCGCCTCATTTCGGTGGCCTATGGGAAGCGATCGTCAAATCCGTAAAGCAAGAAATGCACACCTTACTTTCAAAGAGATGGCCACCCTATTGTGCCAAATAGAGGCAATACTAAATTCCACTCCTCTATATCCAATAGGTGAAGACGAATCCAGTATTGATGCTCTTACACCAGGCTATTTTTTGGTTGGTGCAACTCCATGCTCTCTTCCCGACGAAGAATTACTTGAAGTACCAGATAATCGCCTATCAAGATGGCAAAACATTCAAAAACGACCACTAGGCTTTTGAAAAGATATCAGCTGGAATATTTTTGTCACCTGCAGCAGCGACACAAATGGAAAAGCCAAGAGAAAAATTTCAAAACTGGAAATGTCGCGTCTTTCGGCAGAATTGTAGAAGTTCATAGAGTCGACGATGGGAACACCAGGGCAGCGACAATAAAAACTGCAAACTCCCTATTAAAGCGACCCATTATAAAACTGTGTAAATTTCCAACAAACGAAGAAGATTAACGGTTTCCGTTAAAGCCGGGATTATGTAAAGGCGAGATATCAATTGGTACCATTTTTGTAGACAGAACAAAAAACCACACCATTCATGTACCAGCTGCGAACGAGGCTACACACAAGCGATTTTGGTGATAAAACACAAATAAAAGTAAATAAAATTATACAAAAAAAAAATTGTAAGAAAGGTCGGTTAATATATAATTGCGGATTTGGATTGACCGCACATCGAGAACTATTCAATCTTTTTCTTTTCAATCGATTTTTTTCATAAATGCTATAAACTTTTCTAAATATTTGCAAAACAATAAAAAGCTCCTATTGAAGATTCCATATAGCCAATTTAAGCCAAACATCACTGGAACCTCCAAATTGATGCAATAAATCTAGACTGTAGGGAAGACACAACCATTTAGTCGGCACGGAACCACAACTGTTTGAAATTAATTTTTCTAGATGTCGGTGATATACCGAATAGTTAATCTGGAAAAACTCTCGAAATAATAATCATTAGGTCCTAGTGAAATTTGGCTAAAATCAGTTTATCAGAAAGTTTTTTAATTTTTACTTTGCTGTTGAAAAGTAAAATACTTACGATAACCGACCAGGAATTTAAAGATTTAATTTTCCAGAAAGGTTGTCATTGTATTGTAGGTTTTCTGGAATTAAACAAGACAGTTATTATTGTACCAAAATTCTGATAAGTAGTATTTTTCGCTTTAGAAATCAACTGAGGTGTATTCGAGATTTATGTACATTCGAGGTAAAGTAATACAGATGTTGGCCACAACATATACCCCCCTTATGAATTAGAGCCCTGCAGATTTATATACTGATAATTTAATAGTGAAAAAGCCAATAACTTCCAAAGCCGTTGAACTCCAATGAATTAGCAATTTTGTTTTAATATCGCAATAGTAAAACTATTTGCCCTCCCACCAGAATATCGTAAAACAATTAATTTTTATTCGAAATATAAATTTTATTATATTTCGTTTATGTACATACAGTTTCATGCCCTGTGTTAAATTTAATATTCCAATATTGATTTTTATTTCAATCAATAAACTCCTGTCATTTTCGAAAACGAATCGAAATTGACATTTACAATTTAAATCGCAATAAAATTCCCATCGACCATAAAAATGTCTTCATGCGTAACACAAAAAGGTAAAATAATAATTGTGTGTGTATGCCGAGGAGGAGCAAAGAGGGTAAAACTATAATAGGTGCGGTAAGTTTTATTTCCACCACGACTTCAAACCCGAGCGTCAAAAAATATTATCCTTTTACGCCGGAGAGAGAGAGGAAATGTGTTTCTCGAATGCGGGACAAAATTTTAATCCGTATAATATTCTAACCTAAGCAAGTGTAATAAAAGTGATATAAATTCAACATCTATCCCAATTAAAAAATATAAAAATAAATGGATATTATTCTTACGTCGGTCTTTCTTTTCAAATGGTAATATTTTTTTTTTTTTCATTTAAGCCCAACCCTACACAAAAGAAAAAATTAATATATTTCATGAAATAATTTAAATTTTTTATTTTTGCTTTTCGTATTCCAAAAAAGTATAATATTAGCAACGGAAATCTTAAACTTTCCACCACCCAATTACGTAGGCAGGAAAGTATTGTAGGGTAGTGGTAAAAAATAATTAGAGAATAGTCGCCATTTAGTGCCATATTCCGCCGTAAGTGAAGTTATCGCAGAATTTTATCCCAGAAAAAAAAATATTTGATCAGGCAACACTAACATATCAAAAACCAATTTACTCTTGTGTGAAGTTTTTTTTTTTTTTTTTATTTTTTTTTTTCCCCCCTGATCTGTTCTGGGACCGAAGCTCTCCCTACTCTTTCGCGGTTCGCTTATTTACGTCCTTATCTTTACGCCTGTATTGGCCAATTCGAGGACGTACGGATATAGGTCCGATTTTATTACCATCTGCACATTGCATAGCTCCATGCCAGCCTATACTGGCATGGAAGATGGGTCGGCCCCGTGAGCCCCGCACTCCGACAGGGGGTCATAGATGTGTTCCTTCTCATCCCAAATCGTAATTTGTTGATGAAAATTCCCTTTGCATCCTGCCTCTATCGGGATTCGAACCCGGTACCTCCCGATCCAAACGCCAAAGCTTTAACCACTATGCCATTTGGTCGGTATTGTGTGAAGTTATCCCACCCCAGTTTTTGATTCATTTTATTCAAATATAGAGAATTATTACAGAATTTTTACCAATTTTAATGAAAAAACGAAAAATTATCAAATTTATTAAATTTGAATTGTTGTTCATATAAAAAAAATTAAATCCAAAGTTTCAAAAAACTGTAAAATTCTGAGTTGCATATAGTAATGGAAAATTACAGGCAATGTAAGAAAAAATTCGTTCCGTGGCAAGTTCCCGAAAATGAACTCTGGGCTAGGAATTTCATTGATTTTTATACAAATTATCATCCCACTCGATAAATCAAAAATTAATTCGCCAAAACTAAAAAAGTCTCGGATCAGGGCTACCTGATTTTGGAATCTATACACCAGTAGCTAATTTTGAGCTGATTGATTATATAAAAACCAATGAAATTCCCAGCTTCGAGTTCATTTTCGGGTACTTGCCACTGAACGTTTTTTTTCTAATTCAGCTAAAAATTAGCTACTGGTGCATAGATTTCAAAATCATGTAGCCCTGATCCGAGACATTTTCAGTTTTGGCGAAATAATTTTAGATTTACCGAGCGAGACGAGAAATTGTATAAAATTCCCAGTCCAGAGTTAATTTTCGAGTACTTACCACTGAACAATTTTCTTCTAATTCAGCTAAAAATTAGCTACTGGTGTATAGATTTCAAAATCATGTAGCCCTGATCCGAGAAATTTCTAGTTTTGGCGAAATAATTTTAGATTTAACGAGCGAGACGAAAAATTATATAAAACTCCCAGTCCAGAGTTCATTTTCGGGTACTTGCCACTGAACGATTTTCCTCTAATTCAGCTAAAAATTAGCTACTGGTGTATAGATTTAAAAATCATGTAACCCTGATCCGAGACTTTTTCAGTTTTGGCGAAATAGTTTTTGATTTACCGAGCGAGACGAGAAATTGTATAAAATTCCCAGCCCAGAGTTCATTTTCGAGTACTTCCGACTGAACGATTTTCTTCTAATTCAGCTAAAAATTAGCTACTGGTGTATAGTTTTCAAAATCATGTAGCCCTGATCCGAGACTTTTTTAGTTTTGGCGAAATCGTTTTTGATTTATCGAGCGAGACGAGAAATTATATAAAATTCCCAGCCAAGAGTTCATTTTCGGGCACTTGCCACTGAACGATTTACTTCTAATTCAGCTAAAAATTAGCTACTGGTGTATAGATTTCAAAATCATGTAGCCCTGATCCGAGAAATTTCTAGTTTTGGCGAAATAATTTTAGATTTATCGAGCGAGACGAGAAATTGTATAAAAATCCCAGTTCAGAGTTCATTTTCGGGTGCTTGCCACTGAACGATTTTCTTCTAATTCAGCAAAAGTGGTAAAAATATAATTAGAGAATAGTCGCTATTTAGTATCATATTTCGTAACGTTATGTTACGACCTGTACATTGAAATATGAGAACTAAGTAGAAGAGGATTAAGGAAATGGCCCGAAAGTGTTCCAAAATGAAAATTCTTCACATTGGCTGGTTGTTCACTAATAGTTTATTTCATTGGTTTTGCACAATTTACAAATTAAACAAACACAACCAATGTCGAAGGAAAATCCAGCACAGTTACCCACCGTAATATGGAGAATAAAAATTTTGTGGTGACAGTTAAAGACATTTGTTATAATGAAACGGGTTCACTTGCAAAATTTGCGATATAATTTAGTTCGTTAATTCGGTAAATAATTTTGTACACAAAAAAACAGATAATGAGGAAAATAAATGAGCGTCTCAGAAGAACAACGATGGTTATTATGATTATTTAAATTACAACTGGTGGGATTTCAATAATCAAAGTAAAACCTAATGTTTGTGTATGACCCAGTATATTAGGGATAGTTATTTATGGTTCCGCAACCCGAACCAGTTGGTATCGGCTTGCCATACTGATTGTTCCTCATCTTAAACATCCCAGGTTGGTCCCCATGTTGATATAAAGGCACAGATTTTAATTTATGGTTCCCAGGAACCAAACGAGTTCCAAAAACCGAACAAAGAGGGATCGACTTATAATGATGTTCCCTAATCACAATAAAAATCCCAGTTGTTCCGTATGTTTCCCAGTTTTTTTATCCCTGCAATCTGTTCTGGAGCCAAGGCCCCCCAAACTCTTACGCGGTTTGCTTTTACGGTCCTTACTTTTTCGCCAGTGTTGGTGAATTCGATAACGCACGGTTATAGGTCCGATTTTATCACGCATGGAAGATGGGTCAGCCCATCAGTTTTGCACTCCGACTGGAGGTCATAGATGTGTTCCATTTCATTACAGATAGTAATCTGTTGATGAAAATTCCCTTTGCATCCTGCCTCTATCGAGATTCGAACCCAGTACCTCCCGATCCAATCGCCAAAGCTTTAACAATAGTGCCATTTGGTCGGTAAGGTTTGCGCTATAAGCCTATATATGTGTGGTCCAGAATGTTAGAGAAGCTTTTTAATGATTTCCAGGAACCATGAGTTCCGGAAGCCGTATTAACTATTATTGATTTGACACAATGGTTATTGCTCACTCTATAAATCCCAAGTTCAGCCGTATGTGCAGCGTTGTAGGCTATTACCTGAATGAAGCACGAGAGATTTAAATTTATGATTCATAAGACTCGCGAGCTCCGAAAACCGAGCCATGGGTATCGGCTTGTAATGATGACAACTAATCCCCAAAAAATTCCCGAGTCGATTCGTATGTTGATATTGGCGCTATTAGATCTTATCAGTGTGGTCCAATTAGCATAAACAGAATTTAATTTGTAGTTCCCAAGAACCATGAGTTCCGGAAACCAAGTCAGTTGATATCGACTTGCCATAATGATCGTTACTTATCCTAAAAACCCCAAATAAATCTCTATAATCTGTGTGGCCTAAGTATAACAGACGGTATTTTATGGTTCCCAGGAATCACGAGTTCCGGAAACCGAATCTAGCGGTATCGAATACAAATGATAGCCACAAATCACAATAAAAATCGCAAGTCGATCGGTATCTTGAGTTTGGCGCTATAGGAATATACGTGTGTGGCCCAATATGTTAGAGACAGTTTTTTATTAATGGTTCACAGGAACTATGAGTTCCGGAACCCGAACCAGTTGGTATCGATCGACTGGCCATAATAGTTGTTGCTTACCCATAAAATACCAATGTTAAGATTGGCACTATAGGCTCTTATCTGTATGGCCCAAGTATAAAAGTATGTAATTTATGGTTTCCAGGAACCGCGGGTTCTGAAAACTAAACCAAGCGGTTTCGACCTGTAATGGTGACCACTAATCACTATAAAAACCAAAATGTGTTTGAACCCGAGTGAAATAATTAACATTTAACAAAAGTGTAGCTTCACAAATTAACAAATAACAAAAACGTAGTGAAAATTATTAAATAAAAGTAGCCAAAAAGTGTAAAATAAAAAGTGAGCTATAGACTCAAGAAACAAATGGCAAAGTTGAATTTTCAAATTATCTCATTAAAAACCAATTTTAACAAGAAAAAGAAAAACGATTATAAAGATTATGTTTAACTATGATTTGTATATTGGCTTCCAAATGTTCAAGTCTCTGGCTGTTGGCAAGTGACTTCACAACCCCCAAAGAAAATAGTCCAGTGGTGTTAAATCACACGAACGCGATGGCCAGTTGACAAGTCCATTTCTCAATATATTGCTTCTTTCAATTCGATCCAATTCATTCGATTCATTCAATTGCTTCTTCAAATCGAATTGAGGCACACAAAGCTTAGTAATAATGTCTCTATAGCTCCTCTGACTGTAATGTTTTCACCAGTGTCATTTTTGATCACATATGGTCCGATGGTTCCTTCAAAATGATAACTTTTCTTGATGTAATGCTTTCTAAACAATTGTTCGTGGATTGTCTTCACTTCAAATGCGTCAATTCTGTTATTTGTATGGTTTTAATTCTAGCACAAGTTGAATCTTGAAACCGCATATAAACAAAGATCCTGTTGTGCGTGATGGCAAATCGATTCATTTGGATCTTCTTCAAAATTAAACACTACAGCTATCACCGCCTCGGTGCGCGCTATATAAGGGGTCTTACGGGACGCGTATTATCATTTAGAGTAAACGTGGCGCTTTAGTGAAACACACTTATGAAAATGGTTTTAATTCCTTGAAATGGTTTTAATTCTTTCGGAAAATTTTATAGACTTACCGGACATCGACGCGATCCTCGGGAATTTATTTATCGAATTCACAGGAAAATAAAATTATGAAAAGTGTACTGTAGGCTTGTAGATGTTTGACGGCCAATAACTCATAATTGTAGAGATATCTACGCAAATCTGGTTATACTGGCATTTTGGGAATACTTTCGAAAATTGTTAATGATATGCGGTATAGCGATGTGATACTCGGTATCGAACCAGTTGCTATCAACTTGACTTAATGTTTTTTGCTCACTCTAAAACTACCAAGTTGGTCTCTATGTTGGGATTGGCGCTTTGGTCCTATATTTGTATGGCCCAGTATCCCAGGAATATAAACCAATCCTGGGCTTGGATGATAATGCAGTTTCAGTGTTGCCCGATGACATTTTTTTCTGGGAAGAAATTCTGAGCTAACTTTATAGACAGCTCACCCAGATCAAGAATATGCACGTTGTTTTCGTCAACTGTAAATATTTTTGGGAAAAGTACAAAGACTGCATGAGTGAAGACATCCGACATCGTTTGAGTGTAATGAGTCAAAACCGAGCATTCAATTCACAGCAAAAGTCGTGTATCGACTTTTTCGATCGCGATTTGCAACTAGAAACACACTTTCATACACGTGGGCGTCAGTCCACGAATTATTTGTTCAAACGAATCTTACGAAATTGGAGCTAAAGTCAAAACTTTTTTCAATTGAATTATTTTGGCAACCATTCGATCACAAAAAATATTTCACTGGCAATCGCATCATCTGTAATTGCGGCAACGGATGGTGGCCAAACAGAGCATTCTGCACTGAAATTACCGTAGTACTCGTATATGCAAATAATTAACAAAAATTCGAGAATGGGTAAAATACTCCAACCATATCAACTCATTATGTGGGTCGAATGTGCTATGGCGCTCTTCCGTGATGCACTCATTTTATTGTATGATACTTTTTGACAAACTCTACCAAATCAATATACGTGTACGTATCGTAAAACATTTGTTGGATGTTTAATCACCCCAAAATAGGCGCTTTCAGGAAACCCAATAGTTGGGAACTTGTTGAGTAACACGTCGCCAACGTTATAAAAATGTTTAGCATTATGAAATTTTCAAATCAAATTGGCGACAGCGTAATTCACAGAATTACAAAAATCATCATTGGCTCAGTGCACATGTTACAGACACCTAGAAAAACGATGACAATGCCATCAATTTCATCATTCAAAACGAAAGACCAGGAGAAGTGACAACGTCTAAGTTCATCGATACTGTACTGAATCGAGAAGAACTTGTCTATTATTCAACTGAATTTTTGAAGACATTTGGTTTGCCTGGCATGCTGCCGCAGGTTTTAATATTGAAAATTGGCATGTCTGTCAATCTTCTAAGAAACATCAATCCACCACGACTTTGCAACGGTACCTGGCTTTCAGTGAAAAAATTCTCAATTCCACTAATTCTCTTTTAAATTTAAAGGAGATGCGTTTGCCACAAATCCTAATGATTCTGAGGGATATGCCATTTGAATTTTAAATTTGGAAAAACCATGCTTCCTACATGTACAAATGTATGTGGCCTGCTCGCGTGTCGGAAAACGCACCAGAAGGAAATCAACATTATCTTTCTTTTTTGAGTGACATTGCAACGCATGCCGGGTGTTCGCTAATTTCTCGTAAATCACCGTTTTCTTAAAATTTTTCGGTTTTTTACCATTAGAGCAATAGAGGATTCACCTGTACAGGTTGAAGTCTTCACAATTAGTGATTGTAGTTAATCATTATCCACTGGTGAAAAATAGCTAAGCGATTGTGTGTGTTTTGATATTGCAATATGGCATGCAGTAGAGGAACACTCAGCTGATGTAGTTGAGAGTTGATTCTTATGCAGATCACGTTTATTGAAATTAATCATTGAGCTTCACGGGTCGTCATGACTTACTATAGTTTCCGTAATTTTGAGGTAGGAGATTAATTGTATATCTGCTTTGGTAAAAGTTAGGTAGAACGCGTTACCTAACACAGGAACCGGCGACATTGTTCTATTGACAGCGAAAACATGTTCGTTATTTTCAAATACCTGCGCAAATTAGCATCTACATTTAGTAAACAACCAAAGAAGACCGTGCAATGGAATATCGATGCATTGAAAAATTGCGACTCCAAACCCACCAATCAGCTGTCACTGAAAATTTAGACCGGCACAATGAAAACTATGAGCCTCAATCAAACATCTAGAATAAAGATAACTTGCATCAGAATACCTCGGTGCCAGGAAAGCCACATCCAAATTCCCCCCAACAAAAGAATCGCGAATGTATGACGAAATGCATCGAAAACTTACATACGAGAACCGGAACCTCAAGAGAGGCTTCCTTACAACATCCACAGCCGTCAAAAACACGGATGAAGAACTGAAAATAAACTCAGTATTTGTCATGTATTCCATGGAGGAGCTATCCGATGAATAGAAGATCACACTTATTTGCCCGTTACATAAGAAAGGTGACCGTCTCAAGTGTTAAAATTACCGTGGATTAGCGCTGTTAAAAGTCGCCCTCAAAGTGCTTACTAATGTTGTACTTGCCAGTATCATTCCCCTCGCCGAAGGAGGGTGATCTAGGGGAAATGTTGGGAGTATAAAATTACAATTCTCCAACTCTGCATAGACCTTCATCAGGTGTAAGATAGCATAAATCGCGTAAAACTTTGGGACACGCCCGTATATCTAGGAATTAATGAGACGCTTATCTCGTTTCGTAAGCTAACTATATCTGGCTCAATATGTAGAATCGTAGTGAAAGGGGTAGTATCTGAACCCTTCGAAGTATTCAATTAGTCAGGCCAAATTTTGGGATATGCAGATGATATCATGCTTATTGGCCGAAGATCAATTTATATCAAAGGTTGACAACAGCAAAATAAAACTATTATCAACACCACGAAACATCCCTACGGCAAATCTCAGGGCAAACGGTCATACTCGCACTTTACAAAGCACTAATAAGAACTGTGTTAAGTTTCGGCTGTGAAAATTGGAGCTTGACCACCAATGATTGTAGATTACTATCTACTTTTGACAAAAAAAGGTCATTTAGACTACGCTGGCGCAACGATAAGTTGGAACTGGAGGGAACGTGCTACGAACCTTCATGTGATGTGAAAGCTAGAGAGAGAGAGAGAGAGAGAGAGAGAAAGAGAAAATTATTTCAAAAATTTTCAAAAGAGAGGGAAGCAAACTATAATCGGTCGAAAATCCACTAGGTCTAAGGTATTCTTGTTTTCTAAAGAGAAACATGAACAATTAATAGTGAACGTGACTGATTTATTTGATTGCTACGACTGTTAGAAAGCACTCCTTGTATAATTGGTAGCAGCCGTGATTAAAAGTTAAATTAATGTGATATCCAATATTCAAAGTGTTTAAGGTGTTTTTCTTGAAACACACAATTAAAGATATCGCATTTGTACCTTTAACTCTCACAATAACAAACAATACCTCGAAGCAGCATCTTTGTATACACTCTACGCATTCCTTACGCCTAAACAAATCCTTAAATTGTGTATGGTATTTACGGAACCGTTATACAACAAAAATATTTTTAAGATTATTTTTTCTTGGAAGTACCAATTGGTACATAAACAACACATAATGTGATTGATTATTTTATAAAATTGATCCGGCCGTCTTAAATCAAAATGCGTTCCAAGTACTACATCCAATGAGCGCTATCAATTTCAAGTTGCTTTATACATTTTTAATTTTGTTAAAGTGAAACTTTATACTCGTAATTTGATGTAAAGGATTGGTCGATCAATAAGGGCAATAATGCAGTTAAGGCGTTAATGAAATTTTAATGCCGAAAAAAATTATAGAGGGGGTAATTGTATATTCGTGGAATTTGAAGAATTTGTAGAACGCGAGTTGTGTAGATTTTTCTATATTTCGGAAATTTCCTTAATTTATGAATAATTTAAAAGTCATGTGCTGTGTCGGGCCAAATAAAGATATCTGCAGTGTTGGGCTTTCATGATTTTTTATGTGAGCTTTTGCCGAAAAAATACAAAATTAATTTACAAAACAAGTCATAATAGATGAAAATCTAATTCATGTCTGCCTAGTTAAACGTTCCACAAGAATAAGAATCCAAAAAAAAAAATATTTATAATTTTCATTAATTAAATAAAAAGGTTTGGACATTTTTCATTTTCTTTTCGTTTTTTATGGTTCTCCGGTTTTCTTTTTTTTTATGATAGTAATTTATTTTCTTTGTTATATCCATTTCATTAGGAACTATTTAACCAATTTTTTTTTTTGGGGAGGAAAGGACTCGAAAGACGCAGTTATCTCGGTACTGCTATCATTTAGGGCTCATTTTTGTGTATGACTGGAAATTATAATTTAATTTGTGCACAGATAAAAATGGTTTATTGCTTCATTTTATATCTTTGCTTATCGGCATGAACGTATATAGGTTTATTGTGCGGTATCAGTGATAATCGTTTCAAGTATTTGTGGTCATAACCTTTACAAATGAGGAAAAAATGATAACGGCCTGGGCAATAAAAGTGCTACAGGATTCGTCCTCGAAATAAATTACGTATATATGACAATCCGTATACAACATAGATCAAAAGCTTTAATTTTTGGTGAATTACATAAACTTTAATAAAAATATCTATATACCTATATATCTACTGTTCATAAAAAAGGTACTAGATTATTATCAGTCGGCAATTAATCAAAAAATAATTTAAATTTTCAAATAAAATTTTCCACAAAAATCTATCTAGCTATTTTTCATAATAAAGTACAAAAAACTTTTGCTTTTCACAAATTAATTTGTAATTATGTCTCACGGGCTTAGTTATTTTTCAAACTGGTTGAAAAGTTCGTTTGAAAATAATTTTTTCGACTCATTTTATTATTAGCTAGTATCTCGAACAATATTTTTGTTTATACAGAAGAACTTCGTTCCACTCCCCCTGAACAAAAAAATTTAGCAGGCCAAGTTCTTGTGTCACAATTATTCGGTCGAAGCAAAAGTTGTAATGTGGAAAGTGTACTGAAAAATAAAATGTTTTAATTTCGATTAATAAAATTTGCCTAGAATTCTAGAAAAAATTCATAATTTTACAAAATCAATCTAGATCAGGATATTTCCCAGAAGTGTTTTCGAAATTCGCGAAGTTCCCGCCTTCCCCGAGGTATTCTCGGTTGTCATTTTTCGCTCCGATGTTCTGATTACCTCATCAGATTTTAGGTCTTCAAGCTTTTCGTATGGAGGATTCAAATATTCGTATTCGTAATTCCTGTAAATTGGAAGTAACCGAAAACGATAACATTTCAAAGACTTATTGGTATCAATTTATGGAAATGGTATAAGGTAAGAAACAGATAAAAACTCAATTAAACTTTATCGCAGCTGCGGAGGCACAATTTTTTTAAATAAAAAATTTGTCTATCTAAGACTTGGTTCCAAAATACCCGTTAAAAATATTTAAATAATTAAATGCAAGGATCCTCTTTTCTAAAATGTTTATACAAAATTAACTTTGGTCTGTAAGACTAAGTTATTGAAATAATGAAAAATGGTTGCAGGGCAAATGCAATGTTTTGAAGTTCCCAGATCCCAAAAATGCAAAACGAAAATATTTGTCCGTCCATCTGAATGTCTAGATGGATGTATTTTCCACCAATCTACATTTATTTTTAATTTGGAAATTTTGAATGAAATTGAAAACATTTGGGATCTCTACTAGAGCCCTGCATCAAATATAGGGTTTTCCAATAAGAGTGATATGATTCGCAATAATTCAATTGTTGCACTTGCCGTGTGGCACGTAGCCCCGTCTTGTTGGAACCAAATGTTGTCAAGATCAACTTCTTCCAATTTCGGACATAAAAAGTAGGTTATCATCGATCTATACCTTCATTTCGAAAAAAATATGGACCGATGATTCCACCAGACCAAAAACCACACCAAACTGTCAATTTAGGTGAATGTAATAGTTTTTCATGAATAATTTGTGGATTTTCTTCGCACCAGAATCGACGGTTTTGTTTATTTACCGCACCACTCAAATGAAAGTGAGCCTCATCGGAGAAGATGATTTTCTTAAAAAATCTTTATCGTTTTCAAGTTGTTCCAAGACACAATCAGCCAATTCACGACGTTTACGGTGGTCCAATGGCTTCAGTTCTTGAGTGAGAACAATTTTATACGGATGCAAACCCAAATCCTTTCTCAAAATCCGCCAGGTTGTGGTTTGAGACAGTCCCAATTCTTGAGAACGTCTTGGAATCGGTCAAATTGCGGTCTTCAGCAACACTTGCTTGAACGGCAGCAATATTTGCATTACTTCGAGCGAATCTCGGTCTTATTGGCACTTCAACATTATGTAAAGGAAATGTACGCTCAAAATTTTCAACAATTCGACGAACAGCGACCACACTTGGACGATTATTACGACTATAAATTGGCAAAAGCGCACGAAAAGTTGCAATTGGAGAACGAATATTTTGTTAATAAAACTGAATAATTTGTAAACGTTGTTCTTGCGTATATCTCACCATGATCAAATTGTAAACATTACTGAATACAATGCAACAAAAAATGACAGATCATGACATACTACTGTGGACAAACAGTAGTAAGACTTTTTAATTAAAATTTCGCGCGGAAAACCATTCGTCGAAATATTTTTTTTCTATGTTGGTATGACTGTCAGTGACATCTGTGTCAAATGTCGTGTGACTTCTGGCTGTTCAGCAAACTCAAACGACCGCTCCGGGGAAACCGTTTTGAGTTAATGGAAGACATCAAACGTGAATCGCTACGCGCATTGGAGGCTATTCCGGAAATTGACTTTAACAACTGTTTCGAGGATTGGAAAAAACGTTGGCACAAGTGTATTGAGGCCGGGGGGATTACTTTGAGGGGGACGAAATAGATTTGGAGAAATAAATAAAGAATTTTAAAATTTTGAACAAAGTCTTTCTATAGATTTTTTGCACACAGTGTTATATCTCCTCCTTCCAAAAATCTCAATGGATTTTGCAAAGCGTCGTAAGAACGATCGATGATGGTCTTGACTTGTCTACACTGTGTTATCTCTGTGTTAGATCCGTATATCTCGACATTCGTATGCGTCGCCAACCATAACAACTATAACTTCATTAACGGTTGGTGCATTGTATCGGCCTGCGTGCTCCTGAGATGGTACATTGTCTGTTTTGATGACGATCATACAGTTGTTTTTTTGCAGTCTGTTTGATTGTATTGAACAACTGGTCGTAACTTCGCAATAATGGTTCCAAAGTCGTCATAATTTATCGCTCCTCATAAGAATTTTGAATCAGCACCAGGCATTGAGATTAAAGAACCAATTTGATGATACACTTGGCTCTGAGTCCTAAACGATGATTCAAAATTACGACCATCCTCATTCTGAATGATTGTTGTTGGTCCAAATGATGTTATTTGGAAGCTAGAATTGAATTTACGAATTGTACGCAAACACAATTTTGATTGAGGTGTGACTCCAATCAATAGTGTTTTCAGTTGTTTTGGCGGTGAATTCAATGGTCGCAGCAGAAACCGGCCTATTCACTTTTGTATTTGAATACATGGCAGTGTTGGGGTTTTTGTGCATAGCGACGATGACAATCGTGGCCTGTTAAAAAGCAATTTTATTTGCATAAACTGTGGGACTGAGATGAAGCTCAGAGTGAAACCCACCATTGAACAATACTTTTGGGATTGCGGGCGTATGAAACGGGGAGAACGATGTACCAGTCGAAAAAGTTTTAGACATGGGTCATGGTTTACAAATAGCAAATTAACTATCGCCAATATTTTATTGATGACGTATGGGATTTTGGTCAAAGAATCTGCTACATCATTAAATAGAAAGTATTGCTGATTGGAATCAGTACGTGACAGGAACTATCTCCGACTACAAGGCTGAAGGAACAATAACCTATTGGAGGACCACAGATAATCGTAGAAATCGACGAGAGTAATTTCGGTAAACGACAGTACAACAGAGGGCACCATGTCGAGGGACAGTAGATGTTCGGTGGTGTTGAGCAGGAGTCGGGAAAGTGTTTCCTTGTAAAAGTGGACAAAAAAGACAAGGAAACACTTGTCAATTTAATAAAACAATTTATTTTTCCAGGATCAATAATAATCTCAGACTGTTGGAAGGCCTACGCCAGTCTGGGATATGAAGGGTTCAGTCACCTCATGGTGAATCATTTTTATAATTTTGTTGATCCTGTGACCAAGGCCCATACAAATACAATCAAGAGTACGTGGCGGCATGTAAAGGCCACATTGCCGGCATATAATAGACAAAGTGACATGACATTATTCCTAGCGGACTATATGTTTAGGAAACCAGTGAAACATCAAAATGGCGATGAGGTGAACGTTTTTTTTTTTTTTTTGAAATTATTCGCCAAGTGAATTATATTTAATAATTTTGTATTAAGTTTGTGATATTTTAAAATTTATATTTTGAATTATATTTTTTTTTAATCGAAATATTTTTTTTACAGGTGATGGAAATTTGAAGCCAAACATCATGATTTTCATGATTTTCAGCATCCATATATCCAATTGTACCATTATTTCGTTCCATTCCCACTCTTCATGCATCCATAATTTCATGTATCTATAAAAATATTGAATTTTAATATTTTTTAATATTATTTAATATTTTTGGTTAAAAATTATTTATTACCACCGATTAACGTATAAAATTTTAAATTTTAGTTCATTTATATTTCAATAGATGCCACTAGTTTGACGTTTCGAAAAATGCTTAGCAGACACACTTCTTTTAATTCTAAAAATATCCGATTTTGATCAAAGTGGCGCCACCGTCGATACAATGTCAAAACATTTGCGATGCGATACTAAAGCTGTTTCGGAGTTTCTTATGGTTGAACAAACTACCCGCTACAGACTATTTGTCTCCTTCAATTTTATACTTAACAGTGTAAAAAGTACCACATACTTATCTTTCAAGAATTCTTAATGAAACTTCTTATAAAAACTTATAACCAGTCGTAGTCAATCCACTCCCAATTATGTTCATCCAGAATATCAACAAGAGCTTGCTGCGATGTTGACATTCGAAACGAGTACCGATACATACCCGAAAAGCCGAATTGAGTATTTGCTGGAATTGCCGGGACATAGGTCACTTTTTTAAAGACTGCCGCGAAGTGATAACAGGTGCGTTTTGTTTTGGATGTGGCAAGAAGGGAGTAATTAAACCGTTTTGCGAATTCTGCAAGAAGAAGCCATTACCGGAAAACAGAAGGTCGAATGCAATGAGCTCTGGGGCAGTGCGTTCGGCAAGTCCTCAACCCAATCCAACACAAATCTATCGCGACAAACCGGAATAAAGTTACATACGTTGTAAAACGTAAGCAAACCCTGTTGAGCCCAGCATCACCCACCATTTTGTCAATACGAAAGAATTTAGTCACTAGAAATATTATGTATTTTAGGCTGAAACGAAGGATCAGCAAAGAATGTGCTTCTGTTTTCATACACGAGATCGAACTAACCAATCTTGACCCTAGGCCTTATGCCGAGGTAGAAATTAACGATATTCCTATTCGAGGTTTGATGGATAGTGGGGCATCTATTAGTATTCTTGGAGCAAATGCGGTGGAATTTTTAAAAGACAGCCAAATGAGAATTAACAAGATAAATTCGGAGGTGAAAACGGCCGATGGAACTCCAAATAAAATTATAGGTTATGTTAATGCTCCTGTAAAATATGGTAACAAAATTAAAATTGTTCGCCTATTTATAGTACCGTCCTTGCGTGGCGAATTATATCTAGGAATTAACTTTTGGAAAGCCTTTGAAATAGTTCGTCTTTGGAAGTTAATGAACTAAATATTTTTTCCGCAAGCATCATGGTTTATCAATTAACAGAGTTCCAGTCAACGTTACTGAATGAAGTTAAAGAATCGTTTAGAACGTTTGAAAAAGAAGGTTTAGGACGGACTATTTTATTAAATCATAAAATCGATGTAGGAGATACGGCTCCTATTAAACAACGGCACTACCCAGTGTCACCAGAGGTACATTATAAAGGATATGTTAGGGAAAGGCGTTATTGAGGAGAGCCGTAGTGCATGGAGTTCCCCGGTTCTACTAGTACCAAAACCAAATGGGAAAAAGCGGTTATGCCTCGGTTCGCGAAAATTAAACGCAATAACAAAAAAGGATGCATACCCGGCACCTCATATTGAAGGTATATTAGGTCGTCTAGGAGACACCAAATTTATTACCAGTTTAGACTTAAAAGATGTTTACTGGCAAATTCCGTTAACTGCCGACTCGAAAGAAAAAATACCAATTTCGCGTAATGCCATTTGGCTCATGCAATGCGTCCACTTCCATGTGCCGTCTAATGGATATGGTCGTCCCTCATGAATTACGCGAAAACGTGTTTATATACTTAGACGATCTGTTAATTGTATCACCAATCTGCGAGAGGCGGGATTAACGATTAATATGAGCAAAAGCCACTTCGTAATGCGCCAGATTAAATATCCCTCGAAAGTTGATGCTGTTGCTATGTTTCCTCCACCTCTATCGGTAAAATAAGTTCGGAGATTCATGGGTCTAGCTGGCTGGTACCGACGATTTGTAGCAAATTTTTCCGATGTTACAGCTCCCATCACTTCGTTGTTAAAGAAGAATCAACCATTTATGTGGACGCCTGAGGCACAAGCTGCTTTTGAGCGAATCAAATACTTGCTAACGACTGCACCTTTACTGATTAATCCGGACTACACCAAAAGATTTTATATTAGAGCAGATGCCAGCACCGAAGGATTGGGTGGGGTATTGTATCAAAAGAACGAACAAGGTGATGAGCAACCAATTGCCTTTATGTCTTCAAAATTGAATAAGGCCGAGCGAAATTACTCGATTTCAGAGTTAGAATGTCTAGCGGTGGTGAAATCTATAAAAAAATTTCGGGCATATATTGAAGATTTCCCTTTTACAGTCATTACGGATCACGCCGGCTTAAATGGCTAATGTCCCAGAAGGATTTAACCGGCTTTTTAATTGAGCACCAAAAAGGAAGTCAAAATGTGGTGCCAGATACCCTTTCGCGTGTATTTTGCGATATCAAAGAAGAATTCAATGCACAGGTTAGTTCATCATCCAAACCATCGAATTAGATTCTCCCGATTTTGAACATGCGGACTATGTGATTTTACGGACAAAAATAGAGAAAATCCCGGAAATGTTTAAAAATTTCCAAAATCGAATTTACATTCGCATCGAGCGGAAAAATGACCAATGTCTAAACGATATTCCCGTATGGAAATTATACATACCAAAACCTATGACTACAGAAATATTGAAACAGGAACACGACTTGTTCTCACGGCGATGTTCAAACAGATCTATGAATATGTCTCCAATTGTGAGGTGTGCAAAATAACGAAAGCTACTAATACAATATTACGTCCGCCATTAGGCAAAACTGTACTTGCTGAAAGGCCATGGCAATCAATATACATCGATCTAATTGGTCGGTATCCACGATCTTCAAAGGGAAAAACTGTGATTTTGATTATTTTAGACCAGCTGACTAAATTTGTATTATTAAAAACATTGGCTAAGGCCGCAGCTGACAAAATAATCGAACATTTAAAAGAAACCTTCGACATATTCGGAGTTCCTGAGAGCATACATTCAGATAATGGGATTCAATTTAAAAGTGTTGCATACACCAATTTTTACTGCCTTTTATGCACCACAAAGCAATGCTTCCGAGCGATTTAATCGTTCAATAATCGCGGCCATCCGCTCGTATATTAAGGGAAATCATCAATAATGGGGTTTTCATCTGTCTGATATAGCAGTGACACTGAGAAGCTCTGTACATCAGTCAATGAAAAACTCGCCTCATTACTTAATGTTTGGGTACCATCGTATTGATCATGGTAATCAATACCGGATATTGAAAGAAGAAATGTATTAACCGATCCTGACATTCAGTGTGTACCAACAAATTTAAAAATGCCAATTATCCATGACTTAATAAAATGACATTTACAAGATGCATACAAAAAATATGCGCATATATATAATTTACGTACGCGTCCCGTAGAGTACCATTGCGGTCAAACCGTGTATGTGAAAACTTTACCCCAACTCGACTAAATTTACCCCAACTCGACTTAAAACTAAAGTTGTAAAGAGGGTGGGTGTTAATTATGTATTAGCTGATGACACAGACAAAACTATTGGAACTTATCATGCGAAGGACATTTCACCTTAACGGAATCCTAACTAGATGCAAGGCTGATAGCGGGATTTTTTTTATTCAGCTTCGATTAAACGACTACATAGTCATAAATCTAACCTGCCCTGTAACATGCTGTATAAGATAGCGGAAATTTCTCAGCGGAAAATAAGAGATTTCGCTACTCGCCGCAAGTGGCAGCACGATCACAAAAAGAATTTATTTTGTTATATAATTACCAGCGGAAATTTATTATTCATTTTGTATCTCTTTTTTCACTAAATAAAACATCCCAGCGGAATAAAATATTAAAAGTTATCCTTAAAATGACAAATTGGTTGGTCTCCGAAGTAAAGGAACTCGGTAAATGTAATCTTGAAATCTAACAATATTCCGTCTTCCGCCATTCTAACAAACTGACGACGAAACTTGGTTAATAGTATTGATCAAGGGTCAAAACTTATGACAAAATTCTAGGATCTGTTCATGCTGGACTAAACTAGGCCATTTCATAACCAAACCTTTTGAAAAATAAATTTTTTTTATCAATTTATTATCAGTTTCAGTTTATTATCAATACTTTCCGTTGTTTATCTAATAGCTTAGGTCATACTGAGACTACGAGGAAAATTTGGGGAAAATTGATGGATTAGAATTTTCACTATAATTTTTTGATTTTCTGCGGCCATATAAGTTATTCTATTTTTTTGATTTTCTGAAAATAACTTATATGGCGGCAGAAAATCAAAAAATTATAATGAAAATTCTAATTCATCAATTTTTCCCAAATTTTCCAGATAGTCTCAGTATGACCTAAGCTATTAGATAAACAACGGAAAGTATTGGTTACTAGTGGAAGTTTTTGAGACATTGGCCAAAAACTGATAATAAATTGATAAAAAAAATTAATTTTTCAAAAGGATTGGTTATGAAATGGCCTAGTTTAGTTCAGCATGAACAGATCCTAGAATTTTTTCCTAAGTTTTGAACTGCTGATCAATACTTTTTTCGATGACATGTATGGCGGAAAGACGGAATATTGTTAAATTACAAGATTTGATTTACCGAGTTCCTTTACTTCGGAGATCACTCAATTTGTCATTTTAAGGATCACTTTTAATATTTTATTCCGCTAGGATGTTTTATTTAGTGAAAAAAGAGATACAAAATGAATAAAAAATTTCCGCTGGTAATTATATAACAAATTGTATTCTTTTTGTGATCGTGCTGCCACTTGCGGCGAGTAGCGAAATCTCTTATTTTCCGCTGAGAAATTTCCGCTATCTTATACAGCATCCCTGTAACGTCCTAATTTATGTCGATCGAATTTTATCGTATGAAAGTGGAAATTACTATTGTAAAATATAAATAATAAGATTGTGTTGTTGTTGGAAACTACAGGTATGCTTTGTACATCGTGGTCACGGAGAACTTGATATATATATTACGGTTGTGGTACTTAACAATTGCGCATTGGTTGGTGATTATCTGTATGTATCGTCCAAACCAGTATTTTTTTGACTAGCGGTTACTTTTGTGTTTTGCACAATTAATTGATTTTAGTTGGTTTGCATCTGGATTACATCTATCATGTTTTGCTTGACTTTTTGTGCTTTCATAGTTGTTTAAATGAAACGATACCCTTTTAAACAAATTCCGGGAAAAGCATAAAAATTACTGGGAAACGGAAAATAGATCAGCAACCAAATTCCTGGGAATTCCCGCCCGGGACCATCTAACCCGAAGTTATCAATTTTCGGACCGAAGTTCTGATTGCTTCGTAAGTTTTCGGACTCTAACTTAGTAGATGTACCGATAGATTGGCGCATTGAATAGGCATCATTGTGGTCAGTAGCCCTACCACCATATTTGCTACTATAGAATGCATTAACATGCGTCTAGTCGAAAAACCATGTACCTCCCAATTCAAGTGCCAATGCTTTATCCATTGCATCACTTGTCCAGTGCGAAAGCAGCAGCATTTTTATTGTGGACTACATTTTGTTATCAGGTTATTTCAGAATAATTTAGTTTTTCCAAATTAAGTTCTTGCTTAACTGTATAATAGTGAATCCACTATTTTATGTACAGCGGCAATAACAAATTATGCTTCAATTACAATTTTGTTCATTTATGTTCCTAACCATAAATCAAATGTGGTTTCGAGATAGCCTATATAAACTTGATGATAGTAGACGTAATTTATATCTCTTATTTACATAAGAAATCTATAGAGCTTTCATGAAAAAGCACAAAAACAACAATATCAGTATACATACTCGTATTGAGAAAGTGAATAATAATAATACTTTGTATATGGAACAGGCTAGGAAACATAGAATTTATGTCATAACCACAGCATAAATAAAATGTTTTCTTCAGCATGCATATTTTTCATGAGATGATCCACATTGCATACATAATTACCGCGTGCAAGCTCATCTAACCATTTATATTCATCGTAGCGAACGAAAGCTATATTGCATTCCAATGTAATTTTTCAAAAAAAAAAATTGCAAATTGCAAATTGAAAAATTATTAAAAAAAGAAAAACTGTTTGGTTGGAATGGAAATGAATTATACCAATAAAAGCACATAAACACACAAACAAACAGAACTTAAGAGGAAAATAGTAAAATCATATTACAAAAAAAAAAAATACAACAACCCATCACATATATAGAGTACATGGTATTTAGGTCATCGTACAAATCCGCATTGCGTAACTGAAATGAAAATCCATGGAGCTTTTTATGTTTTTTCGGTTAGAGAATGAATAGACCTTTTGTTATATTTGTAATAATTATGGTTTTATTCCATTTTCGTCTATATACCGTATATATGGTACATGTTACATAATATGCTTTCTGTTATGCTTTATGATTATTATGTTGTATTTAAAAGTTAATGCGAACGAAATTGGTTTGGCTTTTATACCATCTAATACGAAATAATTCTACGTGTTTGTGTTAAGAAAAGCTTTTTTCGCGAATATCGCGTGCGCCGCCACATTATACAAATACGTCACGATCTTATAGAATTCATCATTCCAAGGTGGCATTCGTCTCGGTCATTTAAAAAATCATTAAACGAAATGTTTTTATCGCGTATAATTTAGGAATTTTAATTATTCGCCATCTTTGAGTACAATGGAACGCGAATCATTAAATACAAATTTCATTGTTGGACATAAATGTTTAATTGATAACTTATCTGTATTATGTACTTAGATTTGTCTTAATTAAAATCGTGCCGAAATAAAATGAATCCAGCTTAAAGCTTTCCTCATAACGTGATCCGTTTATGTACAAATCATTTCTTCTATATGTTCCTACATTTTTTTTTAGTATATATAGCTTTATAGTAGTATATAGTAGTAGCAGTCGTGTTATTATTATTTTGATTTAATTATGGGCACTTAATTTTAATTGCGGGTAATTATCAATCGGAGGAAACAAAATTTATATTTAGTTGTTCAGTTAATATAAGGATAATGAATATCTACTTATCTTGATGTGTACAACATCAGCAGCAACAACCACAAGAAACCAACGAAATATAATAATAATATAATATAAAAAGATGTTATATAACTTATAATAATTAAGTTTTATTATATTTGCAAATGACACACAAAATTTTACGGAAGATTTACAGTCGCACAAAATTTAAGAGATACGACCATAATAATATACACTTAAGAATAAATAATATAATTTTGGGGTTTTTATTTCGGTACCATAAAATTTATTATCGTACTATAATTTTATAGGTTAGTTTTGTTATATATACATATTATTACAGCCACTGGGCGGACCCCGTTCCTTTTGTTTTTGGTGGAAATGTACGGTCATTTCCATTGCGCTTAATGATCTACTGCAATATATTTTGTCTGTCTATTTTCTCACCCTACTTTACCTCGTACTTTTATTATAGCTAATAATAGTTTTACTTGCCTTTGCGATAATTTAATGATTGACATATTAGTAGAGAACCCGTTGAGATAACCAAAAACCATTCATATAATACATTGCCTGAAAACTTTCCGGTTCCCACTGACAAAGGAGCTACCACAATTTAAATTGTGGTGGAATGACCCACATTGCCATCAAACCAAACAAGTATGGCACAAGTAGCATGATGCATTAAGCATCATTGTGCGTTATCCGGAACCTGATAAAGCCAGCTAGAACCATATAACGTCCAAACCAACTATGAACAAGTAGCACGATGAATTGTGCATCATTGTACACTATATAATATTTCAGCCGGAACCTTATAAATCCAGAAACATATGTTTTTCCGGAAAAAACCTTACAAATTCAGCCGGAACCATACCGTCTACAGCTAAACTAACTATGGCACCAGTAGCACGATGTATTGTGCATCATTTGTCACTACGCGATTTTTCAGCCGGAACCTTATAATTTCAGCCAGAACCTGATAAGGCCAGCTAGAACCATACTACAGCCAAACCAACTATGGCACAAGTATCACGATGCATTGTGCATCATTCTGCACAATATAATTTTATCCAGAAACATAGGATTTTTCGGGGGGGGGAAACCCTTACAAATTCAGCCGGAACCATACTCTCGGGCAACTATAGCTCAAACAAATGATGTTACGTTCAGTGTCAATATTGAATGGATTTGAGATAAATGTGGAACTAATAAATGTGAATTTGAAAAATGTGAGTAAACTAGGCAAACTCAGCTTACATAATGTAAATAAAGTATATAATAGTGAAATAACACTGAAGGTCGAGCCGCTAGATCCACTAGAAAAACAGCAAAAGGTGCTGGTAAGTAACATAACGAGATCACTGAATTTAGGTGATAAATTGTTCAATTTGCGCGGTGTAATTGAGTACGAAAATTTAAATGAGCATGGAGCCAAGAGCAACACCAATAATGTTGTTCTATTTACAAGAACCCAAACCAAACAAAGTTCTTCTCTAAACGATGAAATATAAAACATAGTCAATACGTTATTAGAAAATAAAATAAAGGGTGGTTAAATTTTAAGGGCCGATGTTGATTTTGAATAAAACACAAATTATTTAGGAAATTATTGTCAATTCTTTTTATTATGATAATATGGTATGGTTCAATTATGTATGAAACAATATATCGGCCAAATGGACGCCGCGACCTCGGCGGCACACTTCCACCCGATGGTCCAAATTTTCGATGACGCTTAGGCATAATTGAGGTTCTATGCGGTTAATGTGCCGAATTATCTCATCCTTTAGCTCTTGAATTGAAGCTGGCTTATCGACGTACACCTTTTCTTTCAAATAACTCCAAAGAAGGAAGTCCAACGGTGTCAAATCACATGATCTTGGCGGCCAATTGACATCGCCACCACGTGAGATAACACGGCCATTGAATTTGTTGCGCAAAAGAGCCATTGTTTCGTTAGCTGTGTGGCAAGTGGCACCGTCCTGTTGAAACCACATATCGTCCACATCCATATCTTCCAATTCGGGCCTTAAAAAGTACTTTATCATCTCACGATAGCGAACACCATTCACAGTAACTGCCTGACCGGCCTCATTTTGGAAAAAATACGGCCCGATGATGCCGCCAGCCCATAAACCGCACCAAACAGTCACTCTTTGTGGGTGCATTGGTTTTTCGACAATCACTCTTGGATTATGATTCGCCCAAATGCGGAAATTCTGCTTATTGACGAATCCACTGAGGTGAAAATGTGTCTCATCACTGAAGATGATTTTGCACGATATGCATTTTGATTTGAACGCCCATTTTCATAATATGCCTGAATAATTTTAACGCGTTGCTCGATTATGAATTTTTCCATGGTTCAAATTGAGTTAGTATGAAATTGAGAAATGTCACATTAAATAAATGCAGGAAAAAAACTTGACGTTTAGGTGTGGTTCACATTCAACGTCGGCCCTTAAAATTTAACCGCCCTTTACTATTTCCGTTAAATTTACGATTTTAGTTATATTTGGTTTAAATTTTTTATTTAATTAACACTTTTAGCGGGTCAGGAACTATAATGTGTCTAGATTATTCCAGAAACGTATATTTCTCGATTTATAAGGTTCCGGCTGAAAAATTATATAGTGCAGAATAATGCACAACGAATCGTGTTACTTGTGCCATAGTGGGTTTGCCTGTTATATGGTTCTATCTGGCTTTATCAGGTTCTGGCTGGATTTATATGGCTCCGGCTGAAAAAGCATATTGTGCACAATTATGTTCAATACACCGTGCTACTTGTGCCATAGTCAGTTTAACTGTAGTGGGTATGGTTCCGGCTGAATTTGTAAGGTTATTTCCGAAAAAACTTATATTTCTCGATTTATAAGGTTCCGGCTGAAATATTGTATAGTGCACAATGATGCACAATGCATTATGCTACTTGTGCTATGGTTGATTTGGCTGTTATATGGTTCTATCTGGATTTATCAGGTTTCGGATGGAATTATAAGGTTCCGGCTGAAAAAGCATATAGTGTACAATGATGACGTTGTCGTTATATAACGCGAAACGCTACCAGTCTTCTTGAAAGATTTTCACTACAACAATGATTATAAATACAATGGGCAGGATGTTTCAACTGGCAATAAATATTAAATTTGAAAAAAGTAAAAGGGAGTTCGAACCTATTTTAGTAGAAGAAGCAATCGAAGCCTTCAATTTCTTCATCAAGAAATGCCAAAGAAACACATCCTATCAGGACCTATACAAATAATGGCATCCAGACTTCGAGGAGCAAAAATAGTTACACACATTACATCGCACTGTTTATTTGTATGGCTAATAAAGGCAGTACATCTGGGTGAAGAAATTTCAATTACGAAGATGAATTTACGCTCACATTTAAAGTGACAATGGACCAAATTTTGTAGGTGCAGCTAAGGAATTAAGAAGAATAGTGGAAACAGCAACACGAAATGAAGTCGTGGCATTTTATACCAAAATGGTATTTTATACCACCAAGGGCACTCCACTTCGGCGAACTTTGGGAGCTGCCGTGAAACCGACGAAATATCACTTAAACCGAATCGTAGGGGAAAATTTATTAACGTATGAACAGTTCATCCAGATTGAAGCTAGATATATTAACCCCAGCTCATTTCTTGGTTGGTGATGCTGTCACTTTACTATCCGAAGATAAGTTGGTTCATACAGAAATTAATAATTTTCTCATTGGTAGCATATCTAGTTAATGATGCAGCACTTCTGGAACAGGTGGCACCATGAATATTTATTAAATTTACAGCAACGCTGAAAATGGTCTAATCCAGCTAATAATTGGAACGTTGGCGATCTGGTAAATGGTTGATGGATCACACCGACGATATTATTCCTGGACAAGACGGATTAGTGCGTGTAGTCAAGCGCTTTACTTTCTGAGTCAGATGAGCCATGGATAATCGCAGCGGCTCTGTCTAAATTTTATGACGATATTTGTTGATTTTTGTACGATTGGCGTATCAGCTGCGGAAGTAGACGTCATAATTTACGAAGACTTTGGTAGGTCTGAAGTGAAAATTAAATAATTACCAAGCACACTGCTTTGTGGTACTCCTTCCAGAATGTTTTTCTTTTTAGAAACTCGTCCGATTTAGAGGTATTGTATTTGACATAATATCCCTGATTTGACATAAGTTGGTAAATTTCTGGCAATTTAAGATTCATTTTATGAAGCAGACCCCCGATCAAAATTAGCGGGCGGCGTAGCAGTATTTTTTCCCTTCATATGCTGACCCTATTTATGCAGCGACTGGGTGCACTTGTTCAATGGTTCCGTGCTCGGCTCTGAAATCAAATTGATGATTAGGGATGATATTTTGTAGTTCCGGATTAATATTTTCGATAATTGCTTTTTCGACTACTTTCGAGGTGATTGGCAATAAGCTTACTGGTCCAGATGACGAGACTTTGCTAGGATCATAGCCAGGCTTCGGGATCATTTTTATATCTGACAGTTCCCAGTGCTCATGAATATATCCTGATTCATAAATTGCATTGCATATTTGAGCCAATCGTCCAAAGGCACATTCAGGCATTTCTTCAAGCATTTCACCTGTACTTCCATCATACCCCCGGGCTTGTTTTAATTGTATTTGATGTGCAATAATAAACTTAACTATGAATTCTTTAATTCGAATTTCCTCTCAAGTCTGATTACTACATTTTCTGTTTGAACCATCGATAATCCCAAGTTTGAAGAGTGAATACACTTTAAAAGTGATTAGCGAAGACATTTTCCCGTCACTTCTAGCCCATTCACTGATAGGAAGTCGTATTGGCGGGTTTGGTTGCTGAGGCCGTTTAAGCTTTTTAGTGGCCTTCCATAATGAATATAGTTTGTGCCCGAATAAGGAGATAATTCATCTTGACTTTCCAGTCACATTAAATGGTAAATTTTAAGAAATTGTCCAATGTTCGGTCGTAATAATCTTACCACCAGCAGGCTGTGCGTGCTATAGTGGATAAATTCGAGTCAAAATATTCACTATTGGATGTTGAGACAATGCATCGGTCGGATTACCGAAAATATCGCAGCCGTAAGGGCTTCTGTTCAAAATGAAGACAATGGAGTTCGCTATCATGCCATGCTTGAAGACAACTTTTTGGCCAGAATTGGATGGACTTGACATCGGTGATATGTAGTTCCAACAAGATGGTGCCACATGCCACATAGCTGAAGAGAAGTTTGGTAACAGTGTAATCTCGAGAAATGGATCGGTCAAATGGCCATCTCGTTCATGCGATTTCACACCGTTGGATTTCTTTTTATGGGGTCATAACGTTGGATTTCTTTTTATGGGGTCAAGTCAAGTCACCGTTCCGGCCGATATATGTGAAAGAGTTGTGGAAAATTGGCTCCAAAGAATCAATCGCTGCAAACGTGCTTCCTTTTATAGAAATAAATTTCCTAAGCAATCGTTCCAATCCATCAGAATATTTCCAAAAACCACTATGAATTTCTGTGCAACAACCGTTCTAAATAATGCATGTTAATTATACGGCCGACCGATGGAATGAGGTACTTGGCAAATTCAACATTAAGTATGCATCAAGTCCTTTCCAGAAACCACTGCACAAATAAGGGTCTCTCGACCTTTTAAACATAAAATATTTCGTACAAGATTTGTACAACAACCAAGTAATACCTGTTATTTCTATAACCAACCCATGAGATCGACCAATTGACACTTTCAGCATAAAATACACACCAAGACCTTTTCAGAAACCACTAGAAACCATTTATATGGCCGGCCCCCGGTATCGGCCACTTGGCACATATGGGGTCTCCTAATTTTTAATATTTTTAGAACAAAATTTTTCGTCGAAGATTTGTGCAACAATCATTCCAAATAATCCTGATATTTGTACGGCCAACCAATGGGATCGGTCACTAGGCATTTTCGGCATAAGGATCACATCAATACGTTTCCAGAAATTACTGTCTATGTAGAGGTCTTTCGATTTATTTATCAATGAAATTTATCAATTTTTTCCTAAATGTTTGCTTTTGTGTTTAATCAACATTTAGGGGAACAAATTATAAATGGTTATCCATATACGAAAATTTTGTTATTTTTTTAGTTAGATATGGCCAAATCGATCTCTAATACGGACATATTAGCTAAAACGATGACGTAACGCTGTGTAGACGGCTTAAAAAATTAGGTCTCTCGTAATGGTAGTATAGGTTCATTTTATCGCAATTTGATTTAGACGTCGATTTCACCCTTCTGTTTAAATGTGCTCCATTTTCTACGAATAAAATCGATGAAGTTGTAGACATAAAGTGACGTCATCAGCAAAAACCAATGTTGTCACTGGCCATAGTTGACGACGGCTCGGTATTTCACATTCGTTCATCGAGGATCTTGTTCTTCTAATAGACAGAACATTCTAAATTTGTTCAAGGTTGATTAGTTGCAACTTATTTATGAAGAGATGGGATCATTTAAGTCATTTTAGTGCACGACCTGGAAATTACCTTTCCTATGAAACTAACTGAATATGTAGTAGTAAATTAGAATTTTCATTTTTACCAAATTCAAGTGTGTTGATAAACGAGGACCATAGAATAAAAAATTGAAATAGATGAATAAAACATCATGCAGTGGCAGTTCAGCAGATAGATCCACTTCTGGATGGATAAGGCCATAAGGGCTCAGGAATATGCTGAACATTTCTTGTAAACTGTTTTTGACAGGCAGACAGTTTTTGTATAAATATGTTTATCGCCAAATAAATTAGAATAAAGTAAAATTCAAACACAAGTGCTTGTCCTCAGTAAAAGATCCCGCCCGTGGTAATCTATTATTAAAGTGAATCATTTAGAGCTCGGTCCAGCCAACACAAACGCATGCTGGCTAAGAGTGCAGATTGTAGGAGCATCTTGGTATATACGTAATGCAATATTATACATCGTAATCTCAAAAACAAAAAAGTAGCAGACACAATACAGCAGCACTTCAAAATATACCATACTAAGTTAGAACAGTAAAAGAGGGCAAGGACAATAAAAAAATTTACAGACGAATTTACGTATTTAGTTGCGAAATAATGTCGCTAATGCTAGCAGAACTCATCGAGCAGATCGTTACAAGATACTAATAAGTAATAATAGGCTAATTAAAAATGTTGGGCTCTCCATCACTTCCAACTCAAACTATGGGTTCTGCTAACTTTAGAAAAACTTAGTAAAACCCAAATCAAAAATGATTTAAAAATAATTGGAAAATTGAAGGATAATTTTAGGCTAATCAAATGAACCATTAAAAATTTTTTTGGTTTATTCGTTCTAGAAAAAATTTAAGCTTTTCCACTTCAAAACTAGCAGAGCCCAAATCAATAGTAGGACCAAAAAATGAAATTAGAAGGCAAAAGAAGAGTAATTAACATTCCAATAATTAAAGGATCATTAAGGCCTAATCAAATGTCCCTTTAAGGCTCCACTCGTTTTTGACAAAACTATATAGGTTATTTTATTTAAAGCTAGCAGAATTCAAATCGCAAATCGGACCAAAATTGAAATTAGAACGCAAAGTGGGATCTATTGGCATACAAATGCGTTTAGGCTCAATTTTGAACTCTACTCGTTCTTGACCATGTCTTAGGTTATTTAGTTTAAAGCTAACAGTGGCCTAATCAAAAACCGGATCAAAAGCGAAATTAACGTGTGGCCCATCTAACGGTTGCAATTTAATTTGGCTGTAATTCAAAGACGAATATACATTGCCATTAAGTATGGAACACAATTTTTCAGAAAATTTTCAATTGTATGGGCTCCTATCTTATCAATGGTAACTTCGATCTTGGATAGTCTCTAGATGGTCAGCGTAATATTTATCCTTAATGATCAAGTCGTAGCTGTGTGTTGACATCTCCGTTACGGCTGATTATTCGGTCCCCGAAGACAGTGTGCAAAAGACCGATTGTTGCGTTTGCTGTGTGTCAAGCTGCGCTGTCCTGTTGAAACCGAATGTCGCATATGTTCTCTTGAATTCTGAAAAGGACCAATGATGCCGCCGGTCCAAAATCCAACAGTCACTCGTTGTGGATGCATCAGCTCCTCCATGGTGGATTTGTTAATCTCAAAAAGCGACAATTTTGCTTGTTCACGTAGCCTCCGAGGTGAAAATGAGCTTCGTAAAAAAAGATGATTAGCGAACCGAAAACGTTGCTGATGGTGATTTTGCTTCAGCTCCTGCACTGATTGAACTTTGTTTGATCATACCGAGGCCTTTACGCAAAATCCTCATCACAGAAATGTTCAATTTTTGAGCACGATGGCGAGTAGATGTTGATTCATGGTTAGACACATTCTGAGCAACAGCTGCCATGTGCTCGGCTATACTGTATGTTGGTGCTCTAAATGCATGTGCACGTGTTGATTTATTCAACAATAATCCAGTTCCACGAACTCGGTTCACAAATTGATCCACAAATTGCCTTATAGGCATTTAATTTCTACTGAATTTCCCACGTCTTACAGTTTGGGTAGAACACTCACCACCTTGAAAGTAAGTATTCAATATTTCTCAATTTTGTTCAAGCATAAAGCTACCCATTTCGTAAATGTCAATCATTAAAATAATTTTCTATCATAACACGAATGATGTAAGTGTTATCACAGTCGAAATAACCGGTAGAACGCAAACCAAGATTTATTGATCATCAAACAAATTTAGGCTCATTATGGCCTAATCAAATGCCTTATTAAATTTAAAATTTCACTCTTTCTTGACCAAGCTTTAGATCATTTAATTTCTAGCTAGCAGAACCTAAATCTCACCAAAATCGGAATTAGAACGCAAACCAAGATCTATTGACATATAAATAAATATCGACCAAACGGCTTAGTGGTTAACACAACTCTGAATCGGTGTCGAAATGCAAAACTCAAAGGCCACCCCATCTTCAATGTCAGTACTATATAGGCTCGCATAGGGCTATGAAACGCGCAGATGGTTCTGCATAAATCAGACATATAGCCGTACGTCCTCGATTTGGCTATTGCGTAAGGTAGGCTGTGAAAAGCGAACTGGGAAAGAGTTGGGTGTGTTTTGGGCCCAAAACTGGCCATTTGATTAGTCCATATTGAGCCTAAAATTATTTGTATGTCAATAGATTGGTTTGCGTTTTGATTTCGGTTTTGGTCCGAAATTATTTTCGAATTGGGTTCGGCTAGTTTTGAAATGAAAAAGAAGAATGTTTTTCTAGAACGAAAGTACAAATAGATTAGCCCTGAATTAGCCTTTTATTTACCAATTGTTTTTAAATTGATTTTTGATATTGGTTCTGCTAACTTCTTTTATAGCTAGCCGGACCCATCGTTTTAGTTGATAGAGACGACACTAGCTTTCGATCCTTGGGTATGCGTAGAGTACGACAAATTCGTCCAGTCAAAAGTCTTACCTTTTCAAAAATATTATTAAACTGAGTTCATGTTAAGTACTATGTCTGCAACCTGTAATACTTGCTCTTCCAACATTACCAAGGGAAGATTTCCTGGTGTCAAATGTGGGGGACCGTGCGAGAAGCCTTTCCATGTCAAATGTGCTCGCATTTCGGACGATCTTCTGAGAGACATTAAAACTCGATCGGTTAATTGGTTATGCGAAGACTGTAGATCGACATCGAACCAATCTATTATGGATGACGATCAGGTTTTGTCGGATTCTGGTAATACGAATGTAAGTTTGTCCGATGTCATGATCCAGCTTAAGCGTATGGAAAGAAAGCTTTCAACATTGGAAGACTTGAAGAAAATTGTAACATCGTTAAAGCATGAAAATGATGATATTAAGTCGAGAGTGTGTCTTTTGGAGGAACAATTGTTAAAGCAGGCCTCAATAATACATCAACTAGAAGCTGATATGGATAGACCGATTCAACAACAAAATATTTCCAGCATTGTTATCAGTGGCTTACCATCTAACCATGAAGACATTCGTGGTCTAATCACTTGTGCTATCAAAAAAATCGGGGTTGATATGAGTGGTGATGACATTGTATCTCTTGAGAAAGTTCACAAAAAAATTATCACAACTTCAGTACATCAAAACAAATCAAAGGTTATGCTAAAAGATATCTTTATTGTAAAACTAAGCTCTACTGAGCTTAAAAACAATATATTGACACACATTAGAAAGCACAAATCACTTTCAACAGAAGATCTGGGTGTCTTTTTACCAATAAATCACCCTGTACAGCGCATCTACATAATGCATCGATTGTCAGCGTTCCAGTCCAGATTATACCGAGAAGCTAAAAATATAAAAACACTGTATAAGTACAATTATTTGTGGTGTAAAGCTGGACAATTATACTTACGGAAATCGGCGGAGTCTGATGTTCATCGAATTTCTTCGTTCAATGACATTTTTCGGATTAAAAATATTCACTGTCCTATTGAATCCAGTGCATCTGCTTGATCTACCTGGGAGTCTGCAATTATATAGTTTGTTAAGTATTGAAATGCATTTACCTGTACAAGCTCAATGTGTATCCTCTGTTGTGTTATTATCCCATCTTACAAAGATTCCATCACTACTACTGTCTATAGTATTGTTTATTTACATTTTGTTGACAGTTTTTATTTTGATTTTGATTTTGTGTTTAATTTCTTTAAAGTTGGTAACATTCATTTTTAATACTGTAGATAGTAAGCATGATGGAAGTTGTTTTTTAGTGCGTTGCGCATCTTCAAACTTTCTCAATTCTTTGAATTATTTTAATCTATATGTGTGCTTATACTCTAAATATTATCATTAAGTGTGTACTATATTTAACAGTTTATTTTACGATTATCGCTCATTATTATCGTTGTATGCAATATATTTTTGATTATCGTCTCTTACAATGTTAATTCGGTATAGTATATTACATCAAAACATTCGAAGTTTAAAGCAAACTTTGATTTATTTAGTACGTTTATAGCCAGTCTGAAAACACAACCAGATTTAATTTATGTTTCGGAAATTTGGATTTATTCTAATGAAAGTACCGAATTCTATTTGCCTAATTACAATTTTAATGCATGCTGTAACGATAATTACCGTGCCGGTGGTGTTGGTGTATTTATAAATAAAAATCTAAAAACTGAATCATGTTATAATTGTAATTGGAGTTCAGTTGATGTTCTTCGGTTGGACATTCAACTAGATAAAACTGTTTGGACTTTTCTATGTTTCTACCGTTTTTGCAATAGCGACGTTAATGTTTTTTGTAACGACTTGGATAACTTGCTCGAAACAATCAACAATAACAATATAGTTATCTTGGGTGATCTCAATATCAACTTGTTCAATGTTAGCAGTTTTAACTACCAAACATTGCTTGCATCATATGGATTCGTCAGTATTTCTAATAATCCAACCAGGAATTTATCATGTCTAGATCATGTGTTTGTTAAATCCAGTAATACATACAATTTTACGACTGATAACTTACCAATTCAATTTTCGGATCATAATTTAATTACACTATTTATCTGGGCGGCTTCAAATAGCCAAGTTAAATGCAATAGTGAGTATTTCTCGAAAGTAAATTATGGCAAGCTTAGGGATCGCCTCTTAGCTGAAAACTGGGACCTTGTTTATAGTGAAAAGGATTGTAACATAGCATTCAACAATTTCTTCAAAATTTTCAATTCTCATATTGATTTCTGCAAAGATAGAATTACTTCTCAAAATAACAAGAAATTAAAACCTTGGATGAATTCATATCTTCTAGGCCAAATCAATAAACTTAAAAAATTTTCTAAGAAACTAAGAATGCATCCAAATAACGCTCGGTTAGCTAATTATGTCGCAAAACTTTCTAAATACGTGAATAATAATGTTAAACGGGTTAAAAGGTTATATTACAAAGATAAGTTTGAATCAGTAGGAAACAATTCTAAGCTTATGTGGAAGGAAATCGATATCATTTTGGGCAGAAATTCATACACGAACCAATTAACGCAAATTTATAAAAATAAATCTGACCATGTTCTCTCGGATAAGCGACTCATTTGTGATGAATTTAATAATTTTTTTATCAATGTCTCAACTGAATTAACTTCCGATCTTATTCAAAATGGTACTTATAACAGTGAAGAGTACAAACGGCATATTTTGGGAAACCGGGATAACTATTGCACTTCTTGCTACTTCGATGAAATCAATTCTTTTGAGATTCTACTCGAAATTAAGAAATTAAAAAACAAATACTCTAAAGGTTTCGACGGTATCGACAATGTGATTATTAAAAATTGTACTTGGTATCTGGTTGACGTATTGAAGTTTCTTTTTAATTTAAGTTTCAAGAGCGGAATTTTTCCAGATACTTTAAAAACAGCTGTTGTTATTCCAGTTTTTAAAAAGGGTGATGCTTTACAACTTAATAATTACAGGCCAATTTCGCTATTGAGTCCATTTTCCAAATTATTTGAAAAATTAATAAAACGAAGATTGGTTTCGTATCTTGGTAAAATTAAATTTCTCAATGACCACCAATTTGGTTTTACAGCTGGACAATCTACTGAAGAAGCTCTCCTGCATTTCCTTAGTAATATATACCTAGCTATTAACGACTCTAAGAAATGCTCAGCTGTTTTTATGGACATTTCGAAAGCATTTGACACTGTTAACCACGATATACTACTTACAAAATTATCAAGTATCGGAATAAGAGGCAAGTTGTTAGATTGGTTTACCAGCTACCTCCGTAACCGAAGTCAAATTGTTAGAGTTAATAAGGTGAATAGCTGTCCAGGCCATCTTAAATGTGGTGTTCCTCAAGGCTCAGTTCTGGGACCTTTGTTGTTTTTAATTTATTTTAATTCCGTTTTTGAAATTAATCTTACTGGCTGCGCTACAGCGTTCGCAGATGATTTGGCATTAACCTATGCGTCCAACGATTACATTGAAATTCAACGTTTTATTGAAAGTGACTTATGCATTCTACGTAAATGGTTTTTTTATCACCGACTTGTAGCTAGTGATAAGTCTAGAGTTATGCATTTTAGGCGTCCTGACACAACATTTGATCAAATCTTTATCAAGTATCATGTACACTCATGTGATAAGAACCTATGTTCTGAGCAGTGCTTTGATCTACTTTGCGTGAATGAGTTTAAATATCTAGGTGTTACAATTGATTCTCAGCTTAATTGGACGTCCCACCTAAATAATATCAGGAAAATTGTGATTACTGCCGTGTATAAATTTTATAATCTTCGACCTTTGTGTCCTTCTTATGTTTTGCGAAGGTTATATCATGCTCTTGTAGAATCAATCATAATGTATGGGATTACTAGTTGGGGTGAAATTTACTTTGCTAATATTGTCGATCTTTTTATAGTGCAAAAAAGAATTGTTAAATTAATTTACGCTCGTCCGACAGTTACACCCACAATTCCGCTTTTTCGTGAGTTGAATTTGTTGCCTCTGAGGTATCTATATGTGTTTAAAGTATTGAAAATGTTTTTTCTTCGCAGCAATAGTTACCATAGTCGCATATATCACGCGTATAATACGAGAAATCCAAACAATTTTGTCGGGCTTCGTTGTAATAATGAAAAATTTAGAAGATTTTATTTATACATGGCACCGTATTGGTTCCATCTCTTACCGAATCACATTAAAATGCTTCCATTGGAGCGGAAACACAAATTTCTGAGAGAAATTCGGATTTGGCTGCTTGGCATCGATGATATCGAGCAATATTTTTAGTAAAGAAATTAACTGTTTATATGATATCCAAATGATTCGTAGAGTAAACTTAGAATAATAACAAATCTAAACTGAGCTTGTATATGGTATATGTGGAAATTGTATTATAAATAATAAATATTATTTTTATGTCAATTATAAATTCTCTTTGCTCCACTACAGACATAATGTCTAAAGGAGCTGTACTTTAGTTCAAATTTTAAATTGTAACGGGTGTTTTTTTAGGAGGTTTGTTTTTCCGATAGATGTCGTTTTATTTTATGACAGTTGTTTTGACAGCTCAAAGTGGCATTTCTACTCAGTATTGTTTGGCAAATCATTATGAATAGGTTAACTCCAGAACAACGTTTTCAAATCGTGGAAATTTATTTTCAAAATCAGTGTTCAATTAAAAATGTTTATAGAGCACTTCGTGAATTTTATGGTGCACATAATCGTCCGTCAGAGACCACCATAATGAACGTAATTACCAAATTTCGGTCTACATTCACTCTTTTGGATGCCAAGCCACCGACAAGAATGAGAAGAGTTCGTACAGAAGAAAATATTGCTGTCGTTGAGGCCAGTGTCGAAGAAAACGACAATTTATCGATTCGTCGTCGTGCTCAGCAAATTGGACTTTGTCCATCGACTTTATGGAAAATTTTACGTAAAGATTTGGGTTTGGTGCCATACAAAATTCAATTGGTGCAAGAATTAAAGCCACACGACCATCGTTTGCGCCGTGAATTCAGTGATTGGTCGTTAAATCAATTGAACGAAGATCCATTTTTTTACCGTAAAATTCTCTTCAGTGATGAGGCGCATTTTTGGTTAAATGGATACGTCAACAAACAAAATTGTCGCATTTGGAGCAAAGATAATCCACACGCCGTTCTAGAATTACCAATGCATCCTGATAAATGTACTGTTTGGTATGCGGTCTATGGGCTGGTGGGATCATCGGTCCATATTTCTTTAAAAATGAGGAAGGACGACGCGTTACCGTGAATGGAAATCGATACAGAACCATGTTAAATGAGTTTTTGTTGTCAAATCTTGAAGATATGGATATGAATGAAATGTGGTTTCAACAAGATGGTGCCACTTGCCATACAGCACGTGAAACAATCGACTTATTGAAAGAAACTTTCAACGACAACATTATTTCGAGAAATGGTCCGGTGAATTGGCCTCCGCGTTCGTGCGATTTGACGCCACTCGATTACTTTTTGTGGGGATACGTGAAGTCATTGGTTTATGTGGATAAACCTCAATCGATTGACGCTTTGGAAACCAATATTCAACGTGTCATTGCTGACATACGCCCTCAAATGCTTGAAAAAGTGCTGGAAAATTGGACCTCCAGAATGACATTTGTGAAAAATAGTCGTGGTAGCCATATGCCAGAAATTGTGTTTAAATGTTAAATGCCAAAAAATTATCTACCAAATAAAAAAAAATGTTGGTCATTTCATAATTTTATATGTGTTTTATTCAAAAAAAAAATCGGCAACCTCTTAAAAAAACACCCTTTATATTTATATTTTTCACTTTTTATTACCTTTTGTAATTTGAAATAAAGATAATAATAATAATAATAATAATAATAATAATTTCTCTTCCGAAGTCCTATTCGTGGGTTAATTTTACGATTATTGTTTCTGCAACCTGAAGTTCATTCCCATCTTTATCCTCATCATTAACACTACTTCTCGCTTGTAAGTATAATGGTAAGCCTGGAATAGCTTCATCAGTATTCCATTGGGGTGGCAGAGTTCTCAGGAAGGGTGGATAAGTAGATGAGTTCTCTGTATGTTATGCCACGCGAGGCGGCGGCTGCTGCATTTTCTTGCTTTTGCAACTTTTCCACCTTGTTGTTGGTAACATTTTCTTGATCTCTCGAAATTATATTTGCCACAAATGTTTTGAAGCGGCTTGGGTCACCTGTTATCCAACATAGTGTTATGGTTGGTCTGACCAAGCATACGTATTGATGTCTCCAAATTTCATGGTATATCCTGTAAGTGTTTTATCAATTAATTGTGACAATAATAAGGCCGCAGTTAATTCGAGACGAGGAATTGATATCCTTGTTTTGACTGGGGCAACTCGTGTTTTGGACATTAGTAGTTGGGTTGTTATTTCACCGCTGCCATTGCCCTACAATATGTCACTGCATCATATGCTTGATTAGTGGCGTTACTGAAACCATATAAATCAGCCTTACATACTGGTGTAGTTTATCTAGCGATGAATTTTAATCTCGTCGAGCTGTGACAGTTCAATTTGAAGCTTAGCCATCTTGCATTTGGCTATTATATATGTCGGTTGTTGCTTGGCTTGACTGCTGTGTTTCGTTCTTGCTTTGTTTCCCAGTTATTATTTGGCTGCGCCGTTAGGTGCTGATTACTTTGAACATAGTAGCCTATATAATTATCCATAGTATCTTGTAATATTCTGATGGCTGGGTTCCACTAGCTTCAGGGACGTGAGCAATGCCGTAATTCTATTCAAACTGACAATGTTCCAACATCACATTCAGAACCCGAACTAAAATTTCAAGTTCATAATACATATTTAAAAGCTAAATTTCATGAAAATCGATTTCAAGAAATCAATCTTAACCGGCCAACCGGCACTGTGATTAAACCTTTGGCGATTGGATCGGGAGGTACCGGGTTCGAATCCCGATAGGAGCAGATCTCATGGGCCAACCCATCTTCCATGCCAGTACTATGGCCAGTGCTATGGCTGGCATGCAATGTGCAGATGGTTCTACGTAAGTCGGACCTATAGCCATACGTCCACGATTTGGCTACTGCGCAAGGTAGGACGTTAAAATCGAACTGTGAAAGAGTTGGGAGTGCTTCGGGCCAGAACAGATTGCATAGATAATAATTCTGATATTCGGAATTTTGAAATACGGAACGAAAATTTCTGGGATTTTGGTCTCAAGTCGTTTCGTAACAGTGTAATGCCTCTATACTTCAAAATCTTTGGTGGTCATAAGGAAGGAAATTATTATTATCTTTTGTAACATCGGAATTCAGCCACAAAGCATAAAGCGATTCGAAAATACTACACAAAACCTTAATTTTAAATATTTGCGATATGCTATTTTGCGGATGACTTAATTCTTTGGTTTGCTTATTTATTCTTTTATAACCGAAATTAAATATCATGAAGAAATACTCTTCGTCTTTGCTGATATTATAAACAGGATGGATGGTCAAACCAGAAATAAAAATTCAAAATTTACTGGACCCTTGTCAAACAATTATCCATGAAAATGAAAATGGTTTAAGCTAAAAACATAAAATTATAGATTTTTTGTATTCCGTTTATGATGTTGTTTTTTTTTGTGATGTACAATGTACCATTTTCCTAAATCTCATCTAACCATCACACAAACGAATAAAAGACGTGAATAAATTTATGGTTTGAGTTGTGCAGCCACGAAAAATGGCTTACAACTTCATTTTATAAAGTACAAAAAAAACCTCAGTCTTTCATCTTTTACGCTGTGTGTGTGTGTTCATTTCGACAGAAAGCACAAAAAAGACGGCGAACATAAAAAGTGCAGCTTTGTCGCTTTTTAGAAAAAAATAATAAGTTTTGAAAAAGTTTGATTTAAAAATTTCGTTTCTTATCCGCTCCCATTTTCGTTGTTTGTTTAATCCTCAAACATTTTCATGTCTTGTTGTTTAAAGACGAAAAATAAATTTTCAATTTCAGTTTGTTAAGTTCTTTTCTGAAAATCTATATGTATGAACAATAACACCATGCAACGAATGTCTGTGTAAACATATACAGAATTATATGCAGAAAAAAGTTTATTCAAAACTATCTGTTAGCGCAGCGACAGAAATGTACACACTCAAGCGAAAGCAACAAGTTGGATACGTATATTTGACGAGGCGAGATGAATGAATTTCCATCATTTCTCACAGTCACGATTTTGAATAAATTTTTGCACCAAAACTTTTCGTTTATTCAAGGGATGATCATGTTTCCAAGTTTGTTTAGTTAAGTGGATAAATTGAATCAAATTTACGTAAGTGTGCATAGCGCAAACTACATTATAATACTCCGCACATATACGTTTTGAATTATGGTTTCGCCCACAATCTTTTGAAAGTGTAATATCCATAAATTGTTCGCTCTTTTCGAAAATAATTTAATATTTCGTATATATTTGTAAGACTATACGTAGCACAGCAAATATTGTTATATTTTCATCTATATATATACAAGCACATAAAAATATACATAGCTTTTGCATAATCATAAAAATGAAATAAATTTATCATGTCTACCGAACATAGCATCCATACGATAAAATATTGTGCCATTCATATATCGAACGGCATATCATAAATGTTTTGACTTTGTTGCCATAAAATTGATGGGTGTTGTACTCGTTATTTATGTACGTAGGATATACGATAAGATCGTTTAATCAAAAAAGCTCGATTTAATAATTAGCATAAAAAACGAAACCTTAAAACCGTGGTACAAAATATTTAATTTTATGCGCGCCATAACATTAAGACCTTTGATGACATTATTATTTAAGTAGCAACTTTTCGCTTCTCCTTTTCCTTTTCACTTGTTTTTGGATCCTGTTTTTAAAATCCTCTCACAGCACAACGTTATTATTGTAACGTATTTTTGTACTTAAAGGAATGAATACCAACAGCACAAAAATAAAAAATCTTGACCTTTTTGCTTTTCAACAAACAATTACACCAATTTCCCCCCTCTGTATGTTTTCGACGAAAATGGCAAACCAATAAAAATACCAAAACGGAAAACTGGAATTAAAAACAAAATAATGGAAAAATCTATGGGGAAAACTAAGAGGGTGATAAACAAAAATAAAAATTTATTGTTTTTAATCTGTGGGGAATTTTTATTGTTTAATTGTATACGTTGGCTAAAAATAGGTCACCTTTAAGATAGGAATGTCTCAAAATGGTAAAATTTTAATAAATTTTAATAATACATGATTGGGTTAGGGTTAGGTGGACGAGCTAAATGTTGTGTTTGGGTATCAAGTAGAACCCATGAATCGATTTATCCGCCGGAACTTGGGATAGGGATAATCGGAAAAAATTTGTTTGCCGAAATTAGTTACAAAAATGGTGGGTGATTATGTTAGGGCCAACACCTGTCTATCTTTTATCACGAATGTAAGTTAGCTAACTAACTTGATCACGTTGCACAAAACGTGCCCAACCTCTCACATTCCATAGAAACGCCATACCATAATATTATTGTCGAATATGAAGTTGCATTTCCGACCTAAATGCAAACGACCTAAATGGATGTGTAGTTTTAAGTAAAAGCGTGAAATCTCTAATTAGAAAATAAAGTGAGTGGTTGTTAAGCCACGATAAAAAAATTATTTTTTAGTTTTTATAACGGAAAGAATTTAACCGGCGCCCGAGCAGAGACCATCTAAGTATTGTGAAAGTAATAAAAGTGGCTCACGTAAAATTTCATTTTCATTTCATGAAATAAAGTTAATATAGAAAGCATATAAAAGTAAAAATAATAAAAGTGAAAACTAAAAATAATATAAAGTGAAGTGAAGCAACGTTATAAAAGGTCTTAACGAAAGTAAAACCTTGCGGCAAACTTTTTCAAAAACTACGAGCAGCACGACAGTTGCAAGTAACGACATAAAACACCGCGAAACTATATACGGAGTAAGTGACGGGAAACAAGGCCTCGTAGTAGTGAATAAACAAACCGGAGTCTTAATGCGACAAATATAGCTTAAGACAGCCGACCGGACAGTCAGTATTGAAGACGACGATTTGGTTTCCACACGTAGAAGACATAATTTCATCGGGTACGTGTGCATCTAATATAAAAGTTCACCAAGAAAAGAATGCAGGTCTTACATTCTGTCATCATATTGCTGTAAGTGATCTTTCTATTTAAATATTTGTATAAATATTTCTCAGAATTTTCAAGTGCTACTTCAATTTTTTTTAAATAAATAAATAAATAAAATAAAATAATAAATAAATAATACCTTGATAATAATACCAGACATATTAAAAAGCCTTAGAGAATTCTCCGGCCAGGTTAGCGAATATAGCTCCTATAAAAAGAGCGTCAAAAGAATTCTAAAAATTTACGACCATCTCAAAGGTTCTCTGAAGTACTACGGAGTTTTAAGTGTGGTTCTAAACAAAATCCTTGTGCAAGCTGAAATTGCCCTCGAATCCTATATAACACTCCATTGAACTGGAGTAAAATATCGAAATGTTTGACTCTGCATTATGCGGACAAACGAGATCTAGGTACGTTTGAGTACCAAATGACCACGCTAGTCCAAGGTGGTCGTGCAATTCCCGAATTTTACCAGGAAGTGTATCAACACCAATCTTTGATCTTATATAAATTAGCGTGTATGGATATGGGCAATGAGTCCCTAATCAATATGACACAATCAAATCGGGCCAAGGCAGAGAGCCAGTTGATTTACCACAGACCTTCTATCTTTGCCTCAAATTACAAAATGTTTATTTTCACACACAATACGCGAATAATAATAGTTACAATCACCATAACCAGCCACTTGCACCGTCCGTCCCTCCACGAAGAATAAACATTTATAATCCAAATCCCTATATCTCATTTTATCCACAACTATTGCCTAACCCTGGAATACCAACAAATCCTTTCATTCAACCACAACCACCACATAGACCTACGTTTTTCTACAATCAATATCCTCGTAACCACCCGAAACAATCATATAGACCCCAATTTAGGTATCCGCATAAACTTCCACCTAAACCAATGGAGGTGGATCATAGCACAAATTCCAAACAAGTAAATTATGCGAATCGCCCGCGATACAATCAATTCCCGCAACCATTCTTCAACGCGGCTCAACCTGCACATGCTCCGAGCAAAATTCTGACAAAGCTGGCCCACCTGAACAAGACAATTACGAAGAGGACAACGGAAACGAACAGGAAACACAGTCGTTGTCGGAGTATGTAGACCACTACGAAGATCTTTCATACAATCAACCAGACGAAATCGACGACATTTCTTTTTTAGACTAAACAATTCGTCGCTCCCTTACTACGAACATCGTGCTAGAAATGGGGAGTGCTATAAGTTTTTAATCGACACTGGCTCAAATAAGAATTATATTAGACCTAAATACGTTCGTAGTCCCATATTAAACCCAAAACCGTTTCATGCTAACTCCGTCGGAGGAACCAGAATACAGAAAAATTTAAATTTTACTGTTTACCTACTCTAACCTCATTCAGTGGAATAATCGGAAACCATTCACTGAGGAAACTTCAAGCTGTTATTCACACTAATGAAGGACGCATGACAATTTATCCAAATATTCAAATTCCAATCAAACAGCATAAATCCCAATATGTTAATAAAATCGATCTACGGATCACTCACCTAAATCATAATCAAATACTTAAACTTAAAACTATTATAGGCAATTGCCCCAAACTTTTTGCTGAACCAGAGAAAAAATTAACTTTTACCACACGAATTAAAGGTGAAATTCGTACCAACTCATACCACGCAGTCTACTCGAGGTCCTACCCATATCCCATGGCCTTAAAAAATGAAGTAGAAAGGCAAGGTGGGGAGTTGCTAAATGAAGGGATCATAAGACCATCGAGATCTCCATACAATTCACCAGTATGGATTGTGCCAAAAAAATCAGATGCGTCCGGCGAAAGGAAATTCGGAATGGTGATAGATTATCGAAAGCTAAATTCAATCACCATTCCCGACAGATACCCCATTCCCGAGATCAACGAGGTGTTCGCAAATCTCGGTAAAAATAATTTTTTTTACTACCATTTGCCTTAAAAATGGTTTCCATCAGATCCCGCTCAAGTGGTTCGATATAGAGAAAACGAGGTAAGTTCGAGTTTGTAAGACTCCCTTTGGGGCTTAAGAATACCCCATCTATCTTCCAAAGAGCACTAGATGACATTTTGAGAGAACACATCGGCAAAAGGTGTTACGTTTACATTGATAACATTATAATATTTGGCAAGAACGAGGTAGAACACTTTGAGAATATTATAGCGGTGTTTAAAACGTTGGAACCCTTTATCGTGGGTACCAACAGAATTAAACCAAACGAGAAAAAAATTCAAGCTATAGCTTAACTGTCTCCACCTTCAAACTTGAAGCAACTAAGATCATTTTTAGGTATGTCAGGTTACTACCGCCGGTTTATTCGAGATTATGCGAAATTGGCAAAACCCCTAAATCTCTTTTAAGAGGGGAAGTTGGACGAGTGTCCAAAAATGTCTGAAAATCCAAGCTTTTAACAAGCTAAAATCCACAGCGTCTGAAGAGGTAATGTTGGCATCCTAATTTCAACAAAGACTTTGAGTTGACTACAGACACCTCCGACTTCGCCATTGATACTGTCCTAACTCAAGATAGAAGACCAATAACTTTTATCTCAAGAACTTTAAGCAAGGCCTAAGAAAACTACGCTACAAACGAAAAAAAGATGTTAGCAATAATATGGTCGCTTAATTCCTTGAGAAATTATTTATATGGTTCTAAACGAGTGAACATCTTTACAAATCACCAACCACTAACGTATGCACTCAGCAATAAGAACAATAATGCTAAGATGGAAAGGTGGAAAGCCATATTGGAAGAATATAATTACGAGCTTAAGTATAAGCCCGGTAAAACTAATGTAGTCGCCGGTGCCTTATCATGATTGCCTATTAGAACTGAGGCAAATAGTATGTCAATCACCCAACACAGTGATGAGAGTTCCTTCCATGACCTAATACCATTGGTGGAATCACCAATTAACGTTTTTAGAAATCAATTGGTAATCAAGACCGATGAATTCGAAATCAACTATCAGGTAAAAACTTTTTTTAAATTTGTAAGGTTTTTTTCCTGAAAACCCGTATGTTTCTGGGTTTATAAGGTTCCGGCGGAAAATTATATAGTGCAGAATGACACACAATGCACCGTGCTATTTGTGCTACAGTTAGTTGAGGGCTGTAGAAGGTATGAAGGTTTCGGCTGAATTTGTAAGGTTTTTTCCGAAAAACCGATGTGTCTGGATTTATAAGGTTTCGACTGAAAAATTACATAGTGCAAAATGATGCACAATGGATCATGCTACTTGTGTTATAGTTGGTTTGGCTGTAGTATGGTTCTGGCTGGCTTAATCAGATTCTGGCTGGAATTATAAGGTTCCGACTGAAAAAACGCCTAGTGCACAATGATATACAATGCATCGTGCTGCTTGTGCCATAGTTTGTTTGGCTTTAGAGGGTATGGTTTCGTCTGAATTTGTAAGATTTTTTTCCTGAAAACCGTATGTTTCTGGATTTATAAAGTTCCGGCTGAAAATTATATAGTGCAGAATGACGCACAATGCACCATGCTATTTGTGCTATAGTTAGTTTGGCTGTAGAGGGTATGGTTCCGGCTGAATTTGTAAGGTTTTTTTTCCGAAAAACCACATGTTTCTGGACTTATAAGGTTCCGGCTGAAAAATTATATAGTGCACAATGATGTACAATGCATCATGCTACTTTTGGCATAGTTGGTTTGGCTGTAGTATGGTTCTAGCTGGCTTAATCAGATTATGGCTGGAATTATAAGGTTCCGGCTGAAAAAGCGCATAGTGCACAATGATACAAAATGCATCATGCTACTTGTGCCATAGTTAGTTTGGCTGTAGAGGGTATGGTTCCGGCTAAATTTGTAAAGTTTTTTCCGAAAAACTGTATGTTTATGTATTTATAAGGTCCCACCTGAAAAATTATATAGTGCACAATGCATCGTACTACTTGTGTCATAAGTAGTTTGGCTGTAGAGGGTATGGTTTCGGTTGAATTTGTAAGGTTTTTTCCTGAAAAAACGCATGTTTCTGGATTTATAAGGTTCCGGCTGAAAATTATATAGCGCAGAATGACGCACAATGCACCGTGCTATTTGTGCTATAGTTAGTTTGGCTGTAGAGAGTATGGTTCCCGCTGAATTTGTAAGGTTTTTTCCGAAAAACTGTATGTTTCTGTATTTATAATGTTCCGACTGAAAAATGATATAGTGCGCAATGCATCGTACTACTTGTGTCATAAGTAGTTTGGCTGTAGAGGGTATGGTTTCGGTTGAATTTGTAAGGTTTTTTCCTGAAAAAACGCATGTTTCTGGATTTATAAAGTTCCGGCTGAAAATTATATAGCGCCGAATGACACACAATGTACCGTGCTATTTGTGCTATAGTTCGTTTGGCTGTAGAGGGTATGGTTCCGGCTGAATTTGTAAGGTTTTTTCTCGAAAAACCGCATGTGTCTGGTTTTATAAGGTTCCGACTGAAAAATTATATAGTGCAAAATGATGCACAATGGATCATGCTACTTGTGTTATAGTTGGTTTGGCTGTAGTATGGTTCTGGCTGGCTTTATCTGATTCTGGCTGGAATTATAAGATTCCGGCTGAAAAGGCGCATAGTGCACAATGATGTACAATACATCATACTACTTGTGCCATAGTTAGTTTGGCTGTAAAGGGTATGGTTCCGTTTGAATTTGTAAGGTTTTTTCCGAAAAATCGTATTTTTTGGATTTATAAGGTTTCGGCTGAAAAGTTATACAGTGCAAAATGATGCACAATATATTGTGCTATAGTTAATTTGGCTGTTATATGGTTCTAAGCGGTTTTATCAGGTTCTGGTTGGAATTATAAGGTTCTGGCTGAAAAAGCACATAGTGTACAATGATATACAATGCATTATACTATTTGTGCTATAGTTAGTTTGGCTGTAGAAGGAATGGTTTCTTCTGAATTTGTAAGGTTTTTTCCGAAAAACCGCATATTTCTGGATTTATAAGGTTCCAGCTGAAAAAATACATAGTGCACAATGATGCACAATGCATCGTGCTACTTGTTCTATAGTTAAGTTCCATAGTTGGCTTTTATATGGTGTAACAGAATTCTATCTAATTCTGTTACTGATTTATCCTAATAGTACTAATTTCCCAAGATATACGATACGCATGACCTCGAAGATAATATCTTCAACTATTTTTAACTAATGTGACCGTCATGTTTTGATTTTCTACATTTTTAGGGTTTATTTAATTGAAGGTCACATAATTCGTTCACATTAGAATATTTTATGTGCCGCGGTTAAATGAACTCAAATATGTTCATGAACGTAATTTGATTATGTCGTTTATGCACATGTTGAAATGTAAATTTTCTTTATAGATGTGCATAGGTAAATGATATATGTTATGGTCAATTTACCGATCATGCAAAACTTTTACACGCGCGGTAATTGATATCCATTTTTTTATAAATTGGTTGAGAGTGAATTTTCAAGTTCATGTACAGAAACAAAATATTATTTCCCCCTCTCAACCAACTTTCGGATGGAAAAATTACAAAACCGCATTTGGGTTGTTTTGGTTGACGAATAGTCGGGTCAGTCAGTGATTGTTTTTGAATAGACCAACGTGTAGTCAGCCTGTGGAATAGAAATTGTTGACGCTAAGCAGCTCTTTTCTTTTCACGGACCTAGATAGCATACCACTATCAAACTTTACTAACCTATTCCCCTATAAGGGCCTATGGGCCAGTTAATTTTATGTAGTTAGGTTAGAGAAAAATGTGCTAGTCACATAACGTTTACAACCACAGTCGAGTTTTGCCCAAACGATGGGTTGATTGGTTGGTCCCCTGTTTCGGGGTCCGGATACCCCATTTCACTTTTCCCCCCACTTTAATTAATTATTATTGTCTTCTTTTTTTATGCGGTAATCTAGGCCACAATCTGAAGTACCCCTAAACCCACACCATTCCCTCTACCCGACTGAGCTGCGGGAATCAATGCCGCGTGGGGTACTGAACAGATAGTGGTAAATCTGTGAAACTGGGTTGGCTTTAGCTATTGCTAAAGTCTAACCCGTTTCAATGGTTCTAGGTGGCTTTATCAGGTTCTGGCTGGAATTATAAGGTTCCGGCTGAAAACATATATTGCACAATTATTCTCATGCATCGTGCTACTTCCGACTGATAAGGTTCCGGCTGGCGTTACGTACACAAATACCTAAGGTTTATATATTTTCCTTTATCAACTTTTTTAAATTTAAAGTACCTATAAAATGATTTTTTTTAATTAAATAAAAAAAATTCAACCCTGCTACATTTTCTTCTGTGTATAACTACCCTTTTGATTAAATTGTGTAAATACACTTTTGAAAAATGATTATTTGTGTAGCTACCCTTTTGATAATTAATTAAAACTTCACACCGGTGGAAATTACCAGAATAGTGCCGCAGGAGTATCGGAATTATTAGGCTCACGCTTTGCAGGACAGTTTGTAGTTCACTTGGCTCTAATTCAAATTGTTTTGAAAGAATTTAGTATAATCCTGTTAGAGCTAGGACACGTTTCCAAACATCCAAATTTAGTGCCACAAAAAATACTAGACATAAGCAAAAGACAAACCGAAGAACGACATAGAAGAAATTTCTTGGGGAGGCAAATATATTTTTATATTTTCATGTGAAAAATAACTTCATATTAAATTTAAGATGAATTCTTCAACGTATTCAAATAAGATAAAATTTAATAAGAGTCGTAGTAGAGGTCGGAAACAAAGAGACCACACATCCACAAATCGAATCGGATCCTTTATCGCATTTAAAAAAAACAGAATACGCATTAATTAACAAAAATGTCTGTAAACACTTCACAAGCCACCTATAGTGCGGTAGAATAAGCTTTTTCATATATTCAATTAAATTGTTTTGCTTTAATTAAAAAAGCACAGAACATTCGAACTGCTTCATAATTTTATATTTCTAATCTTTTACAACCCCCCCAAAAATTTTATTTAAATTAACCGCAACAATATTCTTTGAATACATAATATATATTCTATATTTACTTTAAGATTAAATAAATTACTCATGCTTTTGTGATAATATTTCGAAATGTCAACCGACTAAAAAATGAGACATAAAGTTGACATATTCTTCTTCACGAAGAAAATCTCATCTCAAGAATAAAACAAAACAAAAATGTTATCATGTAAATTGCGGTTTGGGATAATTTATTGTAACAGACATAGATTTTACCCTTGCCTGTCACTTTCATTTTTTATAGACTAAATCAAAACCTATACTTGTCCTCTAACGTACAGTAGATGAAAAAAAAAATTCCCAGGCATATCAATGTTCCCAAAAATATACAACAATCAATAATAAATATTTAATTTCTTTCGAGAAAATATAAAGAAAGAAATTTTATTTTCAAGAAGATTTAATGGTCCCGGTACATCTAGGTACCACTCCGGTTTCCGGTTAAAACCATTCATAAGTTCCTTGTGGTTTTAAACTTAAATATTTGCAATGTGCAAACCAAAAACCAACAACAAATTTCTAACCAACCAAGGTAGAAGAATATTTATTTTGCACAAAGGATATACTCGTACATCATACCACAGCACATAGAATGCAAAAGCATAAAAAAGCTCAAGAAATTTCTCGCTTCGTATCTAAGAGGAAAAAATAAAATCGATTATTACACAAATGCTTAATAATTTTGTTAGCTTTATTTAATTTAAGTAAATTCATTCAATCAAGTGGTTGATTTGCTGAATTTAAGAAAAGTTTCAAAAATTAAAATAAAAAAGCTGAGCTTTTTTCTGAATTAATTATGTTGCTTGGTATATATGGTATTAGTAAAGTTATATGGTTAAGTAAACATCAAATTTTTTTTACAAAAGCTTTTTATAAAAGAGTCTTTCTATGTTCAAAGCTTAAACATAATCTATTGGTTTTTAGTAGAACAAATTTGTGGAGTGGACTGGGAGCAGACAAATTTAAATTTGATTTACATGGATGGTAAAATAGAACATCAGAGCAATGATCTGCATGTTGCACTCCAACTTTATACAGTTTTAAAATTATGCTAGATGTGTGATGTATCCTTTCGTTTACCTATAACGTCTCTGCAAATCATACCCATCGTTCATGATTTTATCTAACTCGTAATACTTAAAATTATTTTTTTATGTTTTTGATCTTAGTAGTAAATGAGTACGTTTACCTATGTGGTATTATAACTAAATCAGGAGTAAAATGTAGATAAGACCAGAAAGAGTTAATTAGTTAGCTTCTTAATATTCTTTCCCTCTGCCTTTAGCTCCCAATTTTAACGTTGCTAATTACCAAGGTCTTATGGTCATCATTCAATCATCGCCAAAGTATAATAAACGTACAGTGTAGAAATAAATTGATTGATTTATTGGACTGTAGCGCCTATTACTCGAAAAGTGTTCCGGATAACGCTGGACCAATTACAACAGCCTGATTATATACAGGGTGAGTTTTTTTTAAAATGCCATGCTTTTGTCTCGAGAACGGTGCTAGATAGGAGAGAATTACTTATAATAAAATTTGATAAAGAGTCAAGAGGGACACCTAGTGGTGGGCGTCCTACAAAATTTAGATGAACCGTTTCTAATTCAGCTTCTGAAATATGATTTCTAAAAATATCTTTAATTGTTGGTCTCATATTTTCTGCAGTGGTAGGCCGAAGTCTGTCACAGTCCGAAGTCAGATTAGGCGAGATCCAACTATTCCAGCCCAAGCATATACACTCCAACGATGTTGATGGTCAACGTAACGGATCCAATTTGGATTCACGTCACTCCAATAAAGTTAATTATGCCTATTCACATTACGCCCAATGACAAAATTAAATTCTCAACCTAAAATCATTTGCAGACAACTCTTGCAGCAATGATATGTCGTACACATGGAATTTATTTTCTCTCAAATTTCGAAGCACGATTGTTTGAGATAATTTCGTATTGATGTGTGTGGGTCCCGTTATACTGCAACTAGCACACCTACAACAATTCCCTTATGGAACTCACAACGATTGCATTGGTTTCTGAATCTTGCGGTAATGCGAAGCTTAAGCTATTTTGCCGGTACAAAAGAGACCCGCGGTCTAGTGTAGAGATTTAATACTGATTTGTCTGGGAGCCGGTTTCTTTGTGGAAGTCGAACTTAGGCGAGAAGATTCCCGCTACTAGTTCTGGTTTATTTTCTTCCGATGGTATATACCTTTTCGTTTTCTCCAGAATGGTATTTTGTATAATCCTCTGATTGTAGAAGTTGTTGAAGTTTGTCCATCTTTGGCTGATTCGTCTTTTGATGAACCAATTGAACTACCCGTGCATCGGATAGCTATCACCATAGCTTTAATAAAAGCGTTCGCAAGTGTAGCTGGATTAGTCATTAGCACTAAATTTTTTGCCTCATAATGAGCAATACCATCAATAAATGGCATCAGAGCAACTTTCTCTGCCCTCTAATGTTTCTACCTACACTGTAAATATTGGTAACTCCCCTCTTGGCTTCTGCACTCGATGTCTCCAGTTAACGTGGCTTATCTTGTCTAAATAACGCTCCAAAAACAGCGAAGAATTTCGACAGTCTGTTTTATTTTAGCGTAGTTGGTGCGATTTTCTGGAGGCAAATTGCATCAGAGCACCAATAGGGCTGGTCCTCTTAGTATGGCTGGTCCTCATACGGCTGCTAACTGTATCGCCATCTTCTTCTTGCCTCATTGATTTGATAGGCCTATCAGCTCAAACTGAACACTCCAAAAAGCAAATTCCGACAGCCTGTTTTATTTTAGCGTAGTTGGTGCGATTTTCTGGAGGCAAATTGCGGAGCACCGAAAGGGCTAGTCCTCTTAGTATCGCTCCTAATTGTATCGCCCCACTGATTTAATAGGCATACCAGCTCAAACTGTATTCGATTCTGAATAAGGATGTGACTTAACCTTGCAAGGGCTAATGCCGCTAATCGGCTTATCTGACTTCGAATTGTCAACTTCATGTTTGGTTAGAGAATTTTCTTGAATCTCATCTTTGTGCATCCCATTGTTGCTGAACTTCTTCTTTTCGGTCACTTTATCTTCATGTCTTGTGGTCTCCAAATATTCAGTAATCGAGGCGAAGTGCATCAATTTTAGTGCGGAATTGTTCTCGAGCTCTTTGAAATTTTTCTTCAGACCCTCAATAGACTAGTCTCGTTCTTGAGATCTACCTGAATTTATCTTAAAGCGTGATTATTTGTGTGTGTATTATTATCTTCTTCAACTCTGCTATACCAATCGTTCCATATCGGTCATGCTTGGCCGACAGTTTTAGCAAAGACAATTTTAACAAAAGATGTTTGTCTTCTTTAACTAATTTATTTTTATTCTTATCAACTGAAGTGATCTTGTTACTCTGTCTTAACATCGTTCGTCGCCCCCTTTTTATATCAAAATTTGTTTTTTCTCTCCGACTGTCAAAATGGTTGGTTTAGTACAGGTACGTGATGTCATGGTGAAACACATATGCTATGTTGACAGTTATCAAAACGTTGGTAAGTATTACTTATTCCGCCCACTTTACTACTAATATTATTTTTTCTTTCTCTTTAGCCACAAATTCACTAGTCCAGGAAATGTTGGTTAACCGAAATTCTACTCCAAATGCAATTTGCGACTATTGGTGATATTTCCAAATATTTAAGATCCATACGTCTACCATTGCTGTAAAATGTAATGTTCTTATGTGTTGTAAAATTTACTTCTATTGACTGAAGACTTTCAAACATTTAACATAACCTCACTACTTTGTTTTTGTTTATAGTACGTCTTTCGGTTCAGAGAATCGATAATTTATTGTTCTAAAAACCCCACGAGCACGCGCCTACAATTTCGTTAAGAGATTCGTTACACACGCCCTCTCTTACTTTTGACCATCTCGTTCAATATTAGGCTAAAGTTTGAAGTTGTCTTCATTATATTTGGCTAAACTTTCTACGTCACCGATTTTTGGTGTGACACGTAGACTTAGTCGAATCCGGTAGGTTACATCCGTAAGGCTTTGCATGATCTGATAAGGTCTTAATTCGTCCAATTCGTTTTTTCGGAGTGAATAGCCACACAAAATCTCCACCACTAAACGTGGGTGCGCTGGCATGGATGTCATATCTTGTATTCATTTTGTCAACTACTACCGATATTATGTCTCTTGCAAATCGATGCCCTTCTTCCAGGTGTGTTTTTAAGGTATTGGTAATCACAGTAAATCACTTGGAAGTCAGAGTTCGATCGATAGGACATAAGGCGTAGAGGCAGCGTTTCATCCCAGTTGTTTTGATGGTCATCTAAAACAGATAGGACTATTCCTGCCTTTCAACTAGCCCATTCGACTGAGGACGTAAAGTTGTAGTTCGACTTTAATGAATACCCAACGTGCTCATTACGGGTTCGAACACTGCTGACTCGATATGTTTGACTTGATTTGAGTGTAGTTCACGAGATATTCCAAATCGGGTTGTCAGTGCACCCGCTACCACTTCGGTTGTTTGATTGGATAGTTCTATTGCTGCGGACCACTTAGTAAAATAGTTCATAACCACCAGGTATTCCGAAAATTGATTCCGTCGCCTAACGTGTACAGGTTCAGAAATGGGTTCAGATACTATCTCCACTGGTTCTGCTATTTTCGCAATTTCAAATTGTCGCTCGAATCAAGATTTTTGCGTTATGAGGTTGCCTTATGCCTCGTTCTGTAACAAGTCCAGGACGTTTGAGGGTTGATAATTGGCGAATTATCACAACCGCCTCAAAATTATCTCTTGCTAATTGTTCGACGATTTATCTATAAACAGCCGGAATTTTGCGACCATCTCTGCTTCAATTAAGAATGTGAATATAGTGATTGTCCTCAAAAACACATTAGTTTCCTCAAGCAAATCATACAGTCCCATTTTAGTATTTAGTAGCGAACCATTAGCTCCAGTATCGATGATTATTTTAACGCCTATTCAACCTATTTTGCCGGTAGGAGACCCGACTTAGGCTCCCAAGTCCGACGGCGAGAAGTTTCTTACCTCCGGTTCCAGAATAGCGTTTTCTATTTTCCTCTTATGGAAGATGTTGAAGTTTGCCCATCTTTGGCTGATTCGCCTTTTAGTGAATGGATTGAATTACCCCTGCATCTATGCAATTAAAAGTTAAGCGATTCTTATCGGAAGTGTATTTCCACGAATTTTATAAGAACATCCGCATGGGTAGGTAGATTCGCCATTCGCACTAATTACCACCAATGCCATCAATAAATTGCATCAAAGCAACTTTGACGCGCCTCAAGTGCGATTTTCTATTATGGATTCGTCATAGTGGAATGAACCAGTAATAATTCAGTTTAACATATTCACCCTGGGTATGTATATTAATTCATTCGATATGCTGGATGTAACGTAATTTATTCCTCCTCATTACGATTAGTGAACTGCCAATCTGGAGTGATAAACTTACGCACATCCATATACCAAAACGACCATACATCAAACACTCCAACGACAACGGTTAAGAATTACGAAGAAAATTATAGATTTCGAAAGCAAAATAACAGAACAAATTGGGTAACTTGTGGGCATAATGTCATTAAAATATTACTGACAGTACGTCTAATTTGTATTTAGCGCTATAAAATGAAAAAATAATCGAATTGGTATTGTACTCTAGAGGTATCAATCATCGATACGTCACGGACAGATAATGAACATTCGCTTAAGCGGCGGTAATTAAATATCCCGGTCACCAAATTATATACTTGAAAGTGTCGCTAAAATTGAGTATACCTGGAATTCACCTGGATAGCGTCATCATCGTGCCTTCAACCTCTTTGCAGCCTTGAGCTGACGTCTGTCTAATCTGGAGTTTTTTTTCAGTCACTAATACCAAATCACCATGACAAGTTACACGATTGCACAGCACGTCCAAATGATAAAACTTTATTATCAAAATGTGTGTTCATTTTACAGCAGATGCGGTGGTTCTTCAAAGTCGACTCTCCAACATTTCGTTCCCAAATTCGAGACAACCGGTTCGGTAAATAATCAGCCTACACTCGCACGCCAAAGAAATACCAGTTCGACCGAGAACAATGCTCCGGTCCGTGAAAGTGTACAGGAGAACCCGAGGCAGTCAATTTTTCGCTCTGCAAAAGAACTCGGCCTTTCATAGACTTCAACTTGGCAAATTTTGCGTCAGGACTTAGGCCTACATCCATATAAGATCCAACTGATCCAGAAGCTCAAAGTTAATGACCAAAGATAACGCCGTTTGTTCGCTGACTGTGCTTCGGAGCGTTTGGGAAAGGACTCCAATTGTTGCCGAAAATTCATCTTTAGCGAAGAGGCGCATTTTTGGATGAATGCCTATGTTAACACGCAAAATTGCCGTATACGGGACGACGCCAACCCACACAAGGTTCACCAGGTGGCAATGCATCCACAAAAAGTTACTGTTTGGTGCGGATTTTGGGCCACCGGCATCATTAGTCCGTACTTTTTTGAAAATGACGTTGGTGAGGCCATCACCATCAACGGCGAGCGCTACAGAACGATGCTAACCGATTACTTTTGGTCCAAATGGAACGATATGGAGGTAGACAGTATGTGTTTCCAGCATGACGGGGCTACATCGACCCGTTTAAATTGTAAACCTCTTTAGAATCAATTTGACAAAATTTGCCAGTTCAATGACAAAATATTTATAGTTCAATTCCAATTTTTCATTGTATCATTATATTTTTTTAGTTTGGCCAAATGTCAATAGATGGCAGCAAAATGTACTTGGTTCGAATTGTTTATCATTTTTAAAGAGATGGCACTGTGAAGATTCTTAGTTATGCTTTTGAAGCGAATATTTATTCTTTGTATTACGCGACTATCTATAGAACAATGTGTATTGGGTCTGAAATTTGTGTTTAAAAATTCTAATAATGTGTACTGACTAAATAAATTTAATGTTGGTTCGACCAGTTATTAATAGATGGCGCGAAATACAATACACTAAAATTTTATTCTAATTAAGAAGTTTAATTTGAGGTTTATGAATTGTTGAAGTACTTATTAACGATTGTAGGGAATTAATCATTTAGTACGCAATTTAGGATTAAATATCAGACACAGTACGTTTTATGCGACAACTTTCAATAACTAGTACACACCAACGGTAATTTAATTTAGTCAGCAATTTAGTAAAAAAAAATCGGTGCGAGGCATCGATTGAAAATGTCCGGAAACAGAAGTTCAAAATATATTCGGTCACTACTGGCTTCAATTACAAGTAGCTGTCGACGATTTGTCGACGTTATCGATGAGCTGCAGTCGCAATCACGTAATAATTAGTAGATGACTCGTAAACGCTCATCTTTGATGATAAAAGAAAGTCGCCCAAACAAATTGACGCCTCCATTTTTTCGAAATTTGTGGATTTTTTTTGTCGTGCGTGATTGAGATATCGCCAAATGAAATACTCCTTTCTTTATATATTTTTCAACTGTTATAGAAGTCGGTTGGAATGATTTGTGTGAAGAAACTAGACAAATTTTCATTGAGTATTTTTCAACATCGGTAGAACGAAATATTTGCTTGAACTGACTCGAAAAGGGTGATAGAAGTTTGGAACATATTTTTTGGAATTTGAATATCGCGGAATTATTAAAATCAGAATCAGCCAAGAGTTTATTTTATTTATATTTCTACATGCGAAACTGATTTTAATTCGCAATGCTGAATTGTTCAACTACAATGAAGTTGTTCCTATTCGAGTGATTATATTCAATTACAAATTATCTATTTTTGCAATTACATATTGCCATTTATTGATATTAAGGAAAGAGACATATAAAGCAAGAAATTATCACTAAACTCTTGAGTATTTTACAGAAAACGTTTAACGCCGTGCCATCCATTCACAACCTGAGTTGAACTTTTTTCTCAGGAAATAATTAAATTATCTCTCAATTGGAGGGCTAGGGCACCACAGTTTGGCAGTTGACTCTTGGAGTCCATCATAAAGTCGATCAAATAGCAAACTAATCAACTCTTGAACTTTGTGCCCGACGAGTTCAAAGGAAACGCTTTGGCAGATAAGTCATGGTAATGAAAATTTTGGATGGTTCATTCTGTTAAATAAATGAATCAACGTTTGAACCGACAATCAGTGCACAAAAATATATTTTGAAATTACAAAATTCTTAAACAAATAAGGCAAGCGTATTTTATATACAAATATATTAAAATTAAACCCAACATACCAAAAATATGATCCTGATTAAATCAGAAGTTATTATTATGTTTTTGTTAACACACATTTTGCCTCATATATACAAACGCACAAATCCTCTATGTACATATTTGTATGTAAGGCAAATTCATTTTTATTGTAAATGAAGAATGAAAAATTATAAGGGTTCTTTAATTCTTTAAATAGATCCCGGAGGACTTATTTTTTTTATATTTCATTTCTTTTTCTTACTCCTGATTTGTATTGTGTTTGGAATATATTTTCCTACCGCTTAGAAACCAATTCGTATGATTTTCATTTTTATATCCTGTTTCCTATTGTATATTTAGTACCCATCCTTCACGTAACATGAACCAGATACTGTTTTGTTTCATAATCTTGCCTTTTTCATATTATCTCCTAGAATTGAAAACCTTTATTCGAGAAAGCTTATGTTTCTGTCATTTTGTAAATATTTCGTTCTTTATATTTTTGCGATGTGCAAAAATATCGGAAAACGTGGAACCCATAATCGGTGGAAAAAATTGAGTAAAGCACGGTACCTAAACAAATTTGACAAAATGCCAGATAGCAGTGGAACGAATCGCATTTTTTAGTTTTTAAGATTTTATAAGTCTTTTTATATCGCCCACAGATCGGTATATCTCCACTATTTAGTTAGAGGTTATTATTATAAATTGTTTAGAAAATGAGATAAGTGTATCAGGGGATGGAGCAGAACAAAAAAAAATATTTATTTTTGGCTTAAATCGAACACAAAAAAAAAGTGAATTAAGTTTGTTTAAATTGTAACGAGTTCGATTATTGACAAAAATATCGATAATAATAAACTCAAACTAAACTCAATGTTATCGATAACAAAAAGCATAAAAGTTTTGTTCATCGCTTTCGTAGTACATAAATAATAAATATATCGGACGAACTTTCCTTATTTATAAATACTCATCACGGAAAAGTTTCAAAGTGTCACAAAAAAAATATTGATAGGTAAAGTTTTTGATTAATTCAATGTTTGCCGCAAAGTTGTGATGTATCCAAAATGGGAAATAAATTTAAGCGCTATGTGTGTGTTGCATAACAAACCATTCATTTAGCTATACGTAACCAACCATAATCCGAGTTTAAAGTGTCCCGCAATCTTCACGGTCCATCCCCAATGACTTCGAACATCTCGAATGTTATCAGTTAAGTTACCTAATTCTAACATTTTTAAGTGATTATTTAAGAAAGATCCCAGCATCACAGTGTGATAAAGAATATAATCGGGAAATGCAAAAAATATAATTATTTGCATAAAAAAATCTACAAAAATTATGAAGTAATTTGTTGCAGCTGAATTCTTCTATACAAAGATGGCTGATTAAAACCAATAAGTGGCCTTAATAACAGATCCCCAATGAGCAACTTCTGCCAAAATAAGTAATTGGGCTTTTAACCGTGAGCCAAGTGTTAAAGCAATGAGTGTACTATTGTGGTTTAGCAGCTGAACTCAGGCGTGCGTAACGCAGATCCCTAAAACGCTTGCAGCAAAATATCAAACCAGCAAGAGGGCTTAAAGTGCTCTAAGAAGCTTCTTCATTCCGTTGATGAAGAGAACGGACCAGTGCGACGGCATGCTCAAATGGGAAGATTACGAAACCTAATCAGAATTAATAGCCAGAAAGTTTTCCGTTCAAAAGGCGGTGATCTCACGTACATCGCCTAAGGTACCGAATAGGTGCATGTTGTGAATAATTACAACTAATCCTTATTCTGAGGTGTAATTTAACAATACTTAATGTCCAAACCAAGCGAATTTAGCTGCCACCAAATTTCAACTGGAAGATTACCAAGCTGCAAGAACCGGATAATGGTTGAGCTATGGATTTAGAGCAGTTCGCTCAAGATGTTTAAGAAAAATAAAGATGACAGTACGGCACCTCACAAGGAATGTAAACACTGTCAACCGACTTTCTAGAGCAATGGTGTTACTAACAAAAGCTCTAGAACTGAAAGTTTTAAAAATTATCTGAAATTTAGAAAAATCGAGCTACTTTCGTCGGTAGATCAATTTCAGCTAAGCATCACTAGGACCTGCAAATTTATTTAAAAAGCTTAAGTATGAAGCCTAGGTATATTCCTACTTCTACATTAGTGTATAAGTTTTAAAACAGAGTTATGTTGTACGATGTTGCGCCATGTTGCACCAAGTTTTGTTTTTACACCATGTTGCATCATATTTCTTTGGTTGCATTACGGCGAGAAGTTGTTCTGGTTAAGTTAGTCGTGTAATTTCGAAAATGTTAGTTATAACGAATGAGATATTGTTTTGTATCCAGAGATTGAAAGTTGTATAAACGAGGTTCCCGAGTACTACAAATCGATGCAATGAGTTTCAGGAAATATTGTTTAAGAGGACTTCCAGTGAGCCTTTTTTCTTGTGGAATACCAAAAATCGATTTCAACGAATCCGTATTTCTGGAAAATTATATTGGGATCCTCCGATCAGGCATTGGTAACATTTTTATTTTTTTATCGAGGTTTCGAGTAACAAGAATCATTGCGATAGGTAGCAATTTCGTTAAAAATTGTTTAGACGGTCATTCTGTAGGTTCCTTTTTTTTAAATTAAACTCCACCGATTTTGATAAAAATTGGTGAGGGCGAGCTTTCGAGTGCCTGGAATCGATTGAGATGACTCCTTATTTATCGAAAACTATTTAGAGAGTTCTTCCTTTTAACAGTGCCATGAATCAATTACAGAAGAAGTTTCGTCGGTAGATTCCATTTTCTTTTTTTTGCTTCAAAAGATCTTGTCCTGATTTCGGAAAATAAAATGTACGGGTTCTTTAAGGATTTGCTTGGTTACCTTTTATAACTGTTTCGTGTTTTTTATAAAAAATAATTTTTACAATAATCTGGGGGTTCAAGTTTGAGAAAGCGACTGCCGTAAGTTATTCCTTCCGTAAAATTTGTTTAGGAGTCGAGCGCTGCTGCAGAATATTGTACCACGTGGCGAGAAGATGCATTATGTGTCTCTGTATTGCATTATGTTGCACAATATCTCGCGATCTGTTCCAACAAATTGCGTTATGATGTCTCATGTTGCGTCTTGCCATTAATTTTTGCTTTCAAATTATTTATGTTGGATGAAATTGGGAAACTAAAATTTGTTTTGGAGGAAGCTCTGAAATATGGCCAACAATAATGCTTCTAGGCCATATTATAACTGAAAGAGGTGAATTTGGGTATAGTAGACCGAAATTGGATTCAAAAATTATTTTTGGAGGATATCCTGGAATATGGCCAACCGGAACGGTACTATACCACCTTTAACCGATCATGATGAAATTGAGTATGAAGAATGAAATTGGGATTTTCAAATAATGTTTGGGGCATGTTTTGAAGTATCGCGAACTAGAATGTTTTAACTAGGTTGTAAACAAAGATCAGGATTAAATTTGACAGCTAAATAAAAATTAAATTTGGAAGTAATTTTTGACGAAAGTTACAGAATACAAATAAATAGGGTATGGTGAATTTAAATGTAATTCTAAAACTCTAAGAAAAAATCTGTACACAGCCAAAAATACAACCACATTTGTCAATTTCAACACAAGGTGTATAATAATTTTAACTCGGGATTTAATTTTAATTCTAATTCTGCCACTGTTCATCTATCGAAATGTATTCCAGTTTCAAGTCGGTTTCAATAAACTAATATCAAACTTTCCTTGGATGAAGTGGTATGGAACATCTGTATGTTTCGTTTCCTTGAGAAACTCCGGATTTCTGATCAATCGTACCGTTTATTTGAAACATACTGTTTATTTGGAATCAGCTCGGACATAAAACGTTTCAACCAGATCATCTCCTTTATAGCTTGAGGGGCCGTAATTTAATTTATCGCTTTCAATTGTTGATAGGATTACCGTCCTCCATCTTTCAAAACATCAACTGACCCGATAAACAATTGTAATTGTACATCCGAAAATAAACCAAGTTGTTAGCAGAGACCGAATAGATAGCAGACCCGATCGATTACATACATTTACCTGATTCTGACACAATGGGTTGAAACAGTTACCGCGGTATATTATTATTGGTAAACTCACACCTCTTGTTACCCTTTAATAACCGATATTTAATGTGATGTATATCACAGTAAATCTCGGCGGTATCTCAATCTCTGTAAGGTTACGTAATCAGTTTTAATATTCAGATTATATCCTGGATGAGGCATACTAGTATGCCGGGGGGTAGGCGTTTCTATTTCATTCCGTGTTTGTGTATTCTTCTTTGCGTTCTTCCACGCGGTCACCGAAATTGGTACTAGCTGTAGCAATAGTTGCTTAATGCTGTGTTGATGTAGTTTACGTTTTTTATCTGTGAACCCCCTAAAAACGCTTACTAGATTTCAAATCAAAATTTGTGATCAAAAACAAAATTTGGAACAGGTTGTCCATACAAAATTTGAACTGATCCGAACCAATGGGTGCCATGAAACGCGGTAATTGTTACCGACATAGTATCATAATTTTATGAGACAAATCCGTTTGATACGGATTCGAACTAAGTTTTGTAGGCGCCTTCCAGCCTCCGAAGCGTTATTTTCCAATTTCGCTATGCATCTTGAGGTATTCCTTCTCGCTTTGTGTGCAACCACACCAAATCTCCCCATCGAAAGTTACTATTCTTTCACGGTGGTTGTGTTGCATCTCCAATTTAACCCTGGCGCTCGTGATGCTGATACCTTCTACGATACGCAGACGCGGAGAGAATGAAGAATGTATAACGAATTTCTCACCCCTCCAAATTCCGGTACTACTCCATTTCATCTCGAACGAATGCCACCAAAGCATGTTTCTCCGCATCAAAAGTATACTCGAATCTTTGGTTCTCCATGGTTCTCTACTTCACTCGGAAAACCAATTCATAATTCGAGCTATCTTACCAAGCTCTCCCTTCTCGCCGTCACTGACTTGTGGATCTTGGACTGAGCATTTGCCTCTGATCTTGGTCGTTTATTAAACACACTGTGGTCTTCTGTATTATCGGTCTCTCCTCTTCTCGTTAGTTTTCTTGATGCGTTCCTCGAAAATCAGGTTGTCTCAAACAATCGTCATTCCATCGATTCAAACTTTTGATATCGTCTCACTTTAGATTTACTGTTTCTGCATCGTATTCGTATTTCAGTACAATTCTGTCTTAAGTGTAGTAAGCAACGCATCTGCTACTCTGCCTCTGGAACCAGATCACTGTACTCCTTCTAACCCTGAAAATGCTCGAACTCAATTTCATTAGCGAATATCTGATGTTTCAAAATTTTACTCGAGCTCCTGGTAACAACAGTCAGTGCAATCTGTAGACCTTCTTCATTAGTTTAGGAGACATGTCCCCCAATGCTGACATTAACTTATTTAATTTTACTTTCAACTTCCTATTGGATTTTAACTGGAACTCTTCAACTCGGCCCTAAAACTTTTCATCTTCTTGTACTTTCGCCACAAGAGACTTAATAACATCTTTCAGTTCTTCTATCTGGTGCTCTTGAACCCGTTTTATCCAGCTCAGCAAACTGACTATCTTGGTGCTCTAATTTGTAATTTGGTTTGTCTAGTTTAGCTAGATGCTATCTCTCCACCTAAAGCTGTAGCGTATTCACGATGTATCCCAGATCAAGCACTGGTTTCGGTTGCTCGGGAGCAGGTTGAAAATTTTAATCTTTTTATGATCCAACAAGCGTCATTCCAGATGGTTCTAAAGCCGATGGCGATGATCGTGACCGCATCTCTATATGAATTCGGATGAAAACCGACGACTGCAGCATTTCCCTTAATTTATGTGACTTGTAGAAATTTATATCTACTAAGCTAGCTAAAATTTTCACTTCTTACACTAAAAGTTACGAATTTCAAATACTCTGCATTTAAGTTATAAATTTTATTTTATCCCAACACCTATAACTCTTCAATAATTCAGTAGTTCACTGTTCACTTTTACTTTTCGTGCTGTTTATTTTTTACTTCTTAACTTGCACTGTTCACTGTTAAATATTACAGTGTACAGTGTTCGAGTTTTTTCCCATTTATTGTATTTGTCAATGTATGCGTATTTCAATGCGTATTGCAAGGTCATCAATTATTCTGGCTTGATGAGTAACGCCGTTATTAATTCCAGTGTTTTCCATAATGGCCCTCGCTGCTGTTTACAACTGCTTTCGATATTCCAGTATTCCGCTCCACTTGGGGTGCTATTCTAAAATCCTATTCAAAATCAGTATGCTTGATGCGATAACATCGATGTATGTAAGAATAATAATCGCTCAGTGAAATTTTGAACTCTGGCTGAACTCGAACTCGCGGCGGTTTTGATAAAAACTCTGCTTTACCAAGAGTTATATCTGCGTTGAGTAGAAATCGTAACATTATGTATAATAGTGTATAACTTAACGGTAGTTTACTGAAAACGACAGTTCACCGAAATCAACAATTCACCGAAATTATTAATTGATCGAAAACGACAATTCATCGAAAACGACATTCCTTTATACTACAGGGCGCCGGACACGAAGTGTTACCAAAACAAAACGCCACAGATTTTTTTTTTTGATGAATTTTATTGAATCAAACTAAAAAATGTTCACAAATAGCAGTTTTTGATTTGGCCACCCTTAGCCGCGATCAAACGGCCGCCAAAGCTATTGCATGCAGCACGAAACTGGCTCTGCGGTATTTTGGCCCATTCCCGGCGAAGCACTTATTTATTTATTTATTTAAAGAAATCTATTCTGTAATTTACATATATGATTTGAATTTAAAACAAAAATATTAAAAAATGAAATAAACAACTTTAAAACACAAAAATATAAATCAAATCTTGATTTAACAATTAAAAATTAAAAAAATAATTCTTAAAGATATTTTTGAACTGGTCCTTTGATAAATTATAGTCAAATAGGTCGTCGACGATGTTGAAAGATTTAGACGACCTATTAATGGGGTTATTTTCTCCATAGTTTGTGGAATGGTGTTCTTGTGAAATGGGCTTGCTTGAGATGATCGACACTTTGGTATTTTTTTTATCCCAACCTTGCTCTTCAAAATACCCCAAACCGAGAAATTTAGCAGATTTGCATCCAGTGAATTTGGTAGCCATTGGACAGTGGAAATGAACCGCGGAACGTAGTTTCTCAGCCAATATTGATTGGCGCGCGTTTTATGACTCGGCGCCGAGTCCTGTTGAAATGTCCAAGCGCTGCGGCCAAAATGGTTTTGTGCCCAAGGCTTCAACGCTCCCTCCAACACATGATGCCGATAAATTTGAGCATTTATCTTGATGCCACGGTTCAAAAAAATGAGCGGTGGACGGCTTTCGGCCGTTACGGCGGCCCAAACCATCACCATCGGCGGCGCTTGGTTTCGAGTGGCAATCCGTTAGTCCAAATCGTTTTGCTTGTTCAAATATTACTCAATAACGAACGGTGACTCATCGGAGAAAACCAAATTCGACAAATCGCCACTTTCGTGCAAGCGTAACAACTCCTTTGCTCTTTCCACTCTAACTTTTTTTCGAACATCGGTGAGAGCATGCGTTTTATGGAATTTCCGGGCCTTTAGCCCAAGATGTTCTTTCAATATGTACTGCCTCACGAGCCATTTTTCTGCCGCTACGGCGCGGATTCCGATTCAATTTGGCCTTCACCTTCCGAATGGTATCCGGCGGTGTTGCAGTGCGTTTCGGTCCATCACCATGGCGTTTTACAATGCTGCCAGTATCGTAATAACGATTTATGGTTCGATACACAAACATTTTATTTACATGCAGATGTTTTAACTAGTTAACAATCTGCGTCTGTGGTTTTCTAGCCAAATATAGAGCAATCACACTATTACGCTTGAATTCCATTGCGGATAACTCCTTTTCTGAATATTTCGAATATAATGGAATGAACTGTCATTAGTGTAAATTCTAGAGCGCTTTGGCATCACTGGTTTGACAGCAATGACAGTCTGATGTTGGTAACACTTCGTGTTAGTCACCCGGTACTTTCCGGTTGTTCCTTTAAAAGTTTCGCATTTCGCATTTATTTATTTATACATTTACAATTTTGATTAGAAGTTGCATCGCATTTTGAGCTTAAAGCTCATTTATAACGCGATGCGAACTCTATAAAAATTTCCAGTGTAATGTCCCCCTTCTTCTTGTCAAAGGCCATATAATATTTCTTATCTGCATTTGGCCGATGAAATCATAACTTTACAAGATTATTTATCGTTAATTAATTTACCGATGGTACTACCGCCGTAACTTTATTTTGATTCCGGTGGGCAGCACCACAACTCCAAATTGCGATTATTCTGCGATCTGCTGGATAAACTCATTGCCATTTTTGCTATCTTGTCATTATGGTACAACTTAAAAATTAAACAAGCTGTACCTCGAGGAATTTTAAAAATAATTAAAATAAAAAATATCGGAAAAACAGGAACAAAAAATTTGACACGAAATTCGAAGCCAATTCATGGTTTTAAAAGAAAACAGTTGAGCTTGTAAAAATAAATTGAAATAGAGGAATAATTTATTAAAAATGTTTCGCTTTACTAATGTGATAATGGGAAACCCTGTAAAAAATATTGGAACAAAAAATGCTGAAAAGAAAAATCTCGAAATTTGAAATACTTAAATTCCTTTACAACAGCTCATTGTTTTTTAATATAATTTTTAATTAAATTATCTGAACCCTTCCAATTAGTGGATTTGGTATCTCTTTTATAATTGGCAACAGCGCCAATGCTATATTCCCGTCATGTTTATAGATCCCAGCCCTTGCACCCCACAAAATCGAAATAAAAATACCTTCGCGGAGTTAAGCATCGACCTCCCGAGTGACCTTCCTTGAGAGCTAAATGTAATTTAAAAGCTTTTCAGAAATTTTTTCTGTTCTATTGAACGATATTTTTAAAATTAAACATTTTTATTTTCAGAATATCAAAGTTTCGGGATTTATTGTTTTCGTATTTTTTCGGGATTTTTTTATTTCGGTATTTTAACTTTCAGTAAATTAATAATTTTTTGCGTAGATTATCGTTTTCGGTAAATTGTCGTTTTCGGTGAAAGTTGTTTTTCAGAAAATTGTGGTTGAACCCTCTAAAAAGGTTAAATAATTTCATCTTAGGCTTACCCAAAGGACAAATAAATTTGCTTTACACGTATACGCTAATGACTGGTCCAGAACATATTTTCTGTCAATTATCAAAGTTCATTAATTATTTTGTATATTTGTGATCAACATACGAGTTTGCCACCATATGCTGAAAATTTTAAGAAAATTTTCTAATTTAAAAAACTTTTTCCGAATTTTCTTAAGTTTATGCTTTTTAAAATTTTGAATGTATTCTCTACCATCGCATACCCAAATATCAATCTAAGTACCACCACCTAGCTCTAACGATTGTATTCTATAATTTAGTTATGTGTAGTTTGTAATACATAGTTGATTTAAAATTGATTTCCCAACTTTAACAAAAAAATAAAATTAAGTTCTTGTCATATCGTAGAACAAAACCCAATTTTACTATTTATACGTTTTTGGTGTATGTATGTGTGTGTGTGATGTTGTCAGATTCTCGTGAATACGTAAAATGTGAGGAGAAAGCTTTTTCCACCCTAATATCCCATATTTCATTCTAGATGTATAAAGTGTATCACGTACACTAAAAAAAACATTTTTGACTATATAACACTTGAGGGATGTCATAAATGTTTTTAATGTTTCATTTCTTCGTTGTTGTCTTATGGATAGATGGTATGTTTGTAATATTGTGCCTTTTCTAATTAGTTTTTCATTTTTATCGAGTTATACGTCTTAGGATTTGATATTTTTGAAAATCTTTCTCGTTTAATTCTTGCGGAACAAAATTCACTTGTCTCGTTACAACATATGTACGATACATAGTATAGTGCTTTAGAAAAATATCTCGATTGGATTCACATTTTGAGGGAAAAGTTTATTTTAATGACAGGATTCATCAATTAAGCTTTCGATTCAATTTTACTTATAGCAAAAAGACATCAGCTGTATATACAATTTATAATTATGTTTTGAAATGTATGTACCTTCATGTACGAGCGTTTTGTTCATTTCAATAAAACATAATGCAGAGATTTTACTAAGGATCATATCATACCGTTGCCTGCGGTACATGATTATAATTTTTGCGGTTAACAGAAGAGTGTTCTTTGACGTAACCAAAGCAAAATATTATTTGAACTGATAAACTTTTTATTTTAACTCTTTGATCTTGCTTGCAATACCTGATGCAATTATTTGAAATGCTTTTACTTTGAATTAGATTTAGATGAACTTTATTCTTGATTGTGTATATGGATGATAGTGCATATCGTGTGTTGTAAATTTGGAATACCAAAAGGAAAATATTTTACGTATATGTTGAATTGTAACAACAAGGATACTTTAAATAAAATGTGCTGCGGTATAAGCAGAAGCATGGAGGAAAAATATATAAGAGGAATCATGTAGTGCAAATTTTATAAGCCAAATTCTCTTCCGAATTTAATCTTATTTTATAGTTTTGATATATTTAATCCATATATACGTATCTTATAAACATATCGGCATAGTTATTTTATAGTTCATTGTTCTTGTACCTAGGAACAGAAAAAAAATTTACACTACATGAGACCTCTTAGGTATACTTTGCTCTATGGCAGAAGTGAATATTTTTTGTTTTATTTTATCTTTGGCAGCTAATAGTAGCTTATGTGTCAAGGGAGTATAATGAGAGGTTATTCTTCGAATCCGATGCCGAAGGCCAATGGAGTGGTAAGTGAACCAGAGCAATAATCGATGTTTACTTTCGAGTTACACTGCGGTTCACTTGATTAGGCGCACTTGCAATTTTACTGAACCAACAAAATATTTTTATTGAGAAGAGAGAGAAATCCCTACTCAATAAATCCATAATCGATAATTATTCTGAGAACGCAAATTAACTTGCCTTTCGATTGTTTTTAACTAAAGTTCAAGTTTCCGTCAAACTAAATCTACACTTTCAAAACGAAATAAATTGTTTAAAAAAAATAAGTTCACAATGGCAAGCTAATTAAGCCAAAAAAAATGTGCCATTACCTTTTATTATGTTTTCTATAAGCCAACATATTTATGCGGTGAGGCAGTTCTAGATTTTTTAATTTTAATATTTCGCTAGCAAATTGGAATCTATTAATCCACGCAATTGAACTGTACAATAAATCTGGCCAAATATTTTTTGACGTGAATACGCCTTTAAATTTGCAGTTTGATGCTGCAGCTATATAACTATGATCTGCATCCAAAATTTAATTACACCACTCGATAGCTAAAGGATCAAATAATACGTTATGTTGAGTGGGGACCGTGACGCATCGCTTGCGGTGGAGGGGGAAGCACCGCCATTTTAATTTTCGCCGTTTATATTGAACTTTGTATTTTCTTAACCGATTATGATGGGATTGGGTATGTTGGATGGAAATGACATTCTTAAACGATTTTTGGAAGCAGTTCTCTAATGTTTCTTGCTGAGGCGGAAGTCGGTAATTTTTCAACCGATTATCATGGGATTTTACATGTTGGATTAAAAAGGGATTCTTAAATGATTTTAGAAGGAAGTTCTCTAATATGGCCTGCTGGGGCAGAACTAGGTAATTTGTTAAGCTATTATGACGGAATTGGACATGTTGGTCGGAAATGAGATTCTTAAATGATTTTTAAAAGAAGTTCTGGGAAATGGCCTGTTGGGATATAACTCGGTTGTTAAGAATGCTGTACCTAAAACAAAAACACAACAAAAATAAAAAACTATTTTTAGCATTTCCCAAATAGAAACCTATGCCAAAGGCGACCTTACTAATGAACCTGTCCAGCGAGTTAAAGTTCAAATCAAGCTTCTCACCGAGGAGTGGAATAATTATCAAGCGACTGAGAAAAATTATAGAGAAATTCAAGCTAAACTTATGAAAGCGGAACTTGTACTTGACAAATCGGAAGAGCACCCCAATCTTGATACCAGTTTGCAAAACTTATGGTCAACCAATAATCGTTTTTAAATGAAATCTCCAAATCAACGCGTCGGTAAATAATAATCCGAAAATCCCTGAAGTATACAAACTGCAGTACCTTAAAGGGTTTTTAAAAGGCGAAGCTGCTGCTTTATTACGACACATCGGTATAACAGAAGCAAACTACAATGAGGCTAGAGAAATCATACACAAACGATATGATAAAAAGAAGCACATTACAACGATGTTGTTGAAACAATTTATCAATCAACCATCAATTGTGCTATTGCTTGTTTCTGATGAGGTGTTACGAGGGCTTAAGGTGCTAGGCGAAAAGGCTGAGAGCCCCAACCCATGGTTAATCCATATATTACTGAACAAATTGGATCCTACTACCAAGCTTGATTAAGCTCAACATAGCTATCGAATGGATTTTTGATCGGTCAAAGAATTTCTCGATTTCCTGAACAAACAAAGCGATACATTGGAAAGTTGCGAAGCCACGAAACGCGTTACTTCTCGCGTTACATTTGTAGAAATTCCTCGTCAGGCTTTAAATTCAGATGCTAAAATAATGCACGCTAGTACGCCGTCCGTTTATGATAGGAGAAATTCCGTTGCCCAAAATAAATTGTGTTTTATTTGTATGATGAAAAATCATCAATCACAAAACTGCCACTCCCGACATCGATGCGGTTTATGCCGCGCAAAACACAATACTACTTTGCACCAGGACGTTCAAAAGACACAAACTAACGGTAAAACATTGAGCGCTGAAGTTTCTTCAAGTCTTTCATCACCTGAAGAGTCAAGATCGGGATCCTTAAACGTGGCACACGCCATGACAGTCAAGCGATTTACCGCTTTATTACCCACAGCGGTCATTAGGGTGCTCGATTCGTCAAACCATTATCAACGATGCCGCGTATTGTTAGATTCAGGAGCACAAGCATCCTTTATCTCGGAGGCCCGTCCACAAAGACTTGCATTACCACGTAAAAACGCGAAGATGTTAATTAAAGGACTCACCTCGGGTACCGAATCGACGAGAGGTGTGCATCGATATGCTGATTCTCTCAAAACTGACCATTGTCTACCATCTTGCGAAATAAATCCCACCAATTTCCAGAAAATTAAAGAGTTGCAGTTGGCAGATCCCTATTTTAATAAGCCTGGAGTAGTGGATATGATTATTGGGGCAGATAGATTTTTTAACGTATTACGAGAAGGATGTCTAAATAACCTAGAGGATAATTGAATAGCCCAAAATACGATGTTTGGCTGGATAGTGTCAGGGGACATACACAAAATTGAAACTCAATCCACCTCATGGTCGGGCCAACTATTCAACCAATCCTATGGATGACTTTGTTGAATTTTCGATACAACAAGATAACGATTGCAGCTGACATCGAAAAAATGTATAGACAGGCTTTGGTAGTCGACAAAGATCAAGAATATCATCGAATCCTTTGGCGAGAAAATGTTAATGATCCTATAATCCAATATGAATGGCTAGTTCAGCATTTTTGGCGATTACAGGCGACAAACAGCTTTTGATTTCAAACAGCAGTATCTATTAATAACGGACGAAATCATTAACAAACTTTATATAGATGATTACCTATCTGGTGCTAATACCATATACCATCAATGAAGCAAAAATATGAAAAACCAAATAACTCATTTGCTACGACTTCGAGGATTTAGTTTACAAAAATGGAGATCGAATGCTACCGAGTTGCGTAACCACCCTACACACGAGGAGGGAGAGTCACTGGTTCCCATTGAAGAAGCGAATTCAACTATCAAAATATTAGGTCTTCAATGGAGTTCCCTAAATGATCGATTATCCTTCAAGGTAAGCCAACCAGAAGAAAGAATCGCAACGAGGAGCTTCCACAATTCGAACGACTTCAAATACGTCGACATATAAACCGAAACAATATGCAGCTCCATGGGTTTTGTGATGTTAGCGAACGTGCCTATGCAGCAGTAGTCTATAGCAGATTCGAAGATCAGAATGGCAAAATATGGATTGAACTCATTACATCTAAATCTAAGGTAGCTCCCGTCAAGCAAGTATCACTTCCAAGATTGGAATTGTGTGGGCTCATCTTCTAGCTAAATTAATTTGTGAAGTAAGAACAACCACCCCTGAAAATGTGCTTGTGTATAGTTGGACCGATTCACAGATTGTTTTAGCGTGGTTACCAGACCATCCTGCTACAAGAATTTCTGTCACGAAACCACTGGAATCATATCAAGTCTGAAAATAATCCTGCTGACTACGCTTCAAGAGGGGTTATTTCTTCCAAGCTTGTCCTACTTCATCAATGGCGGCATGGGCCATCATGGTTAATTGAATCAGAGCAACGTTGGCCAATTACGAAGGCAGAAGTTTATTATGATGATACCATATGCGAGATAAAAAGAGAGATTCAAATGGTGACAGCCCGTATTCAATCGTGTTAAACAAAACATTTTCCTTCAGCAAAGCTATTCGCATAATAAGTTTCCTACATAGATTCAAGGAAAACATAAAATTAAAGAAGGAAGCAAGGAAATGCACAGCGATGACCGTAGAAGAGATTACTAGAGCTACTGAAGGACTGTTAAAATGGGTACAGATGAAAGAGTCCTCAAACGAGATAAAAATACTAGCCAAAAGGCAAACGTTAGCCAACAATAATAATTTGGCAGCACTTACACCATTATTGGATAAAAATGGTTTATTACGTGTTGGTGGTAGACAGACGAATTCGCTGAATTCTTATGATTTTAAACTCCCTATCATTCTACCGAATTTCCATATCCTAAGAAGAATGATTATTTACTTTTTCCATAAAAAATATCTTCATCCAGGCCCATCCAATACATTCCATTTTATCCGCGGGTCATATTGGATCGTGAAAGGCCGAGCACTAGTAAGTAGCGAACTGAGAAGGTGCATTCAATGCATCAAGGCTAGAGGTACAACAGCGCAGCAGCTTACGGAGGATTTACCATCCGTTCGAGTAATACCAGCCAGACCGTTTTCTAAATGTGGTGTAGATTATGCCGGGCCTATTGTTTTAGCCAGCAAGAGGGGTCGTGGAGCAAAGATGACCAAAGGTTACATCGAGATTTTTGTGTTCATGGTGACCAAAGCGATACATATAGAAGCAGTTACGGAACTTACCACAGAAGCCTTTATAGCAGCATTAAAACGATTTGCTTCTAGAAGAAATGTTCCAAGTGATATATACTCCGACAATGGCACGAATTTCATTGGAGCGAATCAGAAGCTGAAAGAGGTATTTTTATTTAATAATTCAAAAATTAATGATTTGGCTATTACAGAATTTTGCACTCACCATCAAATAAATTGGCATCATATACCTCCTTCTGTTCCTCATTTTGGAGGATTATGGGAATCAGCCGTGTACTCAGTGAAACATCCATCTAACATTTGAGGAAATGGCTACGTTATTATGCCAAATTGAAGCAATATTGAATTCCAGGCCACTCTGTCCAATTTCCGAAGTTTACCATTCGTTTGAATCATTAGCGCCCTCACATTTTTTGACGGAATCTTCTGCATCCTCCGTACCAGCCCACAACTTACGCGATATCGGCACCTCAAGACTGTCTTGATGGCAACAAGTGGAACAAAGAGCTCAAAATTTTTGGAAAACGTTCCACAATGATTATTTAAACAATCTTCAACAAAGAGGACAACTCATCTTCTTGCAAATGAGCTATGGGCAGAATTATTGAAACACATCCCGATCAAAATGGATTAACTAGAGTGGTTACCATCAAAACTGCATCAAACACTGTAAGAAGACCGATAACCAAATTGTGTATACTTCCAATTGAACAATATTAGTTGACGAAAAAAGATGGTTCGTCAACGGCCGGGACTATGTTAAGAATGCTGTACCTAAAACAAAAACAAAAACACCACAAAAATTAAAATCTAGATTATTTTGTAAAAGTTAAACTCAAACTCATCTTTTATGTAAAATCAATTTGATAATCCCAAGTGGATTGATAGGCGAAGCGCTATGCAATCCGCGACATACATAGGCTATTCATCAATTAGTGATTGTACAAATGTTTTTTGTTTTATTTGTAAACAAACCTACACTACACTAATTCCAATAATACGCGCAACTTGACAAGCGGTCAGGTTAATATATAAAACCGTTATAAATAGTACTGCATTTTTAGTACTTGTGTTCAATTTCGGAAATATTGCGTCGCGAGCTCAAACACAGATGGCGCGTTTATTCAAGTTTTGCTCTAATAAATTTCTTATTCCCTTTGCGGGAATTTACTAGCTCAAAATTAGACAATTCCAACGTTCGGAACAATTAAACAAATTCTTTCTCTTTTTCCAGCGACTTTCGAGGTGATAACATCTAAACAAAAATACAAAGCGATTATTAAGGTGATTAATTATTTTTGAAAGAAGTTTGCTAATGTGGCCTGCTGAGGCGGAACTCGGTAATTTGTTAAGCGATTATGATGAGATTGGACATGTTGGTGGGAAATGAGATTCTTAAACGACTTTTGGAAGGACTTCTAGAATATGGCCTGATGGGACGGAACTCGGTAATTTAGACAGATATAGATACAAATACATATACGAGATGTTTCAGAACCATATTTCGTTATTAATCACCAGGTGGCTAACGAGAAATGTCCTCGAAAGCTTACGTTTCAATCATTGTGATGTCAGATGTGTGTCAAGAAAAGACGCACGTTATTTGTTTATTTTTTTTATTTCAGCCGACTGCACGAGTGCGAGCGAAAATTTATAATTCAACCAATAAAAACGCTTTAAACTATTTCTCCATAATTTTTTCGATATAAAAATTCTTATATTTATTTGTGCTACTTGGTCCGCGCTATTGTAGAACCTTGAAACCTTGACTCTGTCCAATTTGCTTTACACCTGACCTGGACTTGTATTAGATCAAGGCAGTTTTTTAACTTCGTTGAAAGCTCTGAATGGTTTCACTAAGTAGGCAAGCAACTATGTGATTCGACTCTGGACCAAAATATGTGAGTGACAGTCCTTTAGGACACCCAAAGACAGTCCTTTAGGCCACCAACATCCGTAAAATTACATTTGGAATTATATGCCGTACCTCGCAGTAGCTAAAGGAATGAATATTTAAAAATCTTCCAGCGCTTAGCATCTTATACTGTTTAAAGGTATATGCTTTGGAGGAAAATAAACTAAATTTTGAAATATTTCCCTCAGAATAATTATTTTTGATCACAAGACAACCAATCATGAAGGCCAGGTTGTTTTTAATACACTTCCTGTTTGATTCGTGTGATACCAATTTTATGTATATCCTGAGTCTAAAATGAAGATTTATTATTTCAATGAAATTTGCAAACCGATTTGTCAACAGATTCTAAAAATCCTAAACATTTTCATGTAATAAATCTTAATCTATCTGTAGGAAAAAACATTTAAAGGTAAACATCTTGTGGGAACATATTTTATCCGTTCGGAATTATGCGTTGGATCGAAATGAGCGTCCCATATCAAATAAACGCTACCAGACAAGGCTTTGGCAAAAATGTTGAAAATCGTTTGAATTATAAATCAAAATAAACATAACATTTCGTTTCACTTCATTGCCGTAAAGTTCAATATTTTTCGTTCTATTTTTTTAAATGTCATATTAAATTAAGCGTTGAACAAATTTTCAAAGATTTTCCTGCATAAATACGCCTTGGTAATGTTATTACACCAAACCATGATGAGAACAAATTTTATAAAATATTTTCGTGCGGTAAACACAATTTTCATGTTTATCAATGACCAAACGAATAACAACAGACATTTTTATGAAAATCTAACATAACCTCATAAATAAAATGTAAATTAAGGATTAGTGAAAAATGGTAAAAAAAGGAAAGATTTTTTCTCCGTTTTAGCATCAAAATGTCCTTGATTAAAATAAAAAAGAATATGGAACGTGCTTTTGTTATACTCGTGTGTGTGTGTATGGTAATGTTTGGGTTATATCATGGATGGAAACGGATACTGGGACAATAAATTGATATTGTCATACGGAGAGTGTATAATGTAACCGTCATAATACTAATCTTTGAGGTTTTTCAACTTTGTTGTTGTTGTTATTTTTGGTTGGTATTTTAGGTATGGGGCTATATAAATAGATCACGTAATAATATTTTTTTGCTACGCTGCCATAAACGGAATAAAAATGGTTTCGTTTAATTTTGTTTAAACAGTGACGGCGGTATACGAGTTATGTGGAGTCTCCTTTAATAGTTTATCACTATATTTCTGTAATCGGTCTGGTCGTACTATAATTGTACTGTCAAATTACCGTAAAGATGCCTTCTTTTAATTAGTTCCGATTTACAAAAAAAATATTTCGATAACATCATTACATCGTTATTTTTCAGTATCTACTTGTGGTTGTTGTTGTCAATAATAATATTTTCATGTTTGCTTAAACAAAGAGAAAACTTATTTTGGTTGCCTCAAGCCGCTGTTTCAGCTGAAATATTTATTTTGAATAAATGGCGTGGAATTATTTTATATTTGTACAAACAAACTTTAATTACAATTTGCCCTGTCAACACCACACGCATCCTTTCGAACATGTTTTAAGCTTTGTATCTAATGTTATGTATTTGACTTTCAATTCTGTGAAATTTAATTTATTATTATACACATATTGAAATGAGTATCTTCAACGTTTTTACAATAAAAATTCGTAGAATTACGAAGATGCTTTTTCCGATCGAAAACGATTTTAAGTATCTCTCGTAAAAATTTTATTTGTATAGACCCCCGTAGACGACGGGTTTAGTACTACTTCATGAACCTTCAACCTTCTGGATATCGGTATTGCATTATATGTTATATAATTGCATTATCTTAAATTTTATTTGTGGTGTTAGATCCTCTGGAAACGAATCATACAAGGTTATCCAATTCAAGCTTGATAAAGTAAACTTAAAAAAAACACACAAAATATTCGGAATGTATTGTAATTTTTATTTCATTTTACAGATTGATCCTTGCCATTTTTAGTTAAACAAGATATCATTCAAATGTCCTCCACGGGACTTCTTACAGGCCTTGATTCTTTTGCGGTAATTTTCAATGACTTTTCGGCACATTTCGGGCGGTATCTCGGCCATTACCTTACGAATATTAGTTTTCAATTCGTCAAGAGTTTGAGGATTGTTTGCGTAAACACGATCTTTCGCGTAGCCCCACAAAAAGAAATCCAAAGGCGTTAAATCACAGGATCTTGGAGGCCAATTGACATCAGCCAATCGCGAAATCAAACGTCCAGGAAATTTCTCTTGCAAAAGATCTCGATTTGCTCGTGTTACGTGACTGGTTGCTCCATCCTGCTGGAACCACATATCGTCAAGATCATAATCTTCGATTTTCGTAAAAAAATAATCGGTTAACATGCGGCCATAGCGCTCAGAATTGACGGTAACGGTTCGTCCATGGTTGTTCTCAAAAAAATACGGTCCAATCACACCACCAGACCACAATGCGCGCCAAACCATTGACTTTTTCCGGGTGTTATGGCTTCTCTACAATCAATTGTGGATTTTCTGAGCCCCAAATTCTACAGTTTTGCTTATTAATGTATCCACCAAGCGAAAAATGAGCTTCATCACTGAAGAAAATTTTGTTCGAAAAATCAGCATCGACGGCCTGTTTTTCCAACACCCAATTTGCGTATGTTCTTCGTTGTCCATGGTCAGCAGGCTTTAGCTCTTGTGTCAAATGGACTTTATACGGATGAAGATGCAAATCCAGATGCAAAATGCGCCATAATGAGCCATAAGATAGGCCTAAATGTTGAGCTCGACGAGGAATTGACAAATTTGGATCTTCTTCCACACTTTCAGCTACAGAAGCGATATTTTCAGCATTGCGAATGTTTCGATGATGCACAGACCTTACAATAACAGTAACAGATCCAGTTTGTTCAAATTTATTCACTGTATTCAATATGGTTTGCTTTGTAGGACGATTATGACGACCATAATCTGCTCGTAAAGCGCGAAATGTGGATACGGCAGAATCACTATTTTTATAATAAGATTTAATAATTTTAACGCGTTGGTCGATTGTTAAATGCTCCATATTCTTAAATGGCAGAATGTCAACTAAATAAATGACAGCGTACTTGACGTTTATCTTTGACAGATGTCGGTATACAGATTTCTACTTTATCAACCTCGAATTGGATAACCCGTTATCTTTTGTTTATGAAATTAAAATTAGTTAGCTTAAATTCAATCGGAGCGGGCAAGATTCACAATTCTTCAGCTTCGAAGATTCGAAAATTCGGGCGACCTGAGATAACATTTTGCGTTTGAATGTGACCAGTTTTTATTCAACAGTTATCTTTAATAAAAAGGTGCTCTTTAGAAAGAATTTCCAATATTTAATTTTGTCGATTTCAGAATAATCACCAATACGTAGGATTTGCTCAACTCTATTCTCCAGTGGGATTTTCGCCATTGCGTCAATGGAATTGGACTTCCTTTTGAGTAAAGTTAATTTAATACTTTGTAAAGCACAGCAGAAAATTCGATCCAAGCTTTTTTATGGTTTGCATCTATCTTTGTTTGAGGTGTAATAGATGCTAAAAATGTTAAAATAAGGCATTCGATGTTAAAGAATTCGATAGATGTAAATTTTATTACAATGTAAGATTTTCTAAACCATTAGTCGTTTCATCCTTAATTAAGAAATATCTGTGGCTCAAATGGTATTTTAATTTTCAAACATGACTCGAGTAATTGAGTTGAACACTATGACCGTCTCGAAAACAATTATAATAAACAACATATTTACAATTTAAGGCATCAATCAATGAGAACTCCTACAACACAGACATTATACGCTATCTGTAGAATAATGCCCACCACACCCTGATTTCTATTAAATTCTATAATTGATCGATTGTTGAAAACTCTTCATTAATGGGGTCGTCCGCTCGTGCGCTGCATATTTCAAGTTCAAAAACTGTCCAATAAGCACATTTATGGTTGGTTTTCCCAAAACCAGTCGTCTTAAAATTTTGACTTTATGAACATTTGAATTGTGTCTACATTATGCGTCGCAGACGTGTATAAGTCCAAAATGTAGGTTAAGGTCATAGTTTGAGATACTTCAATAATTGAGTTAATGACGGCTTGACCGATTAGCGAGGCTTTCTAAAAACAAGGGTTCATTCACACTTTATCAAAACATAAGTACTTAAAATAAATATATTTTTTAAACTTAACTACATTCGCACATTGAAATTTGTTCTCCTGAATTATACCTGTTTTAGCGTAGGTTAAATTTCATAATGCAAATCATTGTTCATATTGATCAAACTCATTCATTTCTTATTTCTCAATTCTCAATTCTCATTTCTCATCGCTCATCTTTCATCTCTCATCTCTCATTTCTTAATACTCATTGCATTTCTCCAATCTTTAATCGCTCGTCTCTCATCTCTCAACTCTCATCTCTCATATCCCATATCCCGTCTCTCACCTCTCATCACTAATATCTCATCTCTCATCTCCCATCTCACACCTCCCATCTCTCATTTCGCAACTCTCACCTCGCGTTTCTCATCTCTCATCTCTCACCTCTCAACTCTCACCTCTCATGACTCATCTCGCATCTTTCATATATCATCTATCATATTCATCTCTCATTTCTCATACTTCTCATATTTCCCATATTTCTCATATTTCTCAGATTTCTCATATTCTCATATCGTTTATCATTTATCCTTTATTCTTTATCGTTTATCGTTTATCGTCGTTTATCATCTCTCATCTTTCATCTCTCATCTCTCATTTCTTAATTCTCATATCATTTCTCCCATCTTTCATCTCTCGTCTCTCATCTCTCAACTCTTATCTCTCATATCCCATATCCCATATCCCGTCTCTCACCTCTCATCTCTCATATCTCATCTCTCATCTCCCATCTCACACCTCCCATCTCTCATTTCGCATCTCTCATCTCGCATTTCTCATTTCTCATCTCTCACCTCTCAACTCTCACCTCTCATGACTCATCTCGCATCTTTCATATATCATCTATCATATTCATCTCTCATTTCTCATACTTCTCAAATTTCTCATATTTCTCTTATGTCAACTCTCATCTCTCATCGCTCATCTCTCATCTCTCATCGATCAACTCTCATATCATTTATTCCATCATCTCTCGTCTCCCATCTCTCAACTCTCATCTCTCATCTCTCATATCTGATATCTGTATATCGATTTTTTCCCGTGAGTTACTCATTTAAAATGAGTGAAGCAAAAAATATTGAATACGTATACAATGTATAATACTCAATTATGTCTTTGTATTTGTATTTTTCTTTTGTTCGTATTTGTGTCATGTTTATGATGGACAGTACCAAAATAAAGCGATCCGGGTAAATCGGTTTAATTGTTATGGTGCTTATTTCCTTTTCTCAACACATTACGTCTGCTCACGAGCTATGGAGTGTCATTATTTAACATGCTAATGTATTCTATATTTACTATTTTTTTTATAATAATATGTTTAAATTTTATATATAAATTTAATTTACATTTCATAAATTTTAAAAATAAAATATTAATTATAAAAAAATCGAAAATACATAAATATTTAAAAAGTAACACTATGTAAAGGCGGATTCAGTGTTGCGTTAGTTTGTCTTTTCATTCGTTTAAAAAAAAATTTCGACGAATCATTTTTCCAAAATGACGAATGTTTCTTCATTTTTTCAAACAACACAAAAATATGGGTTTACAATGGTTAACTCTTTGAGTGCCAAGGAGCGCAATCGCGCTCCTCCATATAGGAATCAAAAATCTCATCAAGGGTTAATAGAGTAAAAAACGCGTATAAACCAATTATACGCGCGTCACTAACTAACATAAACATAAATACTACTACTATATCTTTCCGGTTACACTCATTTCGTTTCACACATTTTGGGACAAAATCGATACACTGATATCTCATATCTCATCTCTCATCTTTCGACTCTCGTCTCTCACCTCTCATCTCTCATCCCTCGTCTCTCACCTCTCATCTCTCATCTCTCATATCTGATCTCTAATCTCTCAGCTCTCATATCATTTAATCCATCTTTCATCTGTCGTCTCTCATCTTTCAACTCTCATCTCTTATCTCCCATCTCACACCTCCCATCTCTCATCTCCCATCTCCCACCTCCCATCTCTCATTTCGCATATCTCATCTCTCACCTCTAAACTCTCACCTCTCATCGCTCGTCTCGCATCTCGCATCTTCCATATATCATCATATATATCATATTCATATCTCATTTCTCATTTCTCATATTTCTCATATTTCTTATATTCTCGTATTCTCATATCGTTTACCGTTTATCATTTATCCTTTATCGTTTTTAGTTTATCGTTTATCGTTTATCGCTTATCGTTTATCGTTTATCATTTATCCTTTATAGTTTATCGTTTATTGGTTATCAGTTATCGGTTATCTGTTATCGTTCATCGTTTATTGTTTATCGTTTATTGTTTATCGTTTATCGGTTATCGGTTTACGGTTATATGTTATTAGTTATCGGTTATCGGTTATCGTTTTCTCATTTCTCATACTTTTCATATTTTTCATATTTCGCATATTTCTCATATTCTCATATTCTCATATCGTTTACCGTTTATCATTTATCCTTTATCGTTTTTAGTTTATCGTTTATCGTTTGTCGTTTACCGTTTACCGTTTATCATTTATCCTTTATCCTTTATAGTTTATCGTTTATCGTTTATCCTTTATCGTTTATCGTTTATCGTTTATCGTTTATCGTCTATTGTTTATCGTTTATCGTTTAACGTTTATCGTTTATCGTTTATCGTTTATTGGTTATCGTTTATCGTTTATCGTTTATCGTTTATCGTTTATTGTTTATTGTTTATCGTTTATCGTTTATCGTTTATCGTTTATCGTTTATCGTTTATCGTTCATCGTTTATCGTTTATCGTTTATCGTTTATCGTTTATCGTTTATCGTTGATCGTTCATCGTTTATCCCTTATCCTTTAACTTTTATCCTTTATCGTTTATCGTTTATCGTTTATCGTTTATCGTTTATCGTTTATCGTTTACCGTTTATCGTTTATCGTTTTTCGTTTATCATTTATCGTTTATCGTTTATCGTTTATCATTTTTCGTTTATCTTTCTTCGTTCTTCGTTAAACTATCATCGTTTATCGTTCTTCGTTCATCTATCATCGTTTATCGTTTATCGTTGATCGTTTATCGTTTATCATTTATTGGTTATCGGTTATCGGTTTTCGGTTATGGGTTATCGGTAATCGTTTATCATTTATCGTTTATCGTTTATCGTTTATCGTTTATCGTTCATCGTTTATGGTTTATCATTTATCGTTTATCGTTTATCGTTTATCGTTTATCGTTTATCGTTTATCGTTTATCTTTTATCGTTTATCGTTTATCGTTTATCGTTTATCGTTTATCGTTTATCGTTTATCGTTTATCGTTTATCGTTTACCCTTTATCCGTTGTCCTTAATCCTTTATCCTTTATCCTTTATCGTTTATCGTTTATCATTTATCGTTTATCGTTTATCGTTTATCGTTTATCGTTTATCGTTTATCGTTTATCGTTTATCGTTTATCGTTTATCGTTTATCGTTTATCGTTTATCGTTTATCGTTTATCGTTTATCGTTTATCGTTTATCGTTTATCGTTTATCGTTTATCGTTTATCGTTTATCATTTATCGTTTATCCTTTATCGTTTATCGTTTATCGTTTATCGGTTAGCGGTTATCGGTTATATGTTGTTTAATGTTTGTCGTTTATCGTTTATCGGTTATTGTTTATCGATTTCTCTTTTCTTGTTTATTGTTTTTCGTTTTGTAGTTAGAGTGATCAACCATTCAAAGATTGAGTGACGTACTGTCTAAAGTCATTAATGTAGATTATAATTCTTAATTATTTTACTCGTATATAATGTTAATTTCTGAGTTTGCATTCATTTCTGAAATAGGTTTAGTTAGACATGACAACATCTCACAAACAATTTTGGGCATGAATACAAACATTTTAAAATGTGTTCCGAGCGAGCTGTAACTGGAGCGGAAAAAACCGTATATCTAAATTAAAAAATTGCAAATCATAACCAACTTGTTTTGTATAGAGTAGGATATTTATAAACGTTGGTCATTATGAGTACACGTCACGCGTGCTTTATTTATTTTTATGCCCTAGTGCTTATTGTGTATAAACGAGTATAAGGAAGCATACTATTTAGAATTTATGATTTTCTTTTACGATTATTGTTGTTGTAACACTATGTATACCAATTTGGATCTTTCCCGTCGTCCTCCACTGTTGAGCTATTTATTTTGTGCTTAGTATTTACATTATGCGATAAATAATGTTTATCAGTTCGGTTAGCTGTTTTGTTGCTATGTATTATACATAAATGGCGGTCGGGTGGCAACGAGTGGTGTAATGCGTAACATGCTAAAACCACGAAATGTATGTACATGTTAATGTGTCTAACGGAAATTAACGTAATTTATAGCGTAATATCTGTACTAATTTTAATAATGAGAAGTTAAATTTGATTACTTGTGGGATACGTCGTATAATGTAGTGTAGTGCAGTCGACGAAGAAGATCAAAAATGTGTTTTATCAAAAATTATCTTAATTTATCAGAAACAGTATTTTATGAAATTTTGTTAATTTTCATGTTGAAAAATCCAACTCGCTGTAAAAAATTATCGAACAAAGTAGAAAATTTGTTCCGATAAAATTTTTAAAAAAAAATTCGAATACTTCTAAGAATTTCATTAAAAATAAATCACGTTAATATTCTGCTCTACTTTATGTGCTGCTATTTTTTACATAGCTCGATTCTATATAGCGCACACAAGTCGAAGATAACAAAAAAATGAAGAATCATAATCATTTTTTTTTTTATCTTCTCACACCCAAAATGAAACGCGGTAATGGGACATTGTTTTATCGCAAGGAAGAGCATAGGAAAAAATTTGATACACAAACAGCTGCCAAAGTATGAATTAGAAATTAAGTTTGAAGCATTTGAATTTTTCAATATTCGAATTTTCGTAGCTACATATTTCCAGAGAATCGATATAGTAGTAGTATCTGGTATATTTTCCTACATTATGCGGAGATAAGATCAAGCAAGAAGCAAAATAAGAAGAATCTGTATACTTTAGAATTTTTTTTTTTTTGGGCAAAGTTTACGGATAATTAATTTTAATGGAGAAAATTGAATAAAAATAACTTTGAAAAATATTATTTGAAAAAGTAGATTAAATTTAATCTGAGTGTAGTACTACAGTACTATCCCGAATCATATACTCTCCATACACTCCATATTCGTACTAATAAATGAAGCCAAATATTCAATTGGGTTTCAATATTTTTTTTATTCGTTCGGATTGACATGGAAACTAATTTGAATAATAATAATATATTTTCTATAGCATAAAGCTTTTCCTACTTCGTCTTTTACTTCTTCCAGCTCCTCATTTTCAGATTTCTATGTATGAGTATAATAAACCGAATATCATTGATTGGGAATTTAAAATAAATTGGTATTTTGGCCTTTGTTATAGTCAAATCGTATCACCCAAAGAAATAAAATCGGAATAAGATGTATGGGTTATTAGGAACATTTAAACGTTGGCGCTGTTGTTGTTTTGATGATGAAAAAGGTTTAATTGTAACGATTGGCTGTCCTTTTTCGGTACTATTATCGTACAATAAATTAGTTTCTCGAAATATACGAATGTTGTTGGTAATTGTTAAGCACCAAAAGCATTATAAATTATAGCAGGTAGTCTCTAATAATAGGCCATTAATTTCATATCGAGCACCTATCATTGTCCTTTTAATGGACCATGGAAACTTCCTAATAGTTTAGGTAATCATAGTTGTTAAAGGTTATTATGACCGAGTTAACAAATATTGAAAACCCATGTTGTGAATTTTATTTTTGCAATAACTGGAATCTCGGGGTCTTGCTCTAAGAAATACAACGATTGTTTGGCAATGGAACACTTTGTTACAGAAGTCTTCTAACTTCTTAGTTCTTACGAAGCCAGTATTCCTTTGCGCAATTTTAATTTGACCAATGTTGAAACAAATGACCTTCAATAGTTCAGATGTGTAAAGTCCAGTCCTATCTTATGATAACTAGCACAGGTTATAGAGCGCCTTGTAACGCGTGAGCATACGAGACGACAAGAGATGACACAATAATCACCAAATCTGGAAGTTTGTGTATAATTGGTGGTTATTAATCTCAAAATATTCTCTTGATGAAGTGCTGGTCGGGGATTTAATAGTTGTGACGAAAACCACAGTGATAAATGGAAATTTCCATATTTCAAACGGGGATATTGTTACCGTTGATTGTATCATGGATCCCAGACCATGGAAGCTCTTGTAGTAGAACTACGTCGAATATGTTAATAAGTTCAGGTTAGAAAGATTTTTGCTGTTTTAAAAAGCTAAGCGCGTTTCACTTAAAATGCATCAACACAAATCGGGAAAATACTACATTCTGCGAAGCGCTCTAGCTCGGCCTCCAAACTAATGAAAAATTTCGTCAGCATAGAGCAACAATGGAAAGAAACGATCAATCAAAACAGTTACCTACACACTCGGGTAACAAGAATATTTAAGGCCAAGTATAATCCAGTATCAGAGATTGACCACTATTTGCTTCGCACCCCATGCAACATTGGTTTCAGCCGCTCTTGATAACCACAATAAAGTAAAAGATGGAAAAGGGCAGAAAAAATATTTATCGAGCTTGGCCTCCACAGTTCGTGGTTTCGGCAGCTTTATCGTAAAATAATGTCCATTGACCGGTCTTTTGGTTAGCTTTCCAATCGTACAGCAAAATGGTGATGTTTTCTCCTTTAATTGTATCTGAAATATGTTCTTTTTTTTCCTGATCTGTTCTGGGGCCGAGGTTTTCCCAACTCTTTCGCGGTTCGCTTATTTACGTCCTTACCTTTACGCCTGTATTGGCCAATTCGAGGACGTACGGATATAGGTACGATTTTATTACTATCTGCACATTGCATAGCTCCATGCCAGCTAATACTGGCATGGAAGGTGGGTCGGCCCGTGAGCCCCGCACTCCGACAGGGGGTCATAGATGTGTTTCTTCTCATCCCAAATCGTAATTTGTTGGATGAAAATTCCCTTTGCATCCTGCCCCTATCGGGATTCGAACCCGGTACCTCCCGATCCAAACGGCAAAGCTTTAACCACTATGCCATTTGGTGTGTTAAATATGTTCTGCAGAACATTTACCGTGCATTAATCTGTAGAACACGCAGGAATCTGCAACATCTCTGCGGTATTGTACGCTGTCTAGATCATTTGTAAATCTCGCATTGAGTATTAACATTTGATACAAGAAACCAATCATACATATCCAGATGCTAATATAGTTAGTTAGTTTGGCTGTAGAGGGTATGGTTTCTTCTGGTTTTATAAGGTTTCGGCTAAAATTATAAGGTCCCTGCTAAAAAATCATATAGTGCACAATAATACACAATACATTGTGGTTCTTGTGCCATAGTTAGTTTGGCCGTAGAATTATAAGGTTCCAGCTCAAAAATCATAGAATACACAATGGTACCAAGGATATTGTGCTTTGTATGCCCTAGTTGGTTTGGCTGTAGTTTAGTTCAGGTTTTGGCTGGAATTATAAGGTTTCGGCTGAAAAATCAAATAGTGTATAGTCTGCCTGTCAGGCTGGGTTCAGGCTGACATTATTAGGTTTTGGCTGGAATTATAAAGTTCCGGCTGAAAAAACCTAGTGTACAACGATGCACGATATATTGTCCTTCTTGTGCCATAGTTGGTTTGGCTGTAGTATGGTTTTTGATGGCCTTATCAGGTTTTGGTTAGAATTATAAGGTTCCGGCTGAAAATCATATAGTGTGCAATGATGCACAATCCATTGTGTTTCTTGCAACATAGTTAGTTTTGCTGTAGTATGGTTTCGGCTGGCTTTATAAGGTTCCGGCTGGAATTATAAGGTTCCGGCTGAAAAATCTTATAGTACACAATGATGCACAGTATATTGTGCTTCTTATGCCATAGTTGGTATGGCTGTAGTATGGTTCTGGCTGGCTTTATCAGGTTTTGTCTGGAATTATTAGGTTCCACCTGAAAAATCATGTAGTGCGCAATTATGAATAGTCCATTGTGCTTCTTGTAACATAGTTAGTTTGGCTGTAGAGGGTATGATCCCGGCTAGAAGTTAAAGTTCTGGCTGAAATTATAAGGCCCTAAAGTTTTACTTTGATTAGCGTTTCAATTTTTCAAGAAAATTTCAGTTACGTCGTGTTATAGGGTGGTGCAAAAGCCACTCCACAGATTCTTCTAAATATGCTGAAGCCTCTTTCATGGTGATTTCGCCGACTAGATCTCAGGGTTTTGGGTCATGGGGAAGTTGAGGCTTGCATATTCCTGGCCTACACCGTGGAACAGAACACAATAATAAAAGTAAACTAAAATACTGAAACTAAATTAAATTCACACCAGAATTAAATCGGCCGAGATTTGAGGAACAATGAGATAAATATAATAATAACAGGGTGTGCCCATCTAGAAACGACCAAATCTCCCGGATGACAAGTACAATGTCTGCTGACGAGACCTCCTCGAATGACCCATCGACCCCTAGAGGCCGATGTCCAGCCACAACGAAGCTGGATTAGAGAGTAGGGACGTCTCCCCAACAGACAAAGCCTCTCTTCACCGGAAGAGACCTCTAGGTAATCTCCCACATTACACACTTCGACAGCTTGAGACTGACAGAGTGCTACGAGGAGACCGTGTAGATTTTACGGTTGTCCCCGAATGGACAACACATATGCTGGACTCACCACTCCGACCCAATGGATGCCTGCCAAGAAGAGGAGTGACAAGCCCAGTCTGCAACTATGGAACTATGGAAAATGAGACTCCCCCTCCCATCATACAAATCCGAAAATTTAATAATTCTTTTCATCAAGAGAGAGAAATAAAATAAATCCAAATGCCAGGAATTGTCATGCTTTCTTTATTTTAATAAAATGTTCAAGTAAAACAAAATCAGGGGTGAAAAGGGAAATAAAACAACGATGAACTGAACTAACTATATTACGTTGTGGAACCGCGGTTAAATCGGTACATACGAGAGTATAATGCGCAGTATCCAGATGAGTCTCAGAGTGCAGCCAACGCCAGCATGAATGCCACCATGAGCCAACCAATAGAAGTCAAGCTCCCGAAAATTAATATTACACCGTTTTCAGAGGCGAATGGCAATCGTTTTACGATTTGTACGCAAAACGATTCTTGAAAACATTAATTTATCGCCAGCGCACAAGCTGTAGTACCTTAAGGGCTTCTTAAAGGGAGATGCATGCATCTTGCTGAAGCACATTTCTATCACCGAAACCAATTATTTCGAGGCCTTCCAAAAATTGTGCGATAGGTATGATCGAAAGAAGCATACCATAAAGGATTTAATACGAAAATTCATAGACCAACCAACCATTCATCAGCCAAATACAGTTAACGTCCGTAAGTTACTCGATACATCTGACGAAATAACCAGAAGTTTGAAGGCAGTATAGGAAAGGAAGCAGAATCACGAGATTTTTGGCTACTGGTCATCCTCGAAGAAAAGTTAGATGCAGAAACTCGTGCATTGTGGGCACAGACTTCATGTGAGGACGAATTACCAACATTAGACAGTTTCTTCAAATTTTTATTGAATCGATCTGATGCCTTAGAGTCTCTAAAATCATCAGCCAACAAAAGTCCAACAATTCAAAGAACATCTAAAGTTTTTGTGACAGCGGAGAAAGATAAGTGCCCTTTGTGTGGTCTCGAGCATTCGCTGCAATATTGTGAAAAATTTCTGAAGTACTCTGTCATGAACCGCAGACAATGCATCAAGGCCGATAATCGTTGCTTCAACTGTTTACGAGTTTAGATGCCCGTCGAAACAAAGATGTCAGGATTGTGGCAAAAAACATCATACGCTTTTGCATCTATCCGAATCAAACGAACAAGATAGTGAACCAGCAACGGAAGAAGCTCGAACCACAACTGAGCATGCACAGGTATCGACGAACAACGGTATACTTGCACCGGTAACCGATCATCGTGGTAATGAACATGAATGTAGGGTCCTATTAGATTCTGGTTTAATGTCTAGTCTCATGACGGAGAAATTTAGCAGGAAACTACGGCTATCAAGACGGCGGAATCGAACAATTGTTTCCGGCATTGTTGGGTTGGTCAATCAGGTTGCAAAGGGAAGTGTCATCAGGTATTTAATGTGTTACTTAATAGCCGGATAAAACTGAAAACAACACAATCGCTTTAAAACCATTTTTGGCTGGGTGTTAGGCGGTGAACTGGAATCCTCTAATACAATTTTAAGTGGCGTAAGCCAAATCACTACCGAAGACAGCACAGCAGATCAAATAATCAAGAGATTTTGGGAACTTGAAGATTTGCCAACGTTAAGCAACCTAACTGACGAAGATAAGCGTTGTGAACAACTTTTCACAGATACAACTTACCGCACTCCAACAGGCAAATTCGTCGTGCATTTACCATTTAAATTCACTAGGGTTGAACTAGTGAAATAATTAAATATGGCGTTGAGTCGTCAAAGGGCGATGTAACGAAAATTCTAACGGGACGACAAATTCAAGGGATTAAATAACTAGTTTATGCAAGAATATCTCTAGCTTGGACATATGGAGGAAGTCAATGGCAGCGAGTTCGAAACTTTGAACTACCTACCACACCAAGGAATCTAAAAGCCAAAGTCGCAAAGTTTAGAGTCGTCTTTGACGCTTCTGCCAAAACCTGAAATGGTTCGTCGCTGAATGATCTGTTATTAGTCGGCCCACAAGTACCGATACAAGCACCGACCAAATGTACCGACAGATTTTGATGAAAGAAGATCAATTAAAATATTAGGCGATAGTGTGGAGATCGAGTGACAAACAGCCGATGCAATATTTTAAACTTAAAACGCTAACGTATGGGACTTCAGCTGCTCCGTATCTGGCAACAGGATTGCTAAAGGAAATAGCACGATCTCATGGTCACGCATGAAATTAAGAAAATCGGTATCTAACTGAGATAAATTTTTAACCTCAATTCCAGAGGAAGACAGAGCTGAATGTGTTAAACATTTTTCACAATAAGGTGTTACGGTGAAGATTTTGTTTTTACGGTGGGATCCAAAAATCGACATATTTTCATATCGCGTAAATGTGGGAGTTCCACTTCTTACGAAAAAAAAGCTATTGTCAGAATGCAGTCAGATTTTTGCACCGCTGGGCTAGTTATCGCCGGTGATCATAAAAACTAAAATATTATTCCAGACACTATGGTTGATCGCAGTATCGTGGGACGTTGAGTTACCGCAACACATTAGCCAAATGTGGACGGGTATCAGAGAGCAATTACATCAATTGGAAGAAGTAAAATTGCAAAGAGCGAGCATACGCTGCCGTGGTATATCTACGAATTCCAATTAAGGCATCAACTTTTCAATGTTGTCTAGTGGCGGCTAAATCCAAGGTTGCTCCATTAAAGAAAATCTCTGTGGCAAGGTTAGAACTTTGTACTGCCCCGGTCACGGAAATGCTAGCCATTACAACAATCAAGATAATATGTTGGACCGACTCCACTATTGTACTAGATTGGCTCTCGGATGTACCTGCGCCCTGGCAGACATTTGTGGGAAATAGGACGTCGCAAATATGGTCAGTCAAAAAGAATAAGTCCACAGGACTAGGTGAAATCAATCCACTTCATCGATAGGTTGACTTTCGGTAGATATGACGAGTCAATTACGGTTTCCTTCTAGATTTTATAAGTTTTTAGAAAGATTGACCATTCCTTTAAAGTGTATCCGCCATTCAGAGAAATTATTCCATTGCGTGGTAGTGATACTGCTCCGAAATCTCCATCACAGGCTATAGTAGCCTGCCGCTCTTGACCGATTGAGAAAATCTACTTATTGTTTCTCAACTTTATCCATGTATATCTTGGATTTTGCGATACCCTTTTTACAATGTGGCAGTTGAATGGTTGTTGTGATGCCAATAAGTCTAATTCACATATAGAATTGTTGTTGTATGCGGAATGAATGGGATGTAGCCACATACAAATATATTCGCTGTTGCTATGCTTGCAATGGCTAAACTCGTCCTTTGTCATCATGTAATATTCATCACGATGTATGGAGGTAACCAAATAGTCCATTGATGCTTGAATGAAGACTCCTTCGATTGTAGGAAGAGGTGGAGGGTTAAATACTTGATATTTCGCGCCGTGTTCATCAATGGAATTTTTAATTCAAAAATCAAATATTGACCACACAATTTTCCTCTACATGACATGATTTGATACAGGCTCAATAATTCATAGTTTTCATTTTGTGAGGGCAGCAGAACGTCTGGAGGCATATGATGTTTTATATCTTTAAGTGCCTTGTTAAGTTGAGTTGGTGGTAGGATTGAAGTGCTCACTGCTTTGTTGTTTGAATTTAAAAAAGCCATTAATTAGTTTTTGCTAAGTGTCTTTGAAGTCGAGCATCAGAAGAAGTGAATGAAACGTTAAAAACGTCAATTTTTGACTGTTGTTGATGTCACCTAAAGCAGAACTTATTTTTTGTGTAATAGCTTACCAATGACGTCTGTTGTCTTCATCAGTTCGTTTTAAGATGTTTAAAGTTGCGTCAGCAATAGATGTTTGATTCTTGGCTATCATTAAAAGGTGTTGCTGATTTAGTTCAACCTTTTGTATTTCCTCTTCATAGTGCTTCGCATCCTGGTCATCTAGAGCTCCAAATAGGTCACTTGCCACATTGCCCACGATATATAGGATCGGACGTTTTCTTCTCCTTTCTCTGCAGTGAAGTATTGCGTTCTTGTCCTCGATTTCAGTTAGAACTGATTGTTGATTACAGAGCACATATGATGATTGTCTTCAGCTGTTTCTATGCAAAGTTGATCCATGTTCCTTGCCAGATTTCTGTACGCTATCAAATCTGAATAGTAGGTTGAAGTAAACTACTATTTTCCACTGCTGATTGGTGAATCGGAGATTTCCTAAATTTTCTAGATACAGCCCAGGTTGGTAACTAAGAGTGGTGATGTTGTACATCAGCGGTTCGGTCGAGGACACTGGACTCGGCAGTGTAGTGATCGTCACTAAACATAGTAAAAGCAATAGTAGAGCTATGAGATTGGTGGCTTTTGGAACCTTGGTACGCGAGTCATTCGCTGACTTATTTTACGACTTCTCGATGTCGAACGGTCGGGCACTTACTTTGGTAATGGGTTTTTTGATTATGGAACCTTTCCCTCCTTTCACTGCCAGGATGTAGATCAATGATCCTTCCCAAAGGCCAGTTTGTTGGCGGTAAGTTGTTGTCTTTTATTAAGACAATGTCGTCTACTTTAACCATTGGTTGTTTGTTGGTCCGTTTAGTTCTTTGTTGTAGTTCAGTAAGCTAGTCTTTGGACAGCGTTTCAAAAAATCTTGAGCCATTTTTGTAGTAATCTCCACCGATGATTGACACGAATGTTTTCATTCAGCATGTTCGATTCTGGGATAGTTATTAGTGAATCACCAACTAAAAAATGTGCCGGTGTTAATATCAACGCATTTTAATCAGATGAAACTGGGGTAAGTGGCTTTGAGTTGAGGCATGCTTCTATCTGTGATGTAACCGTTGCAAACTCTTCATATATGAGGGTTGTAACTCAAATTACCCGTTTAAGGTGAATTTTAGAGATTTCACTGCTGCTTCCCAAAGTCCCCCAAAGTGTGGTGCAGACGGTGGTATGAAGTGCCACTGAATCCCAATGTCAGCTAGCATTTTCTGGAGGTCAAGATTTGCTTGTTGTAGAGCTTTTTGTTTATCCTTTTCAAAACAGTGCCCGGGCTCCAACAAAATGTTTTCCATTATCGCTGTAAATTCATTTGCAAACACCTCTTCGAGCCATAAATCTCTTAAAGGCCGCGATAAAGGCTGCACTGGTCATATCGCTGACAATCTCTATATGCTTTGACATGACTCGTTCTTTGGATAAGATTGCCATTAGTTGGTGCCTTGTTGAAGCAATGAACCATATACATGTGATGTATTTTGTTATCTCCGTACGTATGCTGCTTCTACCTGCTTGTTCCTGATCCAATAGTTGTTTCTAAGATGTAACAGAGTTAACAGAGTCCTCCCATGCAATGTTTTTACAAGAGCATCTTTGATTAGCAGCTATGTGAATCTATGTTTTGGAGGCAGTATCTTTTGATGTCGGGTATCATAGTTCAGGTTACAATTAGTTATTCTTCCCCCTACTCGAGGGGAGCTTGCTTTTTCTTCATACTGAACCTTCTTTGTTAATCTGCATGATTTCATTTTGGAACTCGGCGTGTTGAATTAGTCTAACCAGCTCGTTGTAGGACTCATTAAGTTCTTCGCGAACTATTTTGTTCATGTTTGAAAATCGTTCTATAATCTGTACAAAAGGATTGACTGCTGGTGATGTTGCAAGTGTAACCAATTGTTTTGTTTCTAAAGTAGCTTCCGCTTGATCAGTAGTTTGTTGTGGCCAACGTTCGGTTAAAAATTGTAGCCAATCTGGACCCGTCCACCATAAGTTGTTGTTCTTTAGTTCCCTCGGACTTGTCCCTCTTAATGCGCAGTCTGCTGGATTGTCGGTTGATCCACGCGATGCCATTATGACGGCCTTGAATATGTTTGAATTTCCGATATTCGATTGGGCACAAAACTTTTATATTTATGAGGACGCCCTCGAATCCAACATAAGGTGATCATTGAGTCGGTCCAAAAGAACGAAGTTGTTTAATTTGGTACATTTGGTACATTAGTTTAGTGAGCAACAACGCTCAAGACGAGGTAGTGAAAGTAAGTTTTTAATCTGAGCAACCTTTGTTTTTGATGCGAGATGTAATTGTATGCACAATCGTAATGCCTTCTGAATTTGTAGATTTGAAGTAAACGGCAGCAACATAGGCATTTTCGGAGGCGACGCAGAAACCATGAAGGTCTGTTATATTGTTCTCTTCAAAATGGATCCAACGTGGAATAAATATTTATTCCAAGAGAGGTAGAGAATCTTTAAATTCCTGCCATTTTGTTGATATGTATGACGGAAGTTCTTCGTCTCAAAATAAGCCTGCTAGCCAGATTTCTTGCATCATCAGTTTAGCTACAACTGTTATTGGTGCCAGCCAGCCTAAGGAGTTTTGCACTATCCGAAAGAAGATTTCGTTTAGTGGTCTTGCCAGGCGCGGATTGAGTGACGATGAAACTGAATGTATCTGTTGCTGGATTCCAGTGTAGTCAAAGAGTTTTAATTGTGGCATCAAGCTTGAATTCCAATCGATTTTGATTCCTTAGATACACTGGTATAGATTCCCAGAAAACTGTGTTGTTTGTTGCCCATTTCCTTAACGTAAATCCACTGCAATTCAGTAAATCAATGTTTTTTTTTGGCTGATTATGGCTTCTTCCAGTGTGTTTTGCCCATAAATTAGGCCATCCACGTATAAATCATTTAAAACTACGTTGGACGCTATAGGATAGTTTGGTTGTTCATCGATGGCCAGCTGTCGTAACAAGAAATAATTCCTAAATTTCTTGTTGCGGAGACTCTCTCCATAAAATACGTTGATAGTTCTGATCATCTTCATCAACGGCGATTTGTCTGAACATTTTTTCAATATCAGCCGTATGGACGTATTTATGCTTCCACTACCTTAACAGTATGGATAATAAATCCGGTTAATTCAATGTCTAAAGGAATCTTGACTACGTAGCGGCCTGATTTGAGACGTTTGTGACTGGTTGCGAATATTTTTCCACACTCTAGTTCTTCTTTGGTGAATGCTCGTTTACGTGGCACCTCCTCTATTTCCCAAAAGCTTCTCAGCTGTTTATCTATATCAACTGCTATTGTTGTTATTGATTGTATTTCTGTTGAATTGTGACAATCGACTGAGGCACGGCCTAGGAATATCCAGCCTAGTTGGGTTTGTTGGGCTATCGGTTCGTCAGATGAGGCCTTTGCTATATTACTCATTAAAATTTCTCCATAATAGTCCGCACAAATGTTGGATCAGCCCACATTAGATTTTTGGTGTGTTTCCAATTCCATGGGTCTAGAGGCTGCTCTGGCATATACCGCGTTATGTTTTTGAATACTAATGGTTTTATGACTAAGCAAAATTTGGATGGAAATCTTGGCTTCAAGGTAAATTCAACTTTTGAGTTCCCACTCCAGCCTCGGTTTTTACCTAGTCTGTGACTTCTGCATACGCTGCGGTTTTTGGTAATTTTAATCTGAACTATGATACCCGTCATCCAAAGATACTGCCTCCAAAACATAGATTCACAAAGCTAATAATCAAAGTTGCTCATGTAAAAACATTGCATGGGGGGTTCAGTTAACTCTGTCACATCTTACTAATGGCAAGCTTACCCAAAGAACGAGTCATGCCATCACGTCCATTTACTAACACAGGAGTTGACTACGCCGGACCAATCTCACTAAGAGTTTCTACTACTCAAGGTAGGTAATTTTCAAACAACCTGGTATATGACAAACTCGACCAGAAAATTTAGGAAGGATCTGCCATGAGCTACGACACCATGGTTCACCACCGTTCTAAACTCATGAAGGCTTTATGATTTGTACAAATTGTTATTGTTCATATAAAACCATTTATCTAGAACACAATTTGTATGTAGATAAATTATTTCTTATGGATATCTACATTATCGTCCATAAATAATTTTCGAGTTTTGAGAATCGACGACAAAGCATAGCAAATGGTTAAATTAAATTAAATAATTCGTAACCTACAAAAGGCAGCGCAGAATAAATTGAATATTTGAATTTCAAATTTTCCAAGAATTTGCTCCCGATTTATTTCAATATAACGTCACCGACACAATTCAATAAGACTGTGCGTGGATTTAGAGAGAGCTTCTAACGCCCTATATAAAGTAAAATTATGGCGCAATATAACCCTTGAAAGCTCTAAATTTAACGTATTCAAAATATCGTCGTCATCATATATGACATGCTAGTTTATTACTTTAGTATATACACTTGAGTAGTTCGGTACCTAATCCGATCACATCATGTCATTTTTGTTATCACCCTCTGTGTATATTAAGATTGTATGTGGAATATATACACAAAGAATGATACAGCAAAGTCATTTTCAGATTTTGTACAGCTAAACAGTATTTTTTGTTCGGTATACACTTGTTTAGAGAAAAGATGATACTTTCTCCTATTTTACATCGATAAAAAAGGGATTGATATTAGAAAATAGATAATACAATAGGAAATATGTGTTACATATACACAAAGATAGACATAATGGTATACGTTCCTAAATACCATGTTTTAAAGAAAAGCTAAATATATATTTTATGTATAATGACGCAGTCATATCATCAACAACAACAGCACCGGCAACAAAATGTCCTTAAAATTCCTTTTCTTCTGCGTATGGCTGCACATATGTATGTGAGCTTTTCGCCTTTATAAAGCTTCCTTCCATCAATTTACTTTTTCTTGCTGCTTTTATTAGTATTTTTATAGAATGGCACACAGTCATACATACACACACACACACACCAACATTCAATGATAACAACAATAAATATTTCGAAATCTTTAGGAAAAGAAAGATTTTCTTCTTGTGTTTAAATTTGTTTCTTAAAAAAGCATTTTACGTCTCTAGCTAGTGTATAGCCTTGTGTTCTATGAACACAATAAAAGCTCGTACAAAACTAAAATTACAAATATAAATGAAATTGATATCGTGGGTGGATGGTGGACTTGTTGGTTGGTGCCGGTTGATCATTGTAAGCAAAATTTATGAAAATGACGATGAAAAGCGGAAAGATGTGAAGGATATATGTACAGATAATGAATATCCTGAACGAATTGTAAATTATTTCTTACATTTCTATAAATACACACACACACACACACATTGCAATACGGGAGTATATACAATGAAAATGTTTCGCAATATTTTGTGTGCTTTGTGTGCTCGTTCTGGGTTTTGTTTTTAAAGCTCAAGGAACGTCAGAGATTCCATTCTTATATTCGTATATAGCATATCGTTACTATGTATACATCTGAACCGAATGAAAAACATATTTATGTTTTGTGTATATAGTTTGTTTGTATGTGTGTGTGTTGTTATTCCGAATTTGGGATGTGCTTTATCGCTTCAAGGTGGAATTTTGATATATGAGAATTTTTATTTTTTTACTTTCGTATATTTATGCTGCTGCGATGGTACATAAGAAGTAATATTTTTCTTAAAGAACGTTGCATTTAAGTGGAAGTGTTATATTTTTGTTGCTTTCCAGATATGAACTTGAAGAGTATAAATTTTATTTTAATTTTAAATGTAAAAATATAAATATTTTGTTGCGTTATATATTCGGGTAGATAGAGATTGAGAATACGAGATTGTTTTCCCGAATTTTATAATTTGATTGTTATTTAATTTTAGTATTATTTTAATTATATATTAGGTAGATTACCTGGAATGCATATTATAAGATTTCATATCATTACATTTATGTATGTATCCAAAGAGTCATGAAATTTATTTTCGATGGTCTACCTCGGTTATGTTGGTTCTGCCCCGAATGCATGGTCAATATGAAAAGATCCCCTACAAGGGATGCTTTACAAAGCTATTCTAGCTTGTCTAACTCTAACTTTAAAATTTATAATCGGAGAGTTATACGATCTGGTTCGATATGATCAATCAAAAGCACTTCTTGCCGGTGGCGAAATACCATCTTTTTCTACACAGTAAAAAATTTCCGTTGAATTTTACTAAAATTTTCAAGTGAGCAAAATGTCCTAAGTTTTTCATGTAAAAATTATATGCAAAATTTCATGAAAAATATATTCCAGATTGAAAAATAAGTAAAGGGTGTTTTTTTAAACCCGATAGAACTTGAAATTGTAAAAAATAAGATAAAAAATTAAATTGTAGTCAAAAAAATCTTTTTATTACATGGCAATAATATTTGAAAATGATTTCGAGCATATGGGCACAGCGACTGTTCTTGACGAAACTCATTCTAGACGTTCAATTTTGGGCCATTTTGTCGAGCACTGCTGGCCGTATGTCACGAGTAAGACAAACAAAGCTAGTCCCCAAGGTCAGAGGTGTCAGATTGTTGTGCGGAGCGCTTTGGGGATTGGGTATTTTAAACTTCATCTTCACTGTTGCTTATTACATTTTATTAACACTTTTATTAGATATTAGATCGATGGTTCACAATTATTATACACAACTTAAATTTAAACACATAAAATAATTTTTGATTCTTAATTATTAATTACATATTACTTAAATATTATTGATAAAACAAATGTACATTTTCCAAGGTTGCAAGGTTGCATTTTCATAGTTTGAACGTAAATGTGTTTAAATTTACTGACCTTATGGAATGGTTCGACGTTTTCCGGTATATTAGACAACATACCTCCCTTTCTGAGAGAAATAAAATCTTCTCGAAGAAGATTTTTCTTTATGGAATATGCTTGGATGTTTTCTAACAGTTTAGTTCTATAAACTAAATTCGTTGAAGTGGCCCAGACGGGTCTGATTGATTGGTTTGATAGTTGGTTTATTTGATTTTGAGCGTCTTGGCTCAGTTGCTTATAAACTAAATTTATTGATTTAACGTCTTGGGATAATTGAACGATTTGGTTTGGTTTCGCTGATTGATGAATAAAAGGATTCGTTGGCTTCTTAACTATATATGATGAATGATCTTCCGAATTTAATCGATTTGTGTCGTTGATTTGGATTTGTGTTTGTTTTAAACAGTTGGTTTTCAATGATTTAGTTCTTGATTGCTTGATTTGTGTTTATGTTGTTTAATTGTTTGAACTTTGTGTTTCCATTAATTTGATTAGTATCTTCGTTCAGTTTCTCAATTACCAGGATTGATGGTTGGTTGTTATTACTGATTTGTGTGTCAATATTGATTTGTTTGCTGATTGAAAACCTATCACTTGTTTCTGGAATAACAATTTGGGTTTCTGTGGATTTGTATGTGTGTCTTTCTGGCTCGTACTTATAGTTTCGCGGTTGTGTTGTAAAGTAACTGTTGGCGTTTGTTTGAAATTTTTTTAATTGTAAGTTTGAGTGTTGATGTTGGTTACAATTTGGCATTTCATAGTAACTTATTCGTTGCTCTGGTATAGCAGGACTGCTAAAATGACTCCAGGTATTCGGCGATGGGTGATATATTTGCGTTTTTCTCTCTGTGCTTATTCTAGTATGACAAATGTCGCAAGAATGATTAAATTTTCGACAGTAGTTACATCAGATTTGGTATGATCTTGGATATAATTGTTTACTTTCAATCGTTGGTAGGGCGAGTGTTGATGATTCATTTAGCTTTGTTATTGGTATGCCTATTATCGAGTTCCAATTCTGTTACAGAATATGTTGGTAAATAAATATCCATAAGCGTTTTTCGCAAAGTTGGATAGTCGTTTATCTCTCTCTCCGATAAATTCGAGTGAATGCTTCTTCTGTTCATTGGAGTTTTATTAATTTGTCGAATAATTGTTTTTCTATGTTGAGAAGTGTTTCAGACAGTATTGCAATGGTCAAAAACGGTTGAGTTCAATTGATCTGTCGTTTGTGTCAGCTCCGCTGAATTCTGGAATAAAAGCGATGCACTTTAATATTTGCAGCAGGTTCATTTTGTAAGATTGTGGTGTTTCAAAGTTCGGTTCCGATAAGAATGCACGTTATGCTGGCGATGGTTCTGATTTATTTTATTTTAAACAACTGGCAGATTTTGTTACACCAAACACTGGCGATTTTTCGAAACGGTTCAATATTTCCACAGGCTTCTTAAACAAAAATCCGGACATGTGGCATCAGAATCATAATTTCAAGAACGGAATGATTATCAGTCAAATAAAAGTCGTAAATGATATCGCAGAACGTAGTGTAGAATTAACTAGAAATTAAGATGACATGCAATTTATTTAAGATTTTTTTGGCATTTCGGACAATTTTACTTGAGCATTGAGGTGAAAATCATTATGAGTTTGTGAATAAACTCGTAGTTTTCTAGGCCCAATTCTTGAAAACGGCGACTTTATTGAATGCGTATTTGTGTATCGTTTGGTTCTAACTCGTGTACCAATTGAATCTTATATGGGGAAAAGGTGTAACTTATGTAAAATTCTTTGCAAAGGCCGCTTAGACATCACCAAATGCTGAGAACGTCGCCTGGTGGAAGTTTCGAGATTTTCATCAATACTTGTTTGCACCCGAGCAATGTTCACATTATTTCGAAATGCACGAAATCTTCCAGCGCGCGAAAGGTCACAGACAGCCCCTTGTTGCCGAAAACGCTGAACCAATCAGTAAATTGTTGGAGCACTAGGTGCTTTTCGTAAATTTTTTTTTATAATTTATATTCTTGTTTGGAGGGTTGTAGCCCTTCGGCTAGTCCCCCTTAGAAGTTTATTATATTTTTGTGGTTTCTTCCTTCGCAGCCGTCTTACTGGGTTTCAATCATCCAACATACGACATATCTCAGCATTTTGGTGTAGACTAATACGTTGCATGTGTTTGCTTATTTTTTCACTGACGAAATCCATCTTTAGATGTCTATGGAGTTTGTCATTTCTTATGTACCACGATGCATTAACTATTCCACGAAGGACTTTGCTTTGGAATGACTGGATGATATTGAGTGTTTTTCTTTGTACAGCCCCAGAGCAGAATATTGTAAGTCCACACAGGTTTTAGGATTTGCCGGTATAGTAGCAATTTATTACGCAGAGTTAGCTCAGAATTTCTTCCTAAGAGCCAATCCATCTTTCTGTATTTGATGTTTAACGCTTCTTTTTCTATTTCACGCGCTCTTTCCATTTTAGTTTCGTGTCTAGGGTCATGCCTAGATATTTAGCCGCATTTGAATAGGAAATTTGCTGAGAGTTCGGTTCTAAACTGGTATCCAGTTGACCTTCTTGTTGGTAAAGTTTAAGTGAACATAGTTTGTTTCATTAAGTTTTATTCGCCATCTCTTGGTCCAGGCACTGACAATATTAGTAGCTATTTGCAATTTGCTTGTAGATTCTGGCCGTATCATCCGCAAACGTCGCTATGTTAGTCTCCTCTATCGTTGGCAGATCCGAGGTGTATAGAACATATAAAGTTGGTCCCAGAACGCTACCCTGTGATACTCCTGCTGATATTTTCATAATTTCTGAGTATTCGCCATCTAATTTAACTCAAAAGTGTTGGTAAGATATGTAAGATTTTAGAATTTCATAAAACTGCTTTGGTAAGTCTCTTTGTAATTTACGAGTATATTCCAAGCCTTTATGCCATACTCTGTCAAAAGCCTGTGCTTCATTGGAGAAGACGCTTGAACATACTTTCTTTTTTTCAAGTACGTCTTCAATTATGTTTGTAATTCGGTGTACTTGTTCTATTGTTGAATGGTTTTCTCTGAAGCCAAATTGATATGGAGGAATAAGATTTCTTTCTACTCTTCTCTCTTCTCGAAAAATTTTGAAATTATTGGGAGTAAGGAAATCGGCCTATACGAGTTTTTGTCATTTAGTGGTTTGTTGGGTTTAGGTATCATAATTCTGCGACTTTCCATTAATTTGGAACGTGTTTAAGTCTGAACACTGCGTTAATTATTTAGAGTAGTTTACGTAGTCCTTTCTCAGGAAGAGCTTTTACTATTTGTTCTGTAATTAAGCCATATCCTGAAGGTCCATTTTATATATTGGTGGTATGTTTTCCTCTGCAGTTTGTCTAGGTAGAGGCTGGAACTTGATCTGTTGCAGCTTACACTTATAGCCCATGTTCCATCTTCAATTTTAACTGGTGGAATTAGTAGTTTAGGTCGTTTTAAACTTTTTGTCGCTTTCCAAAGAGAGTACCCGGTATCTTTTTCCCCAGTAAGGCCACTCAAGTATTTATTAATGGATTCGGGCAATATATTGACCAAATATATTTAAGGTGACCATTTGCATGAATTCCTCTTCAATTTAAAGATATATAAAGTGTTTAATGTTTTCTTTTATAACCACCGACGATCCTCCCCTTGCCATTCCTGTTAGATGCATGGCGTGGTAAAAACAGTATCCATATATTTTAAGATATGAAGTTGAAGTAAAATGGGTTTCCGATACTATTTGGAAAATTTCTAATTCTGGAATATGTTGCTTTAGCCCATTTGCATTCCAGGTTTCGATTCATAATGTTTTATTTGTTGTTGTTTGCATCATTTTAATAGCGCACGGATTTTATTTCATTTAGAAAGTCTTGCTTATCTAACCTGTTAAGAGCTTCCACGCTTCCTAGTATCTTTTGGAGCACTGCTGTACCTTCAGTAGTGCCCTCCGAAATAAGTGGTTTTGTCATGACTACTCTCGAGTATAGTTTTGGTTCTCCCGTTCTACTAGCATGAGGGTTAGGTACATCTTTGGTGGAAGTTTGATAACTGTTTACTGATATTCCTGGACTTTATTTTCGCGTTTTATTTCTTATTATTTGTAGCTCCTTAGCTATTTCACATCCCCGTTTGCGGGATATGGCTTATTGCAATTAACACATTTTGCAGCAATACTTTTACTAACCGGGCATACTTGGACATGATGCTTTTCGGCACATGTCACGCATCTACTGTCTCGTTGGTAACATTTCTGCGTATGATTAAAACCTTGACATTTTTAAAACTGCGGTATTAACCCGCTATTTTTTTCAATGGCTCTATTTTAACTCTCGTGTTAAGGATTGTCTTAATATTATACACACCTTCCACTTTTTGATTGTTATTAAAAGTGAGCATAAATAGTGGAAGCCCTCTTTTGTTAACTTGAACTCCTTGTTCAGTTTCGATTTTTTCTTTCTTAATAATGTTTACGGCATTTTCTATTTGATAACCCTTTTGCTTGAGATCCTCAATAATTTCCTCTTATGCGCAGGTTGGGTGAAGACCTTTAGCCATAACTTTGATTGGGCGGTCATTTTCATCCTCATAGGTAAACCACCGATGCCTCTCTGAATTAAGCTTTGTAGCCAAAGCTTTATAGGTTTCAGAGTCTACAACAATAATTTTCCAGACGTCCTTCTTTAGAGATAGGAGTTTGTACTCGGCTACCGTAATCGATTTCATAATCCGAAAACCGACGAGTAATATCTCGACGACATTTATTGGAGGAGGTGATTTTTATTTTGGTTTAGCTGGTTATTGTTTTATAGCTAGTTGTTTCTTGATGATTAATTGATTTCTAGAAACCTCTTTTGAAATTTATGGTAAAGTTACTGCCATTTCTGGTGAGTGTTGTGCTTTCCTTTTCTTACTTGGTCTTTTATTCCGGTTCAACATCCAATTTGTTTTCCTTTCTAATTCTTCTTCATCCGTATGGAATGGATTAATGCCATCATCGACTGCAGGGCTAGGTGTCGTCTCAAGTTCCTCTCGTGTTTCAATTGCTTTTATTAGTTCTTTATTCTCTTTCTTTAAAATTGTAAATACTTCTTTCAATTTAGTTGTAAATTCCTTTATTTCTCTTAGTTGTTCACAGAGTTCGGCATTTTCCTTCTCGTACTGAAATATATTTCCAGTTGAAGATCTTGGTGATCTTGATAATTTGGAACTGGGTTCAAATGGGTTAAACAATGGTTGGGCCACACCAGAATCTGTTGGGCCTGCCTCCGAAGCGTGTGGATTTGGCAGCATATCTGCTGCTGTACCACCTAGGGTATTACATTTCGTATTTGTTGTACTCATTGTTTGTTTTAGCCGATGTATACCACTGGCATTTGGTCCTCGGCAGCACTTTGCTACTGTCGAAGCATTGCCCGCCCCCCGCGATGAGGCTACTTTGGTGTTACGTAGGTGTACACAGAGACAGCCGAAGACCTCTGAGTACCCTAGACTGAGGGGTGCTTTTCGTACATGAAAGAAATTTCAATATGATTTTTGTGTCTGAATAATCGAATGCTGACTTTCAAAATAAAATTGAACAACTTTGGTTCTTTGTTCTGTGCTGAATCTTTCCATCATAAATTTCAGTAGCGGAGCTCAAAAATAGCATCCCTATGGTAAGCTACAATTTTATGTTATTAAATGTTAAACCTCATTAATTTGAATTTCATATATGCCAATAATAACCTCGGATAGTGATATGGAAGAATCGTGTGATGATAGTCTTGCAGATCCTAATTTTAAACCTAGCGATTCATCCTCTTCTTCGGAAAGAGATTCAGATAGTGGGAATGAAAATATGGAAATTTCGGATTCTCCAACTATTTTAGAAATCAATCCATCCACGATACAAATTTCATCAGCAGTAACCGAATCAGCGTCAATAAGTAAGGAAACGCCTAAATTACGTAAAGCCAAACGAAATTCAGGAAACTCGTATACATCGGCTTATGGAAAAATTGTAAATGCGAGAAAAATTGAACTCCAAGAAAAAATGTTTACCCAATATTGGAATAGGGGCAACTTTAATCTCAGAATGGCGTTTGTAGCAGGTTTAATAAACGTTCAGGATAAAAAAAGAACATGCAATATAAAAAGTGCAATTGCATCACGAAGGTGGCCATAACGCAGGCATGTCAAAAATGTCTCAAAGCCACCTTAGGAGAAACAGATCGGTTTTTAAAAAACCGTAGTTGCTAAGAAATTAGAGTGTTCGGGAACCGCTATTGCTCAAGACTTGCGAGATGTGGGCCCCTCCGTAACGAAAATTTCCGTTGAAAAGTATAAAGAAGTAGTTAACCATATTAGAAGTTTTCCTGCGTATGAAAGCCATTATAGTCGCAGACACACTTCTAAACTGTACTTAAACTCTGATTTAAGTTTGTCCAAGATATATCGATTGTATAAGCGAGATAAACTGCAACCTGTATCTTTAACCAAATATTCGGAAATTTTTCACACGCTTGGATTAAAATTTAAAAAACCGCAAATAGATACTTGTACCAAATGCGATTTACTTAAAATAAAAATTTCGTCGGCCGAAGGCATAGAGTTGCAAAATCTAAAGAAAGAGCAATCAGATCACCATCAAATGGCAGAAAAAGCTTACGATAATAAGAAAGCTGATATTTCTGCTATCTCAACTATTTCCAAAGTATTCGTATTTGATCTACAGCAGTGTTTGCCCTCGCCATATTTGCGTTCATCCATTTGTTTTTACAAACGTTAACTATACACATTTAAGCTTCATTACATTGCAAATTATTGTAAACATACCATTAATAATATTTTCTAATCTCAGGTACTCTCCATTCTGTAATATGTGGCACGAGGCAACTGGAAATCGAGGTGGCAATGAGATAGCATCATGCCTTTACGAACACCTTCAAAAACGTCCACCAACGATCACGAACATAACGTTTTACAGCGATTGTTGCCCGAGTCGAAATAGAAACTCGTACGTGGCGCTTATGTTTGCCATTTTCTCAGCTTCATCTAATAATGTTGACACTGTTGATCATAAATTTTTAGAACCAGGCCACACTCATATGGAGTGTACCACTGACCATTCATTAATCGAGAGGGAAAAAAAGAGAACCAGTATACCTATTCACCACCCTCGGGATTTGTATCAATTCGTTCGAGGTTTCGGTGAAAAGAAAATATTTGAAGTTCATGAAATGGAACAGTCATCATTCAAAAATGTCGGGCTAGTCGCTAATACAAAATGCGGTTTTAAAAAAATCGAGCGAATCGTTTGGAACGAAATTAAGTGGCTGGATTATACCAAAATTTTTGGAAAAATTTATTATAAAACTACTCTTGATGTCGATGCACCGTTTAAATCATTTAGTAGTCTCAAACGGGAAATTAATAATCTTGCATACTCAGACATACCGAGTTGTTACGAAGGTCCAATAAAAATCAATGACGCGAAAAAGAAAGATTTGATGAGTATGCTGAAATTAATTGATGAATTGATGAAAAATTACTCGATCGATTTCAACTTGTTAGGTCATCATCAGGAGTATCTACTGATTGATAAAAATAAAAATTTAGTTATATATAGTAGAAATGAGCAAACGGAAATAAAATACCGTGCTCAAAAAAGTCGATTACTGTAATAAAATTTCTGATTTTATTACAGAAAGCAAAGCAATAGTGCTTGGTAGGGATCCAACTATAGGTCTTTTAAGACTTCTGTCAGTAAGTGTATCAACCAATGCCAACAGTTGTTTAATGGAAGTACTCTGTCATGAATCCATCTGCTCCGATTCTTTACGGTTTACCAAAAATCCATAAGGTGGGCATCCCGATTAGACAAATAGTTGCGTATTGCAATGCTCCTGCCTACAAGCTATGTAAGAGTTACATAAACTATTTTAATAATCATACTAATTTATTTTCGGCTTACTCGGTTAAGAACTCGGTAGAATTGATTAGTAAAATTCAAGACGTCGACATTCCACTACATTCAAAACTAGTTTCGTTTGACGTTGTCAGTCTTTTCACTTCAATTCCAATTAAAACTTTATCTCAAATAGATAGGGATGTTGTAGATGAGGGCCTACGTCGTGAACTGAAGTTGGTGATTGAGACTTGTACTAAACAAAACTATTTCTGCTTTGACAATACATATTTCAAATGCGCTGATGGTCTACCCATGGGCTCCCCTCTGTCACCTTTGTTAGCTGAAATTTTCATGAATTTCTTCGAACAAACGATTTTATCAAACAACAATCCTTATTTTCGCCATATAATCTTTTGGTATAGATATGTTGATGACATACTATGTCTATGGAATGGAACTGATAGACTGTTAAACTCATTCATTACTTGGTTAAATTCTCAGTATCCCACCATTGATTTTACGTTGGAAAGGGAAGAAAATAAATGTATTAATTTTCTAGATATAACAATAACCAGGATTAATTCTTCCTTAGACTTCAAAATTTATCGGAAACCTACGTATACAGACGCTATTATCCCTAGTTCTTCAAACCATCCCCATAATATTAAAATGTCAGCATTCCACTCACTTATATAGATAGACCAATAAACATCCCTTTGACAAATTCAAATTACGACATAGAGCTTAATATAATTCTACAAATAGCAACGAATAACGGATATGCAAATAAGACTATATTAAAGTTATTAAATAAAAAGCTAAAGCGCAAAGCACTAACGGGTATTTATCCACCTGACAATCCAACGCAGGAAAGTTGGCGTCGCTTAGAGTAAATAGGAAAAACTAGCCAACGGATTAGCAACATCGTGTCCGATTATACCAATATTAGTTTTGCTTTTTATAATAATAACACAATAAAGAAAATGGTTTTTAAAAATAAACCTAGAGTTGATCGCCTTTTCAAGTCTGGTGTTTATAGGATTAATTGCAATAATTGCAGTTTCTCCTATATTGGACAGACTGGGCGCAATTTTGGAGTTAGAGCTAAGGAACATTTATCTGGTTGCAATCAATCAACGTTCCATAATCATTTAACTTTAGAAAATCATACAGCTAGCTTAAACAATTTAGACATATTACATATACAACCTAAAAGCAGACGTTTAGATAACTTAGAATCTTACGAAATTCGAAAATCCATATTCCTTAACCAAGATATCCTTAACGAACTGAGAGAAATCCGTTTCTCACCAATTACAGATCCCGCCCTGTTTTATTCTCACGCTCTTAATAATATGACTAATACGTCGGGTAATTAAATGCACTTCAATATACTCGTACCTTGAATTTTGTTACTCAACCGATAACTAATCGCTTACCTGGTCGGCGATTGATCGTCGTAGAGGAAGGACGTGTTTTTGTCTCTCCTTTAAATAAATAAATAATTTATTTTAAATGTATTTTAATTAACTAATAAAAAGTATAATATTGATATAGTTGATAATTTTAATAAATAATAATTTCAATAATAATTTGCGTGAATTTAATAAGTGAAGTGAATAGTTGTACGTATTGTATATTTATTTTAATCTGTGTACGGTGCGCTTGTGATGGTATAGAATATGTACATAACAATTTTCGTTTATATGTATTTTGATACCGTTGCTTGAACGCAACGTACGCAGTGTATGTAAATCTTCAATATGTATGACTTTTTTGATTCCAATGGATGCCTAAGATAAGTGTTTTTCATTATTTTAATTCATATTTTTCTGAAATAAATTTTAATTATATAAAATATGTATTTAACTGTTTCTATTTGCGTAAACGTGTTAAGAGAGGAGCGTAAAATAAAAAATACCATTTCATTTATATGTTTTGGTTTAGTATATTAAATATATACATACATTTCTATTTTTTGTTTTTGCGCTTGTTGCATGAGTGAGAACTGAGAATAGATTATTATGATCATGCTTAGTGTTTTATAATTTATCCCTTCCAAGTTTCAACTAAAAAAGAATAATCAGGAAATAGACAAATAAAATACATAAAACAAAATTTTGAGGGGATAAATATATGACGAAATTGGATAGAAACTAAACAAGCATGATCGTGGTTATTCTGTACTTTTCGTTTTCTCCTTGACAGATGAATTCATTCATTCATATACACCCATCCTCCGATTTACACGGTAGATTGGTTCCGCGGAAAACGTATTATCGCATTCATATATACAGATCCTTGTAGAAGTATAAATTAATAATTTATTAATTTGAATTTTAGGTTTTAGTGTAAAATTAAATTAAATTTCTTAAATTTCTTATTATTCTTGTTTTGAACGTGAAAATAATAATTTAACGAATTTTGGAACTCTAGTTTAGGACATGTAGAGGTAGGCGGCTGTGATCGAATTGGAATTGTTGGCTTAACTTTATAACTTTGCTATTTCTGCGAATATTTGAATATTTGGAATTACATGGAAGCTACGGAGTACATTTGAAATGCAGTCAAATTTGCTATATGTAGATAGTTTTTCGGGATCATGCACTTTTTAATTAAATTTTTTTCTAGATTATTTGGAAGACTGTAAATTGGTAAAGGTTTTGGTTAACTTGTTCTAGGTTGGACAAATAATTATCGACGTATGTCGATTATATAATTTATAATTTATTTAATGCTGTTGTAGATATATATATGTGTGTGTGTATGTATATGTGTGTGTGTATGTGTGTGTGTATGTATATATGTATGTATGTAATTTTTTTCTGATTTATTTATTTTATAATTAAAGCATTGAACCATATAATTGGGTTATTTGATTATCATGGATCCTACAGATGTGCTAGCTACTTATTATTAATTCTGTTATCTTACAGATTCCTGATTACTTTAATAGTTTTATTTAATTTTGGTTGAATTTGTTTAGGTATTGGGGATTCTAAAGCTGTGAAAAACATTCATTATTAATACATTACCTTACAGATTCCAGATTAGCTGTTTTTGGAACCAGTTTTCGTTTGGTCATTTTCTATTTTTATAAATAAACATATTTGTATTAGATTAGGGATGACAAGGACAAGTGACTTTCATAAATATTTTTTTATAAATAAATCCATCAAATCAACAGACTTAGAAGTTAGGAAGGCCGTGCGTGCCTTTCCTGGATTCGATTTATTTTATTTGTTTTATGAGAACCAAATTAATTTAGTTAATACTAATCGTTACTTTACATTTATTTTATTCAAGTATAATTTTATTATATTGTATATATATTGTCCTAAATATACTAATGAATTTTAGAATTATTTTGAATATAGTTCAAATAACTTTGGTTTCAGGAAATTCGACTGTAAGTTGCGGAGTTGCAGAATGATTAAATTAATAAATGTTTCAATTATTTAGGAAGCCGGAAAATTTAGAAATAAATTTCAGGAAATTTACAGATGCTTGTGAATTAATGCTTCATTGTAATTGCTGATTGTGTAGTTTAGAATTGTGTTGTCATTTTATTACTAACGACTTTACATAGGTGTCTGTAGCGGGTCGAGTCAACCAATTTTGGTTAGGAAGCTGAAAAGTATTAATAGAATTAAATTTCAGGAAAATTCCAGATGCATGTGAAATAATAATATTTTTTCTTAGGTTGTCGTTTTAAAGAAGCAATTGTTGAAGACCAATACCATCGTTATCCATTAACCTATTAAGCCTTTATCCTTCATCTAGTAGATTAGAATTGTGTTGTCTTTGTGTTACTAACTATCGGCTATACCTAGGTGTCTGTAACCGGGCCGATTCTGTCCCACTTAACTAACCTATCCAATCCTTCGGTTTTGTTATGTGTAAAAAAGGGTGTACGGTGGACCCGGCGTCATCCGGGAACTCAAGCCTAAGAACTTGGTCGTACATTCAAAATCAATCAATCAATCAATCAATCAACCGATAACTAATCGCTTACCTACTATTCCAACCCCCCCTTTTTATTTGTAATTTTTCCGTGTAGATTAATTTTTATTGCCTAGTTTTTGTCCCTCCTTCTTTGATTTTATTTTGCTTATTTCTACTACATATAACTAAATTTTTATTTTTACCAATCAGTAGATACTCCTGATGATGCCCTAACAAGTCGAAATTAATCGAGTAATTTTTTAAACATTTTTGAAAACGAAACAAAAAAAAGTTTTGTCAGAAGACAGAATTAAATCATAACGTTACTTATGCGCCACCCTTTACAATGAAAATAGCCACATGATTTTGAAAAGGTATAATTTGTTTGATATACAATTTGGGTTGCGACCTACAGCTATTCGCTATATAGTCAGTATTAAGCTATTATGCATGTATACGATAAAAATAAATCGATAACGTCGTATTTAGACGTGCATGAAATGTAATGAAAATTTATATCACTTAAATCCCCTATTGATAATACAAAATTCTTGTTATTTTCTTGCTCGTATCGAGCTGCTCTCGTTTTTTATGTATTCGATTCAATTGAAGCTGTGAAATCTAAATATCGATAAAATAAAAAGAAAAAAGAAAAATCGAATGAAATTTTATAATCAACTAGAGAATCTGACAAATACATCATACACAAGATGAAATTTTCTTGAATATCTCATAAATGTTACAGTAGACAAGGTAATCTTACAATTACTTAACAAAAATACATTTTTTTGCTTCCTACCATTTTTAGTACAATGCCGTAGAAGACATTACGCAACCTTCGCATAATAACCTTTTTATTTTTATGCTGCTTATGCTTTTCATTTTGTTCGTTTCGGTACGAGCATCGTCAATAGTTGGTATAGTAGGTAGGTTGTTAGGTAGCATAAAATACTATTATAAATATTTAAATTAAATAGCACCAAATAATATCATGATAGGTCGTTTTACGAATTCATACATTGTGAGCGGGAGGAAGGAGGTGTGGTGCCGTATACACAGATACACACACACACATTTATAAATATATACCCAAAAATAAAAAGGAACTTAATTTAAAGATGAAAATAAGAAAAGTTTTTCGTATTTCAATTAGAGAAAACTTGGTAATAAAAAAAACTTTCTTTCGGTATCTTAAGGAAAGAAAGCAGCAAAACTTTTCATTTTTTTTTTCTTCTACATATATATTAAACGGGTGATAACAAAGGAATTAGATTATCTACATGTTCGTGTATTTAAAATTTATATATTACCTGGCTGCAGGAAATGTTGATGTGCTGAGTGCGATATATCTGCGTGAAGGAATTTGTTTTATGATCATTCGTTGTGTGTACGCTTTACTAACGAATAAGGGTGTCGTATATTTTTTGTGGTGGGACCATTTACGTTTGTAACAACAACAATAACTTTCAGTGATGAAAATTATTTCGAGAAGATTTGCGAAAAATATAATACTTCAGAGTTTAGTGGTGCTGCATTGTATACAAATTGTATGTATGTATGTAGGCGAAATGGTAACGAACTCATGTTTTGATCGGGAGGTATTAAGTTCGAGTCTTGATAGGAGCAGGATACAAAAGGGATTTTTCATTATCTGATTACGATCGGTCGTCAAAATGAGCACAATTATGACCCCCTGTCGGAGTGCAGAACGTACATCTTCGATTTGGCCATGTGGCGGCGTATGGCGTGAAAAACGAATTACTGAAGGCCGCTTCGGCCCCATAACAAACTGCAAAGATTAAAAGCAAACAAACAAATAAAGTAGCTAATCTATAAAAAACAAGTTCAAATATTTTATAACAAAACACTAGTCCAAAGCGAACAGTATTCAAAGTTATTTTCGAAAGCCAAAAATTAAAAATAAAGGAAGGGTGAATATGTCGTACCCAACACCCGACTTTTTTTTACCCCGAACGTATACATAAATAAGTTAAACTTGCCGGATTTTTGGTAAAACTGTCTGGTATAATCAAAAATTACTATTTCTGTTTAAATTTACGAAAACCAACATGCCTAGTTGAAAAATAAATCTTTAAATTTATTTCAAAAATCTTTTGAAATAAAAAGATCGGCCATCTTTTCTGGGGCCGAAGCACTCGTCTTACTTTACGCAATTACTGCCAAATCGAAGATGTACGGCTAAAGGACCGATTTAAGTTACCATCTCTCGGGACCGATATGAAGTTTTTACTAAATTTATCCTAAAAATACAAAAATAACATATTTTATGAATGTGCGTGTAAAAAGAGAACCTTTAGGCGTTTTTATTTAAAAAAATAGTTGAATTCAAACTGCAAAAATACCATTATAGAAAACTTTAATTTTATAAACAAAGTTGCAATTTTTAACTATTAATTATTTAACTATTTTATTCCAATGATTACTGAATTTTAAAACGTTACTAATCTAATAGTTGCTCTGGATTGTACCTACCCCTAATTATATTCACTTACATTTAGCGTAATACTAAACACATTTCCCGGTTTTTATCATCGGTTTCCTGTTCAATAAAGCCGAATCATGAAGTTCTAATAAATCTACACCCTCAAATTTCACCTGGCCAAATTTGAGGGTGTAGATTATATTAGAACTTCATGATTCGGCTTGAGTGAACAGGAAACCGATGATAAAAACCGGGAAATGTGTTTAGTATTACGCTAAATGTGAGTGATCGAACAAAATTAGGGGGTAGATGCGATCCAGGCCAAATATATCCCAAATATGAGGGTGTAAATTTTATTAGAACTTCATGATTCGGCTTGGGTGAACAGAAGTTACTTTTACTAATAGTTATCGGGAAAATGAATAGAAAAATGTGGATCTGTGTGTAGTATTTTGCAATTGTTAGTGAGAGCATTTTTATTCTAATCTAAATTTGAAGGAGTATTTTTCCAGTTTATTATAACTAACGAAACTGGCTATTCAAGCATGTCATACAAATACTCAGTTGTTCGCAAATATTAGATAGTTTTTATTTTTTACTTTCTCACTTTTTTGGTATTCTTTTATTTAGTATAAACTTCACATCTCGCCATTTTTTTAAATCTAGTAGAGAATTAGGATAAACTTCACATGCATCTGTCGGGTCGTAAGTTGTGTTCCTTTTAATCACAGATCGTAATATGTTGATGAAAATTTCATTTTACATCTTGCCCCTATCGGAACTCGAACCCGGTACTTCCTGATCCAAACGCTAAAGCTTTAAATTTGTCGTTTTCTTAAATGCCAATTTTTTCAACATCATTATAAAAATTAAAAATGCTCCAATGGAAACTGTCATTCCCTACTTCAAGTTTACAGTTTCTTACCTACCACCTTCCTCTATGCGGTATCTCGTGTAGGCTTACTACTAATTCTGTATCCTTACCACGAATAAGTATTGTGCACATCAATTACGTTACATGAATTACGCTATTATTTACCAGTAAATAATAGTATTAATTACGCGAAATTTTTTACGCTACATGGCGTAACAAATGTAAAAATAATTGCACTAGCGACATCTGCATGGAAATAGTTAAATTAATAAAATAATTTAAAATACTTTATTTTCTAGTCGATACCACAACCCTAATATGCAACTACATCTATTGAAATTTTGACATTTGAATTTTATTTTTATTGTTGACTAAAATAATTTTTTGTGTTTCTAATTTCCTTAATACGTAATAATTAGTTGGCCCTTCCAGAAATCCAATCAAATTTGTTTAAGCTACTTAAGTACCTGCGAATTTTTATTGCCGCCTAGGGTGATTACCTGAGCTATTAACAGTATATTTCATCCTTTGAATCATAGATGGATCTGCTATTAGTATGGGTTTGCTTATCCTTATATCAAGTGGAGTACGCTTTTAAATATTTAGTATGCAACGTTATAGCAAAGTGCATTGATAAAAATATTGATACTAATGAATATTTATGTAATAATTTACATATTAAATAATTGTAGTAGCGCCATTAATTAGCAAATGTCAGGCCTACAAAATAATCTGTAATACATTAATTAAAAAATTTCCAGAGATGTAGCTGCTTGTAATGGTTGTATTATCTACTAGAAATTATTTTACTAATTTAAGTATTTTCATGCAGATGTCGCTAATTAATTACATTGTTTATACTTATTACAATTGTTTACCGTAATTAATCATTATTTACGTAAAAAATGTAAAAAATTATTTTTTATGCGTAGTTGCACAAGACTGCCGCGTATGATAAATCATGCAGCTTTCAAAATAGCTTAACTCGATCCAAAGTGATCAAATCCCAGAATCTACTCATTATTCAAAAAAAAGCTATTTCATTAATTATAGCTCCATAAGAGCCTCCCTTTCATTCAAATTTATCATTTTCTAGTAAAATACCCCAACTCATAACTCCATTCTATTTTCATCATACAAATTGTTGAAATTTCATTTTCATCTTACAATCTTGCAAACCGAATCGAACCCAATCTCATGAAAATGGTTAAGTTCTTTTCCTAGTTTTCAACCAAGTTTTATCCTCCTATTCAAATTGGATATTTTGACTATACAAATCGGTTTCCGTCCTAATTGCTTGAAAATCAGACACCGTCAAACAAACGATTTCTCTAAACGATGTTAGCTCCTCTTGTGAAGCCAGTTGCCCAAATAATTTAATATTCTCCGTTGTTTAAACCGATTTGAATGTATAATGGATTCAATGGACCATCCACAATCCCAACTTCATCATCACATACAACCCTGTCCTTGGTGAAGCGCCTTAACTAACCCATCGCCAAATCTTGCATGCTTCGTTGTACCTAGTTGGCGTTAGATGTGACTTAAGCAGACGAATATATTTTTTAATTCTGGTCAATTCGTATAAAATTGGAATCTTTGTCCAAGGCAAAAGTATCGATACACGTTCAATTAATATGCGGTGGAAGATTTAACGTCATCTGGTGGGCTCTTAATAGTCCGAATTTGTCGCTTCACATTTTTGAAATTGGTACCTGCAACAAAGAAGTAGTCATCTAGAACCGCACAAGGCGTCGACCTGGTATTGCACACCGCAGAGCACCAAGTAAAGTGATTCCACCTGGTTCATTAGTGGTCTACTTCCTGACTGTATTTGAAAAAGTGGTAACCCGGGTCGAAAATAACGTTAGAGCGATTTACGATATAAAACGACGATTGGTGTTTCTCGAAATGAGGGTGGCATAACATGGAAGTTATTTTATGTTCTTCAATTATTATTTTTTAATGTTATTTTCGGATTAATGTGTGATTGGTCCATTGAATCGTAGCTAGAGGTTCCTAGGGCCGCTGGAAAGGACAGACAACTGTTGATTGAGGCACACTGACATGCCGCGGGGAGGAAGGATGTTGTAATTTTCTTTCATTTTTACGATTACTTTTATGCTCTTCCCATGCGGTCACCCAAATTTGTAACGCAAGCAACGTCAAAAGTGAACTTCACATATAATAGGGTAATTTGTGCTTCTTAACCGAACTGACCTTTTCCATCACGTCTGATTACTTCTTAACGTCCGAGTGCTCATCCTCGAGAAACTAATACCTCTGAGTTGAAGTTCGGCTGTACGTGGTACTATTGATTGGGCTGCATGCGCGTCTGGCTTTACATGCTTCAACAAATGTTTTTATCCAGCCTAAAGAATCATTCTATGCATCAATCATTAAGGCCCCACATAGTTTCAATCATTGTACTGATATCTTATTTCTCAAATGAGAGACATTTGTTTTAGCTGTCACATAATAGAAGACGCGTACTCCTTTAAGTTTATGTAGGTTTATTACATACAACTACTGCAAACTGCAACTGTTTCAATACGACACAGTGGTTAATGCTTTGGCGTTTGGATCGGGAGGTACCGGATTCGATGCCAGCCTATACAGAGCTATGCAATGTGCAGATAGTGAAATCGGACCTATAACCGTACGTCGTCGATTTGGCAGGCCCCCTTTGAAGATAACCTCCAGCCAGGGAAATAAGACCTCCGAGTTCTTCTGAATTTCTGCTAGCACAATCTCATCCGGACCAGCTGACATAAAAAGGTCTTAAAACTTTTAATAGCCCATCTGCGTACTCAGAATATCCTCTGTATACAACAATTGGATGCCGCAGTCATCCCTAGACCCACAGTCATCCAGAGGCCCCGCAATCGATGCATCCTCACTACCCGGGGTGAGTTTCCATTCGCCATCCGGTTTCTGCAGATAGCCTAGAATAGCTGGACTAGTAGAGAGAATCTTTCTTAAGCGCGGGGTTTCCGAGACCCCTTCCATTCTATCATAGAACAGACTCCACGAATTCCTTTGTGCCTTCCTTGTTTCCCTTTTGTATACTCTGAGGCATTCCTTATAGAGTCTCAGTCTTGACTTCCTCTTGATCTTTTCGCTCTATTGAAATCAGACCCACAGACTTTTCGGCATTCCGCAAGTGCCGAGGTCCACCAGACAGGTTTTTACTTTCCCCTCAGTTTTGTTAATGGGCAAGCTTTCCTCAAAGAGGTATTGCAAGCCCCAGTAAGAGTATCCACCATTGAATTCAAATTACTACCCGTACCGGGGAGTCCTGAGACCTGCCTTCCTGAATGGAATCCTGCCATCCAATACCTCCCTATCGCGCCGTACTGTCCTCCGGGGATTTCTGAACACATTTACATTATTTTCCACCAGTAAACATGATCTGCTCTTTTCCGTCCCACAAGCGTAAAAAATAGTGTACCCCTTCCCTCGCAAACCACAGATCTTGTTGTTTTTAATCCAAGGTTCCTGAATCAGAACTATCTCCTCCCCTGGCTTAGCAAGTCTGAGAAGTAGCGCCACCGAATCAGCCTTAGTGTGATGTAGATTTATTTGCACCCCATATTGTTTTAGTCCCTCCGAAGTCCCTAAACTTAAGGAGGTCCACATCTCCCCCTCCTCAGAATTCGATGTGTTCCCTTTCTCCATGTCTAGAGACAGTCGATCTCTAACATCCCTAGTTAACCCCTCACTTGGCCTTTCCACTAGCTGCGATGTTTCCTTTGGTTAGATACCACTCATCGAGCTCCGTAAGCCGGCTGGACCTCTTGCTCCCCCTTCTCGAGCTGCACGGCGTTCAGTTTTCTGATCGATGTTCGGATAATCTGAAACTGCCCTTGGACTCCTCCTGCTTAGTAATCCCTCAGTTCCCCGTCGAAAGATCCGGTTTGCGTCGGAAGATCCGGAGAATCCTCAGGGATTCATCCAGGTTAGCCGGCCTTGTAAGAATCTAGACCATTGGCCTAGGTCTACTCGGTATCTCTTCTTTCGGAACTGATCTGAGCTTCGCTCCAGGCCATACCTCGCCTAACTCCTCGATCGCCATCCTGTACAAGAAGGCCAATCTTTAGTCTGCACACGCGGTTAGTTTCAGCCAACGCTGATACCAAGGACTTTCAGAAAAACTAGGTTCAGTGCATTAAACAGCAACCTCCATTTTTCTCCAGTGATGTTCCCCTCCTCATGGCTCTCGTCCACGATGGCAAGTACCATCTTTTCTTCCTTCATAATGTCGCTGAAGAGCTTATGCCTCTTCGGCGACTGTCCCACATGGAGCTTGGCCCGTTTCCTCTCGGCATCCAGACCTCCATGCTCCTAATTACTAGACCTCTATCTTTTAGGCCCAAGGTCGTCCTTACGTGCATTGCTCACTTCGGCTATGCAACTTTTTGCCTTATTAACACATCCTCTGTTCTTCCGCCCATTGCTCCTCCGGAACTGTAGCCAGTCCGTCCGAGGCGCGGAAGGCCGAACGCCTCGTTCTGTATCTCTGAACCGAAGGAGCAATGACTTTCTCCTTGTTTCCACTACCGCTAGTTCCTGGCTTGCAAGCCGCGGATCCAGTTTTAGCCATCCTGACGCCTAGAGTCACAGTCCACCGTCTTCGCCAGCATTTGAGAAGTGCTGGCAACTTCTTTAGTTATTTTAACTTTCTTAGATACCATACTTGATCTAACGAGTATATGAAAAAATGATTGTCTGCCCGTACAGAAATCCGTATACCCGGGTAAGACTACATACAACTGGAGATCGCCAGGTATCCAGAGGGCTCCGTTCAGAACTGAGCAATTATTTTTAGATGGGTCCCTAGCTAGGCTGATCATCGGCACGGTTCGCATAACACCTTGATCCGACCCATCCGCCTCCATTTAGCGTGACCCGCCCCACATCTAGGTTACTTATTTCACCCATTCTTGTTTTCAAGAATGAGGACCTAGAGGCGGTGGCGATAGTGAGGCCTCTATTTAAGAAGTTATAAATCTCATTTCACTAAATCTTATCATTGGCGTATAAGATTTAGTGAAATGAGGTTTACAATTTCTTAATCCATTGAAACGCTAAAGAATATTTAAAAAAATAGTTTGATAACTAAATTCTACGATCCTTTTTTGAAATAATCTCTACGGCTTTCAACTATTTAAAAGACCATTTTTGTACATGAAAATAATTAATTTTATAGAATTCGAAACTTTCGAATTTGAATATGAAACTTGGCATACTAATTAAGCTAAATTTTTGCTTATTATTCTTCATGGAAATTAGTGCTGGCCTAATAATTAGGAGCCGAGAAAACGGGAAAACAAAATTTTAAATTTCGCCTTAAAGACGATAAAAATAGACTCCGTTTTTAGAGAAAATCAGAAATAATTTAAGCCTTTTTTGCTATAATGGAATTGAACCAGTTCTTGAGTAGCACAAATTCAACCATTATACTTTTCGGTTGGCAAGTAACATGTCTGATAGGAATTTGCAATCAGAAGTGTCAAGTTCATTAGTTTCTAGATCAATTTATGTCAGAAAATCGTTCATTAAACGGTCCTTGCTCTTCAATCGAATTGCTCCAATTGTAGATTAGCACAAATGCAGCCACTATATTTCTCGGATGGCAAAGTACATTCCATATAGGAAAATATAATCTGAACTGTCAAATTTTATGGATTCTAGAACATTTAATTTCTAGTACTTAATTGGGGCTTGTTGGTTTTCCTCAATTTATGAATAGAAATCAGATTTCATTTTTATCGTCTTTAAGGCGAAATTTGAAATTTGCTTTCTTGGCTCCTTTTTCCATGCCAGTAGTAATTAGCATGAATTTGTCTTGCTCGCTATGCAAAGTTTAATTTTCGAACCCACACCAATCATACAATTATATGTATGTGGCCAGTGAAAAGAAAGATATCGCAGGTTCGAGATATATTTCTAATTTTAAAATTTTCTGCTAACTTACATCTATCAAATCAAGAACATATACGTAGATTCGAGCATACAATGCAAGATTAAAATAAAATTGGATATCACATTTCACAAGAGTGTACCGCATATAAAATTTATGTGTGTCGTACAAATTCCATTATATTCATTGTCCGTCTCCGTTCATTGAAAAACTGAATGGTGAACAATAAAAGGAAAATCCAAAAAATGTTGAACGATGAAAATGAATTCACCTTTTTTTATTTGAAGCGGAAAATTAGCATAAAGATATGAACACATAAATGTTTGTCAATTGATAGGAGATAGCGCAAGAAAAAAATTTTTTTTTTTTTTGAAATGGAAAACCTGAGTACCACTTTCATATATATTCGAATATAAACGAAGAATGTGTTTGGCAAACAATAATCTCAGAACGTGAGTTTGCATATAATATAGATTGGATCTATATGGTACCTACATTACGAGCTTTTTGCAAAATCATATCGAACCGTAACCAAAAAAAAAATAAATTTGTGTCAAACTTTTTTTGGTAGTGTGCATGTGTACCAGGGACGACAAAAATTATGGACGTAGTTTTCGGGTTAATACACAAAAATTATTTATTTCGATTGTGCGGTTGATCTACATATGTAATTTGAATATTTCCTCCCATGCGAAATATAAAAACCGATTAAAACAATTTTTGGCTTTCGTTTTTCTTCTTTTTGGAAAATATACAACGAGAAATTAAATTAAATAAACCGCACACTCTCATACTTTACACCACACATGCAAATAAATTTGTTGCCAAAAATATTTTCAGTTTTTAACACATTTTATCTTTTGTACTTATTATTTAATTCTTATCGCAAACCTACATAACAATACATGTTATGTAGCCTTAATGTATGCATATAGTAATCTCTCGAAACAATAAACCCTGAACCAAACTTAACCCCAGAATGTATACCTAACAAAAACAAAACTTTTTACATAAAATTAATTTTGTTTTGTGTTATGTGTATCGTCGTATTTAAAATTTGCCTTTAAGGAGTTTCCGAATCTTTGTTATAAACCCATGAAGATTCAAAAGATTGAAAATTATGAAATTCTGTAGCAACAACAACGAACCGTTAAAGAGAAAATGTAACTTGTTGTTGCGCCTTTATGTATACATACTCGTACATATGGATTGGGTGGATAACAAAAAAAATATTGTGGGCTTCCGCGTACGACTCTAATCGTTGCTTTATACCTTGGGTAAACATACATTACACATGCAGCCGTACAATAATTTTTTCAGTGCCACTAATTTTAAATTTCGTTCATTTCAAGCTTTAATATTCACACACGAAAAATATAAAATACAATTTGTAATTAGAACTAAACATGCTACATAATTTTTTTATGTATTTAGAATTAAATACATAGTTGTTTATGTTTTATATAAATTAATTATACATAAATTTAACATGTTCTAATTAACATGGAATTAATAAACAACTACATGTACGTATACAAATTTTCAAAATACACAACAAAAATTAACTTGACTTTATGCAAATGTGAGTTTAACAGAGCTTTCTGTTATAATAAAGTATTTAACAAAAATAATTAAACCAAAAATAATGAAAAAGTTTTATAGTTGTATAGTTAATTAGAAAATAAAATATGTAATATGTAAACGTTTTTATTACAAACGAATTTGTTTTGTTGCATGCTGTTCTGTTAAAGTAAACTGTGAATGGCACAATCTGTGCTTTTAATTACTTTACGGTGCTTACAAATGTAATAAGTTTATTTGTATATTTTTTGTTTCGTACCCTATTTGGAATCAGCATTTCAAATTAAACAAATTGGTATATTTGGAGAGTGAAAGTTTTCACCCACTTATCACCCACCCACATTAGATGGTAAATATTTTTTTTGTGAAAATTGATAATTTCGTTTCAAAGACGTAACTTTATTATCTGCGACGTAGTTATCAAATTTATTGCGACTATCTTAAAATATGTTGGACACACATCCGCGACTGTTTTTGGTTCACAATTATTTCGGTCTTGAAATTTTCAGCTACGTTCGATTTGTATGCAGATTCTGAATGTACGACCAAGTTTTTACACAGGAGCTCCCGGACGAGCCCACCGTACACTCTTTTTTTACATATAACAAAACCGAACAATTGAATAGTTTAATTAAGTGGGAAAGAATCGGCCCGGTTACGGACACCTAGGTATACTCGGTAGTTAGTAACACAAAGGCAACACAATACTAAACTACTAGGGGAAGGAAAAAGGTTTTATAGGTTAAATGGTTAACGATGGTATTGGTCATCAATAATTGCTTCTTTAATTTGTAACAATTGTGAATCATTGTTACTTAGGGGTCTTACTGTAGGATTGTACCATGTTTCGTATAATGGATTAATGAATATTCCCGTAAATGATTTTTTGTTTTCATTCATGACAATTGACTGAAATCGAATGGTAGTAGTGGTCATAAACGGGTCCGGGTTTTGTGCACTTTTACTTTTACTCTCAAAACAAGAATGATAAAACAAAAGAAAATAGAAGAGAAAGAAGAACGAAAATTGGATAGGGAGGAAAATAATATTTGTTTTTTTAGTTAGTCTTAGGCGGTCGAGGAATTAACTCCAAAACAATTTTTGTGAAAGTCAATTATAAATACTCGTATATGGATTACAATTTATACCGTTGTACTCAATCTTTTATTTTCCGTGAAAATTACGAGAAAGGAAACTATTTACTTTTGCTGTGGGAGAAATTAATGTTTTAATGTTCGGGGAATTCCGATCATTACAAGTGGATATCGTGGATAATTTCCTGGTCGAGCGCGATAATTCTTATTCCTTGCAAAAAAAATTTTGCAGGGTGCTGTTATTTGGACATCTGGTACGGTGTAACCGTGTCAGATAAAAGGTATGTACCCATAAAGAAAGGTATCCGTTAGAAATTTTACTGTGCCGCATATTTTCTTTCATTATTTCGCCTCAACTCAACAGCAACATATGACAAGTATTGGGCATTTGTAATGACAACACCGTCGTGAATAACTGAAGAAAGAAGCTGCCTCGATGAGCTGGAATGTTGTGGTAAAGAAAAAAAATTTAAGAAAGCCGAAGAAAAGAACGTAATATACTATACCGGAATTTGATTTGTGCTGCTGTGATGGGACACGTTGGTGGACACAAACAGCTAAGATTTTTTTGCTATTATTTATTATAATTTATAAAGTACGAGTTCGTTTTTTCCATTTTTCAAGAAACACAAAAGTTGCTTGTTCCAAAAGCTGACGTTTGACAGATCGCAATTTCTAAAAAACAAAAAATTTTGTGTTTGTGCTGCCATCTAGCGCTAGGTAGTTTCATTTTCAATCCGCCCTCGTATTTATGAGATTTTCGTTTATTGAAAATATTGCTTTTTTGTCGTTATTATACGAAATTTATTATAATATTTATTATATTCATTAATTATAAGCTCCTGGTTGGTAAACTATTGTAAGTTTACACGATATTTATCGTTATTACTCTATTTTTTTGGGGGAATTTGAGATAGAAATATTCTTTTTTTCTTAGGGTCATTATTAGTTCGCGACATTTTATTCTCATTTCTTTTTCAATTATACCAGTAAAATGGGAGGTAAAGGCGAGTGAAATAGGGGGATGGATCGTTAGAGATTTGGGTCGAGATCGGATAAACAGCGTTAATTTTTTTCTCTTAACATATTTTAGTTCATGTGTATGCTAAAAAAAAGGTAAACCCACGACAACTATTACCTCTGAAGACTTAGCTCGGGTCATTACACGAAAGTGTTTATGTTTACGGTAAAACCTTGTAGGACATAATTTAAAAAAAATTCAATACCGTAACTTAATGGCGCCCAAAACTTGTGAGGACATTGAAAACCACATGTTGAGTAAATTGTATATCACTATATAACTGGTTTTCGTAAAATGCAATTCTAATTTCTCCGTTTGATGGATTTGACGTAGGAACCCGTAATCCGATTATAGGCCAGTCTAATAAATACGTTAGTCTCACTAACAATTAAATTTTTTTTTGTAAAGTTCAAATTTTTCTTTCTATCCGCGATTTTTATTTGTATCACAGCATTATAATTGATTCGCTTTCCTTCCCGCATTCGCAGTGACCATTTCTCTTTATCCTCGCATATCTACTTGATTAGTATTTGAATTGGTGGAAAGAAGGATGATTCCTGTTACTGTTAGGAAGTTTGAGACAGTCTTGTAATTTGTGATACGTATTGTTTTATTTTCAAGTAGACTCCACTTACGATTCCGAGTTTTATCGTTAATTTCATGGTGTAAGGTTTAGGTTTTATTCATTATCCGAAAGTTTATCTAGTATCTTAATCTCAATTCCGGTGGTTCATCTCCCTGTTCACAAATGTTATAATATTGTTATCGAGTGAAAAAAAGTCATTTACGTGTCGTTTAGCTAATTGCGACATTTTTTATTTAAATAGTTTACAATTTGCTGTTATCAGTGGAACAGCGTCGTAAGTATAAATTCAGTTATGTCGACTTATTATTTTATAATGATTTTCTTTTTTTACAGGGACGTAACTGTCCTTTCTATCACCGTTGAGGTTATGTTGTGGCCATTAAAATTATTATATTATTAAGTTGTTTAGCCATAATTTAAACAACCAGTTTCTACGAAACGAATATTATTAATGGTACATTTGTCTACTCAGAATGTTCAAGTTGCCGGATATATTTCAGAGAACGTGATATTGAATAGTTCAGCTGCTAGTGGTAAATACTTTCTTTATTGCTCCTAAATGAACAATTCTCAGACATTAACGTACTTGGTATTTTGAATGATATTGAACTACAGCCCAGTACATCGTATTTTGGGATTGCGACTACACCATTTTCAGAAACACTGCCAGTATTGCAAATGAAGTTGAATTACAGCCCACTACACCGTCTTTTGGGATGGTGACTTCATATAGCTGAACCAAGCTAAAACTGCGAAAGGTGTCAAAGCCGATCTATTATAAAATGGATGATTCAGGCGACGAGGATATGTTTTGGGGGAAGACAGTGAAAACCATGTTCCATTAGAAAATGAAATGTTTTCGGATAGTGATAGCACTAATCAATCGCTATCAGCCTCGAACCCACATTCATCTTCGAGAGGTAATAACAATAATCAATCGTCTTCAGTTATAGTTCAAAATAATTCACAAACAAACACTGCGCCTCCCAAAAAAAAAGAAAACGAAGGCTTTGAAACCACCAACAATGGAAAAAACACAAGCTAAATCGTTAAAAAATTCAGGGAAAAGCTATACTTCGTGCTCAGGAAAAATTGTAAAAGAAAGAGCTTTGGGGTCATCTTGCTCTGATCGATGCATACTTAATTGCTCATCGAAATTTTCTAACGAATGCCGGATTGATCTCTTCCAGAAATACTGGAATTTGGCGTCGTTGCAACGACAACGAGATTTTTTAGCTTCATGTACAGAGCCCCGACAAATGAAATACCGTCGCATATCTACGTCGTATAACTGTTCATTTTACTTGCTGAATAACGGGGAGCGTAATCGTGTATGCAGAACCTACATTATCAATACTTTCGGAATTACGGAAAGAACAATTAGCGTCATTCAATCAAGAGCGAAAAACAAACTCTGTCCCTCGTGTGGAGAGCCACTATCAAAGTGTAAACACCTCACAGAATTTATAAAAAAAATTCATCAAGCAACACTAATCAATTAAAACCCCATTTGCTCTTAGGTGAAGTTAGCCCAGCCCAGAATTTATTTAAATTGATTCAAAATAAAACGTAATTGGTGAAGTTGAGCCCAGAATTTATTAAAAATCACGTTAAATACATGTACGAACTAAAATTACAGTAGACACGATAAAGGTAATTGGCACGTTAAAAGTATAAACTTGTCGGATTAAGGCTATATGGTTTTGAGATCGTCATACTCTTGCCTTACTTTTAGAAAAGTTAGAAAAAAATCGTTCAATGGCAACTTTGCGAAATTGGGCCCTGGGCCAGATATACTCAACACACGTATTTAAACAACAACTAAATTTGAATTTCGCACGTCGAAAGTATAAACTTGTCGGATTAAGGCTATGTGGTTCCCAATTTCGCAAAGTTGCCTCGGAACGATTTTTTTCTAACTTTTCTAAAAGTAAGGCAAGAGTATGACGATCTCAAAACCACATAGCCTTAATCCGACAAATTTATACTTTTAAAGAAATTCTGGGCTGGGCTAACTTCACACTAGAGCAAATGGGGTTTTTATTGATTACTGTTTCCTGATGAATTTTTTTTATTTTCTGTGATAGAATCGTGAGATAACTTCACATAAGTATGATGGACTGACAATCGCTAAAATGCATAGACTCTATGAAAAGAAAGCGAACCTCTATGGGCAAACGCGCAGTTAATTATGATTGTTATGCTCGCATTTTCAATACGGAATTCAATATTGGATTCTTCGTCCCGAAAAGGGACCAATGCGACTTTTGTGAGTGGGTTTAAAAACGCTACAGAACGAGAACGGAAAAATTTAGAAATCGATTATGAATTGCAACCAGAACGAGAAAAACTTTAGTCGAGCTGAGAAGGCTGCTGATACGGAAAAGGCACAAGAAGTTGGATGCAACATGGTTTTGGTAATGTATGAGTTACTAGCTGCTCTACCAGTACCCACTGAACAAACTTCTGCGTTTTACTACAAGTCCAGATTAAATTGTTTTAATTTCACAGCAAGTGTAAAATATAAAACGTAATTCAGCATCAGATTATAAGTAAATGTATTTATTTGACCATTTTTGTTGAAGTTATCGCACATAAAAACAACACGGTTTGTTATTTTTGGCATGAAGGCTTGGGTCAGAGAGGTGCTAATGAAATAGGTTCTTGTGTCTTAATGTTTATTTAAGAAGTCCCGGTTTTCTTTTCTTTCAGTTCTAAAGTCTTGATTTTGAAAAAAATATTTTTTTATTAATTCGGGCCGGCCGGACTAATAACATTTTAACATAAAAATAAGTTTTGCCCAAAAATTTAAGCCAGCGGGAGTCAGTTTCGTGGAGTCGGTGCTACTTTATCGGAGTCGCAGTCAGAAAAACTGATCTCCCATTTTTTATCAAATTACAACGAATTTCGATTAATCAAATTTATAGGCTTTAGATTTGAACTTCGGGGGACGTAGGAGCCGAGATCAGCAAACATGTCGCACGTAGAAGCGAATTATATAGAATCTATTAATGACACCTACTAAAAAGATAATTAATAAATGGCGTAGTTCCATCCCTAAAGAAAATATTCCAGAACTTAATCAAACATCATTTTAAAATCCCATTTAGATCCCGCATGTCGATTTTCGACATAATCAGTTAGGAAATGGCCAGGTTTCATCCCTATCCGCCTTATTCCAGAACTTTATCAAAAACACATTTTTTGAATCCCATTTAGGACGCACATGTCGAATTTCAACTAAATCGGTTAAAAAATGGCCTAGTTTCATAGCGACGTCCATATTTCAGAACTTTATCAAAAAATAATTTTAGAAATTCATTTCCATCGCACGTGTAGAATTTCAACAAAATCTGTTAAGAAATGGCCAAATTCCATCCTTATTAGCCATTTTCTAGAACTATATCGCAAACTAATTTTTGAATTTTGTCAAAAATTATTTAAAAAATTTCCCACATCTCAAATTTTAAAAATTCAAATCGGGATTTCCTAAAAATCGGGATTTTTTTATACAAAACCGGGAGTTCGTTACAAACCCATTAGCATCATTTGCAGGCGATACAGCTATCCTAGCTGTTGGAAAATATATATCGAAAAGAAAAAGTAAACTTCAAAACGTAGTTTACGCAATGAGCAACGGAACATGCAAATACAGCTGAATGTACTTGACCCTCAAAGCTAAGTTAAGCTAAGATGGAAAGAGTACATCAAGAAGAGAAAAGAAGAGTTAAACATCAAATATTGGAAAATGTGCTGGCTCATGGGTATAAATTCTGAGCTTACAATACATAACAGGTTGCTTATGTACAGGCAAATGATAAAACCAGTATGGACCTATATGGTATCAAACTTTGTGGTTGTGCCAAAAAGACCAGCGTACAAATGATACAATGTTTTCAAAATAAAGTGGTGCGAGGGATCGCGAATTCCCTATGATGAGTAACCCATAGGTTATAAGATTAACGATTTTGCAAATTTTATGCGTTTTTTTTAAAAAAAAGTTCTCAAGCTCTTAAAAAATCACCCTTTATTTATCATCAACCGAGAAACTAATTTAAGATAGACAAATTACTAGATGATCTCTAGATTAGTTGCAAAACTGAATAAATAAATTTAAAAAATTGTAACAAACCAGGACTCGGAAGTGCCATGTTTGCTTCGAGAACACTTGCAACGTTAATAAAAAGTGTAGCTACACATTTTAACGAAAAGTGTAGAGTCAAAAAGTGTAGATACACAAATTATCAAAAATTGTAGCTGCAAAAGAAAAAAGTTTGGAATTCGAAATACGTCATAATTAAAATTCTTAAAAACAATCAATGAATATTGAGACTAACAGTACTTCGATAATAAGTGTATATGCATTCTCTATAAAAAAATAATTTTGAAGTCTTTTTAATTCAGAAAATCTCCGGAACAATGTGTGCCGAGTATGCTGGTGTTTGGTGTTCTTAACTTGGCATGGTGTCCGAAATTTATACAAAACATTTCAACACAATTTGCATGTTGTGATTGGCGATATGGCGCTACCCTTGGAAGCGTCTTTGGGCTAAATTCACTTAATTCTTTAATAATCCAAAAAATTATCGGAACAATGAGTGCCGAGTGTGGAATTTAGTGTTCAAATACCATGCCAAGTTGAGAACACTAAATTCCGCACTCGGCATTCAATGTCCCGATGATTTTTTTAATTATTAAAAATTAATTGAATTTGAGCCCAAAGGCACTTCGGACACCATATCAAGTTGAGAACACCTAACACCACCACACTCGACACACATTGTTCCGAAGATTTCCTGAATTAAAAAAACTTCAAAATTATTTTTTTATAGAGAATGTATATACACTTATTATCGAAGTACTGTTAGTCTCAATATTCATTGATTGTTTTTAAGAATTTTAATTAAAACGTATTTCGAATTCCAAACTTTTTTCTTTTGCAGCTACACTTTTTGATAATTTGTGTATCTACACTTTTTGAGCCTACACTTTTCGTTAAAATGTGTAGCTACACTTTTTATTAACGTTAAGTACTTCACACCGGTGAATTATACCAATTCTCAAGTGACACAAATTTTCTATACTACCATAGATTTCGTTCGTTTTCAGAACAGACTCAGATATTTTTCATTAACAAATGAGCTTGAGCTGAATATAGAGGGTATTAGCATGGAGTTTTTATGCCTAATGGAAATATTTTTTTATTGTTGTTGTTCATTTATAATGCTTCCATGTGCGCTCCTTCTCTACCCATATTGTTATGTCGATCATTTATTGAAATAAATAAATTCTTTGAAATACTTGTTGTTGAATAACAATATTATTGAACACGTGACAATTTGGTGGCTTGCTAAGGGTTTATTTTCTTTGCTCATTTTATGAATTAAAATTTAACAAAATTATTTTTCTAAGATACGCACAAATCTTACCGGTTTAGCTGCATTTCGAAAATGTTTAATTATTATGGTCCTTAACGAGATTTGAAATTACATTTCATACTTTCTCAGCTGCCGGTCTATAGCACAAGTTAGTCTAGCACTAATTCCACACACGTTTTTATATAAGGCAACATGATTCGTAACTCAAGCTTAAAAGCAAAATCAAATTGATAAAACCCTTAACACAAAACAACTTTAAATATTTGGTAAAATGTTCCTATGAGATTTCGTTGGGTTAAATCCCCCATAAACTCTTTCTCGCATGTCGTATAAAAATGATCCGACATAATGCTTCGGTGGAAAATGTATCATTTGTATATCCATAACTTGACAAATTTAGGAATTTAGACACGCAAATATTATTATGATTTGATTTCGGTATAATCAGAAAATTGAATCACATACGTACATGTGCGCGATGTACATTTGATAGATTACTGCGCTGCTAGTTTATGTGGAAACAAAAATATCCAAGTTTTTAAATAAATTTTTGAATGTATCAATATCAATCACTAACTGCCAAAATCGATCACAAGCACAAAAACAGCAGAAAACTGAAAACCCCAAGGAACAACGAAGACGAAAAGTTGAAATTCGACGATTTACTGTAGATTTTCATTTCAACAAGCAAAACGATACGAAACCAACAAAATCCCTAAACAGAAACTCTTCAAGTTCATAACTTTGTTTCATTAAAAATCAATCAATCTTATATGTGCTCGCTTCATCCCTTTTATTTAACGTGTATGTGGAAATGTTTACGCTTATGTATGCCGCGTGTATTGTACACTCGATATCGAAACTGGGTTTTTGTGAAGTTTATCCGTCTCGTATATGGTATACGAGATGCTGCTGAAGAATAAATTGTTTTACATACGTGGATGGTGGTGTGTGTATCTTATACTAGGTACTTGATGAACATGAGAACAAAAAAATATTTAAATAAAAACGAAGCAAATAAAATATTTGTGTTGTTGGAAAATTTGCATGTAATTTTCATGCTGGATGTGTGTTTACATAATATTGATAAAGAGACTGAGGAAATCGTATTCTGAAATTTAATCTTTGGAATTGTTTTGCAAATTTAATTTTAACTTATTCAAAAAAAAATGTATGGCGCGTATTTCGATTCCACATCGGGATGTGCGTGTACGCTCATAGTAGATGTTTTAAGTGCAATTTTATCAATCCTGCTAAATTATTTATATCGCATGGTTAAATTTTATGAGTTGTATAAATGCGAATTTAATTTGAGATGTGTTTCTGTGTAACAGGGAAAATGCTGCCTATAAAATGATTTCTCCTCGTTAAAATGTTATCTTTGTTAAATAATGCATCATTTTGGAAATATAGGGGGTTTCAATAGGGATATACCAATTTTGTATTTTAATACGAACGCTTGAACGTTTTTCATAATCTGTCAACGTAAAAATAACAGTCAAGTTTTTTCGGTCATAATAATCGTCCCACCATACAGGCTGTGTGGGCTATAGTGAACAAATTCGAATCAAAATATTCCTGTGCCAGTGAGACAACGCACCGGTCGAAGTACCGAAAATGTCGACCCGTAAGTGCCTCAGTTCAAAACAAGCGAAACCAGTCGATTCCACGCTGTTCAGAGGAATTCTGAATCTCTCACACAACATTGTGGCTAATTTTGCTTAAAGATCTTGGCTTACACTCTTACAAGATCGAATTAACTCAAGAACTGAAGCTTCTTGATCTTCTCCGATTGGACTCTCTTAAAGTTTGAGGAAAATTCTTAGTTTCATCGAAAAGTCATCTTCAGCCATGAAGCTCACTTTTCGCTTAACGACTTTGTCAATAAGAAAAATACGCGTTATACAACAACAACAAAAAGTGACCGTGTGGTGTGGATTTGATGCCGGAGGTGTAATTGAACCATATTTTTCCGTCGATGAAAATGATCGCCATGTTACGTTCAATAGAGTTCATTGTCGTGCCATGCATGAAGACCATTTTTAACCAGAATTGGATGGGCTTGACATCAGTGATATTTGGATCCAACAAGATCATGACACATGCCACACAGCTAGTCAAACAATTGATCTATTGATGGGGAAGTTCGCGGTAACCGTGTAATCTCGAGAAATATTCCGAATGGTCACCTTATGCGATTTAACGTCGTTGGATTTCTTTTTATGGAGTTACGTTAAGTCGTTGGTTTATGACAACAAGCCAACAATATTAGAGGAGCTCAGAGACAAAATCGAACGCATTCGCGTGCAATATCTCAATCATTCTGTGTTTTATTTAAATGCAAAATTGTTATGTCCTTATTGAAAAACCCTTAACATAATGTTTGCTTCTGATGAAAAGACAATTCTCAGAAGGACATATTTCGGAATTTTATTCCACTTCGATTCGGTGTTCAATAACTCAATGGTTTATTAAATGCTTGGGCATCCAGTTAGCTACGTGCCTCCTTGCGATTGATAATTACAAAAAATAATTTAGAAATAATGAAACCAAACAGCGCTAACAACAAACATATCCTGTTAAATCGTAAAGGGTCAAAAAAATCACCTAGCTGAAATGAATAAAATTCACGTCCGTCTTTCAGAATCAATAAAGAAATTCATACATTTTTGATCAAGTATATACTAGGTCCTCCCACCCGTTAGCTTGTGGACTATAATGGACCGTCTGAACAGCACGATTCATTTAAGTTCCCGACTGTCTAAGTGCTCATAAATAGTTTTACGCCATGACACAATTTTAACGAATTCAGATTCGGCGGAAAAATTATCAGTTACCTTACCTTCAGTTTAAGGCAGTGCAACGGCCTTATTGCCACGTTAATTGATTTAATGGAAGTTCGATAAGAAAACTGACTTAGGATTTCATCGGTAATCGTGTTTATTGAAATGTACATAATGGAAACGAACTTCCATAAAAATGAATGAGAAAACGAGTTCACTCCTTTGCCTCCGGCATGCCAGTATGTCTCATCCAATAGCAATATGCCCCTTCCAGAAGTGGCCAAATCTCTCTATGGGATGTAGCGCTAGAAAAAAAAACAGGAAACAATTTCGGTTTTCATCGTTATAGAATAGATCATTCGCACAGCCATTCTGAGTCGTCGCAATTTCCATTTTAAAGAACATTGCTACAAGTACTTGCACTCTTTCGTTCACAGAGATTATCTCTAACATATTTGTCGTTAGTTTGATTTTTTTAACTTGCACGAAAGTACACGAGTATAATAAAGTGTTGCTGCACTCACATCATACTCATGTTGTTTGTATTTCTTGGTGCGTTTTATTCAGTGCTTCAAATATGTGGGCCATCGTGTACATATCCCAAATAGGGGCTGGTACTGCTTTAATATTTCATCACATACTGACATTCATGACATGTCACATCCCAGACTTTTCCACAAAATTTAAGAGTAATTTTAGTCTGAAGTGTTCAGTTTTTAAATCTAAGAGCGATATTACCATAGTTGCAGTAATTTCGGTTAAGTTTCAGATGACATTGTGGTTCTGGGCCGCCAGGTACATTCATCGCTTTCATAAGCCTGATTTTGACTGTAGTTTACGACATTTATTTAAGTTTCTTTTTTCTTCTTGATTGCTTGCTGCAACGGGTGTTCCAACTCAGAACACTGTTCCTTTTATAATTCACTGTTTCTGGCATTAAGTTAATATTATGTCGCCGATATTGATTTCCAAATCGGAAAATTGTGGTTGTAGTTCAACCAGGATGCCGTCAGTCGTACTTTCTTTATTTTTCATACTCGATTAAGATTTGCTGGATTACATGGTGTTAATATAATCCAAATACTTCCCGGTTTTTGATCTGTTGCTGCTGATTTCTCTGCCTCGTAGCAAATTCCAAGTGCTTATGTTTTCTAATAGACTTTATAGTTGACATATTTCTCGATATATTGCACCAACTTAGCCTTCGGAAGTGCCATGGTCTTTGAAGGATGTCGAACCACGAAAATCAAACAACAAATACAAATAACTTCAACTTATGTAATATAGTAAACGACGAACCTGAAAATCATTACCAAACTTTTTTAATATCAAAGGGAAACCAAGGGCTTTCTACCATCACAACTGTGCGAGGGTCGCAGTGAGTGATTATGGATAAAAGTGAGTGTTCACAAGTGCACATTTGAATATATATCGTTGTTTTCATTATAAGTGTTTTCTATAAAAAAATCCCTGGTGTAAAAAACACGTTGCAGTGCTGGAAAACCATAAAATGCATTTACTTATTTCAAATAAAACTACTCAAATTATGTCATCCTTTGAATATGCATTTTGGATTTTCTAATCTAACTATCTAATCTATCTAATCTATCTAATCTATCTAATCTATCTAATCTATCTAATCTATCTAATCTATCTAATCTATCTAATCTATCTAATCTATCTAATCTATCTAATCTATCCAATCTATCCAATCTATCTAATCTATCCAATCTATCCAATCTATCCAATCTATCTAATCTATCTAATCTATCTAATCTATCTAATCTATCTAATCTATCTAATCTATCTAATCTATCTAATCTATCTAATCTAACTAATCTATCCAATCTATCCAATCTATCTAATCTATCTAATCTATCTAATCTATCTAATCTATCTAATCTATCTAATCTAACTAATCTATCTAATCTATCTAATCTATCCAATCTATCCAATCTATCTAATCTATCTAATCTATCTAATCTATCTAATCTATCTAATCTATCTAATCTATCTAATCTATCTAATCTATCTAATCTATCTAATCTATCTAATCTATCTAATCTATCCAATCTGTCTAATCTATCTAATCTATCTAATCTATCTAATCTATCTAATCTATCTAATCTATCTAATCTATCTAATCTATCTAATCTATCTAATCTATCTAATCTATCTAATCTATCTAATCTATCCAATCTATCCAATCTATCTAATCTATCTAATCTATCTAATCTATCCAATCTATCTAATCTATCTAATCTATTTAATCTATCTAATCTATCTAATCTATCTAATCTATCTAACCTATCGAATCTATTTAATCTATCCAACCTATCTAATCTAATAAACTTGTTTGCTGTGAACTTTTCCTCCGTATGTACCTGCGGTGACAATATTTTCTATTGGAAGTGATCCCCCTAGTAGGGGGAAAACAACCGTGTTATTAGGGAGGATATAGGGACAGGATACAAAAGGGATTTTCATCATCTGATTACGATCGATGATGGAAATGAACAAAATGATAACCCTCTGTCGGAGTGCGCAACTCATGGGCTGACCCATCATACATGCCAGTACTATAGGCAGGCATTTAGTTATGCAATTTGCAGATGGTTCTGACGCAATTCGGCGGACCTTTAGCCGTACGTCATCGATTTGGCAAGCAATGCGTAAGGTAGAACGTGAAAAGCGAACTACGATAAATTAAAAATTACTGAAAGGTGAATATGACACCAATCGATTACAGGTTTTAGTTTATTTTCTTGTTTTATCAGCAAAAGCGAGATTAAGGAAAATGATTCTTAGAGGTTTTTCGTAAACCAGCAATCAATTTCAATGGGTTTTGGTTTCAGAAAATACGTTTAAGGGGTCATTCGTAAGGACCCGGGTTCCTTTAAGAAAAGACTCAGCTCAAATTTCAATTAAAACTCCAAAAACAGGATTTTCTAATACCGGGAAACCGGGACTCTTTTTATTATTTCAACCTAAAAGGACTTTGAAAAAAAATACTAAAAGGGGACTTCTACCTCGAATCGATTACCACGTCCCATGTATTTCGCAAAAGTGAATTATACTAAAGAAATTAATTGCGAAGAGTTTCGACTTTCAGAAAATTTTAATAAAAACAAAAAACTTGATATTTGATTTAAGGTAGTGATGGTTGGTATTCCAGAGCCACAAAATGACCGAAACGGATCTTGTTTTCAGGAAAAAATTAATTCGGAGCCCTTTGTAGGGCTTAAATCCCTTTGACATGGATGGGATGTGGTATTCGAGTGCCATTAAACGATTACAAGGACTGTTGCGGGATATCACACCACCTTGTGGGATGTTGTACCATGTTTTGTGGGTAGTTGTTCTTTGTTTTGTGATGTTGTACAGTGTTGTGTGTGTTGTTGGTTCATAGGTTAACAATTTTCTTATGAAAAAACGATGGATTTCCAGGGAGCAAAATGTGCTCTCCAAAATCCGGTTCGTATTCCTGGATTGTGAATGCACTTATAAATTGTATGGTTTAGAACAGCAATTCTCGTAATTTACACCGCTTCCGCACTAGTCCGGAATAGTTTCCTAATATTTACTTAAACTTACCACTACTGCAATATTGGCGAATATACAAGGAATATGCCACCACGAGTCTTACACCACGAAAATACACTAGTCACTAAAACACCACACATTTATTAATTCACAATTTATCATTTACATTTATTTTTAATCACACCATTATCGCCACTTTAACACTACTTATTATTTACCACACTGTTCCCTGTTGCTTTTAATCGTTTGCTTACCGAATTTTCTGAATGACTTCTCATTGTGTCCATTGCACCCGCGATCTTTAACGGGCCGGTTCTGGTCTAGGCTAAAACTGGTATAATCACAACTAAACTGTTATAAAACTACTTCTAATGCTGCTACTTAAACATAGATGGCACGTTTTGCAAAATTGTTATTAATTTAAATGAATTGGATCAATTCATGCTGAATTGATTTCCCATCGAAACAAAAGGTGAGATCGTAATATTACCCAGTACCTAAATCTGTTCGTCCCGAACTAGATCCAAACTACCATATCTGCAGTTGAGTCCGTATGAGTTCAACAGTCCTTCTATTCTCGTCTCTTGACGCCATTCACCTGCTCGCACATCACTTCATCCGTGAACATACAACGTTGCTGTTGCCAACACTCTCTTTAACCAATATTTAATAGGTGATTTTGTCCGCCTTCGTCTTTCTATCTCTCGTTCCACTTAATATTGTTTCGCTCTTCCAAACTCCTAGCTATTGGTGCATTTTTCCATAAACCGTTTTTATAGATCGCCCCTCATACGGCTGTTGCTTGCCATTACTTCACAACAGTACCTCCAAGTTGAGGGATATGTTCCACATAATTTCCAACTGACGATGCACTTATATATTGTAACTTCATCACAAATCTCCCTTTCTTCCACGGGCCCTTACAATACACACACTGTCTCCGCTCGAAACTGTGAATGACAATTCTCGCACCGCTTCCGATTATTCTTGCCGCCCTAGCAGTCACAACTGGTAGACTATCTGCAATTCTCACTCACCTTTGCCGGTATCCTAAGATGACCGCACAACAAAAAACGTGCCTGCCACAATTGCTCTTTAGCATCATCCAACATCGTTACAAAATCATTATGTTGCAATCAGCATTTGATTTGCTCCATCACCTCACCACCAGGGCTAATGTTGATCTCCGTTACATAAACAATTCTCGTACCAAAATCAACGAAACCATCCCCACCAGGCGATCTGTCGTCATTCTCCCTCACCACACTATGAGAAGTCAATTCTGCATCCGATTGAGCATCCAAAATCGCGAGAAGTTTGTCTTCCTCTTGTTAAACTGCGGCAATATCCCGGTTAAATCGTTCATCATTTTGGAGCTGGCTCAGCTGATTCTCTTTATCTGTTGTCTTCCCACCACCACTCGATTCTACAAAACCAAATGGTTCCTACCGACTTATGGCCCTCAACAGTCTTCTGGGGAGCAAATGCCCCATGGTTATCTAATTGCTCGATATATTGCTCCATATCACTTACATCATCATTTCTTTTTACAAATACCCTACCTCTCGACTGGTCTAGACTCTGCACGTTGTTTTGAATTGACTGCCTGAGTTCCGCCAGACTTTTCAAATTTTGTATTATTTACAATGATTGCACCACCTCCGTTATTCCAGATGGTTCGAGAAATATGTCAACAACTTCACGTTTATTCGACAAACTTTCAAGACTTAATTCTTCTATTCTTCTTGGATTGTGAATATCCCACCTCTGTTACCAATTAAATACAGTTAAAAATTTCGCGGTGTACAACAAACATTCACGTAATTCACACCCCTTACGGAATATTCGCGGAAATTTCGGAAGTAATCTTTGAATAATTTCTTAATATTTATTTAACACTTACCACTAATGGGATATTGGCAGTGTTGTGCTGTATTGTCTACACCGCATAGATAATTGATATTCTACACGTGTAGACAATGTATGTAGAAAATTAAAATAATGGCGTCGACAATGTAGAGAATGTAGACAATAGCGAAAATTATTATTTATCTTAGCAATCATCTTTTAATGGAACTGTTTCAGTATTGACAACACAATAAAAACTTTTTAACACATTTAAACACTTGACATTCACTGTCAAGAAAGTTACGAGAATTGGTCATTTAAAAAGCCCGCTTAAAAGGATTGTAATTTTTTATTGTCGCTGAGTTGGCACAACTGTCCTCTATCTTGACGTGAAGTTTAAGCGCGATCTGTCATTTAGTTTGTTCAGTGCTCTATTTTGTCAGCTCATCTCATATCGAACAAAGAATTTCTCTCAAATTTTGTATTACAAATAGAATTTTGTGTGCCGAATTGCTGAAAATGTTACAGCCGGCTTGCGCTGAATCAGCTTTATCAAAAACAAGTGCATAGGAGTGGTACAGTGTATTCAAAATCGGTCGATATGTAGTGGAAGATTGAAGTTGACATCAATATAGTGAAGAAAATGGTGACGGAAAATCGTCATTTGGATTTGAGAGAGATAACCGCCAAACTTTCTGTGTCTCACGTTCAATTCTTATCGTTGTACACGATTGTTTGGGCATGAAACGCGTTTCCGGTCGCTGAAGACATATTCAAAAAACGCATTATAACTGGTGATTAGACATTGGTTTATGAGTTTGACGTGCAAACCAGACAACAAACTTCGGAAAGGCGCCTTTCAATTAACACGGTGTCGTGCACTCGGAATTCTTGTCAGAAGGTCAGACGGTAAATAAAGAATATTATCTGGGCGTTATGCGGCATTTGAGAGAGCAAATTCGTCGAAAAAGGCCAGGTTTATAGAAATAAAACTCATGGATTTTGCACCACGACAAACCACCTTCTCACAAGACTATCCGAATTTCTGGCCAAAAACTCGAAAAATATCATCGAACAACCATCGTAATCACCTGATAAGGATCTGGCTGATATTTTTTTTCTTTTTCTCTTTCTCTTTTCTTCGTTCGATTGGGATGAACTGACAAAATAGAGCACTGTAAACAAACACCTTTCAGGTCGCGCTCAATCATTTTTACATCCAGGTCAAGTAGCGTATAAAGTTCTTTTGAATTTTCTCATTGCTTTTGATATGTTCCGCGCAGAACGGACAACTCACATTTACAGCATATTCTAGCTGGGATCGAAGGTAAGCACCATACAGAATCCTAATTGTCTCCAAATCAAAAATGTCATCCGTCCAACGTTTGATAAACCCGAGCATGGGGTTCGCTCTACCGATGCATACCAACGGAGCTTGTACAGCGAAAGTAACCGCTAGGTCTTTAGTTTCAAGTACTACCTGAAAATTTCACCATTTATCTTACAATCTTACAGTCCCCTTACAGGGTTCGGTGAAATGATAGAGATTTGCACTTTTCAATGTGGAGATTCAGAGAGCTGAACTCGCACAATTGCGAGATTGTCTTTGTTAAATAAAATTTAATATTAAATGATTGAATACTAAATCTAATAAATGTCAAATAAGGCTGAAGGGTTACTGGATATTTCCAGCAATATTGTTTTACCTACAAGGCTGAATCATCTAATTCTGTTGGGTGCTAATGCTTTGATTTCCATTCATGACATTTCGAGTTGTTTGGCTCCAGCTAGCGTTATTCGTTTCAATGTTACAGGTGGTCGTCCAACTTTCCATTCCAGAGACCTTCTTGTGTCATGTTTTTATGTCATTCTGGGACTTCCTCAATGTATAGCCAATCCATCTTCACTTGGCCTTCGTATTTCGATGCCAATGACTGATTGGATATTTTGCATACATTTGTTATTTTGTTGGTCCATAAGCACCACCAAGCTAAGGTGGTGCGGGATAGGGCAGTTGTGTTCCACAGTTTGTGTAACATGTTACACATTGTTCTGCCTTTATTTATTCGTTTCTTTAAATCTTCATCTGATCCACTTCTCTAATCGTCTTGGTTTTCCTGATATTTATTTTGAAGCCAGTTACTTTTGCTAGCTCTGATAGCGCCTGTACCTTATGTTTCATTCCGGCGTGTTTGTGTGTTATCAGGCATATATCATCTGCCTCCAGACTGAGTTAGACTACTTAATCATGATATGTGTTGTGTTAATATGATCGGTGCCGCTTCGCTCTGGTCTGGAGCCAGCTTGTCCCTTTTTTATTTTCGAGTTGATTGTCTGTGAAGTTCTATCTAAGATGGAAATTGCTAATAACTTTATGGTTGTGTTGAGGAGGAATATACCCCGCAAATTTTTTCATTCTCTCTGGTTATCTTTTTTGATAATCGTTAAATCAAGCCGTCCTTCCATTTTTTTTCCGTTTTGTCTCCTTTGAATATTTGAACTCTGTTGTTAAGATTTGACCAGATGCATCTCTTATTGTTATGATATTGGCAAATTTTCCACTTGCCCATCGTACACGTTTATGTAGTGGCGCATGGTTCGGGTTCTTGATTTCACTTCAGTTCTTGATTTTTCGTGCAATAATCTTCGTATTGACATTTCAGCTCCGACATATTTTGTTGGTCCAGAGTATCCAGAGTTTGTGTCTGTATTCTTGCCATACCTGAGTGTGTTGGTAGTTGCTTCTTCATTGGTTTGGAACTTGAGCGCTTCACATAATGTATTTCTTGTGTCGACTTTAATCTGTCGGTGTTAATTTTTTCCGATTTGAATTGATGCATTTTACAGGCTTAATTTTGAATTGTGATATTACCAGTTGATGGTTACTGTAAATGTAAGCACCTCTTATTTCCTCGACATCTTGTAATGGCGTGAGAAATATCTTGTAAATCATTACGCGATCTGTTTGGTTTCTTGTTTTGCCATCAATTGTCTTCATAGAACTTATCCTTAGTTGTTCCATCTGCGTCTTCTGTTAAGGCATAGCACTATTTGTGTTTCGTATTTTGAATGGACTCTTGCTAAAATTATTTGGCTGTTAACTGGGTTCCTTCGCATTAGTGCCTTTAGTTATTGTTAATATATCATCGCATCTGGAAGGAAATTCCTTCGCTTGTGTTTACTTTGCACTGTATTTCCATTTCACTTCCCTGAGGCCAAGAATTCGATTTTATAATGCTTCATCTTAATCTCTCGAAGAAATGTAATTCTCAGTTAACCTGAACAAAATGGATATCGCTTACATTAAAAGTTTCCATCCGTATTCTTGTTCAAAACAAGAACATCATAACAGCTATCAGACAATTATCAATGTCGATACAAAAACCAAAAACTCAAAACACTAAAATAAATCAAAAAACTATTTTCTACTAGAACTATTGGTAGTAACCCCGACTACGGTGCTCAAATGATAGACAAAGAATTTTATTGGCGCAGAGAATTTATTTCAAACCATAGCTGAAGTTAGCCTCGTCCGGCGTTGTGATGATAAATCGAGTTAAAGCTGCATGAAAATTATTAATTCCAAAAAGCCCATTGCATACTGAAAAAATCTTAAAGATTTTCTCATTTTCCGACTTTCCCCTCGAACGATCACAATGACAGCAAATGTTACAGGATCGTGTAAACGGTTGGTATGAAAGTTACGAGACCTACCAGTGTAAGCTAAAAAAATGCCAACTATTAAACCAGGATTTATAAAATTTATTCCACGAACGAAACTGAACCCCTTTATGGTTGTACCAATATCGAAGATATCGATTGACCAAGATATTTCAATCAGACCAATTTTATTATTAAAATTGAATTTTAACTTATAGGTAAAAATTGGAAAACTGTAAGATGACGACTTCGTACAGAAAAACAACAATAATACATTGTCTTCGAATTGTCTACATATTCTACCAGTTCTCTACTATTTTCGACACCAACATGTAGACAATTTGGAAATACGCAGAAGCACGGCGTATTGACAAATATACCAGAAATATTCCACCACGGATTTTTCTAAAATCCACGAATCACTAAAATACCACAACAAATCATTTACGCCATTCATCATTTACGAGTTTAATCATACCGATATTTCCACTTTAACATCACTTATTATTTATCGCACTGTTCACTTTCGCTTTCAATGTTTTGCTGAACCGAATCTCCTGAATGACTCCTTACTGTATTCGTTGCACCCGTATTTATTTACCGCGCTCAATATTTCGAGATGTTTCGCGAACTTTCGGTTCTGTTCCAGGCTAAAACTGGTATAACTAAAAAAAACTGTTATAAAACTACTTCTAATGCTATTACTTAAACCTAGATGTCACAAATTTCATAAAAAAAATCACTTCCAACTGAACTTTAAAAAAATCAGTGATTTGGACTCAACTAAGCCATTTCTCGAACGAATGGAATGCAACCTTGGTAACGAAAATAAATATTGGTTGGAACATTGTTTGGTAAGTTGTTTATTTGCTAAACCAAGTGCAGCGTATTTTATTACCTGCTGGTAGGAAAACTGATTCAGTAATACAAAACTTCAAATCACTTTTCTCGACAATTTGAAATTTTTTGAGCACGGAAAAGTGAAACATTAAACGTCCTTCCGGCTGGGTGTCCGTCTGTACCATGAAACGTATTAGCATTTCCCACCACTTTACTCGTAGTACAAGTTTAAACTAGTTTTGTCGTAATTGCCTGCAACTTTTGTAAAATTAAATCGATTAAGTGTTGAACCGGATAATGGAATTTCTCGAAACACTGGCATAGCTGTTACACCATATACATAACAACAAATTTCATATCAGCTAGTCCAAGCAAGCATCATTAATTTAAATGTACCAAGAAAAATCAAGCAAAAAATACTTACAACTAATTTTGTGTCGCAAATGATTCATGAACCGTGAACCGTTTTTTGCTTATTTCTTAATTTACTTTCCCAAAAAAGTACAGCAATATAAAAGTAAAATTGAAGCATAATTTTTTGTGTAAAATTTTTTCTACAAACATAACTTAAATGTTCTACTTCGTAGCTACTTTTTGTGTATGGTGTTATCATCATCAAGCAAATTTTTTTTGTTGTGCTTGTTCGAAATATTTCAACTGTGCGCGCTTGCTACAGAAAAGCCCCATTATCTATACCCAATGTCTTGTCATACAAATTTTGCAATATTTTATATTACGAGTATATCAGAAGCATAAATGAATTTGTTCAAAAATAGAATCGTGAGACTATTTCGCTGTCGGTGAAATATCCTGGAAAAAATTTAACTTTATGCAAACTTTTTGTTAAAACAATGGGCGAAAGGAAAATTTTTGTAAAGTAAAAACTTTAAACATGTTTTCGATATTTTTTATAATAATTGTTTGCAATTTTTGCAGAAAATTGTTTAAATTATGAAATGTGAGTGACGCTGACGGCTTCTTTTGTTTTGTTTTGCAAATAGAAAATTAATTTTTGAAAATTGCACAAAGCGAAATGACATCCTTTGGACATCTGCATAACCAATGTAATATTGATTTGGCACCGCACCTGATTTACAAATATTATTAGAACTTCGACTTTGCCTTGTCATAAACATAAACAACAACAACATCGTTGGTGCTTCTGTTGGAAATAAAATTGGTGGTGCCGCAACTTTTCAAACCTGGATATACTTAGTTGTGCCTATATAAAATAGAAATTTTGTTGGTTTAGTCGACCTTAATTAATTAGTTTTAATCTGCTGGATAAAACAAAATAATATCTTACGAGAAACTACCGACCAAACCGCACAGTGAACAAAACTATGACTCCCTGTCGGAGTGCAGAATTCATGGGCCGACCCATCATTCAGCTATGCGATGTGCAGATGGTTCTATGTAAATCGGATCTATAGCCGAACGTCCTTGATTTGCCAGGCAACTACGTAAGGTAGGACGTGAAAAGCGAACCACGAGTTAGGAATGCCCCGGCCCCGGATTGCATATTTTATTCTTTAAAATATTCAAATAAAAATAACAAAAAACGTACCAGGGACGTGTAGCGGCTGAAAAAGTTTTCCCTTCGTGGCATTCCTCGAAGGAAAAATATTTATACACCGCGCTGCATAATTACGAGAAATAGCTCGTTTTGCTGAATACTGTCGGCGCGATACCACAAGAGACGGAACAATTTATAATGGACATCTTTAGAACCCGCAGCCATGTATCAAATACAGCCGTCTAAAATTCGCGTTAAACAACCGCTAAATGGGAGACCTTAGACTGCCCCACTTTTATCGTCTGCTTGAACAAAAAGCAGGAGATTCCAAATTTGTAGACAACGATTTACTCAAAAATGGCTAACCAACCTCTGGCTAACCCGTTTGCTAGACGGCTTACGAGTGATAATAACGCGGGATATCAAAAATTACATCGAGGAAGTCCTACTGGTCGCCGACAACATCTGGATTTACACTCAATCCAGAGCACCCAAACCAATTGCTGCTTTTAACCAGCCATCCACAAGCAAAGTAACTGCTGACGGTGAATCAGCCCTTGCTCCAATGCAACGACAACTTGACAAAACGCAATAACAATTGGCATACCTACAGCGAGCGAACTGAATTTCCGGCACAGGTCATGGTCGAGATCTATTACTATACCACCATCCTTTTGGCTTACGCGCACGCAACTATAATAAACCGTACAGTTTCCGACCGGTAGCTCGTGGGAAAGCTACTTCCACACACTTCAAGTCTTCGGAAAACCGCTAAATCTTGCTGGCTCTACGGCAAACAGTGGAACTGGTCCATTTCGCCGTCTTTTCATCCAAGATCACGAAAACAACTTACAATTTCTGATCGATTCGCGGGTTGATGTACCTGTGATACTCGTAAACAAGTTTCCTCGACATGGTAAAGACACCGATTTTACACGTACGGTATACAAAACTTTTGAAGGTAAATCTCGGTCTAGGCGCTCGTTCACACATTTTTTCATAGGTACCAACGTCCTTTGCAACAGACAGGCCTATTATAGGTGCTGACTTTCTGTCCAAATATGGTCTCGTCGTCGATTTGAAGAATAGAAGGCTCTCTGATTCAACTACCATCCTCGCTGTGAACGCAATCATCGCCCCAGTTGATACGCCATCTCCAAAACGTTTCAGCGCCAATAACGGGTACGGCGTTCTTTTGAAGAACTGAGGCTCCGAATTACAATATCCCTGTGAAGCATCACGTAGTTCACTACGTCGTGACGCAAGGTAGGTGCTAAACGGCAACAACTCGACCATTACATAAGGTGCAAAAGAAAGACAAGGACTGGTGCCCATTGTCACTGTCCCAGATAGATAGCATACCTCCCACATACACAGTTTCTCGTTGAAACTCACCGGCGCTCTCGAGGATAGTCACAAAACAGCGATAACTACTCCGTTTGGGATTTTTGAGTTTACCCGAATGCCATATGGCCTTCGTAACTCAGGCCAGACATACCAGCGATTCCTTAACGAAGTGTTAAAAGGCTGGACCTCGTCTACCCTTATATCAACGATATCGTTCTTGTGAGCCGCTCCGAGATAGAACATAGGGAACATCTCAGTATTTTAACGTCGCTCCGCATATGGAATTAATATTAAAGCTTCGAAATGTATACTTTCGGTGTGAAATCACTCGACTTGTTGAGCCACACAATTTCGAAAAATGGCATCTTCCCGTCGAAAGATAGAGTTCATGTCATTTCAAATTTTCCAGAGCCAACATCAATCAGCCAAATACAGCAGTTCGTCAGTATGGTGAACTATTACCACGGTTAGCCGAACTGTTTTCGCCTATTCGCAGGCATTGGGCCACCTTACTCAAGAAAGGCAAAAACAGAAGAAACTTATCTTGACCCGGAGATTGCACAGAATCTTTCGAAAAGATCAAGCGTTCTTTTGTCGCTGTTACCCTTTTCCGTTGTTGTTCACAACAACGCAACAAATGATGTTGGCAACCATTAGTGTTCTTTTCAAAGGAGCTCTCTCCTACGGAAATTAAATACTCTACTTTCGATATAGAACTTCTTGCTATGCAGTTAGCTTACAACAGCTATTGCGTCAAAGTCAGAACTGGTACTACGTTACGCAATTACGACATGTTGATTACATTGCCCAGTTCAACACAGGGATTTATCACATTAAAGGAAAACACAATGTGGTGAGTGACTGCTTGTCTCGTTCTGTTGAAACACTTCTCACAGAACCTCCTTCGACACCAAGGAATTACTTGTACAGCAAACCTTGTAAACCTGCAACGGATCGACTTATCAGAAAAGCAACAAATTTGATGTGAGACTTCAACAGGTAAAAATCGACCCTTCGTTCCACTCTTTATGTAACGGACAATCTTCGATAGTCTACGTGGCTTGTCACATTCCGGCATCCGTGCTACGCGAAACTTATTGCGTCAAAATACTTCTGACCAAGAATGAATACTGATACAAGCAATAGGGCTAAATCTTCTATCCCATGCCAAAAGTTCAAAGTGCACCGCCACTCGCAATCAGAGCTTAGTAAATTCGAGCTACCAAGGGGCAGGTTTGACACATCCAATCTTCTACAATGAGTATACCTGTAGATATGGTGTCCCACTCTTCATCACGACAGACCAAGGAACACAATTTGAATCAACATTGTTCACCGAGCTCACAAAGCTCCTACGTTCCCATCGCATTCGGACAACTGCATACAACCCAAAAGCGAATAATCTTGTCGAACGGTTCCACAGGCAACTAAAAGCCGCTTTAACAGTTTGATGTAATACGTTCCATTGGAGTTCAGAACTTCCAACGATCCTATTGGGTATTCGAACTTATGTCAAGGAAGACCTCAAGCACACACCAGCCGAGCTAGTATATGGTCAAAACATCAAAGTTTCCGGTGAATTCTTCATCAACGATCAAAATTCGAACCCAATCACAGATACTTCGGATTTCGTGAAGCAGCTTCGATTCCAAAAAATCTGGAAACCTGTGCACACGTATTCGTACGTGTGGATAGAGTCAGAGGTCCTTTGAGTAAATGGCGGATTTGAATAAATTGCAAATTACGCAAATTCTTTGTTGTGGATGTAGAAGGAAAATCAACAACAATTGGCATCGACAGGCTTAAGCCAGCATACGGAATACTTGTCGTAAACCCAGTTGAAAAACGTAGTGTTCGTAGAACTGTGGCATATTTATACACCGCGCCTCTTAATTACGAGGAATAACTCGTTTTGCTGAATAGAGCTATTTCGCCACCTACAAATTACATTCGTGAATCTCGATATTTGGCGATTATTTTCTGGGACAGTAACGGTCTTGTCTTAATCGATTATCTTTAAAAATTGAAAACCCATTAAAAGGACCATATTACGCATATGGCCACATTTGCAGAAAAAAATCCTGATCCACCAACACAAAGCGCCGTCTCACACCTCAGCGGTTGCTATGGCGAAAATCCACGAATTATGACGGTTTGAACTGCTTAATCACCATCCTTACTCACGCCAAGCGATTTTTTTGCTTCCTAAGCGTTTCGGAGTACGAAGATTTTTGCGTATTTGCGCTCGGAGTACAAAGATTTTCGTCGAATTAGAAGATCATCAATTCCGAAAATAACTATTTTGCTGAGAAAGACGCCGAGTGCTATTAAGTTTGATGAAAAAATGTCTTGTACTTTGTTAGACCGAAACCTTTTCAGACAACCCTCGTATTACGTCATAAATTATGAAGACGACATCCGTTAATGAATTACAATCACATCTAGTCCATTTGATTTCGTTATTTGAATATTTTTATAAATTGAAATTAGAGCTTATGGTGTTTCTGGAATATGAATCGATCTATATTTTCCAGCACGCACACAGTAAAGCTGCCTAAATTTAGCATCGAGCCGTTTGCGGATAACTATCAAATGTGGGAGTAAATCTGCTACGCGATATTACCACTACGGACAAAATTATATCGAAGCCTGGCAGAAATTAGTACAACCTTTATAATTAGCCCAAACCGATAATTTCGTCGTTGATCCAAACTTTTGGATTAGAAGCTGCGCCGACTGTACAAAAAGCCGATCAAATTTTACGACGATTGCGATGTATAAGTTCAGAAGCCGGAGAAGGGGTCCCAGGCTATACACCTACTTCTACAAAACACATCATCCCTTTGACGGCTCAGATTATCAAAGCAATTTCTAGTAAGATACCTGAGCATATTGTATCGCCGCCATCTACGCTCAGCTAAATTAACCGAGCTGGATCTAGCTGATCCGTTTTTCTTCCAACCACGATCGAATAATATTTTAATGGGAACCATGGAATTATAAAACAATCACTTAAGTGAGATACTGGAAAAATAAGTGACTTGTTGAAGAAGTTTTGGATCGTCGAATAACCACATTCGAATATTATATTGCCGGTGGCTAATTCAGAGGCATTTTGTTAAGAGCTATATAAAACTACTACTTCGAGAGATGTGAACGGGTGATGGACGGTGCGATGCGCCTACCATTTAAGAAACCTCGGCCGTAACTTGGCAATTTATATGTGAATGCGAAGGCACGACTTACGTTATTCTTACCAGGGTACTGATACATCCATCTAACTTCAGCTGATAACAACCAGTTTATAATATTGTCTATAGGATGCTGTATCCTGCTATCAGCAGCAAATTCCATCTGAGTATGTTGCTATGTTATCCAAACGCAGCAAGAACCATATCGCAGGAGTTTTGGATGGATGACCTACTGACTGGAGTGGATATACACGAGGAGGCCTTCCAATTGAAAACCCAGATTGTCGAAATTTTACAACAAAACGGATTTCAACTGAGGAAGTGGCGATCAAACTATCCAGAACATTTCTAAGCTCTTTTCCGCAAGCCGATGTCGAAACAACTTCTAAATTGATCGAAGAAACTGCTAAAACCTTGGGTATTGTATGGAAATCCAATAAGGATACATTCAGTTTTAATGTCATAAAAATAATGCCATCTGAACGAAACGAAGAATTATATCGGAGATATCAAAGATTTATGATTCACTTGAATGGCTACCTCCTCTTTGGGTATTCCTTCTCTTTGGGTCTTTGGGTATTAGAATTGGACTAGGAAAACCATCTGGTAACAAATTTAAATGACGATTTTAAATCCATTTACTGTCAATTGGGTTTAAACAAGATCGAGATTCTCCGATGTTACATCCAATGTTGAAACTACATGTATTTTGTGATGGATCGGAGGAAGCATACAACTGTATCATATACGTGCGACCATTGTATGCGCCAAAGGAATAGTCGCACCACTTAAACAAATTTGCGTTCCTCGATGGGAATTATGTGGAGCTTTCCTACTAGCTAAGATGCTTAAGCATATTAAATTGGGCTTTTTTGAAAATGAGCAAATTGAAATAGCAGCCTGGTATGATTCCGGCGACGTGTACTACAATGAGTGTCCATGCCAATTGAACGGCTTATACACTGGGTCTTACCACGCTAACATTGGAAATACATCCCTTGGAAATCTAATCCGGCCGATTTAATCACTAAAGGCGTCAACTACTCCAAACTTCGTATAAACGATTTGGGGTTTAAAGGACCGTCATGGCTACAACATGATGAGATCAGCTAGCCGAACTTTAGCTACATATTTTCTGAATCTGTCTCATAGTTAATCTCGAGGACTCGAAGCTGAATTAGACGAAATATACAGAAACTTGGTTTTGCTCCGTTCCCGGATATTTAAACATTTCCATCTTCGCGAATTATATGTCTTCTGCACTAAACTAATGTTAATTAAAATGGATCCCTTGTTTGTTCGAAATAATGTTATCATCCAGAATGAACATGTGATTAGTGTTAATTCGATTTAAAATATAAAAGTATTACGCTGGGCTTACAGGACTAACAAATGTAATATTCGAAGAATAATGGGTTTCGTTTCGATAATATTTGCTGAATATTATCACTTTGAGTTCTAATCCAGTTATCAATAATAATAATTTGGACCAAACCTGACTCCCAAAGCTATCTAGTGTTTCTGAAAGCTTCAGCCCTATTTATTTTAATTTCAGCACTCACCCATTTTGGAAAGGAGTGAGGGATAAATCATCTTGTATGCTTCGGGAATATAATCAATAGACCATGTTGATAATTCATCTGCAATACGAGATGGAAGAATTTTCACTTGTTTCTTCTAGCACAAGCTGGTATGTAAACTATGTTTTACAAAGATAAGGAAACTTCTTATAGAAACCACGCACCAATTCAATAAACATAAATAACAATTAATATTCGTGAACACTCACTTTTATTCACAAATACCCACGGTCACACACTCTCGGTTGGCTTGATACATTGCAGCTAGGCTCCTATAAATATTAAGAAAGTTTGATTGGAAAGTTGGCTGTATGTGGAAATAAAATTGTAACAAATTTTAATTCATAAAATTTCACAGCACAGCGAAATAACACTTGGTACGCAAATAGATAAGGTACATACATCGCTGAGAATACTATCATCAGAAGGGCCGCAGTTTATAATAAGAGAACTGTAGTGAACGGTTGGGAACCATAATATTACAAGAAAAAATGTTATGATCGGGTTTTGGAGCAGATTTATTCTACATAAGTGCTGGGTGAGTAAGTTGCACAACAGCAAATGTGAATAACGTAGAGAATTAATTTAATGCACAAAGAAAATCAAGGGTGAAATTCTAGCACATGTAGATGAGTCATAAAGTCAGAATGCGAGCTTGCACCAGGACTATACGCTTACAAACTACATACCTTGCACTTAACCTTCTGTGTTATCATTGACTACCGACGCGAAATTTATACCAGGTTTAAACACTATTCGATTACTGATTGACGTAAAGTTGTTTGATTTCCTCTCAACGATCGCGTTTTACCACTCTTCTTGTTGCAAAATTATAAACGGTTAAGGAAAAAATTCGTAGCCTTTTGTGGGTGACATTGAAACAAAGAATTTTCTTATTTCAAATGAACTTTATTAAACCAAATATGTGCCATTTTGATAGACGACCTTTTGCCAATTTTCTGGTAGAGCCATGATCCCATCACTGAGAAGAACATCTGTAGTTTAGAGGCGAAAAATTGAAACAACTCATTTTCCCAGGCCCCTTTTGAATTTAGTGTAAAACCATTTAGATAGTTTTGCATGGACCAGAACAAATGGTAGTCCGATGGTGCAAGGTGAGGTGATCAAAACTTCCCTCAGCCAATCTCTCTCAGTCTCTGCCGGGTCATCAATGATGTGTGTGGTCTAGCGTAACACAACGCCCTTTCTGCTGGTCAATTCTGGACGTCGTAACTGAATTGCTTGTCTTAAACGCGTTAGTTGCTGACAGTAAAGATTAGAATCAATCGTTTGGCCCGGTGGCAGCCCCTCATAATGCACGATTCCTTTCAAATCCCACCAAAGACACAACATTACCTTTCTTAGCGACAATCCTGGCTTTGATACCGTTTGGGAAGCTTCACCTCGTTTCCTCCATAATCTTTTTCGCACAACGTTTTCGTATCTTATCCACTTTTCATCACCAGTAATCATTGCAAGATTTCATATATTTTTCCAGTGGTTGGTCGACCAGAGCGAGGTGCATCTTTAACATACATATCTCCAGAACGAAAGAGCTTGAACCATTTTTTTGCTGCTGATTTTGATAAAGCATCTTCTCCATAAACAGCACGATTTTTTCGCAAGCCTGAGCCGCGTTTGAACCTTTGTCGTAATAAAATTGTAAAATATATCGAATTTTTTCAATATTTATCTCCATGTTGTAACTTCTTATTCACTTCACCGATTTTAATGTTTTATATGTCAAAGCACAAGTTAAAATGTCACCGATGAATTGCTCAATACGATCAATGGTTACTGAGATATATGATTGTAAAGCCATCTACCGGGAAAAAGACTACGAACTTTTTGCTCTACCTATTATTATTCAATTGTTCCGAAAGCCGCTGTGCCTGCGCTGCTAACGGCGCAACCACGTTTTCGGTACTAAATTCGTGGTTATTTCCTATATTATTTTGTGATGAAAGCTGGTGCCCTATACCTTGTCGCCTAGAGATTTACGACCATCATCTAGTTTTTATTCATAATTAATTTAATAAGTTTGACCTCTCCTTGTCGACCTGGGTTGGCGTCAACGGCAAGGGGGGGATGTTGTCGCAGGTCGAGATCGCGCAAAATGAATATTGTACATATAAAGGAATGTATATTTTTGGCGATTGGGAGGGGGTTATACTTTTTCTCTGACGAATGGTGTATGTGTGTGATTGGTTTACACAGGATGTGCGGCGAGGATGTGCTGCAGCTGTATTGCAGTGAATCTTTTTTGATATTTGGGGTGATTTGAATGGGTTTCGTTCATGGTGAGTAATGGCTCGGTGTCTGCGGTTTGTGGTGGTTGTTCGTTGAACGTTGTGTTTCTCAACTTGCGGAGAGTTGTGTTCATGTGTGTTCTGTCGTTACCTGTATTTATAAGGTATTTTTGACTGTTTTGAGTTGTTTTGTTTAGGTCTTGAGGTAGTTCTCATTTGTTAGTGTATGAGAGCGGATTTGCGTTTTGTATTGAATCATTGCCTGAATGTTGGGTTTGTATGTCAAAATTGGTTTCTTTGCTGAATGCTTCGGGTGTTTTTGTTGGAGTTTGCCGTCGATTTGGAGGGGGCTGAATCATTTTGGGAGTTTTGGTATGATCGGTCGTAAGCTGAAGTTTTTGGGCTGTAGGGTTGCCATGGTTCGTTTGTGATCTGTCATGGGTTCGTCACGGCTTTGTGAAGCGTGGTTTTTGTTGAATGGTGGTGTTGGCAGGAGGTCGCTTGGTGGATGGTAGTGGTTTCATGGTGGGAAGATTCATGCCGTCTGTTGGGATCGTTTCGAGGTAATTTTAGCTCCTGGATGGTCATTGCATAATTCTCTTGGTACATTTTACTACGATTGTTTGTAGAGGTGGTTTCTTCCACGCTTTGATTTCGGAGATTTTCGGAGAGAGCTATGTTGGTGATGTTCCTTCATCCTATTATTCAGCGTTTGTGTAATAAATTGTTATATTTTTATTTTGGTTTGATTAGCGATAGAATTTTCCGTTTCCGTATTTCTTCTGTGCATTGAGAATATAGTGTAATAATTTATGATTAGCTGTGTTCTATATTGTATTTCCTTCATAATCCATCATTTTTGCAAGATTAATTGCAAGTATGTTGGAGTTGGTAACGAATCCTATTACTTACCGCAAAATTGCCTTTTTGTGACACTCAATGGGTTACTAGTATTTTCTCACAGCTTATTAGCGATATTTTTGCTTTATAAAAAGAAATATTATTTGCATTGGATTTGGGATTTTAACAATCTTAACATAAAGAATTGTTTATCGGCAACTTCGTTATATCTATGTAACTGAAAAGCTAGAAATAACGGGTTATCCAATTCGAGGTTGATAAAGTAGAAATCTGTATACCGACATCTGTCAAAGATAAACGGCAAGTACGCTGTCATTTATTTAGTTGACATTCTGCCATTTAAGAATATGGAGCATTTAACAATCGACCATATTGAAACCAAACCATCAAAGCAAACCATATTGAATACAGTGAATAAATTTGAACAAACTGGATCTGTTACTGATATTGTAAGGTCTGTGCATCATCGAAACATTCGCAATGCTGAAAATATCGCTTCTGTAGCTGAAAGTGTGGAAGAAGATCCAAATTTGTCAATTCCTCGTCGAGCTCAACATTTAGGCCTATCTTATGGCTCATTATGGCGCATTTTGCATCTGGATTTGCATCTTCATCCGTATAAAGTCCATTTGACACAAGAGCTAAAGCCTGCTGACCATGGAAAACGAAGAACATACGCAAATTGGGTGTTGGAAAAACAGGCCGTCGATGCTGATTTTTCGAACAAATTTTCTTCAGTGATGAAGCTCATTTTTCGCTTGGTGGATACGTTAATAAGCAAAACTGTAGAATTTGGGGCTCAGAAAATCCACAATTGATTGTAAAGAAGCCATTACACCCGGAAAAAGTCACTGTTTGGTGCGCATTGTGGTCTGGTGGTGTGATTGGGCCGTATTTTTTTGAGAACAACCATGGACGAACCGTTACCGTCAATTCTGAGCGCTATGGCCGCATGTTAACCGATTATTTTTTTACGAAAATCGAAGATTATGATCTTGACGATATGTGGTTCCAGCAGGATGGAGCAACCAGTCACGTAACACGAGCAAATCGAGATCTTTTGCAAGAGAAATTTCCTGGACGTTTGATTTCGTGATTGGCTGATGTCAATTGGCCTCCAAGATCCTGTGATTTAACGCCTTTGGATTTCTTTTTGTGGGGCTACGCGAAAGATCGTGTTTACGCAAACAATCCTCAAACTCTTGACGAATTGAAAACTAATATTCGTAAGGTAATGGCCGAGATACCGCCCGAAATGTGCCGAAAAGTCATTGAAAATTACCGCAAAAGAATCAAGGCCTGTAAGAAGTCCCGTGGAGGACATTTGAATGATATCTTGTTTAACTAAAAATGGCAATGATCAATCTGTAAAATGAAATAAAAATTACAATACATTCCGAATATTTTGTGTGTTTTTTTTAAGTTTACTTTATCAAGCTTGAATTGGATAACCTTGTATTTGATATAATTAATATAATTATTCAAAAGAAAGAGAAGGTTTGTATACTTCAATACACCAACGACTGGATGTTTGTCATAAAATGCAACGTTGCCAATCTTGACTGTTTTAGTACAAGAATTATAATTATTAATTACCAATTTCAAATCAACCCTAAATATTAATCTACATGTACAGTGCCGAGCTATTATATTAAAATTATTCGGTTCTTAGGAAATCTCATTCAAATATATTTAATATACGAGTACATATTGTCCCTCTTTTAAGATACTGGTACGATTTATATTTAATTATAAAAATTATAAAATAAACTTATTTATCATTCATTTTAGAATAATTTTTTCAAATTTTATCTAGTTGCCTTTACTTAAATATTACCTTCCAGCGGGAAAGCCATTGACGACACACTAATTACTAATTTACGTTTGTTACCAGTCTGAGATGAATCGTTTATGGCAAGTCTAATACGAGGTGACAAGTCATAGACGAGTCGCATGTGTCATGTCTGAGATTAATTGTATGTGATATATCCCCAGCAAACGTAGAAGAAGTTCCAGAACTAGTGCAAAAGTAGTGATAAAAGTATTTGTTTCCTTGTGAAAAAGGATGGGCGTCGGGAAAAATTCATCAGTTTTATAAAAAATTTTTAGTAATCATACGAAATTTTTACGAATTCTAAATTATTTAGGATATTTTGAATATAGTTCAAATAACTTTGGTTTCAGGAAATTCTACTGTAAGTTGCGGAGTTGCAGAATGATTAAATTAATAAATGTTTCAATTATTTAGGAAGCCGGAAAATATGAATTTAGAATTAAATTTCAGGAAAATTCCAGATGCATGTGAAATAATAATATTTTTTCTTAGGTTGCCGTTTTAAAGAAGCAATTGTTGAAGACCAATACCATCGTTATCCATTAACCTATTAAGCCTTTATCCTTCATCTAGTAGATTAGAATTGTGTTGTCTTTGTGTTACTAACTATCGGCTATACCTAGGTGTCTGTAACCGGGCCGATTCTGTCCCACTTAACTAACCTATCCAATCCTTCGGTTTTGTTATGTGTAAAAAAGGGTGTACGGTGGACCCGGCGTCATCCGGGAACTCAAGCCTAAGAACTTGGTCGTACATTCAAAATCAATCAATCAATCAATCAATAATTAATTTAATAAGTGATAAAAGTACACAAAAGTGAAAAAATGTTTAATCATGAAACAAATAATTCATATTTTGATTTTTTTGATTTTCCTAGAAAAGTAGAGGGGAACCCCAGTTTCCTAAAATATGGAAATAATAGAAAAGTAAGTAATAACTGAAAAGCGCAGTAATCATTTTCAATAGATGAATGATTCTTCCGACATAGTTATTTTCAATAAAATAGAGTTTCCTATCTTGTGGTGGACTTGTCCCGTAAATTTACTCTTAATTAGCGATTAGTGCAACAACTTACAAAACCAAACCATCTTTAATAATTTGTATTTTTCAAGTTTCTTAGGTCATATAGTATACATTATACGCAAACCGTAGTTTATATAAAAATCTCTAAGTCGAAATTTTAAGCATTTGCAGAAACGAAATGCATATTAAAAGCAAACTGTTGAACGAAATAAGTGTTCACCTTTACTACTTTTCGCTGTCTGCATGTAGTTTGAAAATTTAATTTGAATAAATCGAAATTCAATTTATAAATTTCGTATACATGGAGAAACAAGCAAAACATTATTCAAATTAGAATTCAAATGCTGTTGCTGTACGTACGAAGCATCCTAAATGCATATGCAAAACGAATGATTTTTTATTTGGTGAACTTTTTCGGTATTCGAACACTAAAAAAATCTATGAATTACTTATGTTGCATGTACATAATAGGAGCATATACGTTTTTTTCATTTACATACATAAACATAATCACAACATTTTAAACATTAATTTGTTATTTAAAATTAGTATTGATCGAAATGTGCAATCAAATCAAGGTACCATCATGGTTTGCATATCTGTCCAATCAGATTATTAAAGTGTAAAAAGCACCGGTATGAGTACAATTCATACTCTTCTGGTCAACCAACAATGACCTGTGTTGCTACTAACCGCAGCGGTAAAGCACCTACCGGCACTGGACATCTCGTTACTTTAAGGGGCTTGATAGATCCTACCTAAAGGAAAACTTACGTAAATATTGCGGGCATATAGGCTGGTGTTTGCAGACACGCTATTAACATCAAACTGAAACCATTTCAACCATTTTCGAGAGTATTTTCTGTAAATGTTGATGCTTAAATATTTGAAAGGCCACACAACTGCTTTCCAAAATTGTCATAAGTAAATGGAAGTCTCTAAAGAAGATACAACTAGCCGATCCCCACTACCATCGACCGCATCCTCGGTAATTGAAGCGGATTATTATCCTTTAATAATAATCAATTCGGCTGGATTCTAATCGGCAGTAACGAACAATATACAGAAACAGCCATAGTGACAACAAAGACAATCCAAGAACAGTTACAATCATTCATTGCGAATTACAACATTCCAGAAGAAATAAATCGCATCGAAGAGGAAAAATCAATTAACGAATTCTATCAAGAAAGTTTGGACGCAATCCAGATGGAGGCATTCAAGCAGATGTATCACCAGTTTATTCAGGAATACATCAACCTGAAGCACAAGGAGTTACTCCAAGCAGTGCATGAAGATATCGAAGCGAATTATAGCTATTATGTTCCGCATCACGATGTGCTCATGGAAGACAGCACAACCAAACTCCGTGTCATATTCGATGCTCCAGCAAAGACCACCACGGGAGTATCATTATATGACTTTATTATGACTGACCCTGAGCTACAACAGAAACTTGCGGATCTATCACGGCCAAACTTAGCATGTGGCCTGGACAATTGAAGTAGATTGTGGTGATTGATTACCAGCTACACTTAATGCAAAATGGATGAAGTATAAGGAACAAATGTCTATAATGAAGCTAAAATAATTCCTCGATAGATTAGCACAACAAAAGAAGCATCAATAGAGCTGCATAGATTTTCCAATGCATCCGAGTCAGCTTATGCTGCGGTGGTATAATGTCGAACCACTGACAATATGGACCACATATCAACACGTTTACCAACATTACACGCTTGAGTCGCTCGCCTAACAAAACTACCATAAATTATCCATTTCCGAGCTTCCCACGTCTAGACTTTAACGCAGCGTTGCTCAACAGAGTCAACCATTGCACTTTGTTGGGTCAGAGAGATACCGAGCCGATTCAAAACGTCTCTGATCAATAGAATATCTGGAATAAGGAATATTCTACCAACAACTACATGGCATCATGTAATGAATGTCAATTGAGAATTCTACAGACATAGATCCATATTTTCTTCAAAGTGAATTAGTGGATCTCGATGCATCTATGCCAGACAACATTTTTAATGAAGTACAGCCGGAGAAATTAAAATAAAAACCATAGTCAATTTGATTGGCGTAAACTAAAAGGAATCATCGCACATGGTAAGCGATTTGTCTACTACAAAAAGATTACAGCGAACGAGCCAGGAGTTGATGGCTACAGCAGCAACATTCTCGAGCTTCTGTTGACCACTAGCATGCCCGTTATATACGAACTTTCTTCACAAATTTGGACACAGCAGCGGCGGCTGTTTCATTCCGGTCGATTTTTTTTCATAATTCGGTGTTTTGGCAACACAGCACTCACTTTACTCGTAGTATTCAATATTTCGCATAAATAAATATTCAATATTTCCCAACGTTGATCTAGCGTTTATTTTGAATGATTTAAAAGAAACCGCTAGATGGACCACCCTGTATAATGTTTATTGGTACAATATGGTAGTATTGTTTCATTAGTTATTAGATTGAGCAGTTTATCCCAGAAATAGCGAAACACAATTTCAAAAATGTTCAACCAGTATAATTTTTTCTAAATCAATTTATTCCGATTTAAGTGAAATGCTTGATTTTACTCTCGAGCACATCAGCTCATAAATTGCAAAAATCAACCAGCCGGTGAACTCTATATTTAAAATATCGTAAGTCTATTTAGGAAAGCTGTTGATGTTGTGGGTTCAATTTTACTAGATGGAAACAGAAATTGAAACAGAAGGCGCATTGTTTAGTCTTGATCTGTACTACTTCGAATAATCCGTCAGGTTTATCGATAGTCATGTGGGTTGTTCCGAAAACGAGCTCGGAAGGCGACACATAAAATTGTTGGTAAAAGTTTCATCTAAACTGTTGTTCTGCTGACACTTTATTGCAGGCTTAAACGTTTATGTCATCTCTCTATTATTTCATTAACCTGAGGATGGAATGGAATCTTTCTTAAATGTTTAATTCGTGTTGTTGGGTCAATTCCTTAAATATCAGAGACTCAAACTGTCTGTAGAGACGAGATTACTTGAAATTTTTCTGATACTCCAAAGTTTTATATCCAGACAGATATCAAATTTTTGTAGTCATGTCAATAATTATAATCGCAGTAGGGCATCGAGTGAATTTGCATTTTGCTGTTAAACAATTCTCTTACGGAGGCAGAGGTAGCATACCGTGTAGAAGAAATTTTGCGTTTTATTGTGCCGGTGAATTTTTGTTCGTTGGCACTAAGCGCTTTCGGCCCAACCAACAGTTGACTAACATATTAAGTAAAATCACAAGCGCCAACTTTATGAATACTGTGAGCTTTATGAAATGTTTAGATCAAATAGGAGATGATTTCATTAATCATGATGCCAACAGTTGTGGGTCCTGAAATCGACCATTATATACAAGTCTGAACGAAATTTTTAACATCACGATTTGCGGCAGGCCACACGAATCAAAATTAATACAAAATGAATACATCAACACAAATTGACGACAATTTGTGATCCAAATAACTAATGCACTAAACATAACTTCCAACTCTCTATCGTTATGTGTGCTGTAACGTTGTTTTGTTGGGGGAAAATTTTTCACCAATTATAATTATTTGATTAATGACTGCTCCAATGGTTACATCTGATGCGTCTACTACTAGTTGAAGTTTACCATTCCTTACTGGATGTGCGAGGATAGTAACGTTAACTAAATCATCTTTACATCGTTGAAATGTTTGGTTACGTTTTATGTTTTCTTTCGCTAAATTCTGGATTATCATTTGATTTTCCACCGCATGTGAGGTTAAGCTACGATAGACAGTTACCATCGCCTTTAAATTTTGAGCTACTTTCGGTTGATCATAAAGTCGGATTGCCTCAACTTTATCTGTCAACGGTACGATTCCCTTTGCTGTGATGGGGAGGGCCAGAAATTTTAACTTTGTGGTACCGAAAATGATATTTAATCCTTGAAGATACATTTACTAATCATTCGTTATCAGCCAGCTCATCCGGAAACTGACGAAACGCTCTTTGCAAATTAATTGTCGAGAAAACTGTTTTGCAGTGCAAAATACTTGCAAAATCCTAATTAAATGGTGTAGTATACCTGTCAGGTATATAGTGGTAGTCACCACATAAAGTGCTAATTCCCAGTTACTGCTTGATGATCCACATTTGCCTTGTTTCATCATATTTTTAAATTAGCAGGTGAGAGTCTTCTCGGGCGAGAAAAAACTGTTGGAACTTTTGTAACGATGCGATCGATAATATCTCTCTTCGCTGGTTCTCGATTGTCGAGAAGTAATGTTACATCTTGGTATTAAAGAATCGTTCACAGTACAGAACCATTCGAAAATCAACGGCATTATTTGACAATCATAGACCCTAACCAGTTGCAGACACTATAGGTATAAAACATGCATTAGTCGGTTCGGTATTCCATTCATCATATAGTCTCCGAGAGATGTCCCCAGTTTAGCCAGCGACAAAATTCATCAACCTACCACACAACCAGTCTCGCAGTCAAGTTCAAATTTTGAAAACGGCAACAAACTAGTTAAAAAGCTGGTAAAATTCAACTGAAATTAGACAATTTACAGAAGTCGAAACCACAACGCGATCGGAACGCGATATCGGACGGCCCTCTCGGTTTGACTAATCGTTCGCAACGCACCCGCTGTAAATATTGTAAATAAACGATTCAGCTCTAAATAGACAAAATCCTATGTGAATTTTGTCGGAATTATTTGAATTTTCAACACCCGTCACTATGTGGTATAACGATCGCACGCGATTTGCGAGAGAAAAACAGAAATAGATTTTCGATAACGGAATTATGTAATTAACCTCAAAACGAAATTAATTAACGATATAGCAAAGATATCGGATAAATAACTCAAACTGATGCTTGCGTAAGTAGACCGGCATATAGAATGAATTCTTGACCGTCAATAAAACATTTGAAATGTTTTGTTGCTGTTTCTTTTCAGTTTTCACAAAAAGGAGCTTAGTGTTTGCCAACTTTCTGTTGCGTATTGCTGTACCACGGCTCTGTTTGAATGGCTACTATCACTTGCCGCAAGAAGTGATGAACCACTACTAGCAGTTTGAAAAAGCTCTTACTTAGCTAGAGGTTTTCTTCCGCTGACCCAATTATCGAAACGTTTCCTTAACACTTTAATGCTCGCTGGTAATACTCAGTTTAGATATGTTGACAGAGATTGATTGAGCCTTGTTGGAGATTCAGAAAATGCTTGTGAGCCTTTGAATCTCCATGAATTTAAACCGTTTCGGTAGTTTGGTTTTGCGGTATGAGTTTTTTAACACCGAGTTGTAAACTAGAAATTAAACGGTTCAACTTGCCGCTAGCCAAGTAGTAAAGTCGGCTGATTAAGCATTAATTCGCGTACGCATTTTATTGTTTCTGTATCGAGAGTGGTTACCAAATTCCCCAGTTTCATTTTATCAGCAGATACTCCGCTTAACCCAAACTTGGCTTCAAGTTGCCTGAACAATATCCCAGAATTGCCTCGATTCAACACAGAATATTTTACCGAAATTTTATATATGTTCGTTGTATGATGCTAATCGATCGCGAATTTCCTCTTTATCCACCATTTTGCTTGAGATCACTGAGCCGCTTTACCAAAAAAAAACTAATAATGATTTTATGAAAGCGCGAGGATCTAAACGATTCATCAAATTACAGCTGATTCGTTTATTTACAGTAGATGCGTTAGTGCTGTTACAAATATTTAAAGAGGATTCATAAACTATTGTTCAGCGACTGAACTGGTTTGGACAGCTTCATACAATTTCCGCAGCATAGTTTATAGGCTATTTAGACTATTTATGAAGACTGATAGCCCCCTATTATGATTCTCGCCTAGAACCACTATGCAAACGCGGCTACATCTGTATGGAGTGCCTCGATGAGGCAAAATCCTTTCATAATAGGGGTATGCGTAATGTACATATATACGTTCCAGTTCGTTAAGAACGGATGTCCTTACGGAGGTTTTACAAAAATTCGATAACCAAAAGTATATAGAGATTAACAATAGTTAGGTAAGTAAAATTTGGCCGACAGCCATATAATTTTAGAATAAACAGAGATAAACAACCCAACCTCGAAATTTTATGAAAATGTGAGTTTAAACAATTTTCCATTAGCATATCCAGTACTAAAAATGATCGACTGTACAGTATATACAGTGCTGTATATGTATTTTAAAAATGTACATGCGTATAATTGTAACAATAACCCCCAACAACATGGGCCTTATTAATTGATTTTTATTTAAAAAATTGTACAAAAGCTTTCTTGCTTTTATATTTCAAAAGCTTTATACAATGGGTTTTAAACCTAGCTAAAGACAGAAGTTTATGCACGCGCCATCTATTGTTAAACATGTGAGTTACATGTAGTTGCATTGAGCACACTCATTCTGTCGAAATTTTAATAATTACATTAATTGTTTATGCGGTGGTACAATTCAAGTTTAAAACATAGGCCGAACTTATTATTCATTGGGAAACTTCATTAATAAATAAACCTAAACTGGAACACAAAAATTAGAAAGTACAAAAATTACAATCCACAGCCGTCAAAACCATGACAGTGTACACAAACAACAACAATAATAACCACTAAAAATCTTGAAGTGAGAGGAATTTTCCTAGAACACATGAATGCAAAACGTCAAATCGATAAAGACACAGCAACAACAATCAAAACCAAAACAAGAAGTAAAACACCAACTAATCTGTAGTTTTGTATTAAATTTTAATAAATTATGTTCGATTTCCTAAAATTTAGTCGGAAAAAGCTACAGGGCTATAAAGTAACAAATGCAGCTCGTTCAAAAAAATTGGGAATCGCAGCCAATTCACTAGAAATGCTTATTGAAAAATCATGTCAAAAATTCAATGTAAATAAATGAAAATCCTTTGTCTGTGTGTGCGAGTGATTAAAAAATTGTTCTCAATTAAAAAAAAAATATACATTTTCGTTGTAGATTACACAATGTAAACTCTATATGGCCAAAGATGGGAACAGTGTCGCGGATGAGGAATATTTCCAAACGATTGAACCACAAACGCTATTGATCGCGGCTAGTGAAAGTGACGTAATCAAAAGTGATTTCGAAATCTTATTGGAAACGATCAAGCGATGCAACGCTGAACTGTTGAATGCTGGTGATGTTGCACAACAATTTATATCCCAAAATCATAATGATATTGTGCGATTATTAAAACAAAAAATTGATTATCATAATAGTAAAACATTAAAAAGTTCTAAAATTGATCATCCGGAATGGTTTAATAGTAGTGGAAGTGGTGGTGGTAGTGATGCAATGACCAAAGAAGAATTTATGTCGCGCAAATCTCGTGATCGTATTCGTGGCTATTTTTATAAAACCAAAGATGAGATAATTAAATCTAATTTATATCGCACAAATAAAAAGTCACGTGAATTATTTGATAATCTATTGTTTATATTTAACTATTTATTAATTGGCACGGATTATTTTGGCTGCCTATTTAATCGCACACACTATAAGCGTGTCGCGACGGCAACGGACAGTAATGATGATGATCAACTCGACGGGCCACTCAATAAAAAAATGCGTCGTGAAATCGAAGATTTTGTGTTGAACGATGATTGTAAAATATTAGATTTTAATAAGTATCTAGTTAAATTGTGTAATGACGCGGGTGATTTTCCGTGCCAGGGATCATGGGACGAGGAATCATGCCAATACAAGAACCATACGATAAATCCGTATGCATCGCGTGAAAATGCCATTCTATTTCAAACCTGGAATCTTGATCATCAAATTGAATTGTCTCGGTCAATTATTCCCGCGCTTATCGCAAACGTAACCAAATGTGTTGACGCGAGTCGGAACGAAATGTGTGGTGTTCATAAAAAGCGTTTTGTAACCGCTTCGGTGATTGATTATTTTCTAAAAATATTTACAATCGATAATTTAAAATTAGTTCATATTGTGTGTCATGACAAGGCGTCCCATGATTTTTTGAAAAAATTCGCGGGCAAATCAATTTGTATCGAATGTGATGAGTACAAATGGATCTCGCAGCTGAATGAATTAATAAAAAAAGATGTTTAATGTTTAGGTAATATGTTTTTCGTTTTATGGAATTTTTAATGAAATTTTACAGTTATGATGTGACGAGTGTGTGGCTTTGTTATCTATTTCGTGGTTGTTTTCATGCTTAGTATGAATATTATTACGTTCGAATTCGTTTTGTTATCATGATAAGTATTTACCTTCTTAATGGCTAAGATAATTCGTTTGTATTCCGAAATTGTATTAAATAATACATGCGATGATAACGAATTCATATTATCATAACATGAATGATATAATTCTGGATGATCACTAACATTGCTCCAGATATATAGTTGATATCACCCACCTCTGATGATGGAACAATGCGGGTCTTCTATTAACTTTTTAAAGTAAATGAATATTGTCTGCTTTCAGTGTATCTTCAAAAAATTGCTCCAGGACAGGATCGAACTGTCAACCTCGGCATCGCTCGAATACTGCTGTATAAGTACCGCGCGCTAACCAATTGCGCCACTGGAGCTTCGAACGACGTTCATGTTAGAATTCTATAATTCGCTAAGTAAATTAGCCAAGTATAATACATATTTACATATTTGTACTTACCAGTAGCTAGTTAAAATAACAATGTAGAATTTCTCACTTTTAACAAATTAAATATTTACTCTATAAATTATAATTAAATAAACCCAAACAAATTTGGCTGGAATACCTACAGTAGAACCAGCAAACTTTCCACATTGTTCTAAATTATACCGAAAGGTTCTCACGCCACCGTAAATGTGCGTAATTCAAATGTGTAGTATGCGTTCGTTAACCTCAACCCATATGGCGTTATCCATTCAAGCAAACCTTAAGAAAAAAACTAGAACTTCAGAAAATTTAATATTGTAGGCCCAATAACTTCTGTATGGAAGTCACGTGATGTAAGTCAGCTTCAGTACACCGATATATGTCAGTTCCGAGAGATTAATATTGCTATAATTCAAATTTAAAAGATACCAATTACTTACAGTATTTTAAATAGATAATGCGATCGAATCACAAGTTTAGGTGTGGTCGGTTGACATATTTTACAAGAACGCATTTAATAACAATAATCAAAAATTACAATTATTTAAGCGGAGTTTTTGCTCGAAGGAGAATTTTGAAAATATTCCTCTTATTAGGTTTTGCTCAAACCTAATTTATCTAATCAAAATTTAAAATTAAGTAAACGCTTGATTAGATATTGCTTATTTTATAATTAAAAACTTAATTATCATTGTCATTCCTGCTATGTGATTGTTTAATTGCAATCGTAATATTGAAATCTGTGCGTACCTCGGCTCTCGCCCAGTTAAGTTTTCTAACGCCAAAAGCTCTATTTAACACAAAAAAGTGAAGTCTCATCTTCAGATATTCTGAATATAGGTTTTATGTGGCATTGTGCCAATTAGAAAAAGTTCTATAAAATACATTTACAACCCATACAAACAATCTACACGAGGGCGCATGCAACCGATCTTTTTCTTCTCTCTCTCTCTCTCTCTCTCTCTCTCTCTCTCTCTTTCGCTTTATTTCTCTTTCTTTCTCTTTCTCTATCTCTCTCTTTATCTCTCTCGCTTTCTCTCTCTCACTCTCTCATACCAGTTTGTTCAATTTTGTAAGCAACTATTCGTTCTCCGCAATCTTGGGTGATAATTTCAACTTCACATTTTACGCTTATTTTCATTTCAATATACGTTTTAGTTATGTCTTGTCAAACTTGAGGTTGTAGTTTGTCACTCGTGTACAACAATCACTCATATAAAACTAAAACATTAAATTTTAAATTATTGTCGGTCTGGTGCGGTACGACACCCCGGATATTTTTATGTGAGGCATCGGAACCAAGTCAATTTGGCGTCCTACGCCGATTAACGGCCTCGGGGCACACAAGAAGATTGTAAAAAAGTACAGATGAGGTTTGGTCTAAACCAGACTGGAAGTCGTCGCTGAGGAAGATGTTCCATTACGGAGCTGGTTGAACTGGCGATGACTAGTGCTCGATCAGCGATGAGTTCATGGGATTGATTTTAAAGTATGTAAAATGATAAACGGAACGATCAAGAGCTCTGGTACCAGAGGAAGGCACATTACGTGTTTATCCCACCCATTGATGGTGGCGCAACTGTCACTCAGGCTACTAGACAGTCAGAAATTAGCGAGTTTACGAAAACATTCGCATCCGATTCGAAGATGTTTAGGGTAATGGAGTCATAAAATAAACTCCGTTAAGACTCACTTTCAGACTTACGGTGTGATATCTGTGGAGCTGTCTAAATTCAAACTCTTCGGACCGGTGGAGACCGAGTACTTCCGGGGTGCAACTAAATGTATCAGTAACTCTAAATGATGCAGGCGATGTAGTGGAGTCAATCAGAGGAAATTTTGTTTACAATCAAGGACACTATACATATCACGGCAATGACTTGGCGCCCTAACGTCAATATACCAAATCGGCGTCCGGCTGTGGCGTTAGGGCGACTGAAGCTGCCGTCGGTCTTGCTATATAAACGCGCCCAAGGTAGGAATGGATGCCTTAAGATCCTTCACCAATACGTGACCCATACACGTAACAAGCAGGACGAGCGGTAGGCTAAAAACCTTCTCTTACAAAAAGAACTATGTTATGATTGTTCTGTGCCAACCGAGTTTCGAGGATTTTGGAAAACTATAGCAGAGACAAATGCAAGCATATTTCTACAAAATACAATCTAGCTGTTGTGTAACGGCATGGATATCTTTGGCCGATCTGCTAAACTTCCGCTGTCGTTGTTTTTAACAGTATCAACAAAAAGTCCATTATTCGATTTTTCCCATATTACTTGAAGAATTTGGAGTGATGAGTGGAGTGAAATCCAATTATTCTTCACTCAAAGGCAGATTTGACTCAGAGAATTGGATATTGTTACCGTAAAGCAAATTTTTATGAAGAGAAGTTTTGGATTGAATTGGATTAGGCTCATACGCCCAGAATGTAGGAACAGCTTATGAGAGAGTTGGCTATAGAAAGACTTCGATTCAAGCATCCATTTGAATGAATTGGTTTTGCTTTGCCAGACCATTAAGTACATCCATTTTGAAGCAGAGGTGCGATACCACCAGAGTGCTACATCTAGATGAGCCCGCAGAGTGAGGGAGCCCTAATGCTTTTCATAAGCCTTCGTGGGTTGTGTAAAACTATTATGTGTGATAATCGACAAGAACTTGCAAACATTTTTAGCTAAGAACAATGAGGAAATTTCGAAGTCTCTTTTAGATTACAAAATCGAAATTTTGTAAATATACGTGAAAATTTAACCCACCAGAACGGCAACTGTAAAACTGTTGACTTTAAAGAATTTACTATTTTGCACTATGCGCACTGATGATCTAATTTCGATGACTTCGGCACACATACAGTCCGGAAGATAGTTACTCACTCTAGGACACGATGGCATATGGTAAATGGAAAACGGAAAACTCAGACGTTAAGGCCAACGATATTGTCTTGATACAAAATCAAAACCTACTATCCGGAAAATGGAAGAACAAATTTATAATAACCTGTTTCATCGCTGTCGGTGACGTCACCACACGTATTAAGATACAACGCAACAAATTTTAAAATTACAGGTTTTTAATAATATTTTCCGAGAATTTGAAATACCGGATATCAACATCTTTAGCTTCATATTTCGTGACCAAGTTAAATAACGTGTTTCTTGATTTATTGATGCGATGAGCTGATTGATGCCTTCTGTAGTAAAATATTAACAGACAGAGTCAATTCACAATTGATTTATCAGTGCGATGACTTTAAAGTTTCTTTAAAACAATTATTATATAACGAAATTGATTTTTTCATTAACCCCACATTTTACTGGTACTTGACCTTCAACCAACTGTAATACAATATAATGACATAACGTAATAAAATTTATTAAAATTGTCAACATCCATAAAAATTCAAGTTTTCGTTCAATAAACCGGATAGGAAGGCTCATCGTAATGAAAATGGGAGTAATTTTCTATTCGTCATCGTTATTGATTTTCCAAGAATTTGAAATAATTTTGGAATCGAACAAAACACTTTGTTGTAGACTTGTAGGTAATAAATGAAAAATCGATATATTGATATTCATATCCCAATAACCATTGTGTTAATCATTTTCCCGCCAAACCACTGCACATGGAGGGTACGCACTCAAACCACGAAACAGAAATCCGAGACTTTGGTAGATTGCGTTTTTTGACGCGTCACTATGTAATTTCGGTTGGCTTATACCATCGTATCATGATGAATTGGCGCTATTCGCGCGCTTTCTGATTAGTATTCAGGTTCTGCGTGTCATTATTGTAAATGCGGTAGAGTAGGTTTGTATTATTTATAAATCAAGCCCATAAATTAGAAATGAGTAGTTGGATATAGAATTATAGTTTTTAGATTTGTTTTATGAAATCTAGCCAAGGTCATTATTATGAAATAATTTTACGACAACAATATAGATTCCGATGAGAGGGACAGCCGTTTCAGAATATATTGCGCATGTTTCAAACATTTTTAATTATATGCATAATACACTCTCGAATATTGTGTGTTACACATTATAAAATTTCTTTATAGATCTTTAGCTGTATGCTCGTACTTGTGCATTACTCATGTGATCAAATGTATTTTAAAAGAAAAGTGAAAGTTATATTTGTTGGCATGTTGATTTCGTTTCGTTACTGTATTATTATTTATACGAGTCCAACGTATGTGCGAAGCTATTCCGAAAATACTTAACGCTAATGAACTCGGTAATGTAGGTCAGGCTATTTGGCTACAAGTTTCCGGTTATGTTCGTACGATTATACAGTAAAACCGAATCGGCGTATTGATAGACACGTGGCGATTGTAAAGATCCCAGTCCACGGGTCACATTCAAGAATTGTAAATATTTTTGATTATATTTTTTGTTGTTAAAATTATCAAAAGTCATACTCATAATAAATAATTTTGACAAAACTCGTGTTTTGTGATAACACGATACTATACATAAGTTGTTGTATAAAAAAATATATCTTATCAATTTTTGTGTTTTGATTTTTTCAAACATGTACTATACGTAATATATGTCCTGTTTATTTAAAGGTACCGTATATAGGTCGTTTGATTTACAACCGCAGCTATAAATACTTTCCAATCGCATTACAAAATAATAATATTTATTTTAATTTGATGCTAGAAATACAAATATTTTGGTAATGTTGTGTGCGGTGAATTCTAATTGAACATTCTCGTGGTGCGATTAAAAATGTTTTACTCGTAGTTGTTATTCTCGTTTGTCTTAGCAATCGTTTGGTGTTTCTTCGCATCTAATAAAATGCAACTTCTGAATTCGTATTGAATAATTTAATACTTAATAAAGTTGGTATATGCATTAAAGAATGCCGGAGACCATCTATAGAATTGGTCTTATCGAAGACGTTGGCTCAATCGAATATGATATTATCCTAGATCTTACGAGTAGATTCTAGTTTCCAGCATATTTAAGAGAATCTAATGACCATTTGTAATCATGTGTTCTCCGAATAACAGGTAGGGGAGGTGTTTGGAAGATTGATGAACAGTGGCTACATAAGGTGCAACTTATTTCTCCTTTATTTTTATACCACGTTCGATGATTTGTAGCCACGTAAGCACGGATAGCAAAAATGGTCGATCAGTTAACTCTCGAAGGTGTTCGCCTGGGGCCGAAAAAATATCGTTTCTTAAAACACCAGAATGCAGAAGTTGTCTAGATACATCTTTTGTCACGATCGTTCGGCGAGGACAAACTTTTATATAGGGGTGGTTTGGAAACCTGATTGTTAGGTTTAGTCTTTGCAAACAGTACAGGATGTCATACAAAATCATAGACCTGTTCGCACATTTTCAGCAAAAAATAAGGACGATGTAATCTTTCACAAATTTTATTAATCCCACCGTGAGCTGCCATAGGATCTTCGTGGTGTTGATGAACTAAGCAAATAAATAAATTTCGTATGATCCATAGTTTCCAAGTACTGATGAACAACTAATCTTACCGACCAAACGGCACAGTGGTTAACGTTTTGGCATTTGGATTGGGAAGTACCAGGTTCTCGAATCCCGATAGGGGGCAGTAAACAAAAGGGATTACGATCAGTATTAGTTCCCCCGATTTGGGTACTATGCGCATAAGGTAAGACGCGAAAAGCGAATTGGGAAAAGTTGGGATTAAAAACAAACAAATAACTAATGTTTTGCTTAGGTTCCCAATTGATGAAAATTCGATAACATCGTATTAATGTTTTGCTCGGGATCGGGATCTTTGTAAATTTTTCCACAGAATTCAACGTACTCTTTATCCACAAATACAGAACGTCGACTTCTGAGACAAGGGTCGTGGTGATTTTTAGACAGCTATATATATTTGGTATGTCTAAGAGTTTAATTTACCTTTTGTTCGACTGCCGCGGATGGAGTCTAAACATAAGAGAACATGTTGACGCTTACTGCTGAGAACATGTTGACTTTTTGTTTCTATAGGTTTTGAATAAAACATAAAAAATAATTAAAAATGTTTCAGCATAGCACATATTTTATATAAGTTAACATTTTCCGTTCGATAAAAACAAAAATATTTTTTATCGAGGTTTAACAACCTCTTACTTTTATTACTATCCAAAGATTACACAATTTTCTTATTATCTTCATGTAATTATAATCTATAACTTGCTGATATGAAAATGTAGTTTATGGAAATATTCTATCTAAGTCGGAATGCAATATGTGGGTGTAAAGTTACGCTAGAATGTTGAATGTGGAAACATCTATGAAAAGTGATTCCATGCAATAAGAGAAGTTAGTTGCGTTTGATTCGTTCTCGATTTTGCAAATAAAACACTCAGCGATTTACGTTACAAACTTTATTTTCCCAACGCCTTTTATTTCAGCAGAAATTCACAAATTTCACTCGATCACTGCTCATTAATTCACTTTTACTCTTCACTACTTCTCGCACTGTTCATTTTTCGGTTTTTAGCTCGCATTGTTCACTGGTTAAATTACAATTGTCTCTGCGTCCCAAATTGCTCGCGCTTATATACTTGTCTGTCGCTGTTCGAGATTATGCTTTTGATTGTATCTGGCGATGTGTATGTGTATTGCAATTGTAAATCGAGAATAACACGTCATCATTTACTCTGTTTTGATGATTTACGCCCGTTGTTAATTCCAGTAGTTTCAATGATGATTACCCCCGCCGTTCACAATTGCTTTCGTTTTCTTTATATTCTCCTCCACATAGAATTCTAAAATAGAAATCTCAATCAGTATTGGAGCAATTCTTGATCTAACAACATCGATGATACTGATAAGATCGAGACTTGTCGTTTTCCTCATGTGTCGTCGTAATCTATCAATGTGGACCACTTTCATCATAGTTTTGGGGTCTAGTTAAATCCGGTATACAACATCGCTAACCTGTTTGATGATTTTATAAGGCCCTTCCCAACTTTATTGTAGTTTAGGTGATATCCCTTTTCTTCTCCTATGATTATAAAACTAAAGCCCCCTCTGCAAATTCTTTGCTATCTGCTTTTAGGTCACATCTCGTTTTCATTATATCGCTGGCCTTTGCGATTTTGCTTCTTACTTTATTATGAATCCAGTTCGTTTGGCGTCTTAGATCGGCGACCTACTCATGCTTCGAGTCTGGTTCGGTTTCTGGTAACCCAAACATAATATCACATGGTAGGCGGGGCTCTCTGCCAAACAGCACCTTTGAATAGGAGTATACATCGATCCCAGTTATCTTGATTGGCATTGACTTCTTTCCGCAGATGCTCTTCCAATGTCCGGTTAAACTTCACTATCATTCCGTCCGACTGTAGATGTAATCGCGTGGTACGAGTTTTTGTTTATACTAAGAATTTTGCACACTTGATCCGAGTGTAGTTCTTGCGGTACTCTGAATCTACAAATCCAATTGTTTACAAATGCGTCGACTACTGTCCGAGCTTCCTGATTTACAATCGGATATGCTTCCACTCACTTGCTGATGTAGTCAATACACGCCAGTATGTAACGATTACCATCTTTTGTTTCTGGAAATGGGCCGGTGATGTTCATGGCTTCAACATCCTTGAGGCAATTAACCCAATAAAACCGATGTATCCGATAAGCAGTTAACACAATTTGATGTTTATTATTGTCGCCGTTCACTGTTTTGCAGATTCTTACTAGTAATCCACTTCCACTGCTTCCAATAACTTTTAACAGTGGCGCTTTGAGATGTCATTTCGTGCTAAAGCGGTCGTCTGTACTTTCTACCAGTCATTTTTTTACTAGCCCAATTGACTCATCAACCATATGTTCCGATTCAACTGTGTAACAATTCTTTTCTTCCTGATTTACACATTGCTTACACTGAACTGCGCAGGGCGTTCTTCACAATCCATCTGCATTGTTGTGCAACATACCTCGTTGATGTTCAGTCTTGAAAGAGTAGGCTTGTTGTCGTTCGATTCATCTAGCCACTTGCCCCTTACACTAATATCCAACTCGCTCTTTCCAATTTTTCTTCTGTGAGAACACCGCACCTATTTCCGTGTTGCTAGCATCTGTATCGAAAATGAGTATCCCATCGGTCTGCGGCTACACCAAAAGAGCAGCGCTGCATCTTTAATTCTTCAAATGTTTTTTGATGCTCTGTGTTCCAGTGAAATGGTTGACTGTTTTAGTGAGGCGATGGGTACTTCGTGCAACATCTGCGAAGTTTGACACATATCGTCGGTATTATGGGCATAATCGTATAGGAAACTTCTTAGTTGGCTATAATATCCTTTGATGCAGGCCAATCACACCGCACACCATTGCTTGAAATAATATGACCCAAATAGTTAATTTCTTCCTTGAACATGTTCTGCAGTCTGCATTTCATTGCACTTAACTTCAATCCTGCCGACCGGATCGCTTGTAGTACGTGTTGATGAAATGTGCGGCCTATGTACAATGATGTTATCCAAATAAATCAGACATGTTTACCAATTTAGGCCTCTTAGGACTTGCTCCATAATCTCTCAAATGTAGCACCACTGACGAACTCCATGGGCTGCTAGACCCCTCTATTACTCCATCACGTTCCATTTTGTTAGTTAATTCGTCAGTTTCTGGCTGCTTTGCGAGCGATACTCGTCCTGGTGTTTGCCGGATTGGAGTAGCGTTTCCTGTATCGATTATATGTTGCACAATATTAGTTTTTCCTAGCTTGCCTTTTCATTAATTCATCCAGTGCTTCCACTGCGACATCTAACTGTTCCGCTGGGAGAGTGCTGGAAAATGAGCAAATGATATTCTTCTGCCTATTGTTTGATGATCGACAACATTGCATCGCCTGGCCGTTAGCAATATAGTAGATTCCCTCAACTGTACCGATGACCACTCCTTTCTTGATTATATTTGGTGATGAACTCACGGCCGGTCTTCGACTATAACTCGCAATGCCTTTTGTTTACTTGTGCTTATTTGAAGGGGTATCTCCACATTAAACCATTTTAGCACCTGGTTATACCAATCTACGATCATCTGGTACATCTTCATAACATCTAGTCTGGTGTAAATTAGTTTCCTGGATCCATGGTCATTATACATGAGGCAAGTGCTTTCACCTCCTTTTGTACAGCGTTTAACTGACTCATATATTCACGTTTCTTGCCTCTCCCACCAACTTCTCTCGGGTGCTGTGTTAGTTGCTTACAATCCCTGTTGTGATTTCCCGAGACGGGGAACGCGATCATTTTCATCCGTTACCTCGAAAAGCTTGCCGTGGTTTTCTTGTTTCCTCTTTAATAAGAGCCTTTATTTGCGTGATATCCTTCGCACGCAACTTGCGCAATTTTACTGTGTCTGTAGCCAAACTTGGTCTAGCTGGGTCATATTCTAAAGTCAATTTCGTTACTTCCCTCTCTAAGTCTTGCAGGCTTTCTCCACGTATAAGTGGCCACTTGTTTTGGAGTTGGATTTTGATTAATTCTCTGACGTGTAACTGCCCATAGCTTAGCTTCAACTCAGTCACTCAGACCTCTCATAGTTCCTTTATGTTTCCGAGACAGTTTGCAAGACATCTGCTGTTTTACCACGAAGAGCCAAAAGGAGTGCATCCGCTTGGAACTGCGCTTTAAAATTTTAGAATGGGATTTCACCGTCGAATGTCGAAGGCTTTAAAATTCTTCTTGAGGTTCCAGCAACTGGTTCGGTCGAAAACGTTTTATTTAGCTGGCCATTTCCAATAACTTGTGAGATAAGTGTTTCGAGACGGGCCTCCACTAGCTTAATTTTATTTTCAGATTCCTTCAACTGGCCATCCACTTTTTCCTTAAGGGATTTTATTTCTCTTCTAAGCTCTTTAATTTGAAAAAATTGTAGATCCCCAAGCTGACCGTTTTGATTCGTAGTAAACTATATCTGTTGCATGGATTATTTTGAAATTTCCGTCTGCAATTTACCTTGTCAAGTATGGATAGATACTAATAAAATTTGTGAAGTCTAGTATCTATGGATGATTGCGTTTGTTGAGCGGAGACTGAAGCTGGAATAAAGATGTTAACTGGTATAACCATGTGTCTCTATAATTTCGGAGGTTACTTTTGTGGACAGTCCTACCAGATTTGGTGATTACAATAGAGATTTTGTTCCCTTGATTTTTTCTGGAACAGTGAATTTTGACCCTAGTTTCACCGTTTCCTATTCTGGTTATGAACTTAGTTTTCTATATTACTCAGATGAACTAGTTCGATTTGTTCGGGTTCGAAATACAGTTCGACTGGTATTTTATTTGTCGTGAAGTGAATCGTGTTATTATATTAATTTACGGCTCTAATTGATCGAAAGTACGGAGAGGTTCGTCTGCTTTCAGATATCTCATGTTCGTCTGCTTTCAGACATCTCATGTTCTCATGATTTCAACTAGAGTCGAATGGAATCGTTCGTCTTGTCCATTTACTTCACTATCTGATATAGAGGAGTAGTCCGTATCAATCACAACTACAACTACGGGAATGCAGAAATAGAAAAGTATATCTTGGAGTGGTACAATACAAAATTTTGGTCGAAATTGGTCTACCAAAAGTGACAGCTTCTATAAGAGCTTTTTAATTTTTTTTCATTTTTTCAAAGTTATGAACTAACAGATTCTAAATTAATTATGCAATAATGGTCCAGATTAGTTTTCTAAAATGTATCCGGACATGACGATTTTTGGGTAAAGTATTTTTCAGTCAAATTTGGTCCTTGTACAAGCCCATACGGATTGATTGATCGCGATAAAACTTCATACTTGAGGTTTCTCCAAATTTAGTGATTTCTGGCAAAATTTGGTCTAAGGTAAGTGGCAGCTGCCATCGGAGCGTGTTTCGTTTTTTTGCAAATATTTTGAAAATTATATAGCATTTAGGAGGCTTTCTCCATTAATTGGGAGATCCATGCGAAATGTGGTGGACATTTGTGTACCAGAAGTGGCAGCTTCCGTAAGAGCTTTTTAAATTTTTGTAATGAACATTCAATTTTTAACTAGGGTTGACCTTGTTGGTATTCTGAAATTGGCCGGTCGGTGTTGGCCACTACATTTACACCCGTCCATTTTTTACAGCTAATTTGATTTGTGTTACATTTTAAGTTCGGGTCAATCCTACATTTTTATAACATGTACACTTTTTTCAGGTTGACTACACTTTAGCCAAGAAATACACCAACAATTTCAGAATGTAATTTTTCGTGCAAATTTACAACAAACCAATGGGGACCTCCTAAACATATAACAAATTAGCAAATTAGGTTAGAAATGAAATGTTGTTAGTCAATATTTATTTATTTAATGGTTAAAGTTGTTACCAACTTATTTCACAAGAATACAATTGATTTGTCATGTCTCTGCTTTGTATTTGGAATTACTTAAAGTACTTTTTTCGAAATGATGCTGTTGTGTTAGAATTCTTGCAGTCAACCGACAAAGAATTCCACAAATTAATTCTCCTCACAAAAAAGGAAGAAATAATTAACCTCGTACTATTATTGACGATCTTTAAAGTCTGAGGCCGATTAGATCTAATCTTTTCTAATTTATTACCAATGTATTCAGGCTGTTTATACTTCAAGAGCTTGAGCACCGCTAAGCATAACTGAAACTGATAATAGTCATAGAGCGAACAGCCAAGTAAGATGTTAGTATACTGAGAGATATGGTCATATTTTCTTAGTCCCATGACGTATCTTTTGCATGAGTTGAATAATAATTGTAAGTAATTGAAATATTGCTTCTGAAGTTTGAATGTAACAATGTCTCCATACAGGAAATGTGGTAAGATATACGTCTGAACTAGTTGAAGGCGAAGTGTAGAATTTTTAGTAGTAGTCGATAGTAGTCTCAGAAAGAAGCTTATTCTTTTGCAAACGACTTCAACGTGACGGCTCCAACATATAGGGTTTTATCAAAATACACACCCAGGTTATTCACAGTATCAGAAAAACTAATCACTGTACCGCTCACAACAATATTGGGAAGATTACCAGTATTGCGATGTGATGAAGGCATCAATATACATTGTGTTTTTTTATTATTAAGGTCCAATTTATTATTTGTTGACCATTGAACAATGCTTTCAATGTCTTGATTTACCATCGCAATGCAATACGGGATGTCGTTTACACCGCAACATTTATATATTTGCAGGTCGTCAGCGAACACACTTGTTATGTCGTTGATAAACATCATAAACAAGAATAGTCCAAGAACAGAGCCTTGTGGGACTCCTGTGGTTGTCCTGCATATATTAGATGTAGATGAGCGAAGAAAAACTGTTTGGCGACGATCGTACAGATACGATAACATAATAGAAAATAAAAAATAATCGCTCATAATCAATCGTATCGAATGCCTTGCTAAAATGTAAGAGCCCCAGTGCACATGCCCGTTTGTCATCGATAGCCCTGCGAATATCATCACTAATATTTAGTAAAGCAGTTATAGTACTGTGATTAGATCTGTAGGCTGATTGAACAATGGATTACATTTTATGATACTCTAAATGATGCAAAATTTACGTGTGAAGAATTTTTTCTAGAACCTTAGAAAGAACGGGTAGCAAACTAATGGGCCGAAAATCGGAAGGAGGAGAGCTATTTTGCTTTTTAGGAATCGGTATTATTTTAGAGTGCTTCCTTTCATAAGGGAAACTAGAGTAATAACATTTTGATAAATTTTACGTCTTTAAATCTTACGTCAGTTACGTCTTCAATATCAATGTTTCGAAAATTAAAACCGTCACCAGTTGCCCTATTCAACTCGAACACGTTTATGTTAGGTGAAGATTGTTGATTACAAAAATAATTATTCAGATCATCTGCTGATAAATCGATGTTTGAGTTATTTGGTTTATTGGATAGTTCAGTTAGGTAAGGTAGGATCGAGACGCTTAGCTAAATACTAAGTTTTTGCGTGAACTGTCTGGATATTTAGGTTCCTATGAAGATCATCATTCCTAATGTACCACGGAGCGTTAACTATACCATGTAGCACTTTGTTTTGAAAAATTTGTTGTATTTATTTTGATGTTGCTTTTCTTTGTACAGCCCCAGAGCTGAATTCTCATGAAACTCCCTACAGGTTTTAGCACCTGTTGATATAATAGCAATTTATTTTCAGTTGACAATTCCGAATTTTTCCCGAGCAGCAAATACATTTTTCGATATTTGATATTAAATTCATCTTTTTCCTATTTAACAGCTCATTCCATCTGAGTCTGGTATCTAAGGTCATCCCTAGGTATTTAGCCTTATTTGCATACGGAATCTGCTGACCGCTAATGATTACAGAATTGTAGCTGACTTTTAGATTAGTAAAATTTACATGTGTGAATTTCGATTCATTGAGACGATACGCCACATTTTTCTCCATTTAATGATTTTGTCATATGCTTCTTGAAGTTTCGATGTCGATTCCTAGATAGTGTCTCCTACTGAGAGAACTGCAGTATTGGTCGGTCCCAAAATACTACCCTGCGGGACTCCTGCCGAAATCTTTTTTTAGCTCGGAGTATTCTTCTGTGCCACACCTTATCGAAGGCCTGCGCCACATCTAAGAAGATAATAGAGCAAACCTTTTTCCTCTCTAATGTACTCTCAATGACATGTGTAAGCCTATGAACCTGCTCAATAGTTGAGTGTTTCTCTCTGAAACCAAACTGATATTCTGGAATAAGGTTTCTTTGATCTGTTCTTCCATTGCATTACACTGCACATACTTTTTCCTGACGATCGCATTGGTTATGTGCAATAATTTACGGGTGCCTTTTTCTGGCAGCTCCTTTATTATTTGTTCTGTTATCAGATCGTAACCAGGAGCTTTCTTTGCTTTTTTGTTCGTAATTTCAGCTTTTAGTTCTTTCGAAGTCAGATGCTCTGGGCGGATCAGTAGCGTTTTCGTAACTGGTCTACCGGCCTAGAGGTTGAAATGTTTCTTCAAGATGTTCAGCAAACAGGCCAGCTTTATCTTGTGCACTTCTATCCCATTTCCTATCGTTTGTTTTGATTGGGAGTCTGCGTTTTTGGTCGCTTTAACCATTTTGTTGCTTTCCAGAGGGGATAGTCGGTATCTTTATTTAGAGCTAGAGAACAATTTGCTTTTATGAGTGGCTTAAGTTTGATGCACAAGTTGTTTAAGGTGGTTTTATATTGCGGCTTTTTGTTTTTCCTGCACTAGCTCTCTTATTTCTATTGGGTAAATAACGGAGTTTTTTCCCTATGGACGATAATTTGGGGTTCCATTCCCAAATCGAACATTGTATGACATCAAGGAGCCTGTCTAGTTTTTCTTCTATTTAATTTTTTTGATTGGCACTTGAAGTTCTATTTTTTTCTCTATCAGCTGCTTAAACAATTCCCAATTTGTTTTGTTGTTTGTGAGCTGTATGGTGAATTTGTTGTTTCTATTACATTTTCACTATCCGGCATAACAACAGGAGAATGATGATATTAGACTATCATCATTTTCTAAGAAAATGTAGCGTTCCGATATGCCTTTATTGATGTAGAAACCTATAAGGTCTGGGATTTTGTTAAGATCAGATGGCCAGTAGGTTGGTTTCCCTCCCGAGTAAAATTCACAGTTTGAGTATTGACCAGCTGCAAGTAATTCTTTGCCTTTTGGAGAGGTTAATCTTGAACCCCAGAAGGTATTTTTCATATTAAAATCACCTCCGATAATGAAGTTACTTCCTAATTGGTAATTCCGGATTGCTACATAGGAGCTGCTGACAAAATTTGTTTCTGATATTCAGCATATATCAATTTTCTCAGTATTAAGAAATAGTTCTAATTCTGCTAGGTGCGCCGTGTCTGGTTTTGATTTCTGGTTTCTGCTCCGGAATTAGGAATTGAACTATGCATTGCCGACATTAACTATTTTTAGCTATTTTGAAACTTGGTATTTCCAGCAGATTGAGTCGATCCAGAATTAACCTATTTAGTTTATTCTGTTTCTCAAGGCGATTTAAAATTGATTGGACAGTGTTTTTGAATTTGTCGGTACCGTTGGAGATATTTTCTTTCGAATTTGAAGCGGCTTGCGCATATGTATAATTCTCCCGACACATGTGTACTTCTTTTCTTGCCCGATCATTGTTTGGATGTCTTAGAGAGGGTTTGCGTGCCTGATCCCTCATTTTCTGTTTTCAAGCATAAAATGTGATTATTGAACCAAGCTGGGTCAGTAATTTTTAAACGAAATGATTTCATATAGAAACACACTTTTCATACAGTTATCATTTTGTTACAAGAGACACTTTATCATTTGGTTCATAAATGATGTATATTATATCCCAGAGTATGTTTGAACATTCGCGCATTAGACCAGAAGTATCAATATTTTTGTAATCTCGGAAACTAATCGAGGACTCCACCCTACTATTGTCAATATCATATGAAAAAAAGACAAAGTCATGATCCGAAAATCACACCGATATTTCATTTAGAAAAATTAATTTCTGAGCATTTGTAATGATCAGATCAAGCAAGCTAGACGGAGTTCTTGTGAAATGCGTTGGCTCACTGTTTTGACATAGAAAACCAAACCTCCTCAATAGTCTGCCAAACTTTTTAGGGGTAGGTTGTATACCATTAGGGTCACAGCTGAAATCACCACAATTTATTATGTCATTATACTTTAGTGAAGAATCGGTTAAAACTGTTTCCAGAACATCACAAAATTCGCCGAGGCGCGATTTGTAAGCAACCAATTAACAATATTACAACTACAAATAAATAAAAATGACCAAAAAATAAAACAAAATTCATGACACACATTGATCCAAATCAGTTCAAATTTTATGTGGAAAACTCGATTCAAATTTTGTTTTGGATCACAAATTTTGATTTGAAATCTAGCAAGCGTCTTTTTGTGGTTTACGAGACATGAACTGAATCCGATCAGGGGGTCAAGTCGCGCTCCATGAAATAATGGAAATGCAAATTTTTAGTAGTTTGAATTATTCGCACGTAGTTTTAAATTCCACTGTGAAATCAAAATTTGTTATGGGCAATTCGAACCAACTCGATTGCAAATGAAAACACATTTTAATTTTCATATTTTCTACGGAATGCGACTTGACCCCCAGATCATGATTCAAGAAATACAGATATGCAACAACAACGCATTAATGTAATTGTTTGTCAGCCAATTATGCTGAGGTTAATATTTACGGAAACATCAGGATATGTTGCTATTTTCATGTCCTGTACATCAGATGTCTAAATTTAATAAGAAGTAGACTTCACGAGATGAATTAAAAATTGCTTGTCTACTTAAGCCTAATAAGTTAGAAGAGCAATAAACCCATAAATTATATTCTGCAAAATAGATAATCAGATTTTCCGAGAAGTAAATTTTATTAATAATTTTCATAATAACAATTGAAATTTACAGCAAATCACAGAATCCCCGTGCTATTTGTATTTATGATATTTTTGTCTACAGGCACATCCGCAAATCGTACATTTATAAAACAACAATATTATCAGTGATGTTATGTGATTTTTAGTTAAAGAATTTCCCTGTTTTAGCATTATTCATATTTAACAGAATTAGTAACAAGTCGTACGGTCATTGATGCATTTAGAATTCATGGTATTGGAATTACTTTGTAAGTGCCATATGAGACGTGACCAAAGTAATGTTTTCGCTACTAGTAAAAACGGAAGTGCATAACTTTATACCAATTATTGCAGAGTGATGCATGTTGTTTCTAGCTTCTTGAATTCTCAATTGATAATAAAATTTGTAGTTGGTATGTGTATGTCTGCGTTTACTTGTAAGATAAGAGTACTTTGCACAAGTTTAATTAAATTTAACAAGTATAGTGAGACGAGTACTGCGGTTGGTTTATTTATAAACGAACGTGACATGCATTGAGTATGAAATCTAAATATTAGTCATGCATTTTATCAAGAAATATATGGACTTATTGGTATAAGACTTTAGGAATCCTCTCTAATGGTGATCAATATCATTTTAGAAAACAGTTTTCTAAATTCGCGCTAAACATGATAATTGGAACCCAAAATTAATTAAATAAGATGAACATAATTAAAAATATTTTCTGAAAAATTTGTTAGAATCTTAATTTGTAATAGGAATATATGCTAGAGCTAAAAAAATAAAATATGTTACTGGCTTATGCATGTGTAGGTGTAGAAACTGATACTTAGTTTATTATGGTTTCCATATAGTCTTATCGTATAATTTTCAAAACGTTTACATAACAAGTTTTAGTAGTATCAGTTAATTGTATTGTAGTATCTTATACTGATGACCTTGTCTGGTACTTTTATTATCCCAGGAATGAATTTAGCTGGGACAGTACACTGTATTAGGGCGACCCATTTTTCCTCGTGTCTGATTTTCTACCGGGCTCAGAGCTAAAAATATTCGTTTCTATTAGAAACGACCTCATGCACATTTTTGGGTCTATCGGACCACGTTTAGGGGTTACTCAAATTGGTTTTTTTCCAAAAAAAACACTAAAACGACATTTAAATTCGTTTCTTCCTCCCTCACTTCAGCTCGTTCAAGTAATACCGGTTTAATATTTTCTAAGTAGTTTTGAGTATGCCAGATTCAATGAAATAATAAAAAAGGTCGTTGGCCTAGTAGAAAATTATGAGGTATTACACGTCACCATACACTAAAAAATTAACAATTTTATAGCCCTTTAACGACCAAAAGGGATAAATTTCAAATAATTGTTTGCCACTTGCTAAATCAATGGTTAGAGTTTATTAATTAAAGAGAAACCTAAATAGATAAAAAAATGTTACTAGTACTCTCTTTGAAAATTAATTAATGCCTTAATAATGGTGCTAAGATATATAGCTTGTCACAGAGAAGTGAGGTTCCATATTTTTAAAAGATGAAATTTTGGTTAAAGGTCACGGAAAAGATGTTTACTAGTTTTTCTGTTGCACAGCAGCAAAAATATTTGTTTTTGTTGCTAAAGGAATTATCTTATAGTGATATATGTAAGTGGTTCTCCAAGAAACAAAAGTGATAAACATAAAAATTCTTTATAATCATCTTGCCCATTATGTATTTTTCCAAGTTGATCATTAAAAAGGTAATAAGTATGAACTGAAGATTTCTTAAACATTTGCGTCAGCTAAACCGGAGCTTATTTAGGTATGGTTAAAAGAATTCCACTGCCTTTTAAATTTCTGAAAAAGCTGAATATCGGGCCCACTTGATACTTCCTTTAACAAGCTACTAGAAACAGCAGATACAATTAATTCATATATATGATGCCTGCAAGTAAACCACAATAAATTTGTGTCAAGTCTTTTTTCAAGAAGTCTGCAGGCTCCATTTAGAATACCACGTTGCTGGTCGTTGTATCAAAGAACAATCCTACCTTCCATGTGTAATCATTGGAACTCCCAACAATTTGGTGTTACCATAACCGGACACTATAACGCACAGTCGATCAACCATTGTTTTCTCTGCTATATTCTAACAAAACTGAAAGACTTAAATATTTCATCATCGATTTTCTTCCTGAGCCGTTGTCGATGGCGACGTATGGTCTCTTTGGAAACTGCAATTGAATCTAATTCATGCCATAATGCATTTATAGTGGTGATTATTAGAAGAGCAGCTCCTGAATTGCTTATTTTCGATCGATCCAACGCACCTACTATATTCTTATCACTATAATCACGTTCTTCATATGTAGCGATGGGTGAGATGAAGCGGAATTTTTTGTTTGCTTTAGTTTATTTTCTACGGATGCATGATATTCACTGCCGCTAGAAGACAATGTAAGTGAGCTGGTGTCCGGAATGATTAAGTTTATATCTGTTTCTTGAGAAATAGAGTTGAAAGGTTGAAGATTGGGGATCATTAATCGTCAATGTGAAATTGCTCTCATCCATTGATCTTAATGAACGAATGTTCTGCTGTTTTTTCAATATTAAGACCAGGACCAATGTCAAAGAGTTTCCATCATCCATCTTGTAAGAAAACTTCTCTTTCACTTGTTTCAGTTTCACTTTTTCTGCTAATATTTTTTTGAGATTCCGATACGTATCATGTAATTTAATAATTTTTCTTATACTAGTATTTGTCGGCTGGTGAAAGAATCGTCTAATTACGTCTCGATTCGTTGGAAGATTATCTTTTTCTAGATTTTCAATAGATTCATCTATGAAATTATATAACGAAAAATATCAGATTTGAGATTAAAAATACTAAGTAACAAAATTTATCAATCAACCAACATGCGACCGTACGTTGTTTTCCATGATTATTAACCACCAAAACTATTTCAGAAACTTCTTGAAAACTAATGAAATTTTCAAACTTGGAGATCAGTTGATATTTTATAAAACTTATTTTATTATTCGAATAAAGATGTTGCTGGTTCAACTTCTAAACGAATAGTCATTGTTTAAACTAAACTGATCCTATTTTATACAGAATTTCATCCTTCGTAATGAATGCGTTACTCAAAACACCGCGTTTAATGTAGATTTGCGACGTTGCCAATTAATCTGTTAAAGCTTGGGGATTATTTAATCATCCCCTAAAATCATCAACCTTCAAATTATTTTAAACTAGATTTTTGCGAGGACGTAAATCACATTGTAAACAGTCGATATGACATTGGCTTCACGTTGTACCATACCACCTTACGTTCCCTCATCAAACATTTGAATTCCTCAAACCGATGTTGATAGTAACAACATTATAGGATTATCGGTAAGACCGGGAGCCCAAGTATAGAGCTTTCCAATAAGAGGTTTAATTATGAATAGCCTTCTAATTGGGCAGCTGTCAATTCTGAAGCTGTTATCTTTTGACATTTACAAAAATCGTAAAAATTTTGCAGTCACAGTTCGCAAAAAAGCACTTTTGGGTCGTCGTGAAGCACATTCTCGGCCGGCAATAGTGAAACTGGTGGAAAAATTTGAGCTGTTGGGACAAGTTAGTGATGTGAAGAATCGAAACCGTGTGCGTCGCGCAAGAACAACTGAGAATATTGCTGCTGTAGCCCGTAGTGTTGACGAAAACCCAGGTTTGTCGATTCCTCGTCGATCTTTGGAATTAGACATTACACAAACGACATTACCCCGTATTTTGCATAAAGGCTTAGGTTTTAAAGCTTTTAAAGTTCAGTTAACTTCAGTTATCTTCAGTGATGAGGCTCATTTTCACTCCGGAGGCTACGTTAATAAGCAGAACTGTCGCATTTGGGGTTCAGGAAATCCAAGAACGATTGTTGAAAAGCCTCGGTGGTGTGATTGGACCTTAATTATTAAAAAATGACGCTGATGTAACTGTTACCTTGAATGGATTGCGCTACCGAGCTATGATTAATGATTTTTTATGGCCGGAATTGGAAGATTTTGATGTGGACGACGTTTATTTTCAGTAAGACGGCGCTACATGCCACACAAGTAACGAAACAATCGCAATTTTGCAAGAAAAGTTTCATGGCCATGTTATTTCTCGAAGAGGTGATCACAATTGACCACCGAGATCTTGAGATTTAACACCTTTAGACTTTTATCTTTGGGGCCACGTGAAATATAAGGTCTATGCCAATGCTCCACAATCGATTCAAGACCTTAAAGATCGTGAAGTTATCGAGGACATACAGTCGCATATGTGCGAATTGGTCATGGAAAATTTCGTGAAAAGGATATGGTGATGCAAGCATAGCCGTGGTGGGGATTTGGCTGATATCGTTTTAAAATGTTAATGGCATACCTTCCTCTTTTCAATGAAATAAACATTCATTGATTTCTCTTAAAAAATAATCGTTTTTAGAGCCAGAATTTTTCTCGCAATATTAGATGAATTGCTGACGACGCTATTAGTAACGAGTTGGCGGCATTCGTTTGTTGAACCCTCCCAATTTAAAAATTCAATTTTTGAAATTCTAATCGAACAAGACACCATCAACACGAATAAGTATCAAGATCATTGTGTTCTTGATCGGAACCGTTGATTGAATCCTTGGCACAGCGATTAAAATACTCCTAATTATTAGCACCTGATGCCAGAAATTCAGATGGTTTTGCGAAATATTAACGGGCTTACATATTGTAGTGGCTCGTTGGTGACCAATTTTTGGAGCATTTATAGCTAGTTGGCTGTAGTAAAATAGGTTCTTTATTTTAAAGGTAGGTGTTTGGGATAGAAGGATTAATCTGGGATTAATTTGTTTCTTGTACACTGTCAAGTTTTTCTAATCTGTCCTGAGTTCGTGTTTGACTGTCGACGAAAACAGTCGAAAATACAGCAGAATGAATCAATATATTTATGTAGGGTATTATAGTGATGTACCAGTTTTATTTGAAGGTTGATAATGATATGATAATTCGTGTAATGCATGTGAATAAAATATTACATTCAACTAGGTTCAACATTCAAGTGTGTGACAGGAACCAACATCATAATATAACCAACCATCGTAGTTCTTGCACATTTATTTTTGTACCATTTAATGTTACTTGAGGCATCCGAATTGGCACAAAACAGACTCGGATGTTTAAATTGGTGATATATAGAGGCAGTTCAATACAACCAATATCAACAAAATTTTTCACTTTCCTTCATATGAAGTTATGACCACCTAGACCAACACGCTCCGCGACTCAACAGGAAAACAAAAATGCTGAACTACGCAGAGGATTTAGTGAAATAGAAAATAGGAATGAAAAAGGCCAGATTGATATAAGTTTTAGAATCTCCTCTTTCTAAAGGGTGCGGCATCTCTTGGTTGGTTTTTGAACTAGAGGTTATTTCGCCGCCCATAGCTTTAATGTGATTTACCAAGTGACAGAAATTCAGTATTATATTCGCGGAGACCAAATGAGTCGATATATGCTTGATCAACGTTGGAAAATATTTAAAACTTATTTCTAAAGTAGTGAGTCAGCCGAGTGATAAGCCGTTCCACACTTTGGTTCTTTCGTCGTGTTTCTTTCCTCATTTCCTTCTCCTTCATCAACAAAGTAACAACAGTTTGTAGGTAAAGGGGAAGGAAACGAGGAAAGAATCAAAGCGTGGAACGGCGGAATAGATGCATAATTATTTTCTGACTCTTATAAATACCGAAACCATAGAAAAATCAAATTTCGAATATTCTTTCAACCGCACATTCCATTATGAATGAGCTTGTTTGCTCAAAATGGGGTCGATGGTTTAGTATTTTATGCATAAATAAATATGAAGGTCTACAAAGTCCATTTGGTTCAAGAAATGAAGGCAGTTGACCATCCATTGCGTTTTCACTTCGCTAAATGGGCTAATTCTCGATTGAAATAAAAACGAGCAAAACGTGTGACTGTTTGGTGCGGAATATGGATCAACGGCATCATAGAGGCGACCGTTATCATGCCATGTTAACTGATTTTTTGTTCCCTACGCCCAATCTTAAACGAACTAACAGTTGCCTCACTCTGTAGTTATGATAAAAACAGCACAGTTGCCTGAGTTTCATACAGATGATGAGGTTCTTGCAAGCGAAACTGATTGGATGAATAAACAAAAAGAAAGACCTAGAAAATTGGGAAGCATTTACTAGCCAAAGTTAATGAAACACCAAATCAGTGCCCACAACAACAACACCAACAATAACAACCCAAGCTTGCAATGAAGACAAATGCGCCACTGTAAATGATTGGAATTACGGAGTTTGCGAATATTGCTTTAATGAAATCGGTATCCACAAACGACTACAGAGTAGTGGCACTAAACAATAAAGTTTAGAAGATAAATTCAAAAGTTCTCGATGCATATACAGCTTTAACCACAAAGCTAACTGAGAATATAATGAGTGGTAAACCATACGAAGAAAAAAGCAACAAGAAAATCAATCTTATGGCCAGAGAAATAATTGCAAATTGAAGAAACACTAAACATCCTTAAATGGGAGAAAATTGAAAATAGCCAGGCAACCAATATCATTGAAAAGAGGGCTCTCACTATTTATGCTTACATTCAAAAAAGATTAATACCTCAATGAACGAAATGGCAAGGCTTTAACCACACCCAAACATATTATACGAGCGAGATATCATGTGCGTAAAATGTGCCAGTAGATATTATGCAAAATACTGTCCAGAATGTGAAGTAGCAGCACATTTACAAATATTAAGAAATAAAACGTGTTAATCGACTAAAAACTCTAAAGATCTAAGCGAGAAGATTCCAACTACAACTAGAGTGCCGCCACAACCACATTCCAAAGGAGCAGAGAGAAGATCCTTCTCGCAAATAACCCAGCAGTTAACTAATCCAGTTAAAGAAAATTCGCTCGAAAGGATATTGCGGAGTATAGAAACGATAAATGCACGCCTATAGCAAAACAAAAACGTGATCTATACAATACATAAGCGACTAGAACGACAAGAAGCCTCGAATACAGAACACTTAGAACATCTAAACAGAACATTTAGAATTGTAATTTGGGACGAGAATAGATTACCACGGCATGTTACAGAGCTAGAAATTTTTCAATACTTAGAAAAAATAAATGAAGTCTTATAAAGGATACTAAATGAGTTCATGAATTCACAGAAAGTTCATTTATTAAAGTACATGACTAAGAATGCAACAGTGCTTTCTATCCAGGAGGAAACGCTATGAGCTGGATCAACCGTAATTATTAAGAATAATATTAAACATTACGAGGAGACCGATATCGAAACAGAAATATCGCAAATTAAAACCATAACAGTTGAATCAATCAATAATAGGGATTTCGGTATCTCCTCTATTTACTGCTCCCACGCCATCAGTTAAAAATGAAGTGTACGGACAAATTTTTAAACCACTAGGACAAAATTTTATCATAGGCGGTGATTTTAATGCAAAGAATACCTGTTGGCTTACAGCCTCTGGCGATAAACCAACATATTGGCCTACTGACATACATAAAACACCAGATATTCTTGACTTCTTTGTAACAAAATGAGTTTCAGAGGACTACACGAGCATTTAAACAAGCACTATCACAAGTTGCCGAGACAAACAGCAAATGAAAATAGAACATCATAAGACATGTGTCTTTATTGGAACTAAAGAATGAAATAAATAATAGATTCAGTACCAGGAAGCTCCAGGTTATGATTTAATACTGAGCAAATTGTGAATGCCGTTCCCGAGAAATGGAAGGTGGCTCAACTAATTATGATTCCTAAACCAAGTAAACCAGCAATCGATAAATAATCTTATAGACCGATATCACTAATTCCAGTCATATCAAAGATATTTGAAAAACTGCTGCTCAAGAGACTGAAACCTATAATAGGAGAAATATGTTTAATTCCAGCATACCAATTTGGAAGAATGCACTTGAGAATTAGAAGATATCTAGACTAAGCTATGGCGCATCTTATTAAACGAAGCCAAACCAGCATGTATATATTAACACTACAAACCAAAATGTAAACTGGTTTTCTGCGTGTGCCCATCTTACCTTGGCATGACCCTCGCTTCTGCACAGGCAAATGCTAAATTCAATATGAACTTATAGTATCCAACTTTGGGGTTGTGTCAAGAAGACCAATGTACAAATGATACAATGCTTTCAAAGTAAAGTGCTGCGGGGGATTTTGAACGTCCCATGGTACATTAGGAACGATAACTTTCATAAAGACTTAAATGGGCAGTTCTTATTATTAATTGATTGATTGATTGGTTAGGATGTACAGCCAAGGATCCCGGATACGCTGGGCCTACCGTACACCCCTTACACATATACCAATACGGAGGGATAGGAAAGATATGATAGACTTAACCCGGTTACATACACCTAAGTAGTCAATAGTTAGTAAAGCACAAGCACAAGACGGCACAATAATTTTTGTTTTCTGGATATAAATAATCAGCAATCAAGATCCTAAAAAAATTTAATTGGTAAATTTCCTGAAATAAAACTTCATTATTATGAGTGATTAACCATTTCCTCCACCGATATAATTGATAACCAGCGATAACTGTATATCCAACTTAGAACAAGCTAACCAAAACCTTTACCAATTTACAGTCTCCCGTTCAACCTAGAAAATAATTCAATTAAAGAAGTACCATGAACCCCGAAAATACAAAAACTATCTAAGTACAGCAATATTTGTCTGCATTTAAATTTTATTCTGTAGTCTTCAAGCCATTTATAGTTTCCAAAATTCCAACAACCACTGAAATATCAAATTCATTAGCAAACCCGGTTATAGTCATTGTGATTTCTACCTTGACTTCTTCCACAAAGAAAGTCATGAAAATTTGCAAGCTCCCTAAAAAAATATTAATTAGAATTAAAATTTAATTTAAACAGGAATCAGGCAACACCGCAATTATGCAACTTTATAAAATTTCCCTCCTCCGATACCTCAATTTTTCATACAATCATATTCGTTTGATCAACTAAAATAGTTTTATTATCAGGAACTGCAATGAATAAAATATTAACAATTAACACCTGATAGACCTCGATAACTCTAAACTAAAATCCAATAAATATAATAATTAATTACTCAGAAGCTGAATAATTGAATACATGAACAACACTAAAATCAGCCAATCTATGAAATCTAAATATAGCGGAGTAGAAGGCGAACAAAAACACGGTCGACATCGTCATACAAATGCCCTGGAAATTTCCTTCTGTCAAGATTCTCCCCGACCCTACCCATCCATATCTCATATGTGGCGTGCACATAAACTCTACCTATCCATCCTCTATCCTGATAAACTATACCTTTTACTTCCAAGTCATTCCCCATTCAGCACTTCATCATTCTGCGCTAGGACATCCCTAATCCGACGATCGCCGTACAATATACAGAGCAAAATCTGTGTGTATGCACGTAGAGTGGATGACGAACGAAATTACCACTCTTCAAGCGTACAACCCCAACCACAATATATACATTTTATACGACGATCATCAAATCAAAGATATCACCAGGAAGATGGTAAATTTCTAAACGAAAACTACCCTAAAAATAAAAAACAGTTCAGCGAAACCAAAGATAAACAAACAAAGTTCATGTTCAGGGGAATGAAAATTAATTTCTCCACCGCATCTACAAGATACAATCAAGTAACCCGAAAAAACTCTTCAAAAACAAAATTCCATATCATCCGTATGAAAGTTTCTTCTCAAGTTTACGTTTCACGTACTAACATACAAAGTCTATACATTGCGAGACGGCCGTATACACACACATAGGCCCTGGTTTATCAATTATTATAAATTCATTGCTGTGCGATCATCACGCAATATATATATATATATATATATATATATATATATATATATATATATATATATATATATATATATATATATGCGAGTATCGCCACCTCCATAATTCTTCAAGTAAGCTCCCATCCACGAGCACACCGAAAACAATTGTTAAACGCTTTAACTTCACTAACGTTCCACAAAATACTCCCATTAATAACTCCGTGAACAAGTAGCAAAACTCGATTCAATCCTGTGATTAACCCAAAATCACCAATCACATAACCAAAACTGAACACAATTACATCCCGAAGTAAACAACCCACACGAACTGCCCTGAAAAACTAACATGCAGCGAGTGTCACATTTAACCACTATCTAACCTAAAACAAACCCCTCGCTAGCAAACATATGTTTGCAATAACAACACTTAAAACAACTAATGTCAAACCAGTTCTGAAAGAAATAATTCATATCAACGCCATGCTACTGAAATTAGCAGTAAATTTTCGCCGAAATAAATTTGAAAAATCAATATCACATAGTTCGAATGTTTAAAGGTCATATGAACTGGGTGAAGTTAGACAGACTCGTAATTAGCTGGATCTCATATTTATAATTTGTCGTGTTAGGGACCAATGAATTTAATAAACCACAACTTCGCAGCCTAATACATCAAATTTTACCAGCACCTTAAGCCACTGTGTCCCGAACAACAAAAGGCCGTCGATAAAACTCACTCGGCTCACGAAGCAAGCCACATCTTCACTCAATGTACATCCATTACACATACAGTACAATACACACTTATACTCAGACATACTCAGCCAAGTCAATCTAAATGACAATAACCGTAAAGCATAGGACACTGCACATAGGTTCACTGCGTGCATATTTAAGCATCCTTGTAAGATATCACATTCTCCCTACATACAAACAAACAAAAACATATACACAAACACACTTACCGATGAACATTCTGTACCTTATCGTACTAATTTTCTACAACATCCAACACTACCCCCACGTACCAATTGTCATTCAGCTCATCCGAGGTGAAAACCCCAAAAACCAATTTAGTCATTTCGATCAATTTTAGAATTAGCCCTTAAATGGGCAGTTCTTATTATTATAAGAAATTATTTTAAAATAAGAAACCAATAGATTACTCATCTTCAACCTAGAAATTTAAGGCAGAAAAATTAGTAAGTTAGGTGATCTCTGAGTCAGTTATAATCTTGAATAAATAAAAAGCTCGGGGCATCCGAATTGGTACAAAACTAACTCTGATGTTCAAATTGCTAATATAAAGTTTAATACAAACAACATCAACAAAACTTCTCACAAATCAGCTCATTTACTTCATCAAACCCATTATGACCGTGGAAAACCCCAAAAATATACTAAGGCCATCTGAACAGGGGTAATAAACTTTATTGTTTAGTAAGCGTTTTAGAAAAGAATTGCTGAATTATAGAATGATCCAACCATTGCGATACCAACAGATATTTATCTCTATCTCCCTTCCAACATGCATGATGTACCAAACAGACTTTCTTTTAATAAAAAATGCCGCAATTTTAAGCGAATTGTGTGAAACACATGAGTTGAACCAAGTCACGTTAACTGCAATAAAATAAAAGTTTCAGACCATCAATAACGACACAGAATTGCTACCCACTTTAATGGTACGCGCGTTAAAATTTACTTACGCTTATTGAATCTATCATTACAAACTGTCTTTAGCCACCACATCTAATGCAATTGTTGAAGGTTATAAAACTCTCTTACAACCCAGTGATTATAATAATGACAGAGATACTATTTCGTGCGGCAAAGTTACGATTCCAATATATCTCTTATCAGTTAGCATGTGTGGTTTCATACGAGTAAAATACACCTACACGAGATACGATATATCAAAGTCAAATAATTAATGATATTCCAATACGATTTAAACTTAATTAAAAATATCAGTTTTATCGATTTTGATAATTATTTATTTATTAAACCAAATAATTTAATATTCATCACAGTGACAATAACACTCATCATAAATGCAAATATGACGACTTTATCGTGTTTATGCAAAAACAACAATGACTTTGAAATTGGTTAATGGTTCAAAGTTGTGGTCAACGTCAAACAATAAACTCAATATTTTTGCGTTTACACCATTGCAATTCAATTTTACTAAATACATAAGTAAATAGCAAACTACTATTGTACGATAAGATCCCGTTCATTAAACTAGATTACAGACATTTTTTTTATCATAAACGAGCATTTATAAGAATACTAGCAACAACACACACGCCGTGTTAATCATGGAGTGTAATCAATATGCATAATTTGTGAATGAATTTATTATTCAAATATTGTGATAATTGCGAGCAGATTAAAAAAATAACATATGGTGATTACAGCGCATATTACTTCCATGAGTTTGATAGCGCGATACCGGTGTTCGAGGGCCGAGCTGGCCCACCTTGAAATTTTTTTCCCCCTTTATTAATTACAACCGAGACTGTGCTCATCTAGCAATTTATCTTTCAAATTTTTACAAATTTTACATTTCTTAAGCAATTCTGATTTGTTGGGGTGAAACCCAATGATTAGTCCCAAAATTAATTAAACTTATTTAAAATACTGATTTCAATTTGGTATGTTTACTAGGTCTAATGCCCTCGTTCTTTGATGTCTTCTTTCAACGACATGGTTATCAATCATATGGCGAATATAGGGGTTTCCATGTTCCTGGAGCCTTATTTCGTGTTTGGCGGCATACTTTTTTATTTCATCTTTGATGTATTCCATCTGTATGCCCCTGTGAAGATCTTCATTTCTTGTGTATACCACGGAGCATTTACGATGCTACGGAGAACCTTGTTTTAAAACTTCTGTATCATTATGGCGTTTATTTGCTTAGCATATCCCCAGAGTTGAATACCGTAGGTCCATATCGGCTTCAGTATTTTTCGATATAGCAGCAGCTTGTTGTGTATTGTAAGCTCGGAGCCTCTACTTATGAGCCAATACATTTTTCTGAACTTAATATTAAGTTCTTCATTTTTCTTTTTGACATGCTCTCTCCACTTGAGCTTGGTATCGAGTATCATGTCAAGATATTTAGCTTCTCCAACGCTTAGTCCAGTTATAAACTGCATTGGTAATCTTCTGGAGCTTGCTTGTTGCATCGACGACATTACTTCCAATCGACATGATTGCTGTACCATCTGCAAAAGATGATCAATTTTGTTACAATTGGTGCACCAGTTCGTGGGTATCATCATCGTCCTGCGTTTATTTACTTGAAAAAACTCAGAATTTCTTAAGGTTCTGCTCCATGCTTTTATTCCAATAGACTCAAGTAACGTTGGTGAATTGATTTCATCCAGTAAGTTTCCTACAGAACACTTCAAAAGCTCTATTATGTTTTCCAGGGTTGTCAGATTGTAGATTCTACAGCCAGTGTTCATTGTAGATAGGGTACCAGATATTAATACAAAGTACAATATCTTTACTGTTTCAATATCTTCAATATCCCCATCCCACCGTTTAATAAACTCAAACATATGTAGAGTTAGCGCTAGCTATGCACTGCTCGATGTAATTACAGACACTTATATTTTCAACGGAAGTAACCTCCTAGGTCTTTAAATTCATATATTATTTGTAGAGTGGCACCATTTATATATTTCTGTTGGACAACAGGATTAGTATTTCGATGAAAAGATATGGTCGTACACATATATTTATGTTGAGACTGAGCAGATCGGAAACACAGCAAGTCAATACTTTGTCAATAACTTATTGTAATTTGTTGGTGTCGTTGATGTTCTCCACGATTTTAGAGATGTTAAGATTAGAGATTAATGCCGACCTTTTGTCTCCCATATCGATGTATTGACAGCGGTTGCATAAGTCTGTGTAGTTTAAGTGTTAGGACGGGAGGGTCAGGTCAACGTCACAAACGGTCTAAACAACCTAAATTTGTTCAAGCAGTCTAAGGCTTTTTAATGATTGATCGAGTTAAATGCCTGAAATGGGTTGGCCTCTACATGCGGTAGGGCAAACCCAGTTTCATAGAATTGCCACTATCTGTATGGCATCCCTCGCGACATTTGTTCCCGCAGCTAGTCGGTGTAGAGGGAACGGCGTGGGGATGAGGATACCCAGATAGCAGCCTGATTAACTGCGATCAGTTTATCCTTTTTGAGGGAAGCGAATTAAGAACGAAAGAATTTTAACGGGGAATTTTGGACCTTGAAATGGGGCAAGAAACAAAAAAAAATATCAACCCATCCCGCTGATGAGTTGACTATGGGTGTGTATATTTTATGACTCTTAGTGAGTCATCTCCTACCTGGCCTCATTAGTAAGTTTAGGTTAACAGCTCGGCTCTAACAGAGAGGTAAGGGACAGCCTAGGCCGTCAGTTCCTGTCTTTAGAAGACCGTTAGAGGAACGATCTGTTACTGATTTTATTTAGTTGTTAGTAAAACTTTAACCTAATACTTACGTTACTTACGTGTATATACTCACCTAAAAAAATCTTTTGGCCACCTTAGGTTATCCTGTTGAATCCAAAACAATTGGACACTGATCACACTAAGTCGGGCAATTTATTCTTACACACAAAAAAATACTTTACAAACCAAAAAAATTTTTTATTAATTTTTTTTTTGCACACAAGACTACAACACCGAATTCAAAAAAAAATGTCACTACTAAAAAAAACTATGACCACATGTTGGTCTGACTACTCTAAAAAACTGACTATTTTAAGAAAAATGTATACCCCCTTTATACACATCTTCGATGGCCGATTTTTGTGCTTTCATCACAAAAAAACGTGACATCGATTTTGCTAAATCGATGCACGCGAAAAATGTTTTTTTATTTTTTCTTGTAAAATAAATTAATTGCACGATACTTGCAATTGTTGATTATTTTCAATAGCAGAGTTCATTACTCATGCCATATACCTCAAACGCATTTGCCTTTGTTGAATCAAAACAAGTGATCGTGTTACATTGATTTCAGATGTACGTTCATTCAACCACTGCACGGTTATATACAGTAATTGGAGTAATTTACACACAAAAAAAATGTGAACATTCGACATGGTAATTTCTTATGATATAGTTTTGAGGTGTTACCTCGAAAATTATGCCGATAGGTAATTTTAAAATGTTTAGATTTGGGTTGGTAACGGAATTGGATAGAATTCCGTTACAGGCCTTAACAAAGTCTGTGCTAGATGTGCTATACCCCATCAACTTGCTTGTGATTTTCTATATTTCTTTTGATTTCGTGCTGCGCTTTTTGGCATAAAACCATGTTGAGTTTGTGATCAGTATCGTGGTACCTGAACGAATTGGATATTACTAGCTCAAATAACTTCGGAATTGACGAAATTGACGTTATACCTGTATAACATGAAACATCATTCCGTGTCCCAGTTTTGAATATTGGTGTTACTCTTGTTGCTTTCCACTTCTGAGGGAAAATGCCTTGTTTGAAAAAGTTGGGCGAACATATTTGATATAACCGTTAGTCTCACGCTTTTGAACTTCGTTTGTTAGTAGATTTCGTATTGTTAGTTGCATATTGTGAATTTATGTTTACTAGCCTTGGAGTAACCTTTAGTTTTTCTTTATAAGCCTTGCCTTTTTTATTTATCACATTTATTAGTTTATTATCCTAGCATGGAGGATAACGCTTAAGTTGTGTGGCAGCAGCTAGGACAAATAAATCTATTCAATTATAGAGCAGTTGCTGTTTAATTCTTCGTCCCAGTTGATGTTTTTAAAGTATAAACCCAAGTTCACCGTGTCCGCTTTCTGTAGTTGTAATATGGCCTTTTGTTCAGAAGTTTTTCATACTAGACTCCCTCTTCAAAACTATTTCTATTAAATTAGTAAATTAGTAAAATAGTAAAAATTAGGTGAAAAATTCTGTTACGACCATTTAATATATCAGATCTTTGACTTATGTTAGAAATGATACATTGGTGGGTAAAATCTCGCCAATTTCTACATCATAGGTTCAATTAATTGATGGCATATTAAAATCACACAGTATAAGATGTTAATGAAGAGTCAGGTTAGAAATATGCAACATATAGAAATTGCTGGTTGCTTGTTAGTTGCGAGCAATCACAGTTATACACCATGTATTCGCAGATGGAAAGAAATCGGAGCTGCGGAACTTTTTATTCAAGGACGTCTCACATAGTATGTAAACCGGAAACAAAGTCTTTAAGAGAAAATTGTGAAATTGTGATGCTTCTCAAGACATTTAGAATACATTTTGGAAGTAGATCGACTCATGTGTGGCAATAACAGGTTGATCGTTATTAGCTTTAGTTACTCTTCTCGATTTCACAATAACAGAGCTTTACTGGCTGTGCCTATGTAAAAATTAATACAGTTGGTCACCTTCCATTGGAGCGTAGTAACTAAATTTTTAAGACCAAGATCCTTTCCAATAAATGCGGTATGAATTTAAAATCCATGTAGATTTCCCGCAACCAGGTACTCCTTGGAATGATGTAATGTCCAAAAAGATCGTCTGGGCTTAAACGAATATTTAAAGTTTTAAACTTAATAACAAAGTGAAACTTACTTATATTAAAGGCAATTTACAATGATGGGAAGTAGCTCTTCCCTTGCGTTTTTAAAGCAGCGCCGTCCTTGCACATGTACAGCACAACCAGCTACGAATAGCAACCGAAGCGAATAGCAATTATTTTATTAGCTTAGACTATAAGAAAAATATGGAAAGTGTCACAATCACCTGACGACGCAGACTGTTCGCTTGCTCATCAATGTACGAGTATATTACTTGGTTGTCCACATGAGTTTATCATATGTAATCCAGTACGATACGTCAGTATGTCGCATATTTCTGTAAATTTAGTTGCAATATGCAGCAATACAAACATTGTATTGGAATTAAATTAAAGTGAATTAATTTTTCTCAGAAGTGATACTCGCAATACAAAGTTAACGGCAGTAAACAGATTGATATACTACAATAGTGTGCAAAAGATTATGAATACTAAGAAAAGATCTATATTATTCTTTTTAGTATACACTTAACTCATACACTACTAAACGAAATGAATTTACTTAAAAATTATTTTTATAGATACATTCAAATGTAAACACCGGCCTTGATGATAAATACAAATAACAATAAAACAGTCTAATTTTAGTTGTGTGTAAAGTCACAACATCGTTGTCTTGACGATGTGTTTTATTATCTAATCGTTCACAATCACAAGGTTTCACTTGTCGGCCAAAGAAATGTATCATTCTGAAATTCGAATGATAATTTTTCTTTAATGACACATTGCAGGTTTGTGATACTCGCCGCACCCGAAATTACATCGGTAGATTTTAAGATCGATGAATTTAAAAAAAAAATCTGAATCGATAGTTTTATGTTATGTGCCACCATTGGTTCAAACTCGCTTATATTAGCTTTACTTTCGTCGAAAAAGAATTCATAAAGCTCATGAAAATCAAACTAAGGGAACACAGTTAATCAAATTGACAACATTCTCTATCAAAAAAAAAATGTCTCCAACCTCTAGGGCATTAAATTATATCGTGAAACTAATACCGACTCCTACCACTTCCTGGTAATTTCAAAATATAATTTTCGTTTATCAACAATATGAAGCCATTCCTCTCAAAGGACCAACGTTAAACAATGAAGCTCTTAACTACCACGTTATCCGAACCAATCATCTCAATTGGAAATCATATCGAACTATATTAAATCATATCAAATAATATGAAATCACATAAAAACATATCAAATCATATCAATCACATCAAATCACCGTATTATATCATATCAAATCATATCAAATCATATCAAATCATATCAAATCATGTCGAATATCAAATCATATCAAATGAGTTTAAATCATATCAAATCATATCAAATCATATCAAATCATATCAAATCATATCAAATCATATCAAATCATATCAAATCATATCAAACCATATCAAATCATATCAAATCATATCAAATCAAATCAAATTATATCAAATCATATCAAATCATATCAAATCATATCAAATTATATCAAAGCATATCAAATCATATCAATTATATCAAATCACGCCGAATATCAAATCATATCAAATCATATCAAGTCACATCAAATCATATCAAATCATATCAAATCATATCAAATCACACCAACTCATATTAAATCATATATTTAATAATAAATCATATAAATCATATATCAACTCATATCAAATCATGTCGAATACCAAATCATAACAAATCATATCAAAGCATATCAAGTCATATCAAACTATATCAAATCATATCAAATCATATCAAATCACATCAAATCATATCAAATCATATCAAGTCATATCAAATCATAACAAATCATATCAATACATATCAAATCAAATCAAATCATATCAAACCATATCATATCATATCAAATCATTTCAAATCATATCAAATGAGTTCAAATCATGTCAAACCATATCAAATCATATCAAATCATATCAAATCATATCAAATTATATAAAATCATATCAAATCATATCAAATCATATCAAATTATATCAAATTATATCAAATCATATCAAATCATATCAAATAATATCAAATCATATCAAATCGTATCAAATCATACCGAATCATGTCAAATCAAAAGAAATTAAATCAAATGATATTAACTCATATCAAATCATATATCAAATCATATCAAAGCATATCAAATCATATGAATTATATCAAATCATTTTGAATACCAAATCATATCAAATCATATCAAGTCACATCAAATCATATCAAATCATATCAAATCATATCAAATCACACCAAATCATATCAAATCATAACAAATCATATCAAATCTTATCAAATCATATCAAATCATATCAAATCATACCAAATCATATCAAATAATATCAAATCATATCAAGTCATATCAAATCATAACAAATCATATTATATCATATCAAATCATATAAAATTATATCAAATCATACCAGACTATTTCAAATCATATCACATTGTGGCCATACCGCATTAACTTTCGGAAAACCACGTTCTCTTATTACCAAACAACCGGTTACGATATTATCAATCCTAATTTTGTTACTTTCGGGCAATCTAACACTACCGTGAACCCGCCGATTGGTACATAGCACATATGCTAATTACTCTCGACACCTTGCTTCAGAGTTTATTATTCTTTCCACCTTATGAGGCTGGTGGTCTTGATGGGGTTTATTCTGCTGGATTACAGCACGGGTTTTCTCTCATTCAGTTGTTACATCTCTAAAGCTGATGAATCAAATTTTACCGATCCCAAGAGTTATCTTAAAGCTTTGAATAGAATGGTTGACATATATACTATAAACTGCCATTTATCCATCATCCCACCCAGTAGTGCTCAACATACTTACACCACTAAGGTCTGCAAAAATGTTGCTGTTGTCAAACCATCCTTGCACGGATTGGATCCATGCCCAGATCTCGCATAATTGAGGCCAAGCGAAATTTAATTTTCGTTTCCGTAAAGGGTTTCCCACAAGGAAGAGCTTCATCTCTCACTGGCTCTTGGTTATTGATGAATTACTTGTCAAACTGCAGCAAATAAGCTTCATTGCTTAGAGCTGAGCTGCCTACTTAGTTGTTTGTTGTGGTTTCAGGTAAACACATTAATATGCTATCTAACAATGCAACGCGCTCTAAAATTTATGAAAATGTGATGCCACATTTTGCGTCATCACACGTGCCTTGAGAAGTGTTTACTTCTCAAGACACGTACTTAAAGTTACTCTGCATGTTTCAAAATAGATCGAGTATTTGTGTCAGTAAAAACTCAAAACCATGGTTGTACTTCCGAAAATTCTAGTATATAATTTTTTTATTTGTGTTTTCTAATCTTGATGTATTAACAAATTCTTTCAAAGAAGCACGCCTTAAATAAACAAATCTTATATTCAATCTACCATAATTACATATTTTTGATTTGTATGCAATGAAATTGATATTCAAACATAAATTTTTCATAAAGCGATTTTACACATTCGAAAAATGTGTGTTTCGTATCCCAAGTCACGGTCGCCGTAGATGCACGAAGAACTATCTAGTTTTCTATCTTTGTGGTGGTACTTACAGAAATATCCATGACCCGTTAAGAATTGGGTGAGGGAGTAGTTTATTTCCCGATGTGTCCTATCTACCCATTCGGATAGATTTCCAATTAATTTTGCCGTGCATGTAGCGCGGCTCTCTGCTTGTTACCTCTCTTGCGACATTTAATGGTCTGTGATATGGCCGTAGTCCTCGCTTCAACAGTACCAATGTTATTCTTTGTTTTATAGATTTGATTCTTTTCCCGCACCAATAGGTTAAAGGGAGTTTTTCCGGCGATAGGACACACCATGTTGCACAATTACTATTTTTTCCGGTATTTTTTCATCTGGATTGCGTCGGCCAGTACTTCGCATCCTTCCAGTCTACTCAGGGCGAATATGACTTTATTTACTTTTCCGAAGAGTGTTTTATCTGCTCCCAGAATGTTATTTTTGTGTCCAGACGTATTCCTAGGCATTTCACCTCCGTTCCGATCAGAGATTTCCCATTGTTAACTTGGAACGTTACTTCGGTGTTTATTTGACGCCTAGTAAGTAGTATAAGTTCCGTTTTTTAGTAGCTCGGGTAAGACTATGTTCGTTAAGAAAAGAGCTAGCTATTCATATCACCTGGTTTAGTTTACGCTGGGCGTCGTCTATATCTCGGGTAATAATTACGGCCACAATACTATCTGCGTATTCTATCAAGAAAACGTCGTCAAGCATCTCCATACACATGATTCGGCCTTATGAAACTTTCTATATGTCAAACCACCGACATGGGGATGGTGACACGGGGATGGTGATAGCTATACATAATTCAAAGTATGAGGCACGCACATCAAACACATGTGTTAGCGCCGATAGTAGGTCTGTCCACATCGCAGAGTTGAAGGCATTAGCACTTTTCTTCTTGGGAAATGATTTCATTGTTCGCGGCGACCATAGAAAGAACCTTTTCTGAAGCTATACTCTTTAATAGAGAAATCTCTCGCAGCTTGTCAATCCAAGCTGTGAGCCTGGGTTTAAGTAGACACTCAACATGCAAAGTGCTCTGTAGGCTGAATGGATTACTCTCCCTTTTATTTATTATCTCCAGGCGCTTTTGGTTTCCAGGCTTTTGGTAAACTCCTTCTTTGAGGAAGTGGATGTAGGTATCTTTAACAGTATTTCTGGATGGTATCATGCATTCACCTTTAGCGCTTCTGCAGGAATCATTTTTGATCCCAGTGTTTTCCTGTTTTGAAGCGAATAAGCGGCTTCTCTCAGTTCTTCCTTGGTAAAGGCTGGTATTGCTTCCGGTTTATCGGGGCAAGGTAGCCGGCCGTTATCATGATTGGTAGGAAAGAGGGAATTGACATTATGCCCCATTTAATTCGCCCCCATGATATGGCTGAACGAATGAGATCCAAGCTTGCACATTACAATCTTGTACTCCAGGCCGCAGGATTTGTATCGACATCTCGATTCAGATCCTCCCATTTTTGGATCACTTGTTTGAATTAATTTCTACCTTAAACGCACGTCTGGCTGGTCGGTATTCTTCCCAATCATGTTCTACCGCATACCGGTATCTTCTTGTCCTGGTGACTAGCCGTTTCAGGTGTAAGCCTAGTTTTCTAAGGTTTGAAATTTCGTCAGACCACCACTAGACCGCGCTCTTTTTGATATAGACAATTTTTTCTGGCGATCCAGTTGCTTGCAATGCCGCGTTTTTTCGGCTTCGATGGTTGCCAGTAGATTTTGTTGGGATATCTAGCCTACGTTTCTTCCTAACACTCGGCGGTTGCTACAGGTAGTCGATCATAGTTCCCTTTTCACACTGTATGTTATATACTGGTGCTCGCTGCCAGTGTAGTCTTCTAATAACCTTCAACCAATGTCGTCTCGAGCCATCGCTTAGACATCAGAGTGATATCTGGGATCGTTTCGGCATAGCCCGGTCGTTCATCACCACAAGTCCTATAGCCTATCTGATATACTTTGGATATACTGCCTCCTTATGGCTATTATATTTATGCCCCACTCCAGGGCTTTTGCATTGAAACCCCTGCCTATGATAAAGGCGCCCTCCATTTCTCATGCTTTATCTTCTACTGCCAATACGTTTATTGTCTCGTTCGGTGTGAACTAATAGCTTATGTCTGTTTCGGTATTGTTCTTTAATTATAAGCAGCATCCGTGTTCAGTCTAAGTTGGTCGAGCAGGGGGAAGCAAGAATTTTGGTTCGAATTGCATTCTTTCTTAAAATTGCTCATCTCACCGCAATTGAGTCATATGCCCTACTGTCTTCTTTTGGCCCCCTAAAGTTATCTTGGTGATGTCCGTATCCGAAGCAGGCGTGACACCGAATACTATATTTTTCCGCGTTGCTTTAGCACACACCCATCCTATTTTAAATTGACCTATTTTAAGAAGTTCTGAACCCGACAAGCATCCAATTTCCACAAACGTCATCCTCTGTTCTCTAGTTTGTTTTCGTTAAGAAGACTTTAAACTCGTGTTTATGTCCCTTTATGGCGCTGTTTGAGAGACCCTTCTATGCTTCGCACCGTAACGGCCTCTCAAATTCCAGGAAAATTTCCCCATCCTAGTTTTGCGAACTGGCTGCGTTCAATTTTTGCGTTCAGTGTTTCAGGATTTACTGTTTTGAACATCTCCCCGAGCACCTGTACCTACGTCTTGCCTTCCTCAGTTTTAATTAAGTGTACCTAGACAGAGTAGAGAGAGCTGCAATAGAGTTGTATGTTGGTTGGGATCTTCATTTTTCAGATTATGTGTTAAAATTTCTGTAATTCTTCTTCTTTTTCGCATTTCCTCGTGTAATTTATGTCGCCTTCGGAGAAATATGCGATCTTTTTAGATATACCTTCCATAAACACTATTTGCAACTACTTTTGTTTTTCGGTTCCTATTGGAGTAACAATCAGGTTAAGCGTTGGTGCTTCTCTTTCCATACTCGTTGCTACGTTTTCTACATGTTCCTGAGGAGTTTACGGGACCTTCTAGATGATTGGGGCGATGTCCATCGCATCATGTTACTTCTGCCAAAGAGAAATTTCTCATTGCTTTGTCCAGTAGCTTAATGACGTCCAGTAGCATTTGAGGGAGTTGCATATTGTACGAGTATGTTCTTTATTCTCTATTTAATATTTTTGATATAGCAAGTAACTTGCTAATGAAACAATTCTTTTAATTCCTGTACAATTTTGAATGAGCCCGAAGAAAGCAAGTTCTTGATAGAATTGATTGAACCAGTTTCCAAATATTTAGTTTAGTTTTCGGGATGGAGTATAATTTGAGGTAAATCATTTTTATTTTTCGGGTTAAGATGCGCTTTTGATACATTTTAGTGAGGACATCCACCGTTTTATAGAGTCTTTTTCAGGGTAGTTTTCGGGCTACCTTAATATACATATCAAGAAATTCACTTGGTGCTTAGAATATTATTTCAGTAATTATAGAAAATTATGAGTTTTCGAGGCACATGTACAGCTAACAATAAGTTGGCAGGTTAATTATTATGCCACGATGATTAGTTTTGGGGATCTTTCCATTTACGTCATGTATATCAATTTCATTCATTAGTAAGCTCGACCAACTTTCACTACCATAAGGATTTTATTTAATTTGATTTAATTTGAGTAGATCGGGAAAGATTAAATTAATAAACTTGTATAATGCTTAGGAAGCCGAAAAGTGTTAATTTAGAATTCAATTATAGGTACTGATTTAAAGAAGCAATTGTTGAAAATCAATACCGTTGTTAACCATTAAACCTATTAAACCATTATCCTTCCTTCTAGTAGATTATAATTGTGTTGTCTTGTGCCATACGATCGCTTGTGTTTGTTATGTGTAACCAATTAATCAACCAAAGGGTGTATGTTTTATTGCCGCATTAATTCCACGTATACACCTTGTTGCTACAAGGAGTAGTTGGCTACGAAAATGCTTGCACATGTTCCTCCTGTCGAATATATCAAAATGCCGTGTTCTAAACTTTATGGCTTGAGAGTTCTTGGTTGATTGAGTAAGTAATATTTAAAGACGTTATACTGGAAAGGAAAACAAAATCGATAGAAAACCCATAATTAGGCTGATTATTTATCAAACTACATAACAATTTACGATAGTAGCGTAGGTACGAGCAAATAACGCGTACATAGCGTATACAGACAGGTGGAACTATTTTTAAAAACTAAATATCGATTAATAATTTTATTAATTGTTGAGAATAAAATTTAGTTTTTGTATAAAGTTGAGAATATAGTGGCAAATCGTATAGCTTAATACGTTTTACTATATCAGACGGTAATCAACAAAGTTCTATTCTATGCAATCTGTTTTGGGGCCGAAGCACTCCCAACTCTTTCGCGCTTCTCTTTTCACGTCCTGCCTTACGCTATCCAAATCGAGGACGTACAACTATAGGTTCGATTTACGTAGAAGCATCTGCACGTTGCATAGCTCTATGCCAGCCTAAGTACTGGCATGGAAGATGGGTCGGCCCATGAGTTGTGCCCCTATCGGGATTCGAACACGGTACCTCCCGATCCAAACGCCAAAGCTTTAACCACTGTGCCTTTTGGTCGGTCGGTTCTTGTTTCTGCACTAATATACGGGTATAGTTTACTATTAATTCAAATAATCTATTTAATTTGTTTACGATGTAACCGCAGAAGAATAATTCTTCTAAATATGAATCATCTTACAGACGTTGACAAATATGTCACGATAATGTGAATTTGTTTACAAACTATTCGTATCGTATCGATAAATTGAATTGCAATTCAAACGCAATATCGTTATCGATATACATTTGTAACGTATTTACTTAATCATTTGTAAGTAATGTTTACTTAATTATTATTGTAATTGCGTGTGTGTGTTGCCTAAATAGTGGCTTGGTGACATTTTTATTGTGCGATTATACATAAAAGTGTTTGTATTAAATTGAGAGAAGACTAATCCTCTTTAGATTTAGATTTATAGACATAGATTGCGGGCTGGAGATACGTTAAAATTCAATTAACATAAGTTTCTTAATTAATTTTACCATAGCATCATCTTGATTTCTATTTAGGCGTCCACTTCGGTTCCACAAAAATATTTAACTGAACAGTATAGGTAAACATGGGTTTTTAATACCGAGAATGTTAGTTAATTCTGCATTATTAATTTTTTGTATAATACTTAGAGCCAGTTAATGTTTTTTTACTTTCTTTTACGTAGTAAAAAATGGAGGTCGTATATGTTGTGGCCAACACCCGACTTTCTTCTACAACAAACGTATACGATCTTAAACACACCACACGTAGTTTCTAAAGCGAAAAATTGAGCCTGATTTGTTATTAAATTTGTCTTGTATAATCAAAAATCATTATTCCTGCTTAAATTTCAAGAAAGCCAACAAGGTCAACCCTTGTTCAAAATTGAATCTGCATTTGTAACAATCCACTCGGCAAGAACCACCATATTAGTAACGTTCTTACTGGCTGGGGAGCCTTAGGCACAGTAATGTTCCGGCTAAGAGCTCATGGGTAACGAGGGTTTATACGAGAATTTACAAAAATATCTACCTTAACACGTTTGTCCCTAAAGACCTCCTCACTCAAATAGTTTCCAATTGACATAAAATAAAAATTTACAGTAAACGCTGATAATTTACAAAAGTGAATCACGCTAAACTAAAATACCTTTATCGAGTATGGTTACGGTACAGTATCAATCCACCTCTGCCTATCGGTAATATATGATGGTGGCTTGACTGTCCAAACTCACTTTGAACACAAATATGAGATCACCGTAATGTACACAGCAGGATGTCGTCGGCACACGTTGATGCCAGACGAATGCCAGACAAGGTTGGTGCGTATCAAATACTCCAAAATCAATGGTCAACTATCAGGTGATATCGTAAACGTGATTTATGGATTTACATGTATTATTGCCCATTAAATTTTATTCTCGCGGTGTCAGAAATACACTCGATTAACGAGATACCGTACCACACATGTAGGCACGCGAGAGTCCAACCGAAGAATCATTGGACTCAGTATATTTCACTGAACGGTGTGGCGTATCCACTCCCAATGAACCACTATCCACTCACGTATAACACGATTAACAAAATGTGAATAGTTATTAATAAACACAGAATCTAACTTTTATTGCACGAGAAAGATTATTCTTTTTAACTAATAAAAATAAATCTTTACTACTCCCCGGCATAACTTGAAAAGGAAGGACTATCTAAAACTATTTAAATCACTTAGACGTGATTTTATTATTGGAGGTGACTTTAATGCGAAAAACACCTTTTGGGGATCTAGACTTACGACGTCAAAAGGTAAAGAATTGCTTCAAGCAGGGCAGACATCAAACTGTGATTTTTACTCTGGTGGTTCCCCAACATACTGGCCCAGTGACGGAACGAAGATACCAGACCTAATAGACTTTTATGTAGCAAGAGGTATATCCCAGAACTGCATTCACATTGAAGACAGTAATTCTCTAGTATCGGATCATTCCCCGGTTATCATGACAGTCAATGAAATGGTAATTCAAAGGGAGAGTCCACCCAGATTAACAAATTCAAAAACAAACTGGGATCTCTTTCGTGAAGTATTGAGGAAAAATCAATCTTCAGGTGCCGATAAGAAATCCCCACCAGTTGGAAGATGAATTAGAATAACTCAATAGAACACCGGAGAACAAAACAATTCTTAACAATTTAGGTAACAGTCTCAAATCTCTTCTTAAAGAAGTTAAAAATGGATCAATGAACATATATCTACGAGTAGTTAGCCTAACCGATGAAAAAAATTTTGATTATTCTCTGTGGAAGGCGACGAAGGGACTCAAAAGACCCAAAATGTAAGTACCTAAACTTAAAAAAGAGGATGAAACCTGGGCAAAAGTTCCAAAAGAGAAGGCTGATCTGTTTGCGGAGTATCTCGAAGATACCTTCCAACCACTACCAAGGCAAACGGCCAATGAAAATATAATGTCAATTCAAAAGCTAGATGATTTTGATATACGGCCAGTAACTCTCAAAGAATTAAAAGAAGACGTGAAAAGCAACATGAATGTTAAACAAGCCCCAGGGTATGACTTGATTACTTCACATAATCAATGCAAGCTTTCGGTTAAAATATGTTCCGTGGCAATGGAAAGTAGCAGAAGTAATCATGATAGCAAAACCTGATAAACCACCTAACGATAAAAAATCATACAGGGCAATTTCATTGCTGCCAATTATGTCACAACTCCTTGAGAAATTATTACTAAAGACTTAAACCGATAATTGAGGACCGACAACTAATTCCTCCACATCAATTTGGATTCAGGGAAAAGCACTCCACAATTAAACAGGTGCATAGAATCACCAACGTTATTGAAAGAACGTTAGGACGCAAAAAAGTATGCTCCAGCATATTTCTGGACGTCGCCCAAGCATTCTACGTAAATCCACCCATATTACCTTTACATATCAAAAAGCTTCCCATCTACCGACAGTAATTAACTCACGACCGGTGTCATATGCAAACAAAGCTAAATATCTGGGCATGACTCTCGATGCAAAGCTCAAGAAGAGAGAGCATGTCAAAAAAAGAAAACAAGAACTTAATATTAAGTTCAGAAAAATATATATGCCCTGAGCTTACAATATACAACAAGCTGCTGCTATATCGGCAAATACTGAAGCCGATATGGACCTACGGTATTCAACTCTGGGGATGTACTAAACAAATAAACGCCAAAATGATACAGACGTTTCAAAACAAGGTTTTTTCTCTCTTTAGCATCGTGGTATGCTCCGTGGTACACAAGAAATGAAGACCTTCACAGGGACTTACAGATGGAATACATTAAAGATGAAATAAAAAAGCACGCCGCCAAACACGAAATAAGGCTCCAGGAACATGGAAACCCCTATATTTGCCATATGATAGATAACCCTGTCGTTGAAAGAAGACTTCAAAGAACGAGGCCACTTGACCTAGTAAACATACCAAATTAAAATTATTTGTTAAATATGTTTAATTAATTTTGGGACTAACCATTGGGTTTCACCCCAACAAATCAGAATTGCTTAAGAAATGTAAAATTTGTAAAAATTTGAAAGATAAATTGCTAGATGAGCACAGTCTCAGTTGTAATTAATAATGGAAAAAAAATAAAGAGTGGATCATCTAAAAGTTTATTTTTAAAAACAGTATACAATGAGTATACATTTTTATTTTGTAGAACCTTTTTTTTTATTGTGTAGGTTGGAATCTCTGATTTAAGGGTGAAAACCAGTTCGTTCATGTAGCTCGCTCTACTGGCCTTACAGTAAGCCATCTTGTGAGCCAAGTTTTTAATAACTTTTTCGATGATTTCGGCGCCTATTTCGTGAATAACTGTCGGAATGTTATGTTTTAATATTGGAATTGTCTCTGGATTATCGGCATAACATCTATCCAAACCCCATAGAAGAAAGTCCAACCACGCAAAATTGCACGTCCGCGCAGTCGCAATTTAAGGCATGTGAGGTTGTTCACATTCATAGCGTCGATTTGAGGCCATAAAAAGTTGATCAGCATGGCTTTGCAACGATCGCTATTGACGGTAACGGTGTTTCCAACAGCGTTTTGGAAGAAAAATGGGCCAATTATGTCACCACTGCAAAATCCACACCAAACAGTCACTCTTGGTGGATGCATTGGCTTCTCTACGATTGCGTTTGGCTGTTCCCAACCCCAAATGCTTTCAACTACTGAGTCATCTGGAACTTCTGGAGGCGAATAATCACAGGTCTTTCTGCAGTATTATCCTCAGGCTGGAGCGACTAATGGCCAGTTGTTGCGATCGGCATCGAGTTGAGGTTGATGGATTCTGTTCTACACCACAAGCGCAATATTCACTGTACCAACATTTTTTAGTTCCAGAGGCAGGCTGTTCCATGTGATAATCAGGTTCATCAAACTTGAGTGGTTATAAATATTCGTCCTATTCATAGGCAAGTTGATATTTCTGGTACATAAAGACGTAGAAAAGTTTAGCTTTTCATATAAATATGTCGGAAGACCCGATTTAATAATACGAAATATAAAAACAGCAGTTCTGTTACACTAAAACTCAAACAAGTCACACCCCAAAATAGAATCTTTAAAAGCCGAAATATGATCAAACTTGCGGAGCTCATGAACATATCGTGTGCAATTATTAAATGTTATTTGAAGTAAACGCCTATAGCAGAACTATCACAACTATTAAATATTACATCACAATATGTAAAAATGGTATAATTAAACTTTTAACCAAGAATATTCGTAGATTAATGGGAAATTTTTTTTATTAATCTAAGTGAATACAAACTATTATTCACGCGTTGACAAAGTGAGTTAACGTGATCATTCCAACTAAGTTTAGAATTTAATACAGAGTGTCCGCCGGGAAGGTATACTACTTTGTTTTGCCGCCATTTAGGCGAATATTAGTATTGACAGTTCATACTTGACAGTCGTGAAGCAGACACGTGGCAAATTTATTATGGAAAAATATTCGATAAACCATCGTGTCAATAGGATGTTACAGCTCGCCCATGACAACCCCGATTTTCATAAAAAAATCATAATGAGTGACGGCACATTTTCATTTAAATGGATATGTGAATAAACAGAATAGTCGGTTCTGGGCAATGGAAAACCCTCACATTATTCATCAGTCACCTTTACATCCATTAAAAGTGACAGTCTGGTGTGCAATTTGGTCAGGAGGAATCATTGGACCTTACTTCTTTGAAAATGAAAACGGCGTAACGGTAACTGTGAATGGGGAGCGATATCGTGATATGATTGAAAAGTTTTTAACGCCACAACTGCATACTTTGGGCTTGATTAACATGTGGTATCAACAAGACGGTGCCACATCGCATACAGCCAGGATTACAATGGAATTACTGCGAGAACTCTTTCCACAACAAGTTATTTAAAAAAAATGGTGATGTTGATTGGCCTCCACGGTCGCCTGATTTGACTGCTCCGGACTTCTTTTTGTGGGGATATCTAAAAAGCAAGGCTTATGCAAACAAACCAGAAACGCTTGAGCAACTCAAACAAAATATTCGAGATGAAATTAATGAAATACCGCGTGAAATGTGTGAGAATGTAATGTAAAATGTGCTCAAAAGGGCTCGCATTTGTGAGGCTAACAGAGGCGGACATTTATCTGATATTGTATTCCATATATAATTGCCGACATTAAACAAAACATTTATCAATATAAGATCCATTCTCTTTCATTTAATCAAAAATCATAAATAAACAAAGTAGTATACCTTCCCGGCGGACACCCGTTATTAATCCCAAGTTGTTAATAGTTGGATAAAATCAGATTATATCATTATCCAAGAAAATTTCGGCCATAATATTAAGTGAATTACTTCTAGTCAGGAATAATTCGTTACTTTTACGCGAAGTGATGGAAAGTGAATTATTTTTAGACCACATCGAAATACTTGTAAGGTCAGCATTAAGTTGCATAACAATCTCATTTAACCTTGAAAAGTTACCACCAATATAAAGTTGCAAATCATCAGCATAAAGATGAAATAGACAATTTAAGAATATGCGATGGAAGATCATTAATATAAATAGACAAGAGTAAAGGCTCCAATATAGAGCCCTGAGGTACACCAATGATTATCTCACACAAATCAGAAACATCATCACTATGCTTAACATATTGTTTACGATTGCTCAAATAAGAATGAAGTGAACTAACGGAAGAACCCGAAAATTTATAATATAAATATAATTTTTGAAGCAAGAGGATGTGATTCACACAATCAAACGCCTTTGAAAAATCTAAAAGGACTAAAATAACAAATGAATTTCCCTTGTCCAGAATTGTTGATAAATCATCAACAATATGCACAAGGGCGGTAGTAGTGCTATGATTAGATTTGTAACCCGATTGGAATATGTTTAAAAAATTAAACCTGTGTAGTTGTTCATTGATCTTTTTTTGCATTATCTTCTCAAGTAGTTTCGATAAAGCAGGTAATATACTAATCGGTCTAATATCATCAGTACTGCCAATTACATCCTTCTTAGGAAGAGGAATGAAAGAAGCTACCGTCCACAAATTAGGAAAAGAAGATTACGTCTAACACTGGTTCATAATGAAAGTTATATGAGGTAAGCAAAATCAATAAATAATTTTAGTAATTTGAAATTTACCTGATCAAATGCTATCAGATCCGATTTGACAGTTTGAGCCACATTCAGCACCATAGGTTCATCTACACAATCAAATGCTACAGTATCATTACCAGTACCAACAAATTCAGAATGAAGTAAAGGCAGAATACCCTTATACAGTTAGTTAATTTACGGATCCCAATCAAAATTTCTTCAACACAATAGGTGTTTCACTCGATTTACATGAAACCCCCAGTGATTTTAATTTATTCCATAATACTTTAGAATTATTAACATGACCAAAATAAAATAATTGTTTAGCCTTTCTAATAGCATTGTTTGTTTTATTTCTAAAATATTTGAATGAAACAAGGTCATTCTGTAAACCAGATCTCTTGAAGAATTTGTAATAACGCTCGCTATGTTTTATTAAATACAAAATATTTGCAATTTAACCAAGGAGCAGAAAAGCATTCGTTTGTAATTGTTTTGCGAGGTACACAAATGGAATCCAAATATACAAAATTTTAATTAAATGCACTGAGTAAGTTAATTACATTAGGAAACCAATAAAGATTTGACCAGTCTAATGTACAGAAACAGTTTATAAAATTTTCATAATCAGGAACATAGGTATCTGAAATTTTATGTCTGACTCCACTTATATAACTGGCAAAAATTAAATCATGATCGGATATTGCTGGAACTGCAAGCTGTCCAAAAGATGTCACATTTATATAATATTATTAAATCCAATAATTATTTTCTAATCTAGTTGGTCCAAACGGTAAATAATACAAGTTGTATAAATTTAAACAATCAACAAATTTATTACTAACCAACATATTATAGTTAAAGTCACCACAGCAAATAATTTGTACATACTGGGATAAGTATTGAGAAAAAGCATTTGTAAATCATCAATATGATCAGAACGAGTTGGTGCTGGATTATAAATAATCAAAATAAGAATACTTACCACCGCACCCTTCAAGTTCCGATGCTAAAACTTTCACTTTACCAAATTTACACCAGTAAATAATTACTTGATTTTTAAATTATCACGGAAATAAAGGCAAACCCCACCCCAACGTGTATTATTCACTCGATCAGAACGTATTATTTTGTAGTTATTAATGCGAAGTGACCGGCTTGTAATTTCACTGTTAAGAAAAGTTTCAGTTAAAGCAAGAAAGTCAAATTTGTGCACGTCTAACATAATACAAACTTCATCAAAATGCTTTACAAGCTACGAACATTTAAATGACCAAAATTAATACAAGAATGAATAATTACCTGATTAACACATGGAACAGCATTTAAATTATCTAAAATAATTTTTCTCTTTCACGACCCATATTTCTTTTCAAAATTCGTACGGTTTCGGCTACACAACACTGACCTTGAAAATATGTTTTCGAAATTTCGAAATGCTCCTCAAACGAAAAGATGATTGTTTCGTGACACGGAATATCAGACTGACGAGCTATCAAAATTTCAACTAAATCGTTCAAAAAGTGTTGCCATAGCCAATGATTTAAAAACAAACCAATAAATGGCCGACCCTGAATTTCATTTATTTTGAGTTATAAAATTTATTTTGTACAAGAATTTATAATTTATTATAACAGAATTTTGATGAGTATCACTTTATGAATCACAGTTCAATGTCAATGTATTTTACATTACGTTTTTACGAAGTTTAGCACATTTTTAAGTACAAAGTCAAAACTATTTATTAAACGACTTAATTTAGTTAGCATGCATAAGATGGGTTTTAGGTAAAATTTTATTTTTTATTTTTAATTGCTTATCTACCGAGATCTCGAGACTTAATGATCATCGGTTAACAAAAAAATAGACACCTCTCCGAGAAATTTTTTTTTCCCGCACAAACCACTTTTCCGCTATCTCAAAATATTTCATACGAGTTAAAAAAAATATGAATTATTGATAACTTATTAAATATAATTTTTTTATGACGAGGAGATCAACCCAAGTTGTAGGTCGAGTGAAATAAATTCTACTGGATTGTTACACATTGCAAAAATTTTAAAAACTGATGTCTACCACATTTAGCATCTCCCAATTTATGGAAAAAGCTTTAGCATGAAGTTTTATTCCAAATAGTCAATCCGCCGAGTCTGTAGAGATGTCGAATTTGGGTGCAATAAAGTATTTTTTATCAAAACTCGTCATTTCCGGTATTGTTGTAAAGGTATTGTTGTAAATTTAATTTAGAATCTGTTTGTTCATAACCGTTTTTCTCGTAAATTACAATATATATTTTTCAAAATACACGCATAAAACGAAAAAGCTGTCATTTTTGTCAAAAATCGACATTTTCATGAAAAAGCTACTATGGAAGCTGTCGCTTCCGGTGAACCGATTTTGAGCAAAAATCAGTGGGTTCTCCCAATTTATGAAAAAAGCTTAAGTATGAAGTTTCATCCCTACTAATCAATACACCAATACAGTATTTTGTGCAAAAAAGGTAATTTCCGCTTAAATTTTGGAAAACTAATCTGAACCGGATCTGTTGCAAATTTAATTTAAGATCTATTAGTGCCTAATCGTTTTTCTCGTAAATGATTTACTTCTAAAAATATTTGCAAACAACGATAGAGCTCATATGGAAGCAGCCACTTCCGGTGAACCGATTTCTACCAAAAACCACTGGAATCTCCCATTTTTTGTAAAAAGCTTAAGTGTGAAGTTTTACCCAGGCCAGTCAATTTGACTGGGCTGGTGGAGAATACAAACATTTAGCCAAAAAATTCGATATCAAAAATGTTCATGATTACTATACAAAAAACCGTTTTTGTTAAAAATCGGCCATTCACAATATTTGCGAAAAACTAAAAAGCTCTTATGAAAGGTGCAACTTCCGTTGGACCGAAGCTACCACTTCGGTGGAAATATTTCGGGAAAAGTTCATTGGAATATGCCAATTTAAGGAAAAAACTTAAATATGAAGTTTCCTCCCGATCAATCAATCCGTCTGGGCTGCGAGGGCCAAAAAAGTATTTGGTAAAAATTGGAATTTTCAGTTAAATTTTGGATCTCGAGTTCAAGTCCGAAAAAGTGGGTTTCAAAAAGTTCTGAGCATGTGTGTCTGCTGTGCCGACTTAAATAATATCTGTGTCCCCTCTGAAACTTTCGATATAAGATTTTCCCTAAAACTTCCAAAAGCTGCAGCTTCAAATGGCTGACGTTAGTGGTTGGTTTTCCATAATTTAAGCAAAAGTTATGTTTTTTGCATAACTTATGATTATATCATACAAGACCGTTTTACCAAAACTCCAATAAGTTTAATTGTTCGCTTTAGAAATCAAGTGTGGTGTATTCGAGATTATATATACCTACATTTGTGGTAAAAGTGAGTCAGTTGTTGGCCACAACATATTCGCCCTTTCATTTTTTTAAACAAACAAATACTAGGGCGGTCTGAACGTTTTAAGCCAAACTAAGGAACTAAGTACGAGTACGATATCTACTAAATTCAGTTTTATTTCTCTAACAGATGGTCGAATTACTTTTCTCAATCCAAATAGTAGTTGGCCTTCTTGTTTGATGGAAATCTTTGTCCTCGGTTGTCCAGAACTAATAATAATGCATAGATGACCCAGTTATTGCTTAACGTTTTCTAAGCAGTCGATCAACAGTAGTAACTGACTACCTGTAGCGGTCGGAATATAATTCCTTGATCTTCTGACCGCCAAATATTTTGCTAAAACATACTGAACTGTTCATTCATTTCAACCAACTATATGAGTTTGCAGCAATCACCATCAAAATGCGCCCATTCGCCAGTGCCGTAACAAATTGTAATTAACAAGTTTTATAAAATAAAATAAGCTGGTGGTGACTATATAAAGTATATTTATACTTCCCAGTGCCCTTTATGGAAAAATTCTACTGTCAATGTTTTCCCGGTAGAAAAAGTCCCTGTAACAGCGCCATGTACATACAACTCGGCTATAATTTACGTAGGCGTGCTGCCTTTACGTTCTTCATCAAGGCACCGCTTTCATTTTTTTTTGAATTTTTACAAAAATGAAGTGACCGCAGCACTAATATCTTTACTGTTTTGCTCATGAGAGATTTTAGGTCTAGAGTAATGGTTTCCTGTGATTTTTTCAGTTCCATTGGTTCCTCAATCTCCTGGCTGTTTACCGTTGTTAAAGGAAACGAAGTGCGTAGTGTATGTTACTCGAGTTGCGAAAAAATGGCCCTTTCTGGTCTATGTTAGTTGTTACCAGAAATGATGTCGGAATATTGGCCACTACTCTACCAATGGATGAAATTTGTAATATTTCATCCTTGATTATGCATCGCTGGTTGATGGAGATAATTCCGCAGTTCACTGTAGGTTGAGCCGCACTATATGTGATTCGCAGCTAAAATCAAACGTTACTCTTAATGATGGCGATTCAGTAACATAAACTAGCTCATGAGTCTGTAACCCGATTGTATAAGTCTGGGATTCAAATTATGTCGGCTGTATACGCTGGGAGTCGTTTGGCATGCACATGTGCAGTGTTGATAAAAATTGATAGTATATATAGGGTTATTAATATTGCCGCCTTTCGGAAAGGTCCAGACGTTAGAACATCATCACTCATTACTATCTGACACATAAAGGTCATGATTTTGCATGGTTGTTCGTAGGTAGTCAGGACAGCCAGAGATTTCTTTATTTCTAAAATTTCGTTATTGTAAAAATTGTAAAGACGATTCGATGTTCAATGACGATGTCTACGAGATGTCTACGCTTAACGGTATACGAGATCATGTTGTTTGGTTATTTCTTTATGTTTCCTAGAAGTCAACATGCGTATAACATGATTTCATATACGGTTAGGCGTATAGACATCTCTACGATGTCTTGTCATTGTCCATCGAGTCACCACTACGCGTTTTAAAATTAGAAAAAATCTATACCTGTCTTACCGCATAAATATTGGGGGTACAAATAAGCTTTGAGGAATTTACAAAAGATGGCGTAACTAGTATTAAATCGCATTGGGCCATGTTGTCACTATAGTCATGCTAGTCTCGTCATCATTATTTCCCTCTAAAAATCAGTATGTGTCGCTGCAACAACATTGCAAACAACATATTTTTTGTGTTCTAACCATGTCTGCTTTTTTGTTTTAATTTTACGAAAATTGCAACTGATGGACATCGATTGCTGTGTGAAGCATATAAGGAATATGTTCCTCAATAAAAATGTGAGTACTAAGGGAGACCAGTAAAGTTTGAAGGCGCTAAGTTGGAGGCGTTATTGGACCAAGATTCTTGCCAAACTCAAGAGGAGCTCGCTGAAACTTCGGGAATGACTCAACAAGCGATTCGAAACCGTTTCAAGATCATGGGTGTGGTGCAAAAACAAGGAAATTGGGTTCCGTAAGAACCCAAGCCAAGAGACGTCGATCGCCCTCTTTTCACGAGCGAACAAGTGCTAAAAAGACAAAATCGGAATGGTTCGTTGCATAGAATCGTGACGAGGGATGAAAAGTAGATCCACTATGACAACCCAAAGCGCACAAAATTGTGGAGTAGGACTGGTCATGCATCAAGCTCAACCGTCAAATCGAATATTCATAGTAAGAAGCTAATGATGTGCATCTGGTGGGAACAGTTCGGAATGATCTACTATATGAGCTACTCCAGCCTAAGGAAACCATCACTAGAGAACGTTACAACAACAATTAATGCAATTAAGAAGAACATTGAAGCTCAAACACCCACAATATGCCAAAAGGCACGACAAAGTGATATGTCAGCACGGTAACGCTCGGCCACATGTTGCAAGAGTCGTCAAAGAAACTTTAGAGGCGCTTCAATGGGATGTCCTATCCCACCCGCCGTATTCACCATACATTGCTCATTCCAACTACCACTTGTTCCGGTCGATGACTCATGGACTGGCCGAACAGCACTTCACTTCTTACGAAGAAGCCATTAATTGGGTCGATTCTTGGATCGCCTCAAAACAAGAGGAATTTTTTCGACGCACAATCCGTAAGGTGCTGAAAGTTCGGAAAAGTCAAACGAAAGAGAGAGGTTTACTACACAAGTTTAGTGCGCAAATGTTACCTTTAACGAGGAGATTTATTTATATTCAGTTTTCAGCTTATGATAGGTTTTTTTATCAATTTATCGGAAACTTATCGCTTGTTATTTTGAATGGAACTGTACATGATGAAAATGGGATTCCAAAATGATTTTTCCTTAATAAATTGAAGTCAAATCGCTAATCGACAATGTTGAAGGACTTTGATAAGATTATTAATGGGGTTGTTTTCCTTGTCCTAAAAATTTGACGCTGCGAAATGTTCGACATAGTACATAAATCGATATGTTTTTCAAAATGTAAGCTGAATCAATTCTATATAAATTGGACCATAACGCCCATAGTATTGACAACACTGCGAACACTTTGCATTTGTTATGGATCTCGATTTAGATTTAACAGTAGCAATTTCTTAAAGTACTGTAATCTGGGACTAAACTTGCAATTTTGTGAAGTACATATATGCACTTGAAAGGTGTTTTACGATTTAATTTGCAAAACACAATTTATAAAATAGCGAGCGCACACCACAATCAAAAAAGTTTGAAGCACCAAACTTTTGAAGCTCACTGAATCGAATAATGGGTCATATCCGGTTCACAGTAATTGCAAATAATTTAACAAGCGAACAACGTTTTTGAAAAGGTTCACCCCTGAGTGCAATAAACAAATATAATGTACGTACATACGTAATTTATTCAATTCAATTATATTTGCATATACTCGTACTACAAATATTTTATGTAATCAAAAATTAATGCAAATGAAAATAAAAACCGCCCAAAGCAACAAAATACGATCAAATATGACATTAACAAATCAAATTTGCGAATTATTTTATTTTTATTTTTATAAGTCACATGCGAACAAAAACCGGTTATCACATTTTGGCAGTGTGTGATAAGACCCTATTAAATGGCAAACAAATCTGTATCGCGCGATTTTTGTGTATACCATGATGCTTCCGTACGCAATGCACTCAAATAGAAAATGCACGAGCAAATTTTCAACAAAAATTATAAATTTCGCAAAATATAAGCGAATGCCGCAATGAGTCAAGACGAGCATTAAGACATTAAATTCGTAAAGAATGTATTTTTAACTTTTGGTGTTGTTCATCGTTTCAGAAATGTAATTTAATTTAAATTTATAGAGTTCCCGGGAAATTCCCGTTTCTTTGTAAATAAAATTGTTTTTAAATTTGCTTGTGGGAGTTATAAATCCAAGGGTGACTTTCATAGGTCATACATAAAATGTGTTTTGTCTAGCGTAGTTAAAGCAGTGTTGCGTTTTTCAGAGCAGTAGTCCATGTTGCCAATTCGTGAGGGCAGCTTTAAACAGAATAAACACTTATGAGGACTATTATATTGGACTCCAACGTGGCCGTAAATGTCCCTGTAAAATAATGTCAGCCCCTTTTCACCATTTTCATTAATTAAATACATTCGGAAACTGTAAAGAAGTTACTCATTAATTGTGATGACAGATTTCTTATATATGATGCAAATATCACATATAGATATGAATAATTACTTGTTTTAAACTCGCCTAACGAAAGCATTAAATTGATATGAGTACACATACAGTTACTTAATGTTGTTACACATTTTGCGCGAGGCATAAACCACAGATAACAAAATATGTGTACACAAATGTTATTTAGATTTAGTTATGTCATATTACACAATGCCGAAATAGCTCAGTTGGGAGAGCGTTAGACTGAAGATCTAAAGGTCCCCGGTTCAATCCCGGGTTTCGGCAAAACATATTTTGAATTTTTTTGTTGTATATTTATATAATGGGTAGGGGAAAAATAAATCCATTATCTTTTCGCTAGATGGCTTTAGTAACATATATCTCGGCTATACTTATACTCGTTGGAAATGAGGATTCTTGTTTGATCTATTCAGCTGTGAGTTATAACGTGCCAAGGATGGAGGTCAGCAAAGACAAAATTCGCTATATTTTAAAATGTTGCTTCGATAAAGGCGAAAACGCAAGTCAGGCAGCTGAAATTGTGAATGGTGTCTGTGGTCCCGATACTGTTACAGCTAATCATGCGTAATTTTGGTTTCGTCGATTCCGTTTCGGTAATTTAGATATCAAAGATGCACCATGCGCTGAAAGGTCTATTGTTGAAAATTTTAATAAGATCCTGAAAATCGATCTTTTCGCTTATGTTTAGAAAAATTAATTTGAACCGGTATTGTTGCATATTTAATTTAGAATGTTTTAGTTCAGAGTCTCATAATTCAGATACTTTTCAAAATATTTGCGAAATACTAGAAAGCTCTTATGGAATGTGCCACTTCCGGTGGACCGATGTTGGCCAAATATCACTGAGATCTCTAAATTTATAGAAAAGCTTAATTATGGAGTTTCACCATGATCAATGAATCCGTTTGGGCTGTACAGAGTCAAATTTAAAAACAGCTTGTTGTCAAAAATCTTCCGATATTGTTGCAATTTTAATTTAGAATCTTTTAGATCATAATTGTTTTTCTCGTAAATGCTACACTTTTCGAAATATCACAAAAAAGCTCATGTGGAAGCTGGCATCGCTGGGATCTCCGATTTAATAAAGAAAGCTTAAGTATGGATTTTTCCCTATCGGACAAACCGTCTCGGCTGTAGGGGATACAGATAGTTAGTCTGCACAAAACCACGCACACACATACACGAAACGTCGAAAATGTTAATAAAATCCTGAAAATTATCGAAGTAGCTCGGCATGCGAGCTGTCGTAACATCACCTAGGAGCTAAAACTCGACCAAAAAACAGTTTTAAACTACATGCGTAAGGCTGGCCGTAAAGAACCTCGATGTTTGGGTTCCACATGAGTTGACGCAAGAAAACTTGATGAACTTTGTGTTTCCATCTGCGAATAATTAGTCAAACGAAACGAAATCAAGCCATTTCTTAAGCGGATGGTGACTGACGACGAAAAATGCGGAAACGATCGTTTTCGAAGGCTGGCGAAGCGGCCCAAACTATGGACAAACCAGGATTGACGTTTTGATGTGTGTTTGGTAGGATTGGAAAGGAATCATCCACTATGAGCTGCTACCCAAACGCTCAATTCGGACCTACACAGCCAGCAATTGGACCGGCTAAAGGCAGTAATCGACCAGAAGCGGCCAGAATTAGCCAATAGGAAAGGCGTGGTGTTCCACCAAGACAACACCAGGCCTCACACTTCGATGATAACCCACCAGATGCTCCGGGAGCTTGGTTGGGAGGTTATTATGCTTCCACCTTATAGTCATGACCTTGCACCAAGCGATTATAATTTTTTTTGTTCATAGCAAAAGCTTTTGGTGGTGCAAAAATGCTAATAGGGACAAAGCGTTTTGGAAGAGGGGCATAATGAAATTGCCTTCTAATTGGTAACGAGTGAACGAATGATTGTAGCCATGTTAAATAAAGTTCCGAAATAAACGTAAAAAAATAGATTTTTTTCCCCAAGCTCATAAAGGGTGATCCAATACGAGTAAGAGCTGCCGGAAGTTTTTTGAAATAAAACGCATTAAAATCAATTTAATAATCAAAAATTGTATTTGTGACGTAAGTTCGGTTTATGACATTTAATGTTTGAAAATAGTTTTTTTTAAATGTTGTCCGCGACTAACTCTTAGATGATCCATTCTATGGGTCCAATTTTCGAGCACTCTTTCGAGCATTTCGGCCGATATTTCTTTAATTACGCGTGTTATGTTCGCTTCTAATGCAGGAATCCATTGTGGTTTATCAATATAAACAAGTAATTTCAGATACCCACATAAAAAGTAATCTAACGGCGTTAGATCACAAGATCTTGGAGGCCAATTCACGGGTTAGTTTCTTGATATGATGTCGTCATTAAAATTTTCTTTCAATAAATCGATGATTTGGCCTGCTGTGTGGCACGTTGCATCATCTTGTTGAAACCAGAAGTCTGCTACACGAATATCTTGAATTATGGACAATAAAAATTCATTGATCATTGCTCTGTAGTTTGAGCCATTGACGCTTGATTTACACGCTGTGCTTCCGCATTTTTAACGAAATACAGCCCGATGATGCCACCTGCCCATAAACCGCATCAAACAGTGCATTTTTCAGAATGCATTGGAATCACTTGAATCTCTTCTGGCTGTTCATCAGCTCAATTCTCAATTTTTCGATAAAAAAACGGATCAATTTGGCGCTGTTCTAACGCCCATAAACCAAATCGATGACGCAAAGAAAGGTCAACCGGCTTCAATTTTTGAACAAGCTGTATTTGGTATGCCTTCACACCATGATCTCTCTTCAAAATACGCCACAATGTGCCATACGACAGACCCAGAGGCCAGAGCTTGAGTACGGCGACGAATTGATTGATTGCAGTCTCACGTACACTTTAAGCTACAGCAGCAATATTCACTAAAGTTCGACTTGTACGCACTCTAGTCGGTTGATGGATATCAAATAATGAAAAATTGGTTCGAAATTTTTTGATTGTTTCGCGAATAGTTCGTTCAGTTGGACGATTATGAACACCATAAAATGGTCGAAGAGCACGAAAACAATTATTCACTGAACACCGATTTTTGAAATAAATTTCCACAATTTATGAACGTTGTTCGAGAACGCGAGCGTAAGTGTATTCATGGTGAAATGTGATTGAAAACTGAACAGAAATGTCATATGAACATGACAGTTGTAGCGCATGAAGAGAATCCCAATTGGAAAATGTACCTCCTATTGGATCACTCTTTCACGATCACATCACTCAAGAAAATGATGCGAGTCGCACCTGAATGGCATATCTGCCGGAATCACTGGGACACATGGTAACAGTACATCTTCTCCTTTAAATTTTCCACTTTAAAATGTCGCTTCGATGATATAGTTCATCATCTGTTTCACTAAAATCCTAGTACCGTTGCAAAGTCGCGGTGGATTGATGTTTCAGAGAAGAATAGTAGGGACGTTAATTTTGAATGTTAAAACGTGCGGCAGTATGCCTGGCAAACCAATTGAATTCAAGAATTCAGTTGGATAATAACAACTTCATCTTGATTCATTACAGTATCGATGGATTTAAACGTTGCCGCTTTTGGCTTTTTGGCTGCTAATATAGCACGTGTACTGAGCCACTGATGATTTTTGTAATTCTGTGCGATATTTGGGAAAATTTTGTGAATCAATTTGTCTGTGGTGGCTCATAGCCAAGTTACAGAAGTTTGTTGGCAATGTGATACATTGTGTATCGCTGGTGGAGTTTGACGAAAATCACCAGATAATGCGCCATAGTAAATTCGGTCCAATATAATGAGTAGATACGATTGCAGTACTTTACCCATTTAAGAATTTTGTTGATATTGCATGTTAGCCACAGTACACACAAAGATATTTATCTTTATCTTCTTTATCATCTTTGTGCACCCTCATATGCGATCGTAAATTATCCTTACGATTAAATTTCTTCTGGCAAATCGTACATTCAAATTTGTTCTCAGAAGGAATGTGGATTTTAGTATGTCGGTCCAAATGTCCCTGCCAATAGAACGATATTACATGTATCACAACTAAATTGATTTTTCTTTGGTTTCTCTTTTGCCGATTTTCATTTCTTATCGCCCGGTTCCAATTCTAACGTAGACGCGATTGTTGAACGCTTTATTTTTTGTCCGAATGAAATTTCCCGTTATGCATTACATTGGCGTTTACAGTGAATATCTTAAAACCACTCCGTTGTAATTTTCCGTCCACAATCAATACAAAAAAATTAATTTGATATTCATTGTAGTCAATTGGGACATTGATGTTGTATACGGTTCGTTCGATCAGCCATACTCATTTCATATTTGTCTTCATCTTCAGATTCAGAATCGGATAATTCACATTCGTACCCATTTGGATTTGTGATTTGATAAAAACGTGATAAACTATTGCATTTGATATCATTAATATCGTATCGGATTAATGTATCGTAAATCTACGGTTTGGTGTAATTTTGGTCAAACCGAATAAAACACTTCGCGTGCAGATTCACATTTTGAAACGAATTTACATCCGTCTGGCTCTGCAAATGTATTTGAAGTGGTTTGATTTGGGTAAAAGTTGAATCACATCGGCCTTGATTTGTAGTGGATTCGCTCACTGTTTGACAAATGATGACACAAGCAATTTGACAGATATAGTCGAAGAGAAAGAATTTATTTTTAGACTTCTAAAAAGTTTTAATGTTTGCATGATTTTTTATTCAAACTTAGAGCCATCTGTTGGCGTACGTAGGAACTATTTTAGGGGTATTGTCAAAAAACTGGGTTTTTACTATCGTTTCTATAGTATATTCTGCGATTAAGCTTCATTAGAAGCTTTAATCATCAAATCTTTGAAGTAGAGAGTATCGAGTAGTAGTAGTTGTTGAGTATCACGCAATGTTGTGCAATTACGCGTAAAAAAATAATTGTTTACATTTTTTACGTAAATAATATAAATAATGATTAATTACGGTAAAAAATAAATGTTATGAAACGCTGATGTTGGAATAAGGTTGAGTGATTTATTTACTACTGTGTTTCGAATTTAAAAATAATAGGAATTACCGAATTAGAATTTTAGCGTGTATGTCTTTACAGTTTTACACTAAATATGTACATGCGTTTAAAAAAATTTGAAAACCCCTGATTTACGAGTATCGGTATGCAAAAATTATTTTAGCCAACAATAAAATAAAATTCAAATGTCAAAATTTCAATAGATGCAGTTGCATGTAATGGTTTGTATTATCGACTAGATAACGTATTTTAAAGGGTTTTTCAAAGGTTACGCCTAGATGTCAGTAGTAAATAATTTCTAAACGCAACCTTTTTTTATGTTATCTTTGACATTTGCGAAGTAGGCAGATGTACAATTTTAATGATGGATACTTACGCGCTAGAAGAACACATTAAAGTTATTCTAACTTATTATGAAAATCATTGATCTTTAGAAAATACGTATCGTAAAATTCGTGGTTTTTTGGTGTAATTCAAAGGTTAGTGAAAAAATTTGAAGAGACTGGTTCTGTCGAGGATCGAAAAAGGTGTGCCAGACCAAAAATTGGACGTGCTAGTGAGAACATTCCTAGAATTAAGCATTCATCCAACGACTGTTTGGCGAATTTTACATAAAGATTTGCATTTGCATACTTACAATAACATGATGGAGCTACGAGTCACAAAACATGTCAAAACATTCAGCTATTGCGGTCTAATGCTCGGTCTTCACTCGCAAAATTTCGTCTTGTCTATCGTCAAGACAAAATTGTATTTTTACACTCACAACTATTACTATTACTATTACAGTAAAATACAAATGTTCTTCTGATTTTGTCACAGTGTCAAAAACATCAGCAATTTTAATAAATTTTCTTTTTGTCATGGTGTAATGCACGTGATCAGATTCAATACAAATATATTTTGTCATGACATTCTAGCGTCATGACAAAATCAGGCGAGTAATGGTGACATAAACTGGCCACCTAGATCATACGATTTAACTCTAAGAAAGTAATCTATCTTTGGGGTTTCTTAAAAAGTAAAGTGTGTGTGAATAAACCAACATCAATTGCACAGATGAAAACAACATTCGGGCAGAAATGATGAACTTAATGCGGTAATGTGTAAGTGAGTTCTTAAAAATTTTGAGTTCCGTATAGAAGCCTGTACACGTGCCTGAAGTGGAAATTTAAATAATGTCATTTTTCACATATAATTGTGACCCACCAGAAAACACTAGAAAAACCTAAGAAGATCTACGCGCGACTTTTGAAAGACCCTTTTACTAATTTAAGTGATTTCTTGCAGATGTCGCTAATTATTTACATTTGTTACGCCATGTAACGTAAAAAATTTCGCATAATTAATACGATTATTTACGTGTACATACTAGCATAATTAATGTAACGTAATTAATCTGCACAACACTGGTATCGAGTACTTTCATAGAGCCAAAGTATCAAAAAACGGACTATAGGACCGACAGTATCATACCGGTTTGCACGTGCAGAGTGATGAATGATGAGTGTGCGAGATATTGTTTTTGCGATAAGTACGATTAGAATATTGGTTAGAATATTCTAACCGCTACAATCTCTATAACGGTTACGTATATAGGATATGTAATGTCATATAATTTTGTGTTCAGAATAGTGCCCCCCTCCACCCCCCGAATTTATTGTACTTACTTAAGAGTCGCCATGTATATATAGATATCTTTTAATTCTCTGATGTCCAGTTCCTTTTAACACACTAATCACTTTAATATTAGGCGAGCATTTCATTCAAGACTCCTCACAGTGAGATCGAAGCGACACGAATGCAATAACTTCCGCTCACGATGAGAATCATAATTCGAAACCCTATAATGTCAGTGAGTTCAAGTCGCATGGCGAATAGAAAATGAGAATCATTTAACATTACATGACTGGAATCGCCACAAATAATGACTGAACCTCGCGGGAGGCTCCAGGATGAAGTTACGAAAGATATTGAGGAAGAAGGTGAATTCCTTGGAGAATTTATTTCAATAATGAAAGCAAACAATTGCTTAGAGGTCTCGTTAAAAACCGATATAACAGGACTTGTAAAATCAACTACATATGCTGAAATGGCTAGATTTTTTATCAAATAACCACATGGGATGGAGCACCAGTGGTAAATAAGTAAGTTCACACTGTAAATCAGTCTGATATATCGCAAAAAGGTAATACTACTGCAAATTCTGCGTAAAATTATTTCATCATCTATTAGTTTGGCGAGGCTCCAGCTGAATATCGTGCAGGCTATAAAAAATTACATCTATTCAAAATTAATTTGTTTAATATAAAAAACACTTGAAGCAATGAACCAATTTATACACTCACTTCCTGCACCCGACCAGAGTTCTATCGATTTGACACATACTCGTAGTTGCACATTGAAATGAATGTTTATTTGTATATTACACTTAAGCGTCGTTTACCTCTTATCGCATTCTAACTTTATAGACTTGTGAAATAATTCTATAAACTACATAGCTTTATAAAATTATTAACTAGTTCATTGTAACATTAATTTATTCTTGAGTGCCTCACGATTCGAGTATTTTTCTATGTCACAACAATGTCAAAGTTGAATGACAAAAATTATTTTTAACTATGTATCTAGATAATTTTAGATATAATATCGTATCATGATGCAATTGTATACATATTTAACGGTTTAATCAATTTTATGATTTTTAATTCACAGCATTAAAATAGCAATGTACCATATCATGTTATCAGCGTAAATATCAATGAATCACTTCATAATCCGTGTGTAATGAGTGTTTTGCCCTATGCACAGCCAAATAACTTGGGAATTGTTTCTACATTTTGTTACTGATAAGAACATTCTGTATGCATGTACGTATGTAAACATGGCTAAAATCCCCGATTAATAAAGTGCTGAGTAATTTTATTGTAAGAGGTGCCTATAATTAGAACGATAATACTCGTAAATTTGCAATTAATAGTGAACAATATAAAATTATTATTAAAATTTGCTCTCCCTCTACATATACTCGTATATGGAATACAGTAAGCGCCCGGTGCTTGCGATAAGCTTAAACAACAAAATCTTTAAACGATGAAGTAAGCATGAGAAGACGAATTGTTATGTATCGTTTCTCACACACTGCACGAGTATACGAGTATTTATTATTAGAAGTTACTGTTGATTTGTTGTTCTGTTTAATTCTATTTTAGAAACAACAAAAAATAACAACAATAAGCGTTTCTATCTCGCTATAACATATCACGGATTGCGCGCGCGATCATTCATATGACCTTGAAATCAGCAGCGAATTGTCTCACATATATGTGAAAACTACAATAAATTAGATAAACAAATTAATGTTTTGTATTCTAATTTATGTAGTTTCTGTCTCGTGCTAGTGTGCGTATGTGTTGTACATTATGTACAATTGCGAGAGACTTGATTACGAATAACAACCGCGTTCAACATTTTTTTAAAGTATGCTTTGTAGAATATTATTAAGTTTAACAGTGTACTGATAATTGGGCACACCGGAAATGATTTGTGTGGCACAGTAAACGATACGATCTTAGCTCATTCATCATACACTGCAAGACGTAATCCATATCTCGATTAAATGACTGTAACGTTCCTATACGTATAGGTAATAGCTTGGAATGCCAATGGGCTTAATGCAAGAGCCCAAGAACTAGCTTTAATATCAGAGACACACTTTACAGAGAAAAAGTTTATCAAAATTACGAGATATAGAGCCTATTGGAAATGGGATCCCTGTGCTCGTGCTCGAGGAGGGACAGCAATCATAATCAAACAAAATATCCTACATTTCCAACCAGAAGAAATACTGCATGGGGATCTCAACTCATAACACCAGGAAAAGGAAATGAACTCCTAAGTGCAATAGAAATGTCAGCTTGTGAATATAGGGTGGCTGACACGAAGTGTTGCCAAAACAAAACGCCACAGAAGTTTTATTTTTTGATGAATTTTATTGAATCAAAGTAAAAAATGTTCACAAATATTTAAATTTTCGAATTGCATTAGCAGTTTTCGATTTGGCCACCCTTAGCCGCGATTATGGCCTTCAAACGGCCGACAAGCTATTGCTTGCAGCACGAAAGTGGCTCTGCGGTATTTTGGCCCATTCCCGGCGAAGCGCTTGCTTGAGATGATCTACACTTTGGTATTTTTTGGCCCAACCTTGCTCTTCAAAATACCTCAAACCGAGAAAATGCGGATTTGCATCCAGTGCATTTTGTGGTCATTGGGCAGTGGAAATGAACCGTGGAAAGTTGTTTCTCAGTCCAGGCTCTGCGGCCGAAATGTTTTTGTGCCCAAGGCTTCAACGCGCCCTCCAACACATGATCCCGATAAATTTGAGCATTTATCTTGATGCCACGGTCCAAAAAAACGAGCGGTGACCGGCTTTCGTCCATTATGGCGGCCCAAACCATCACCATCGGCGGCGCTTGGTTTCGAGTGGCAATCCCTTGGTCCAAATTTTCAGTAGAGCGGCCGGACAAGTAAACCCGGTCGTGCAAGCGTAACAACTCCTTTGCTCTTTCCACTCTAACTTATATTTGAGCATCGGTGAGACCATGCGTTTTATGGAATTTCAAGGGCTTTAGTCCAAGATGATCTTGCAATATGTGCTGCATCCGTTCGAGCGAAATGTTCGCCTTACGAGCCATTTTTCTGCCGCTACGGCGCGGCTTCCGAATGATATCCGACGATGTTTCAGTGCGTTTCGGTCTACCACCATGGCGTTTGCAATGCTGCCAGTATCGTTATAACGATTTATGCTCTGTTATCACTGGTTTGACAGCAATGACAGTCTGAAGTTGGTAACACTTCGTGTCAGTCATCCGGTATAACTCATCGCGTAAACCAGTCTATTGGCCTACAGATAACAACAAAGTTCATGCGATTTAATTAACTTTTATATTGCGAATAGCGTCAAATTACATTGAAGTCGAAGGCATTGACGACCTTACTTCCGATCACACACCGGTTTTAATGACTCTGAGTACATTAATCATTAAAAAGAAAATGAAACTTAACCTTACTAATTAATAAATTTATTGATTAGTTAGGGAGAAACTGGGCAAACTAATTGAGTTAAAAGTTAGTCTTAAAACGAAACAAGAACTTGAATTACAAGCTGAATATTTTATTAACTCTATGCGTGAAGCAGGGATACAATCGTATTTAGATGAGAAAGTTGTACAAGAGATCAAGTAGCCCAAGCAAATTCGAGAACTGATAAAAGAAAGGCATAGGAAAAGGCGTATATGGCTTAGAATCAGAAACATTATTCACAAAAGAGAATTTAATCAGGTAAGTAATAAAATTATCCGAAGAACATAAAGAAGCTTGTGCTGAAAATTATTTGAAAGTGCTGGGTCATGGAGCTGACAAAAATTATTCTCTTTGGAAAGCTACTAAAAGATACAAGAGGCCAATAATTCAAGTGCCACCTATGTATCAGTATTTTAACTACACGACTTATAAACTAGGGTTGATCCTAAACCTGTCAAAATTTCGCCAAGGCTGTTTAAGAAGTCATCAAAGAGAGAAGTCACTAGTATGCTTGCTTTCGACTTACATATGTGCCTGAGTGTTTCAAGGTTGTACAAATAATCATGAAAAAGTCAGACAAACCAGCTGAGCAAATTGCATCATACAGGCCGATCTCTTTGTTACCTACCATCTCAAAGTTGTTTGAGAAGTTGTTACTGAAACGACTAAAACCAATGAGCATTATACCTAACTTCCAGTTTAGATTCTGGAATAAACATTTTACAATTGATCAAGTTCATCGCGTGACTGTAAATGTAAATCAGTGCCACAAAATTACTACCAGTTGCTCGAGTATCTCTCCAAACCAAAATTTAGCGTATCACATGAAGAAATAAACTACAACTTTTACCCAAGCACGGCAGGGGTGCCCTATGCAGTTGGATACTTACAGCATACACTCATATATACGTTGCGGCACAATAATATCAACCTCCATACATTTCTCAATAGGCTACATATTCCCCAAGCTGAATCTGCTAAATATCTCGGATTGCATCTCGATTCAAGATTGAACTGGGAATAAAGGGTGTTTTTAGAGATTCACATCATTAAATTGGCAACATTGTTTTGTTTGACAACCGTTTTGACAGCTGACATTTGCTTTGTGAGTTTGATTTACCATTTCATAATGAATAGACTCACGCCAGAGCAACACTTGCAAATTGTTCAAATTTTTTATCAAAATAATGGTTCTGTTCGCCAAACTCATCGTGCATTACGTCCATTTTACGGTCGTCATAATCGTCCATCAGAACGGGTAATTCGGCTAACTATGGATTGTTTTCCCACCACGCACACTCTAAATGATAATACGTATCCAGTAAGACGGCAAACAGTGCGTACCGAACAAGTGATAGATGATGTACAGCGTAGCATTGAGGAAGATCCAAATCAATTAATTCTACGTCGTTCTCAGCAACTGGAGATGTGTCCATCCACTTTATGGAAGATTTTATCTACGGATTGTGGTGTACGTGCTTACAACATTCAACTTGTGCAGGAATTAATGCCATCCGACTATCGCACACGCCGCCAATTCGGCCAATTCGGCCAAAGCATAAATTACATATTGATGTTGATTTTCCAAACAACATTTTGTTCAACGATGAAGCTCACTTTTAGTTGAATGTTACGTTAATATACAGAATTTTTGGATTTGGAGTGAAGATAATCCACGAGCCTTTGCCAAAACACCATTACATCCAGAGAAAATCACTGTTTGGTGCGCTTTATGGGCTAACGGAATCATTGATCCATATGTCTTCAAAAAATGCGGTGAACGGTACGATGGTGAACGGTATATGTAGAGACATGATTTCTAACTTTTTGTGCTCCAATTAGCTAGCATAAATCTTGTTGATATGTCGTTCAAACAGGACGGTGCTACATGCCACACAGCGTGGGATACAATTAATTTACTCAGGGAAATATTTGATGAAAGACTAATTTCATGAAATGGTCCTGTAAATTGGCCACCGAGATAGTGTGATCTAACTCCATTCGATTATTTTATTTGGGGATATGTTAACTAACTTGTCTACGCCGATAAACCAGATGGACCAGATGTTTTATTTTAATTTACAATTGTGAACCTCTAAAAAAACCCTTTACCACGTTAGACAAAAAGCAGAGAAAATTAAAATAAAACAACGTGAGATGTACTGGCTAATAATATATCCAACTCTGGGGCTGCACTAAACAATCAAATCGTTTAATTATTCAACGTGTCAAAACAAATTTCTGTGCAATAACGAATGCTTTCCGCTAAGTATCCAACGAGGAATTGCACAACGACCTATAAATGTTAAATGGATTGATGAAGCGATTAAGGAGTTTGCCATCAAACATGAAAGAAGATTACTGCAACATACCAATAGTGAAGCAATACAACTTCTTGACAACACAAGAACTGAGACGCTTTAAACGAATTAAACCGCATGAGCTAGTCATCTAGTAAATGATGGCTCGTTATTGGGGGCATAATATTACTTGCTTGTAAACCCACACTCGCTTCACTTATTTGTTTCAAATAAGTGCGTTATCATCATTATAGTAATAAATTATCATGTGATAAGATTGTATTTTTTAAATAAATACATGGATTAGGTCCCGCACTTCAATTTAAGTCACAATCATATGCTCCTTTCGGCATTGTCATTGTCGTTGTGGGCGTATTTGTTTGAGCCTACATCCGATTTCTCTCTGTACTATTGACCCGAGTTCGGTATGTTCGACCAAATTAAAACCTGTAACACACCTAGCGTCATGTAAATAAAAATAAATAATTAATAATAATTTTGCAAAATGTATTGGCTATAAACCAGGCGTTATAAACTAATTTTTTTTTTTTAAACCCGAGATTATTTGAGATTAAAGCCTCGAGTTTACATTTCAATCGGTGTCGTGTTCATCCGTCGTGCGAGATACTGTCCGAGTACTGTCGACGAGGTCACAAACGAATAAAATATCGTTCGCCGTTATCCGGCTATTACCAAACTCGCAACTGTTTATAACAGATAGACCAAACCTATGCATGTAGACTGCGAATTTTTCGTGCCGCAATAGCTTTTACGTAAACGGAGCACTTAAAAAAACTTTATTCTTAGGGTTTTCTGCTATATTCTCTGCTACTCGCTTTTCGAGTATCTCATTTGAGCTTACCCAGGATATTCGGGTTTATTTCATTGCCTACCGAACCAATCGTCCACCCAACAGTATATCGGGGGATGGTTGCTGGGTGGGGACCGGCTACAGCTAGGTCAGTAACCGCTTTATTTGAGACCATCCTCTAAACTTTCGTCATACGAAGGCAAATTGCCATTTGTAAGCTAATTAGTGTTTTTCGATGGTGACCATTTGTTCTTCAACTATATTAAGCCTTCGTATATCAGAGCCAGTTGCTACGCTAAAGTTGATGGTTTAAAGAATGGTGGTCTTTACTTAGTCTTTTCAACATAAAGAAAACTTTTTTACTATACTCTGTGCATCTCTTTTGCCGCGTAAAGTTACACCGAGCCTTTAATCAAAATCAACTCCTAAACACTTTATCGATATCACCATTTGTATCCTCCTTCCACTAGCTTTCAAATAAATGAGCTCGATTTTGTTACTATTGCACCAATTAACCATCCCGTTTATGCGTCCAGTGCTTTCTCCTGAATGCTTAGTTTTAAATTACCGGCAAAGATCATAACCTTGCCGTTCGCAAATGCTACTACTTAGACATTATGCTGTATACTATACTGTTATTAAAGAGGTGCGGACCCAGGATCGAGCTTGTGCCTTAAGAAAGCGCTTAAGGGAAGCGCTCTGACTCCTTTACTATCTTGACCATTTGCACCATATAGCGTCCTTTGTGAACCTATTTTCTTTGAAGCCTTTGTGAACCTATTTTCTCTGCCAGTAATCAATTTCTCAAGTAATTTACTTAAGACTGGTTTCGATCAACGCCCTTTTTGATGATTACTACTTTGCTGTTATTCCAAGATTTTGGAAAAATTCTTTTATCTAGACATGCATTCAGGGTACCAATAATACTTGATCCAATGATTGGGCAAGATCTTTCTATTACCTTGACCTCGATATTGTCTAGGCCTGGCACTTACCTTTCTTCCTTTTTGAAGTGATTCGCACCTGATTTGTGTTTGGTGTAACATAACATTCAGCACGGATTATGGTTTGCTCACTTGTGTCTGTTTCCTTGGAATCAGTTGACATTTAGTAGAATCTTACAAACATGTTGTTGATTGACCACCTAGACGGTATGTACGATGTTGATAAGATTGTTTGATCACTACGGCTGTTTAGATTTGATAGCACGTTTTCGGGGCAAACATTTGTCGCAGACACTAGGTCGTGTTTTGGTCATAATCCGCTCTATTCTGTTAAGACAGGCTAAACCCGATGAGACGATCGCAGTGTGGATGGCTCGATTGGCGCTACAACAACGAGCACTGCAACAACCAGCAAATATGTCAAATGAGCAAGTAAAAATCTATCATATCGCATGGCAATTAGGCGTTTGCAGTGTGGTACGAGGCAGCTACACACAGCACACAGCACCACGTACGTGTTACATAGCAAATTCAAATTTGAACGTACTCGAAAATTCATTGCGAGCTTCTGCAATAAAATTGGGCAAAAGGCAATCATAAAAATGGATCGGGAAATTAAGCAAACATTTCCGTCGAGCTTCATTGATTCACTAGGCTTGTGCAACAAAATGAAAGCATCTTTAACACTGAAGGCAAGAAAGCCAATCTTTACCAATAGACACCCAGAGATTTTCGCATCAACTGAAGCGATCGAAAATGAGCTCAAGTGATTGCAATTATTGGGAGTAATCGGTCCGATCAATTACTCGGATTTTGCTGCGCCGCTGCAGCCGTCAAAAAAAGAGAAGGCCTATTCGTAATTGGCCCGGTTATTCAACAGCGTTGAACGAAAAACGAAACTGAAACCAAACAAGTATCCACTGCCAATGCCGGAAGAAATATTCACATAGTTTGGTCAATAAGAAGTGTTCGGTAAAATTGACCTCTCCGACACCTTATTGTAGGTGGCGATTCAAAAATTTTTATAATGATCAATGCCCATTGTGGCTTAATTCGGATAAACCACCTGCAACCGGGTGTAAAGAAAGCATCTGGCATTTTATAACAATTAATCGAGACAATGATGAGTGGGAGTTACCGGGCCACATCGCCGACGTAAATGACTTACGACCAAACCCCCAGAAAACCGTGATGCTGAGGCTAATTCCCGCATCGAGAGACGTCCAACAATTGCAAGCATTTCTAAGGGCGGAGTTAAATGGTACGGCAAGTTCGCTAACGTAAAGCGGAGCAGCAAAAAGCTTTCGATGAAAAGAACTTATGATCATCCAAAATTGAGTTTTTATGGCGATCGCATCGTCGTTCGGAGTCGCTATCGCAACCACCTTCTTTCCGAGCTGCACCAAGACCACTCAGGAGTCACTCGCATGAAACTGTTTTTACGAATCAAAGTGACTGCCGTCATAGCCAATGTCGAAAGGTCGCAAATGCTTTTTTGTACCTGGTATCACTGACGCGTTTAGCAAATGGTCAGAAGTATTTAAAATGCAATCAGCGACACAATCGTTCCGAACACCGGTCCGCAATTTGTGTAAGAACGATTTGATTCGTTTGCAGAGAAAACGGCATCGAGCACATCAGAACGGCATATAGTTTCACCCACAGTCAATTGGTGAAGCTGAAAAATCCGTCGAGTCGTTGAAGATGAAATTGGACTTATGTAAACCAAAGGCCAAATATCCAATAGAACGTAATACCAAGGCGCAAACTGGAAAAAGTACGAATCTGGTGAGAAAATGTTGGTCACCCGGAGTTATTATGAAGAGATGCGATATTTTAATTTACCAGTGCCAACGGAACGAGCAGTAGAGCATATAGCATTGGACCAGGACCGTCTGCATATTGGAAGTGGATTTATTAAGTAAAATTAGCCTATTTGTGATCTAACGTATTCTATGCGAGTCCCAGTACTGTGATATCTTGAATACCTCCAAATCCCCGTTTCGACATTGTGTAGTAAAGCCTTACAGAAATCTAAATCTTCTAAGAGAGTTTTGGCGTTGAATGTGAACAATGTGAACACATGTTTAATTGTTTCTCTCGAAGCAGCAGCGATTCGTCGCGATTCAGCTTGTCTTACCCGAATCTATGTTTTCCAACCTGCTTTTATACGATATTTTTACCAAATCCATAATTCTTTTATTCAAGTGGCTCTTGGAATAGGCGATGCTGCGTGCGTTAAGTTGTGCTAAGTATCAATCGTACGTGGAAAAGTAGAAAATTCCGGAAGTGTTATTGTTAATATTCAATGTTCGATCCTTTAAAAGATGTAGCGAGCTTATGATCAATCGAACCGATATTCAATCGATCAATTCTACTGTATATATAGCTCAGAAATCATGTTTCGAAGTTTTAAAGGACGAGATATGCCGAGAAATTGTATTCCTGTTGGGTTATCAGCATCATTGTCATGCAATTCCGCTGTAGTGGAAGCTTTATCCAAACTTACTCTTGATATTTAAAAAATTACCTGAGGAGTGGTACCTCATAGTACCTGATGAGTCTACATTATCTACCTTTGCTCCATTTATAGCTTCAACTATATCGCCATTTTCATCATCTGCACCCTTATGAACCAGTTCTTATGCTGAAGCTATACATCTATAGTACCATTTTCAGTGAAGCCATTGGCTATCTTCTCTATAACCTTGAGATCACCTGTATACATTTCTGATGGTTTGGTAGACCACAAATAGATGCGTCTTGAGTTTTCAAACGAGATGCTATAGTTTCTTAACTGATGGCAAAAAATTGTAATAAGCATATTTTACAGTATGCTTTAAATTAAGGATCAACAAACAATTGCGCGAGAAGGCAGTGAATTCTGATGCCTGGCCAATTAGTATTTTTGATCGCTAAATTTTCGGACACTGATCGGCGAAATTTCAGACTCAACAATCAACAACAATAATCAACACTACAGCAATTACCTTCCACTTCCAAGTGACAACTTTCAATTATTTTGCAGGGGTCAAGAAACAATAATGAGAACATACAACCTTCTCAGTTCAACATCATTCGAAGTGAGTCTGAGTAATGAATTTCCGAAATAAGGTCCTTTAGATCTCAATAATAAATCTGTGTAATATCAAGGAGTATTGGGTACGAATAAAGCCACTACACTATCTCACATCACCCATCGGGACCGGGTCTTATTATGAGAACGGCACATCACAGATAAGACTAAGAGAAGGGGTAGCCATGTAAGGTCAACCACTTTTAGATGTCAACATTTTTTTCGACAACACAATAATTTCGAAAAAATACTCGAACTAAACTAGACTGGTAAAAAGTTTATTTTGAAATTGTGTAAACGTCAATTTCAAAAATACCAGCAAATCAAACACTATCCGCTTCACATGCCTCTGGTAATTCAAATCGACACAATAGTTTTATACCTTTGCGGACAAATTTGTTTAATGGACTGTTCGGTTTACAGATGTTTAGAATTTTCGGCATTTTCTTACTTACCTAATCTTCTAATTGTTTCGGTAGGCTATTAAACGAGACACCACTTCCAGCAATCATTTGCGTTCGATATCGAGTTGCGCGCAATATCGTACGAATAATGTCATTGACAACTGTGTTCAAAAATTGATTCCTGCTCATGTTGAACTATATTCCAATTTTAGTGAGATCCCATTTAAACATATTAATCGAAAATGGAAGCTGTAATGAAAGTAATTTTGAATCTGAAATGCAGCAATTGTATATGAATTGCTGTAATTACTTGGACCGTTACACTTCACAGTTCGTTAGCATCAATTGTTTTTCATGTATGACGTTAAAAGAGAATGTTACATCGGAAAATGTGGAGAAGTCATTTAAATATGTCACCAAAAAGGTTCCATCGCCATTACCAGCGCTGTGCGCTCCTGTGCCATAGTTAGTTTGGTTTCGGTGACTTTATATGATTCCGGGTGAAAATATTGTGGTTCCGGATGAAGTTGTTTCCAACTGAAACCCTGCGTGTTGCACAAGCATCCAACATTCCGGCTGGCTTTATATGGTTCCGGCTGAAAAATCAGATAGCGGCCAATGATGCACAATTCATTGTGCTTCTTATCCCATAGATGGTTCTGGCTAGCTTTATATGGTTTCGACTGTCGTCATGGTTCCGGCTGAAAGCTTATAACATTTTAAACCCATACAAAATATGAAATGGTTCCGTCTGATAAAACTTGCGAATGGTGAGCCTTTGATATTTATTCAAATTCGTTTCCCATATAAAAATGTAAATTGATACAAAGAACGAATTGATGTCACAATTACAGAAACTTGTAAGAAATTTGTGTTTAAGATAATTTCAATATTTGTTGACTATAATAATTAGTGGCAAATCAGCTTCTGCTTCATAATTTTCAAGAATTTTTCTGTAGTTGAAAACAATTTCGTTCGTTTATATAGTGACTTGGAACTTGTTAATTCGGCAAATCTGTTAAAAATTTTATTTGGAAAGCTGTAATACAAAACATCGACTAAACCGCTTACGCCACAGATACATCACTTCCAGTGGAACACAATACTAACCTAAGATTGTTTTAATTTTTCGACAAATTCGGGGCTTTACGATTTTTAGAAATGATTACAAATTCCGAAATCGAAGATGATCTCCATAACCTAGCTCAGTCGGTATGTAGAAAATAAATCTTCTCTATACATAAATTGCCTCCAATTTAAGACATTGGGCATCTACCAGGCTGGACCATCGTACTGTATTGAATGCTTGATTTTCTCTCATTTTCACCTATGACTTGCCGATTTGCAAGTTCGCTTTTGCTATAACTTCGTTCGTTTCCACGTTACAGCTGGTCATCCGATCTTCTTTTCCCTTGTGGGTTCGACTCCAAAAACATTTTAATCCATTTCTGCTGCTTGTCCTTGTAATCTTAGTAATGGTATGTTGTGATACATAATACTGGGTTTAAGGGTCCTGATGTGCGTTCGATCATGCCGATGCAATTTGTATTGTAACTAGTGGTTTGTATATGAACGAATCCATTAGATAATTCGTTGAATAATTAATTTGAACATAATACAAAAGCTACAGTAGCAGTCAAGATGTTTGAAACGGGAATTGCTTCTAGTCAACGAACATACCGATGTATCAAAGTAACACAGCATATTGAAAATTGCATGATAATGGTAGAGGACCGCGATAACTGAAGTTAACAAACAGAACATTTCTTGGGCATAGGTTAAAAATCTTTTTTTATTGAAGGCCATACAACATTATTGGTTCATAATTTAATAGAACCTTGTATTCCAGGATATGCTAAATTATGAAATGAATTGAGAACATTCAGACGAAACATCACAATAAATGAATTTAAACGAATTAAAAAAAATAGGAATTTGAAATTTTAATGCTGACTTAGAAATTAAAAGATCAAGAAGTTCCGAATAATTTCTCACAATGTGTCCGCAATCGATTCTTTCTGGAATAGACATTAAATCTATTCGATAAATATTATATCTGGCACAATATTGTCCCTTCCGGCTATGTGTTGCATGTTAGTAGTAAACACTCTGCGTATGTTCACGGTTCATGAATAAGGTAAAAGTGACATGACCAAGAAATTGTATTTCTGGAACGGCAGATACTCGGCAATTTCTGACGTGACTATTTGACCAATATTCGCATTAAATATCATCCTGGTCAACCCATACTATCCAACTGGAGTTATAACTGCTGTTTTGGGTATATTGCCTTCCGCTGTCCGCAGCAGGAATTTCAAGATAAGCGCGTAAAAATCCATTTTGTTTTGATGGGCCTCCATCTCTCGTTTAATATATAGCTGAACCGCAAAAGCTGTTCTGTCATTTTTTTCACATTAGTTTCCAAAAATCTGTACAACATTTTGTGTTCATTGGCGTTGAAATCACATTTCCAGTAATACATTTTTCGATTCTGCTCTCGAGGTTCATGTTCAATCTTATTCAGACTAGCTTAAGAACTTTAGTTTACTTAAATGCTTAATCTTAGCTTAATCTTCACATAAATTTAAGTAAATGTTGACGGAAAGTTTGATACCTTGGAAATACAAGCTTCTAAATCGGACACATTAAATCAGTCTGTCTATGTTAATAACCCGTTGCCGCAAATCAGTCAGAGTTTTGGCGATATATAAAAAAATGACGGCTATAGCCGTCCAGCACATTTTAATTAATAAAAAAGGAATATCATTCGTACGAAGAGTACTAATGCTTTTATTTGTTAATTATTCAGTAATACATCGAAAAAAAGATGTAACATTCCAGATAACATATCAATTGTGTATTTGTGCGATTTTTCATGTTTAACACGTTGCTGTACACACTTAAATTGACGATCGTGCTTAGAAACACATTTTTTTCAATTGTTTATGACTGCCATATGAAATTGAACGTCAGTCGTATGTTTGGAAGCCATTTACTCTGGGAAGAGAAAAAATGTTGTGATGAGCAAATAACGGTTGTAGCCATCGAGTTTTCATCGAAAAACTGAGACAAAATGTGATAATTTTCACTTCCAAACATACGACTAACGCTCAATTTCATAAGGCAGTCATAAACAATTGAAAAAAATTGTGTTTCTAAGCACCGTCGTCAATTTAAAAGTGTGCGGCAACGTGTTAATTATAATCGTCGGATTAATTTTTCTGTAAATATGGCCATTTAATAAACGCTGGTCAAAGATATTCTTAAAAGACCAACTTGGCTTTAATACTGTATTGTTTGGCTCCTCAAAAAATTTGGCTTACGTTTTGCCGGTTTTAACCTTCGTTTGAACGTCGACCTTGTATAATTACGCACTTGGTAAAAAATATTAGAAATGGAGATTCCCGCAAGCAACTAGGAATATTTAATGGGACATATTATTTTATTAGGTAAGAAGCCTCTATTCCGCCCGTCAATTTTATCACAGACTTTTGATCTACTTAAACAGACAGAGTCAACCTAGAAGATATTTCATCTTTGTTAATGTAAATAATTAAACTGCGATATATATTTTCCGCGAATATTTGGATGCAATCATTTTCTTGCGTATACTTATACGCAGTTGAACGAAACATCTGTGATGTGCAAATGTGGTTGGAATTATCGGAAATAATTATATTTTGTTAATTTGATTCAAACGACAAATCTAATACGATTGTCTGTACATTTAGTATGCCAATAGGCATACAGCGCAAATTTTTGTATTTAAAAACGAGTTGACTTAATTAATAATTTACTGAAGATTAAAGAAATATTTATTTTAACCCTCAGTGACATTTAACGTATCGTTTGAAAGGGCTCACTTTGCTGACACTAAATGATATTTTTTTTAATTGGGTCAATTTTCTGAAAACGTGGCAAAATAATAGAATTTTATAATCCTTGTCATCGAAGGTGTTTGGTAAAATTAAAAAAATCGGAGATACGGACATTGTAGTAAACGCTACAAGAAAGTGTAACGAAACAAACATTAGACGCACAGAATATTTTATAACGTTTTGATTCATCAAATAAGATATTATATGATATAAGCGTATAATAGTAACCAATATAATTGTTTGTTGTTGCGTTTATTAGGGAGTGAAAGAATAATCATGTTCAACGCAATATTAATTTATTGTTGCACGAAAACCCATCGCAGATGCTTTAATAATAGTTCACACCAAGCGTCAATCGGGAGTATTACACATCAACCTCGCACATCTTCGTTGTGGATGGTCGAAATGCAATTTAGTTTTTCTCAATATCTATCGAAAATGGGATACTAATAAGTATTTGGATTATAGTTTGCGTTTTTCTATCTAATTTTTGCAGTTATAAAATACAATATATTACGCAAAATAATTTATTGATAATTTTATCTTCAAATTACTCGTTCAATATCAAATCAATACACTGTTACAATTCACTTCGACTACACCTAAACACTACACCTTACGAGTGAAATAGATTCAAATTATTTTAGTTGCCTTATCAATAACTAATGTACGGAAATTGGTATTCTTTAAGTATGAGACAATTTTAATTAACACGTGGCATAAAACCACGTGCTTTTAAAAACATGTGATTTTCCAACAAATCATTTGCAAGGTTAAACAGTACACCGCCAATTGCGTCGTAGTAAATAAGTTTTTTTTTTTTAAGGAATAACAATACAAATTTTTATTGATTAATATGAGTGCGGATGACAACTTTTCCAAAATATTATTCATCGACCAAACTTAATTTTGTTTTTACTAATTATTTATACAAATTTTATATATTATACAATGTCATAATCGTCTCGTCAAAAATTTGATGTCGTGGAATTCGGGAAGGTCGGTCGATCGAGACTGCGCATATTACGGCATGCAGTGTGTGTAATCTCGTATCTCGATTTAAAACAAGATAACATTTTTAATTCCTAAAATAAACTAAACAATTTTTTTTAAAGTTTTGTTTGTATATTTACATTACTTATTATTTTTTTTAAATATATAGGTATTTTTCGTTTTGAGTTCTTTCTTTATTTTTTTGATTAACAAAAATAATAAAATAATTATTTTTCAGGACTTTTTCTGCTTAGTAAAAAACAAAAATAATAATAAATAACCAGAAAAATATATAATTTTTTTTTGTAAATAATAATAATTTTTAATAAGAACCTCGTTATTACAAAGTGTTACTTCGTATAACGATTTCGTAATAAAAGCGAGGTGGGATTGTTTCAATATGTATAATTGAATTTTTTGTTTGTATAATAGTTAGACTTAATTTAGATAGATTAAATTATTTAAAAAAAAAAATTAAAAACAAATTCAACAAATAATAATAATAAATGAATATTTGTTATTTTATGTAATTAACGCAGCCATTTTGTGTATATCGATGCATTAGAATCCAACTACACGCTATATATCTACATAAATATTATTAATTAGTAATTTAATTGCAATATAGTCTTTTATAAAATATTTATTGTCCAAAACTTTGTTATGTCCATTTTCAAGGTTAAATCGCGCCGCGAAATAGTTTTAACTTAAAATAACAAAAACAAATTTAAATAAATCCGTAAGTATCGCATATGGAATAAAGACAGAAAACAAAATGGCTGACTAGTAATTTTGATTATATAATTAAATAATTAACTGTAAATAAAAATAATTAAAGAAATACCATCGCATGATCTCGCATATGTGAATTTTTTGTGTAAGGAAATTTTTTAACAAAACTGATTTTTTTTTAACTTTAAAAGTTACAATTAAAAAACGAACTATTTTTATCTTTACTTGAATTTCAATTTTTAATTTTTAAATTTACAAATTTTTACAACTGCGATCATATGTGTTTGCACGCGGTTCTGTGTGCATCGTATTTAAACTTAAAGCGTTATACATGCCTGCACCTGATATCACCGGAAGTGATGTTGACGATGTTTCACGATGTATCGATGGTATGGATGGTGGGGTAGATTGCGGAATATTATTTAATGTCGATGCCTGCGGCGATGGTTCTGCACTAACAATTGGTGTTGGTAATGCGTATCGCAATGGATTTGATGTTTCCTTATCGGCCATATCTTTCGGCCGCCGATCAATTTTTAATACGGGTCCATGTAATAGAAATTTGAAAAACTCATATGTCGACCAACAGATGGCTGTTGCTGGCATTGAATATAGGACACGGGGAACTAATCCTTTGAAAAATCCTAGTGGTCCGGCTACTTTATTTATACGTGAGATTGCTTCCACCATTCCGCGCACTGAACCAATACCTGTTTCTTGAGTATTCAATAAGGTTTTTGTCACATCTAATGGGGTTGTGACTGCCGCTGCTGTTGCACCAGCAGCTCCACCCGCTAGCACATGAACTGGCGGATTATATTGCCGCTCCTTATTTAGGCGATTTTGGAAAAATTCGTATGTGCTAAAGTGAATGGCTTGATACGGTAAATTCATAAGTAATTGCGTGGAATACGACCTGTAGAATGCCCGCGTTCCCTCCGTCCGGTACACTTTTTTAGCACAATCGATCACCGACCGATACGGGGAATTATACATTTGTAGCCGTTGTTTAATTACTTCTGTCGGGTTTGAAATTGCATCATGTATTAGTGTTGCTGTAACTGCAGCTGTTATATAACTTATGTGATTTGATATAGGTAATTTAGCCATAGCCTCTTTTGTGTATTCGTATGTCGCAAAATAAAATGCATGTGCAGGGCCCGCACCAATAACAACAGCACCCATTCCTCTGATTGGCCGCAGTATACCCTCTTTTGACATCATATTGTAGAGGGTCTGTGACACGGAGAATCCTTCATGTGACAAAGATTGCATCCGTGTTTTGACTGAGTCCAGAGGATACATGACGCAATGTTCTAGCACTCCAGCAATTGCACCAGCTGTCATATTTGTTGCAATTGAAGTTGTTGGTAATTGTTCGTAATCCTCGATATTCATTTTCACAATTATTTTTTAATTTTATTGTAATTAATTTTTTTTTATTAATTGACTATTTAGTACTATTTAACTTTAACTAAAATATAATATATTTTACAAATAATTTATAATTCACTCAAAAAAAAAACTAATAAACTTGATTATTTAACAAAATTTTCTTCTTTTTTTTTATATTAAAAATTGGAAATGTCTAAAATATTAATTTCCACACACAGCATGCTTACATTTCTATCGTCGTCGCTCTACTCGGGAACTAAAAAAAAATACATAAAAATAAATGTCAAAATTTGGTTACGTTCCAATTGCGTCTTAAATACTTTTTAGAAGTGTATAATGTACCTTTAAACACACACATTTTTCAAATACTAATTGGATTCTACCCGTCATTTGATTTTAGATTCCACGTGCACGAAACAAATATACAATATGAAAGGGATGAAAACAAAACATCTGATTGTCATAAATTTTTTGTTATTTCCTAAAATGCATGAAATAAAAAATTTGTAAATTTTATTATCTAAACAAACTAATGTATTCATTTATATACTTCTAATTTTTTTTACATTATTTTATTTATTAAGCTCGATAGTATTTTATATAATAATATAAATGGATTATGTGCCAAAGACGATTAAAAATGGATATGCAACTTCGTGATTTTGAAATGAGCGATTCTGAAACCGAATTGCTACTTGATCCATCAAGAAACAATAACAGCACGCAACAACAAACGACAGCAGTAAGACGTGGATCAACAATTTATCGAGGTAATCGTAGAAAAAATTCCAAAAAACTGGGTTCATTCTTTCGGAGCTTATGCAGGTACGTGTTGTGTGTAATTTTATAAAAAAATTGTCTACAGTTAGAAAATATGCGAGAAATAATTACTGCGAATTACGGTGTCAAAAGAAAAATATTCCCCGTCATGTTATTGACGTATGCATTCCAATGTTTACTTTAATGTAAACCAGTTCATCGGTTATTTAAGATAAGAAAAGTGTTTAGTAATATTATCGAGGCAAACTCTTGCGTTGTGGTATTAATAATGATCGTCTTGAAATATACAATCTTGATAATGAAAATATAAAAATTATATTATTTATTTATCTTGATAAGAAATGATTCATAAATTTTCAGTGTGGTCCGATTCGATTCGATTGTATGCATACGAATTGCGCAATGTTCATACCAATCTCAAATTGACATTTACATGTCACTGAAATCCATTGTTTTTTATTTGGCAAAACAAATAAATGTAAAAAAAGTTATGTTTTTTGTTAATACACAACAAGAAACCGTTTTGCAAAATTATAAAGTTCAATAAAAAATAATATTTGTGTCATAATGAAACTGGATGATAGCACGATTAGTAATCCAGCTACACCGCTGGCGAAGGAAAATATTCCATTAATTAATAAATCAAAGCGGCGACCATATTTCTTAAGGTTGAAATCGATTAGATCACCAGTTCTGAGTGGTCTTATCTAGTCCAACAAAGAACATCGGAAAAATAATGATGTGATTTGTTTTTTTTTTATTTCCAGTTGCTGGTGGTGGGCATGGCGAAAATGGTGTGCCCCAAGGGAATTCCGATCACGAACCGTCAACATAGGAAGACCGTGCGAAGAAAAATTTCCACCAAATGAGATTAGAAATCAGAAATACAATTTTATTACATTTCTTCCATTGGTGCTCTTCGAACAATTTCGATTCTTTCTTAATTTGTACTTTTTAATTATGGCCCTAAGCCAGTTTATACCAGAAATTCGTATTGGTTACTTATATACGTATTGGGGCCCACTCGGTTTTGTTCTCGCGGTTACCATATGTCGTGAGGCGGTAGACGATTTGCGTCGCCATCAACGTGATTACGAAGTTAATTCACAGAAATATAAAAAATTTGTTGGTTCGGAAAATCCACCCGAATTGGTTCCGTCATCGAAATTAAAAGTGGGCGATATTATTATAGTGGAAAAAGATGAACGTATACCAGCTGATTTGGTGTTATTGCGGACGAGTGACAAAAGTGGTGCTGTATTTATACGAACTGATCAGCTAGACGGTGAAACCGATTGGAAATTACGATTAGCAGTACCGGCCACACAGAAATTACAGTCTGATTCGGAATTATTTAATATTGGTGCTACAATTTATATCGAAAAACCGCAAAAGGATATACATTCATTTATAGGAACGTTTTCTAGGGTACGTAAATTAATTCATTATATACATATAAGGAGACGCAAACTAATTATTTAATATTATTCCACAGCAAGAAGAAGAGGAAAGCCTAGACGTCGAAAATACTTTATGGGCAAATACGGTTGTAGCAGCAGGTACAGCTACCGGAATTGTTGTATACACAGGATGTGAAACGCGTAGTGTAATGAACAATTCTCAACCACGATCAAAAATTGGCCTTTTAGATATCGAAATCAATGGTTTAACGAAAGTATTATTTTGTGCCGTCATTGGTTTAGCCTTAGCTATAATGTGTCTCAAAGGTTTTGGTGGGCCATGGTACAAGTAAGTAGCATACAATTTTCTTTCTATTTATGGATATTACGTAAATGTTATTTTAGAGGCGTACCAAGATAATGAGTGACAAACTATAAATACTTTAAAAATTCTGCGGTTGGCATATATGTAAACTTTAATTAGTAGTTTTTAATTTCAATTTGATCCATTTCGATAGTGTTAAGTCCTTCCTTTTTGCACGAGTACATTTGGCGTTGTTAGGGAAAGAATTCGAGATTTAGACCTTTAAATTTGTCTAAACGTCGGAAGATCTCGTTGATGGGGGTTATCATTGTGATGGGTTGTGATTAGTTAACAGTAAAACGGATATGATTGTGGCTTAAGTCTGCGGCATTTTATCTAAAACTCCATTTACTAATTCCGCTTTTTTTGTGGCTGTTAAAGAATCCGCGGTAAGATCTTATAATTTTGATAATTAGAATGGCCAACGACCAAAGGCGATCTAAAATTGTATTTCAATAAATTTGGTATCACACTTGAGTATTTAAATAAACCAAGTAGAGTTTTTGAAATAATAGTGAGGATGATACATCGATTTTTGATAGAAGATGAGAGAGAAAGCTGTTTATTCTAATGCCCCTATTATGGTTTTCGCCTACGCGTCACTAGGCGACGGTGAGTCGCCGTATATATATTTTTGTATTATGATTCTCGCCGTGAGAGCGATGTGAGAGAGTGATGTGGAAAAAACGATCGCCTAAAATTTTTAGGTGATGAATGTAATGTAGTACGAATAAAGTTTTTGAAGGTTACAGGACAAACAAGAACAAATAACAAACAAAAATAATGCGGCGACACATACTCTCTCTCGCCAAAATAAAGGTGAGAACCATAATACTAAAATATTGCTCACACGAATCTAAGTATCACGGCGAAAGAGTGGTGAAGCGATGGTGAGGCGAGAACCATAATAGGGGCACTAATTAATGATTTTATTTACTCAGCCTGACCAATTATTTATTGTGCCTGACCAAATCCATCTTCTATTGCCGAATTAACTCTGCAAGTTGAGCGTTAAACAAGTTGAGTTAAAGCGAAGATGCTACATCGAATAATTAAATGTTGGTTTGCTAGATTGGCTAGCAACTTGTTTCGTTGCATGGTGAACTTAGAAGTTGTGTAATATTTTAACAAACATGTGAATGTGTAATTGGTCTTGAACAGTTCTTCAAGCGTACCAAACCTTTTAGGGTATTAACTAACTACAATTATCGCTATCGGTGTAGCAGCAGCTACACCAAATTTGAATTTCAATATAATCTAATAAACAAAATTAGTAAAATAAATGAAAATAAACATTTCATTAAACCCACGCATGCACAGAATTATAAATTAATCTTTTTTAACAAAATTTTTAAAAATTCCTGTCGTAGAACAAATATTGGAAAAGCTATCCAATTGTGACCAATTAGATCCAACTTTTGTGTTTACAAAATTTGATTGACAATTTTTTTCAGTTGTAATTTCTCTAACAGTGAATTTGAGCTCAAACGAGCTATTTTAAACATTGACATCAGTTGTGATTTTATAGTCCAGAAGATCAACAAAAACTGGATCGGATGGTTTGTATTCAATTGTACTAGAAAGGTGCAATAACAATTTGGTCAGGCCTTTTACGGCATTTTTTATAAAATCACTCTTCAAGATGCCTTCCAACCATATGGATGTAATCACTACAGATTTTACGAAGGCTTTCGATAGAATATACAGAACATCATTTTGTTTAAATTAAAACCTTGATTTCCCAACAAATGTCTTATTATGGGAAGAGTCTTATTTAAGGGATTAGTCCTTTCATCATCCGGCGCGTCCCTTTAACAATTAATTATGTAGATTCAATAATCAATAGTTCGTGAACAAATAAACGATTTTGCAATCAGTGTTATCAGGTGTTAAAATAAAAGAAATTTAAAATCGAGCATCATCTTATGCCTCCGTAGGCTTGATCGGTTTTCCTTTTGCGGGCCGTTTATGCAGCTTTGATCACAAATTTCAAATCATATTTACCTCAAACTTAGTTTTTCGGTTTACATCAACTTCGAAGCACTGACTAATTTTTGGTATTTCTGCAAACAGTTTTTTAGTCACTCACTTATCACATTCCTAACGTGAACCGGTCGCCCCTGTTACCTGAATGGTACCCAATGTTTTTTATTATTAACTATGAAACATAACACATAAAAGTAAAATTTCCACCTCAAATTCCAATTTTCAACCAAAATCTGTAAAAGCTTATGGAATAATTTTCCTTACTGTCATTTTAGATTGATTGGTGTTATGTCATAATTTTTCTTACGTAGCCCTACAAATATACCATACTTACAGATACACTTAGGTCTATTGATCGAACCGAAATAATTGGAGGATATCCAGAGTTTGCTTAACACAGTTTATTATCAAACACGCAGATCACTTTTCCTGGAGGAAACGGTAAACCCAAATTGATAATATTCATTTTATAGATCTTTTTATAGTTTTGTTTAAGCCTGCCCAAATGTCTATTGGGGTTGATAAAAATAGAATAATTTTGTTCATTCTAAATATTTTGCATTAATGAGCTATAATATACTTCTGAAACCAACCGTTTTTTTAATTGAAATAAAATGACGCAATTTTATAAACTCATCATGTTTCTAATAAAAATTTAATCATTAATATTTTTTTTTTTCGTCCACAGGTACATGTTTCGATTCGTATTATTATTTTCCTACATCATTCCGATCAGTTTACGTGTTAATCTCGATATGGGTAAAGCATTTTATTCATGGCAAATGCAAAATGATCCAGAAATTAGTGGAACCGTGGTACGATCAACAACGATACCCGAAGAATTAGGTCGTATATCATATTTACTGACCGATAAAACCGGTACGCTAACCCAAAATGAAATGGTTTTCAAGAAAATACATTTAGGTACAGTTGCATACGGTAACGATTCATTTGATGAAGTTGCATCAACTATACATTCGCTGAACATGACTCTGAATAGTTCAAATCAAGAATTTTCACCGGTCAAACCGTTAAATGTGTTTGGTACAAATCGTATGCGTCGTCCAGACGGTTGGCGTGTGTGGGAGGCGGTAAAAGCATTAGCGCTTTGTCATAATGTAACACCAGTCTATGAAGAAATGGACGACTCAGAAAATAACACGGACAGCAAGAAAAGTGGCGGTTCACCAACTCGTTCAGTTTCAATCGAAACATCGAAAGAGGAGAAACAGGAAGTCACGTATCAAGCAGCAAGTCCTGATGAAATTGCGCTCGTTAAATGGACAGAACAAGTTGGATTAGTATTGGTCGCTCGAGATTTAACATCAATTTCATTACAACTTCGAAATCCGCAAATTCGAAATTCTACTATTCGTAAATCGGGTACAGAAAACGCATCAATTAATACGACTGTTACCGATTTAAATTCACCATCATCGAGTGGTAGTACATCATCCTTAAATTCGGTTAACAATGGATTCATGCGATTCCAAATTCTTCAGGTGTTCCCGTTCACAAGCGAATTAAAACGAATGGGTGTTATTGTAAAAGATTTGAACACTGGTGAAATAACATTTTATCTGAAAGGTGCCGATGTTGCTATGGCTACGATAGTTCAATATAATGATTGGTTGAATGAAGAAAGTGGTAATATGGCACGAGAAGGTTTACGTACATTAGTTGTGGCTAAGAAGACCCTAACTTCCGAACAGTATAATGATTTTGAAACACGGTTTAATGCGGCCCGATTGAGTGTGACCGATCGAATTGCAAAAGTTTCCGCTGTTACCGAATCACTCGAACGCGAAATGGAGTTGCTGTGTTTGACCGGCGTAGAAGATCGACTTCAAGATCGTGTACGACCTACTTTGGAACTCTTGCGTAATGCCGGTATTCGAATATGGATGTTGACTGGTGATAAATTAGAGACAGCGACGTGTATCGCAAAGAGTTCACATTTAGTTGGCCGAAATCAAAGCCTTCATGTGCTTAAAAGCGTGTTGACCAGAACTGATGCTCACTTAGAGTTAAATCAATTTAGACGTAAACAAGATTGTGCTCTGGTTGTTTCAGGTGAGAGCCTAGAAGTATGTCTTCAATATTATCAAGATGAATTTATGGAGTTGGCTACCGCATCCCCGGCTGTAGTATGTTGTCGATGTTCACCAACCCAAAAAGCACAGGTTGTTTCACTTATTCAAAAGCATACGGGCAAAAGAACTTGTGCTGTTGGTGATGGTGGTAATGATGTTAGTATGATACAACAGAGTGATGCCGGTGTTGGTCTAGAAGGTCGAGAGGGACGACAGGCCTCTCTAGCTGGTGATTTTAGTGTTCCACAATTTTCACATTTAAGCAAACTATTATTAGTGCACGGACGACGATCGTATAAACGTTCCGCCGCCCTATCTCAATTCGTAATTCACCGCGGCCTAATTATTTCGGTGATGCAAACAATTTTTTCGGCTGTATTCTATATGTCGTCGGTTGCACTATATCCAGGCTTTTTGACCGTAGGCTACGCCACGCTTTACACAATGTTTCCAGTTTTCTCTCTAGTCTTAGATCAAGATATTAGCTCTAATATTGCACTTACTTATCCCGAACTCTATAAAGAACTCTCAAAGGGCCGGAGCTTAAGTTACAAAACATTTTTCATGTGGGTGTTGATAAGCATCTATCAAGGTGGTGTTATAATGTACGGTGCCCTAATTTTATTCGAAGACGAGTTTATTCATATTGTGGCTATTTCATTTTCGGCGTTAATTTTAACTGAATTAATTATGGTTGCACTAACAATTCGTACATGGCACCGATTAATGGTATTAGCTGAGGTATTCAGTTTAGCGCTCTATTTACTCAGTTTGGGCGTGCTCCATGAATATTTTGATGGCGAATTTATATGGTCATGGGATTTTGCATGGAAAGTATCAATTATAACTCTGGTGTCATGCCTACCTCTTTATATAATTAAATTTTTACGTAAGAAATTCTCACCGCCATCCTATTCAAAATTAACATAAATTTCTTTTGAAAGCCGTCTAACTGTATTTGTCTTTTTTTGAACATTCATATCTTAATTTATTTATTTTCTTATATGTGATTTATATAAAAAAAGAAAAATACAATAATTATTCGCTAATTAAATTATATATTAATAACTTTATTATTATTTTTTTTAAATAACATTATTTTAAATATACTTTACATAAAAGTGATAAGATTTAAACAAAACACTTTTTATTCTGTTATGTAGAAATTAATATTATTATTGTATTAATCGTGTTTTGAACAAAAAAACAAAAGTTTCCATTGCATTTATTAATCTTGAGACGTTTAATAAAACACCTTTTAGTTTAATCAAAATTTGAAATAAGAAATGCACATCTCACAACACACAATAAAAGTATTTCCAACAAACAGAAGTAATTGAATTAAAATTAAATAAATGTTTTAATTTATAATGAAATTGAATTTTTATTTTTCCAACAAATTCGCCTAAATCTATGCTGCAAATTGTAAGTAGGTACTTAAATTAGGTTTGTCGTTTACGATTGCATTACATTGAAATCTTTCGATTGGCTATAAAAATTTTAATAAAAAAAATCGAAATAGTTTGGGAAATCTTTTCATATCGTCGCGAAAATCCTTTATTTTATTACTATAACTTTTATGTGTTGAATAAAACTATTCTTATATGTAGCAGTATGCATAAATGGTATATATCCCAATACATACATTGATCCTAAATTTCCCAGAGAAAGCCCGAAGCGAAAGCAGAAGAAATCAAAAATCCTTTACGAAAGTAGTGAAAAGACATTCGTAATATCCAAAAAAATTAAAGACTAATATAATTAAAAATTCTAACGGCTTTTGCTGAGGTATTCCTTTATTATATTTAACAAATTCGAGTCCTCAATCAAAATGTCTAGGTTTATCTTAACAATTTTCGAAACTTAATAATTATTTCTGGGGATTGGCCAACAACCTAACTCCCTAATTAAATTTTCAACATTTTCAAAAACCTTAGAAGGTACACAGTAAAAATTCGAAGATAATAGCCAAAATCCGTTCGAAAGTAAAGGCAATTTTCTTTTCCGGCCCGCAAGGATTATATTTATAAGGGAATTAGGACCAAATAACCTGTGCAGCCAAATACTGATAAACGACAGAGTTTCATATTAGTGGGAGCCTTTTCAATATTTACTGAGCTACCAGTTATATCAAAAATATTTAAAAAACTACTGCTCAAATCTATATTACAAGAATGATGTTTAATTCCACCACACCAATTTGGATTTAAAGAAAACCAATCTATCGTTGTTGACTAAGTTGAACGAATAACGGACGTTATCGAAGATCCAGATATACTCGAGTAAGGTATCATGCGGGCTTGAATTTAAACTGCATCGATACCATAGCGATTTGATTAAATTCTTAAAATCCTACATACCCTTTCGAACCAAATATAAAAATTAGTATTTTGAATTAAAAAGGAATAACACCTTACTTGGGCCTAATCTGCCTATCCTATATACGAGAAATTAGTAGCAATTTAACAGTTTAGCCTAGGACAGAACCGAATATTCGCGAACAATCTGGAATCTTCAGTGCGGTATACGTGTGCGATAAACACAATGGATGAGTCTTAAGTTAGTCCTTGGAGAGTCTTAGTTAAGACGAGGTACGCGATAGTTTAAAAGCGAAATTGAATGGTGTGATAAATTGTTAGTGGTGTTTGAAGTTAAAGTGTGATTAAAAGTAGTTGTAAATGGTGTAAAGTGAATTAATAAATATGTGTGGAAATCGTTGTTGTTGTGTTTTAGGGTTGGTGAATATTAGCGGGAAAATTATTAGCGGGATATTCCTGGCATTTTTGGGAATATTCCAGTAGTGGTGTACAGTGGTATTCTGAAATATTCTGGAAGTGCTGTAAATTACGAGTGTTTAATACTGTATCTGTATTCTTCGATTTGTTTCCACCGTTATAGTTTTCATGGATCTTTTGTAGACTGTATTCGTGATTTTCGTTAATTGCCACCGGGTAATAATTGATGGATTTTGTAATTTCGGTGTTATTGTTATAATCTATTCACTTAAATGTATTGAGAAAAATAAAGCACTGCATTGAATATTGAGGAAATGAATCTCAAATGAAACTATTTGTAAAGGATTATTTTAATTTCTTAACACATTTTTATATTATTAAATATTTTTTATAACACCCGATATTCTTTACCATGTATGTATACATAGATCTCGAATACACCACACTTGATTTCTAAAGCGAAAATTAAACTTACCGGGCTTTTGGTAAAACTGCCTCGTATAATCGAAAACCATTATTTCCGCTTAAATTTCCCAAAACCAACAATGTCAACGCTTGTTGATTGGAAAATTAATCTTTAAATTTATTTAAAGCCTAATTTTTTGACGTTTTTTGTAAATGCTAAACTTGTCAATATCATTGCAAAAATTGAAATAGCTCCCATTATGAAGTTTCCACTTCTGATTCTAATTAATGGAAAATGTTTATTATTTTGGCTTCTTATAATTCAGCTGCAGAAATATCACTAAATTTATATCCTTAAATAAACACAAAAATCCTAATATTAAAACTGAAATTTCTCGGAAAGCAAGAAAAAAAAATTGAGAGTCAAGATTTCATGATCCCAATCCCTATAATTTCCATGATCAAGTTACAATTTTCGGGCATAGATAATAATCGGCCCTATAGGCCATATATTTAATTAATTTTGAATTCGGAGAAGACAAATTTACAAATTTTAATACAGCGGTTTTAACAACAGGTATTCGTGGGTTAATGTCATATAAGAGGTGATATTCCCTTTCGAGCTGATTTATGATATGTCACAATAAATATTCTATAGTGTTAATCGCTCGTGTTAATCAAAAGTGGGTTCGAAGTGTGCATTACATTTCTACTGGGTACTTAGGTTTTAACTTAGCATCGAATAAAATGATTGCAGTGGTAGACTGGACCAGTAAACAGAAAGATGCCGTTTAATTCATCCTATATCGAGCAAATAGACCTAAGGAAGTTGTAAAGGTTTAAGTACCGTGGGGTTAAAATGGGGGTTGTGAATTTTTCTACTTTTTGTGGTAGAAATATTTTGAGTAAATGGCCTCTTGTTTTCTATATTGATTGATTGATTGATTGATTTTGAATGTACGACCAAGTTCTTAGGCTTGAGTTCCCGGATGACGCCGGGTCCACCGTACACCCTTTTTTACACATAACAAAACCGAAGGATTGGATAGGTTAGTTAAGTGGGACAGAATCGGCCCGGTTACAGACACCTAGGTATAGCCGATAGTTAGTAACACAAAGACAACACAATTCTAATCTACTAGATGAAGGATAAAGGCTTAATAGGTTAATGGATAACGATGGTATTGGTCTTCAACAATTGCTTCTTTAAAACGGCAACCTAAGAAAAAATATTATTATTTCACATGCATCTGGAATTTTCCTGAAATTTAATTCTATTAACACTTTTCGGCTTCCTAACCAAAATTGGTTGACTCGACCCGTTACAGACACCTATGTAAAGTCGTTAGTAATAAAATGACAACACAATTCTAAACTACACAATCAGCAATTACAATGAAGCATTAATTCACAAGCATCTATAAATTTCCTGAAATTTAATTCAAAATTCATATTTTCCGGCTTCCTAAATAATTGAAACATTTATTAATTCAGTCATTCTGCAACTCCGCAACTTACAGTAGAATTTCCTGAAACCACAGTTATTTGAACTTTAATCAAAATAACTTTAAAAAAAACAGATTAACTAGATTAACTACCGGATTGCAATTCAAATATCTCTTAAAATATCCATCCATAGAATTCGCAAAAATTTCGTATGTTTACTAAAAAATTTTTATAAAACTGATGAATTTTTCCCGACGCCCATCCTTTTTCACAAGGAAACAAATAGTTTTATCACTACTTTTGCACTAGTTCTGGAACTTCTTCTACGTTTGCTGGGGATATATCACATACAATTAATCTCAGACATGACACATGCGACTCGTCTATGACTTGTCACCTCGTATTAGACTTGTCATAAACGATTCATCTCAGACTGGTAACAAACGAAAATTAGTAATTAGTGTGTCGTCAATGGCTTTCCTGCTGGAAGGTAATATTTAAGTAAAGGCAACTAGATAAAATTTGAAAAAATTATTCTAAAATGAATGATAAATAAGTTTATTTTATAATTTTTATAATTAAATATAAATCGTACCAGTATCTTAAAAGAGGGATAATATGTACTCGTATATTAAATATATTTGAATGAGATTTCCTGAGAACCGAATAATTTTAATATAATAGCTCAGCACTGTACATGTAGATTAATATTTAGGGTTGATTTGAAATTGGGAATTAATAATTATAATTCTTGTACTAAAACAGTCAAGATTGGCAACGTTGCATTTTATGACAAACATCCAGTCGTTGGTGTATTGAAGTATACAAACCTTCTCTCTCTTTTGAATAATTATATTAATTATATCAAATATTTCTAGCTTTTCAGTTACATAGATATAACGAAGTTGCCGATAAACAATTCTTTATGTTAAGATTGTTAAAATCCCAAATCCAATGCAAATAATATTTCTTTTTATAAAGCAAAAATATCGCTAATAAGCTGTGAGAAAATACTAGTAACCCATTGAGTGTCACAAAAAGACAATTTTGCGGAAAATAATAGGGTTCGTTACCAACTCCAACATAGTTGCAATTAATCTTGCAAAAATGATGGATTATGAAGGAAATACAATATAGAAAACAGCTAATCATAAATTACCTACACTATATTCTCAATGCACAGAAGAAATACGGAAACGGAAAATTCTATCGCTAATCAAACCAAAATAAAAATATAACAATTTATTACACAAACGCTGAATAATAGGATGAAGGAACATCACCAAAATAGCTCTCTCCGAAAATCTCCGAAATCAAAGCGTGGAAGAAACCACCTCTACAAACAATCGTAGTAAAATGTACCAAGAGAATTATGCAATGTCCATCCAGGAGCTAAAATTACCTCGAAACGATCCCAACAGACGGCATGAACCTTCCCACCATGAAACCACTACCATCAACCAAGCGACCTCCTGCCAACACCACCATTCAACAAAAACCACGCTTCACAAAGCCGTGACGAATCCATGACAGATCACAAACGAACCATGGCAACCCTACAGCCCAAAAACTTCAGCGTACGACCGATCATACCAAAACTCCCAAAATGATTCAGCCCCCGCCAAATCGACGGCAAACTCCAACAAAAACACCCGAAGCATTCAGCAAAGAAACCAATTTGGACATACAAATCCAACATTCAGGCAATAATTCAATACAAAACTGCAAATCCGCCCTCATACACTAACAAATGAGAACTACCTCAAGTCCTAAACAAAACAACTCAAAACAGTCAAAAATACCTTATAAATACAGGTAACGACAGAACACATATGAACACAACTCTCCGCAAGTTGAGAAACACAACGTTCAACGAACAACCACCACAAACCGCAGACACCGAGCCATTACTCACCATGAACGAAACCCATTCAAATCACTCCAAATATCAAAAATGATTCACTGCAATACAGCTGCAGCACATCCTCGCCGCACATCCTGTGTAAACCAATCACACACATACACCACTCGTCAAAATCTAATCCAGTTTTCGCACCACAGAGAAAAAGTATAACCCCCTCCCAATCGCCAAAAATATACATTCCTTTAAATGTACAATATTCATTTTGCGCGATCTCGACCTGCGACAACATCCACCCCTTGCCGATGACGCCAACCCAGGTCGACAAGGAGAGGTCAACGTCAGCCGCCTCTCCACAACGACGGCAAAAAATCTCACAAAAGTCTAAATTATTCTACATATAACAAATCAACAAATTATGAACAATTAAAGTCTAATCGACTTTCCCAATTCACAAATTGAATCATCCACATTCAAGAACATTTAGTGCAAATCCAAAGAAATTCGCCCATTTAGACAACGTAATACGAAGTCTTAGTGTAATCCACTACAAAAATATAAATACAACCATGAGAGAGCAGAGAATATTATACGATCATTTTGTTTATATTGTGCGCATCCCATATACCATATTTTCACTTATATGTATATCCTTAAATAAAAAAATTAAAAGAAATAAGGATTTCAGTACAACATGCAATAAAGACTTGATATCCAAATTTTAAATTAGCTTTTTGGTCGTGATTTGTTCAACTTTTCCAAGAAAATACCATCTACTCATATAACGAAATTCAACAAAATCACTGTGTACATAAAAAACTATAAACAATACGTATGCGAGAGAAAAAACAAAATTATAAAAATTAGAGACCACGACAGAATTTTTCATAGAAACAGATTACATAGAATGAATGCTAGCAACTGCTGTCATCACAAACTGTTTCATACCACAACAACACAAATAACTCATCCATACGATTCATTGATTATTATGTAATAAAATATAATGTATAATGTAAAATAAAGTAATAAAAATAACACTTATCTTAAGCATCCTTTGTAATCAAAACAGTCCTACATATTGAATATTAACATACAATGCGTACGATGCATTCAAACAACGGTGTCGAAAAACATATAAACGAAATTGTTATATACATATCCTACACCATTGCAAGCGCACCGCACACAAATTAATATATTAACACAATACGTATAACTTTTCACTTTACTTATTACTTCTTTACACACAAATTATTAGTAATATTATTATTTATTTATTTCATAAGACATATATTAATAAATAATATTATGATTAATATTATAATTAATCAATTATTAACACATATTTAAACTATTTATTTATTTATTTAAAGGAGAGACAAAAATCACGTCTTTCCTTTACGACGTTCAATCGCCGACCATCCAAATGGCCTCTTGTTTTCTATATGACTAAAAAGTCGTAAACATTGTATGAATGCCATTAAAAATAATATTTTGTGCGAAAAGCCGTAAAAAATCTTAAATGATTATAATATTTCGAACTCAAGTGATTCCGCCAATTCAACTTGAACCGTCTGCTGGCTTTGTATGGTACTCTAACATTGAAAGCCAATTCTCCCTCAATGGGACCATCCCGCATGAAGGTATTTCAGATGACATAATATAAACCTGACCCCATCCCAAATGCTTGTTCTCTGCAATTTCGATATTTTATCGGCAACTTTAATATCACCAAATATTGATCGTATAATCTTTTTCCCAAATCTAGAAATTAGCCTGTTAAAGTTATTCTACCAGTAAAAGGTTGGTCCCGAAAATATTTATTTGTAAAAACTTTCGTTTTGTTTTTATTTATTCTGGAACCAAGTAAACTCGCAATTTGATTCGGTATGGTACAAAACTTGCCGTGATATCCTTTGATTTTCGGCCAAAAAGCATGATATTATCTGCATATTCAAAATTTTGGCTTGACTTAGTGAATATGCAGTTCGAGGTTGTTATAAGAAGGGTTTATTATGTACGAGCGCGGGATTAAACAGACACGAATGTATCTCCCTCTCGAACACCTGATATTAGCTGGAAGGAGTCAAGAATCCATCTTCAATTACAATTTCCAAAAGAGATCCTAATGCTGAAAGTTTACTTACAGTTCCTCTGATATCCCAAATAGAGCTGATGTATGTTCATATTTTCTCGCAACAAAATCATTTTGTTCCAAAATCATTCTCATTGTAAAGCATTGGTAATTTCCACAACTCCGAAGGACGCCTATCGTGATTCGTGAGCAGCCGATAGATAATTGCGGTAACGATTAGATCACACAAGTTAGATTACATGGGGTTAATTCGTGTTCCTTGAAAATGTAGAAAGGAAAAGTTTGTTTTTTAAATAATTCAAACTACGAACTACCCTTTAGCACACTGCTTCGATTTGCTCTCGGAGCATTGGTGGAACTGGTGGTCGAAACACTCATTATTAGTTCTCGCTGGTTTATGTCCGATTTTGGTTTATGCTGCGTTAATTACGACTGACTGTAGAACTTCCCACTGTCCACTGGTTATTAAAACTTGTGTCTTTATCATTTTGTATAAACCATTCTTTTAAAACATGGATGACAAAGAGCAAGGTTTTGTATGCGCTTGGCTGTTGAATGTTGATGGCAATTTGCACTTGCATATATTTAAAAACAACAAGCAATGATCGCTACCGTTATCTCTCTATAAGTTGCAATTTGGCACCTCTGACCTACTATAGCGTGTCACTTCCAAATTCTTAACGTAATCTAACGTGATTTTCTGTTTTCATCATTTGCCCAATATGGAGATGGTTATTTCATTTGTGGACTCGTTTGTGAAGAATAAATGTACTTGTATTAACTAAATTATACATCAAGCGCATCCGCGGCTCGAAAGACTTTTACTCATACCAGTCTTAGGATTAAAATCACGTGTGATGATCATAAGATCACCGTGAGGGATATTAATAACGTCCTTCAACCAAAATAGAATAAATTTCTAACATGATCCGTCTTGTTTTTGTTCCTGGTGACTTTATCACTCTTGTTGCTGGCTTTAATCATACAAATCCGCATATTTATTGGCCGGAGATCGTACATGCCGCCATACGCTTTTGTGTATAAGAAAACTGACACCAAATTCTTCTCCATTTTGATGGCAGCTTTAATAGAGGGTATACCCGTTTGTGGTATCGTGGATCTCATTTATTGACCATTCAAGCTGTAGTTATGTGCCTAGTTCAAGTCCCACACGTGACCAGTTATAAAGCACCTGCTTAAATTTATTCTATTTTCGAAGTCGTTGTTGCGATGAATCCGATGAAATAATTCGAGGCATTTGTGTATACGGTTCAGAACATGTTGAGGCCATCATTCCTACTTAAAACACGGTTATACATCGACCCGCTTGACCCGCTTGACCCGCTTGACGCTTCAGCCGCCTCCCTTGAACAGTTAAACTAATCTAAAATAAAAGATAAATTAGTTATAAAAATAATGACAAATCAATTAAACAAACAGACAATTGAATTGTATAGACGTAGTCTGTTCGAAGAACTTAGTGCATTTTAACCTATTTTTTTGTACTGGAATTCTACTAAACTAGGCAAGGAAAATTGTACTTGAAACAGTATGCGAAAATAATTTGGTTGCCAGTATCACATTTTCCGTAGACACATTTAAGTCAGATTTCCCGTTTGTTTTTGGAAAATTGTTTTTCTAAATCTCGTTAAGGATGTCCGATTGAGGATGACCGAAAGATTGTGAGAGTCAAGGAACTGGTGAGACTTATGGAACCAGATAATCCTGAAGTTCCAGTGCAGCTTTTGAAATAGCGGTGTTGGTCACTGTGGAGATGGATGGGTGGCTATAACTCGCGGAGTATAATGGCGGAGTGGCTTGTGTGCGGCATAGTGTGGCCGAGAGTAAATGGTTGTGCATTGTTGCTGCGACGATCATGTGAAAACAAACTACTGAATGATATAAAATTTATTTTTGTTAAAATAAATTTATTCGTTTTGCTTTGTTTGTATTCGTCGTGTCGCTCTTTTGTTTTTGTTTGGAAGAGCTATAACTTCCCAGTATGCAATTTTTACAATGTGTGGAAAAACAGCTCCAATTCCACACTGAATTCCGTACTACAAATTATCAAAGACACAAAAAACCCGATTGTGAGTAAAAATAATTTTCTTTCTTTTTCTGAATTGGAATTTTTTTTATGTTTTATTAGATTTGTTTTGTATCGTTAGATTCGTGTGGCACGTCGACGAATCAACATGTATGCAGTTCCGATTTTTTTTTTATTTATAAAACTTGTTTGTTTTAGTTTCGAAATGTGTTTATTTAAAATGTTTTTTTAAGTATTAAAGTAAAATTTATTAATTGTAAGTATTTTCTAATTATAATCGTGTTTCGCCATCATCGCGATCAACAACATTGGACTAAACAGGTAATAAAATTGAATTTCGATCATCATGTAGAAATTTACGATGACGCATAATTTTGGTACTGATGGTTTTCATGTGTTTATTTTTTTAATATGGATGCCGAGTGAGCTACGTATACACATTCGCGGGATTTATTAAAATTAAATTAGGAAATTATAATGTGTATTTTATATTAAAAATTAAAACAAAAAATTCTTTAATTTCAAAATAAAACCACAACGTGAAAAGTACTACGAAAAACTGGTCTAGTATAGCATGCCGAGAAGTGTGTGCAATTAGTATGGAAAAATATGTGGAATAAACCCGAACTTCTGACGAAATTCCGACGAGGCTCAATAGCTTGTATTCAAAATAAACACTAAATTGGTGAAACCAATTTATTACTGTCTTATCTACTCAAAAACATTAAAAAACTTGAAACAGACAATGAGGGGAATAAAATAAAAGGTAAAATTTATCGGATATACCCGAACTATAATTGCGTGTACCTGGGAGCAGCTAGAGAACTTTTAAATGTGTATTGAAAAAAGTAGTTTCACCAAAACGCATATATAGCGACAACCGGTTTCTAGAGAAATTTTTTGTCTCATGTTTCCACACTAGTATTGAGCACAACCCATAATAACATCAAAAACGGTGCATTGAGTGTCTGCTATGATTGTGTTTGTTTCCTAGATTGTTTTTAATTTTCCATAGCACTGACATTTACACTTACTGCAGTACACTTACACGTGTTGTGTTCAATACTAGTGTGGAAAGCCCCATGCTCGTCGTGTTGTTTCCGTCTTGCGGGTATATGTGCATCTGTTGATACATTTACTCTGTTTGCACGTACAAAGCAATACGTGATGAGTTTGTGAAATGTGCGGCTATAACATTTTGATTGCAATATTCTCATCGCTACAAATTCAAGAGTACCCAATTCTTGTACAGGTACCCATTTCTTGAACAATTCGAAGTATTATGTTAGGTTTTTGTGAGTGTGGGTTGTTGCAATAAATTCAGCGGTGCCAATATCTTGTACAGGAAGGCAATTCGTTGTTGAATGATCGATTATTGTGCGTATGGGTTGTTGTAATAGATTCAGGGGTACCTATTTCTTGTAGAGGAACGTAATTCGATACATTATGATCGATTTTTACGAATATGGGTTGTTGTAATAAATTAATGGGTATTCATTTCTTGTACATAATGGGCTGATTCATCAAATTTGAGGGTGGGCACGGCTCATAAAGTTCATAATTCGAAACTGTACCAGAGTGAGATATAACACCAACATATTTTAATATTATCTTTTACATTGTATCTTTCTTATACACAATATAAGAAAGAAGATAATAAGATATAGCTAACGTATATGTATAGAGTACGCTAAAACATAATAGATAATAGGGGTGCATCACATCATATATATTTATATCTCATGTAGTAAGGCATAATCCAACAAATTCAATTTTTGTTTGTTATGCTTTATGTATAATTCGCTAAGTCAGTGCGCGTTTTTGGTGTACAAGAAGTCAAATGAATTTTACCAAATCATACTTACCTGGTGTAGAGCTTACCATGATCCACAAGGTGGTTGCTCCAGAGCGAGGCCCTTCCATTGCACTTCGGCGGGGTTGACCTTTGCGATTATTCCTAATGTGAATAACTCGTGCACAAAATTTTTGGTAGCCGGGACTGCGTACGCGCGGTCCCGATTTAATTCAAAGAAATATAAATTATTATAGTTGTTAATGCCACGACCAACGAACACTTTTAAGACAAGAGCTTAACTCTTAAGTTACATGCTGTTTGTATCATTTCGGCTAGTGCTTCAGTCACCAAAATTGTATATGCTTCTCGTCACAAATAACAACTGACCTATAAAATTTTGGTGGTCGTATCGCTCTCCTACGTGGTCAAACGCAACTTAAGCTCTTAAGTTATCGCTGGTTGAGGCTTGAGTCTTGTAGAGATGTAGCTTCTAGCTTGTATTGTAATTTATAACTGTACTTACTTCACTTGAATAGTATTGTAGTAATAAGAATCGAATCGCTCACGCTTCCTTCAACAACTTCAAGCGAGAATCAAAAGGGCAAGAAACAAGAATATTACTTTGCTATGATTTAATGAATATGAAATTCAATGTGGTGGAGAACTTTTTCGATTTTCCAGAAATCTATCTGGATTGCTGATTGCTTCAAAAGCGCTATTCTAGAATCTAGTTCTAGATACTAAGACCGGTCCTTATGATGAGTGATACTGCACCACAAAAAACTTATTTAGTAGGTTAAGTATGCTCAAGCGCATTTATTACTTTACTATCTCTTTCACTAAAAAAAATGACGTCATTCGATGCTCGAATTTATTTTTCTAAGCATCATTTCATAGAACCAATTCGAATTGTTTTGCGTTGATGGTTTTTTGTGTGGAAATTTAAATAAAACAGTATTTTTAAAATGATTTATAAAAATAATAGTGTAAAAAGTAAGGTGGTTAATATAAAATAATTAGTATTGTTCAGTTTTCGGTTGTAAAAGGAACAATCATAAAAATGAAGCACAATAATAGATAGCGTTGCTACGAAAATACGTTTTCTCGATTTCCAACCATTAAAGGCGGCTGACGCGCTCATGGCGCAATCTGGTGGTTCAATTTTCGATCACTCTTCGCAGCAATTGCGGCCGTATATTGCTAATAGCTGGCCGAATGTTGTGTTCCAAGTATTCAATCGTCTCTGGTTTGTCGGCAGAGACAAGTGACTTCACATATCCCCAAAGAAAATCTAATGGAGTTAGATCACACGATCTCGGTGGCAAATTAACAGGATCATTACGTTATAGAAATTAGTCTTTCAGCAAATGTTTCTTTCAGTAAATTAATTCTATCCCGCGCTGTGTGGGATCTGGCACCGTTCTGTTGGAACTACATAGCAGCAAGATATATATCAGCTATTGGGGTATAAAAAAGTTCAAAGTAACATTCCGCCTATCATCGTTTTTAAAGACATATGGACCAATGATTCCGCCGGCCGACAATTCTGTTTATTAACGTATCCATTCAACCAAAAGTGAGCTTCATCGCTGAACAAAATTTTGTTTGGAAAATCAACATCAATATCAATTTGTGCTTCAGCCTATTGGCCGAATTGGTGGCGTGTGCGATGGTCGGATGGCTTTAATTCCTACGAGTACAGATGTTGAATTTTGTAATCACGTTAACCAAGGTCCTTAGATAAAAACTTCTATAAAGTAGATGGATACATCTCCAGTTGCTGAGAACGACGTCGAATTGGTTGATTTGGGTCGTCCTCAATGCTACGTTGTACAGTGTCTATCGCTTGTTCGGTACGCACTTTTTGACGTGGTGCAAAAACGATCCATAATTAACCGAATTACCCGCTCTAATGGACGATTGTGATGACCGTAAAATGGTCGTAATGCACGATGAGTTTGGCGAACAGAACCATTATTTTGATAGAAAAAAATTCAAGAAATTGCAAGCGTTGCTCTGGCGTCAGTCTATATTCATTATGAAATGGTAAATCAAACTAATCGTAAAGCGAATGTCAGCTGTCAAATAGGTTGTCAAGCAAAACATGGCAACACTGTTTAAAGATGTTAACCTCTAAAAAAACACCCTTTACCTCTACGATGGAAAATAAAATGTTAACGAAAAAGAATGACGTCGCACTAACATTGAATTTACGAACATCAGAAATAAATATTAATGTACCATGTAGCAGTCGTCAGTTGCGGGCTGTGGGTAAAAGCAAGAGAACAAAGACTATAGACAAGTTAATGTAAGCATAAAATCTTAGATTTAAGCAAATCGAGTAGAGATGAAAATGTGAATCCAAATGTGCCTATCCCAGCAATTACAACAGATGAACCTGAATGCCAGAATAAGTAATATTCTAATTCCAGAAAATTTGGATAAAACCCAACTAATTTAAAGCTCCAGAAAAAAATGAAACACTACTATTAGAGACGAAAGGAATGATCGAACGAATTTAATCAATAAATTCGAATCAATTGGTTACAACGTTCTAGCCTTAGTAACTGATATGGGTGGCAGAAATCGAAGTCTTTCACGGCAGTTAGACATTACGGTAAACAAACCATATTTTATGAATTCAGTGACCAGGAAAAACTGTTTGTGTTTGCAGATGTTCCGCATCTCAGCACTAATAAGTAATCATTTCATCGATTCCAGTTTTATTATTGATGGCAAACATTTTAGCAAATAACCTCTTGTTGAGCTGCTAGAAAAAACGTAGATATATGGCTAAATATCTTACAGTGAAAAATGCTGGTCGCCAAAAAGTAAAATTTGCTACTTAACTTTTTTCAAATACCTTGTCATGGGCCATATTGAGAATGCAGTTTGGGCATATGCGAAAACAGCAATTGGGATAAATGTGTCGATTTATTGAAAAAGGTACTCGTATGGTATGTTTAAATAATAATTTAATGTTAATACAAAAAACAGAAAATTTTACCGACACAAGGCACAGATTGGAAGCATACGGTTTAGCATGCACAAGATGAAATATTAAATAATTTCAAGTATTTAACAAACAAAATGCGAGTGGAAGGAGCCAAACATATATATGGGTGTTATTTTCAGCACTAATGCTCTACCTTTACTATTTCACTAACTCCAAGTCGAATATGGATTAGTTAACTTCTATTGACTAAACCAGGATATTTTGGAGTTGTTTTTTGGAATTATGAGATCAACGGGAGGAATTCATGATCATCCAACTATAGGGTTGGGTATTTCCCGAGAAATATCGAGTATATCGAGATTCGGGATTTCCCGAATTGATGAAGAGTTCAATTCTCGAGATTCGGGATTTCTCGAGATTCAACATTCGGGATTTCCCGAGAAATCGAGAAAATTAAAAAAACAAAAAATAAGAACGTAAAATATTCTAAACCACTGTAAAAACAAATAAATAAAAAATTTACAAAATAAAAGTTACAATTCAATTAAGTATCACACACAATTCAAACATTATTTAATAAAATGAAATTTTAAAAAACACAAATTGTCAATGGCCGCATCTGACAATCGCGAACGCGTTTGTGACACAAAATTCCCCAATATCGAAAAATTGCGCTCGTTTCGAGTCGACGTTGGCTTTATTGTATTTAATGCCCCGATCAGTCTTTGAACGTTTTGTGTTTTCTGCCCAGTTTTTGCATACACATTTAGCTCATTCTTAAACGTCGGAAAAAGTTCGTTCGCTGCATGGCGTTCAATGCTTGCGTTTGGTTTTTCGCATTGCTGTAAATATTTTTGAGGTTGTTTTGCCATGTCATCATCTTCAAAATCAGAAACTGCTTGGCTCTCTGGAATATTTGAAGGGAAAAGACGAACCAGGTACGCCTTGGCTTCTTTAATTAGTTCTGTTTTGGAACATGGATGGAAGAATGTCGACTTCTCACTCTCACGACAGCTGTTTACCGGATCGTTCAAATATACATAACAAACGAATAGAATCCGCTGCAAGTAAATTCACATTTTGTCGGCTGAGAGCGTCACTTCACCAGCAACCCGTATAGGTTTTAGAGCATTAATGATATTTTCACAATGCTTTTCTTCTGCGGCCGTAGTGGCCATAAACGATAATAATTGAGAGTATCGAGGCCTTTAAGAACGTGCTTGCTAATGCGAAGGTATCTGGTTAGCATCAATTCAAAACTATTTCAAGGTGTCTTGCAATCCAATATCAAATAAAGCTCTTTCTTTTCGACTTCTTTAACATAATTCTGAAAGATAGAATTTTGTACAGGCGAGGTCTTGAATTTCAAATTAATTTTGAGGACTTTGGTTATGATTTCAAATGTAGATTTAATAGTCATCGTTTTATCAGAAACATATATGATATCATCGTCTGCGCCATCAGAATCGTTTGAACAACTATTTTGTGTCAGCCAAATGTTTCTCGTATAAAAATTGTATCAGCTCTTGAAGCAGATAAAAAGTTTGACATTTTTATTCACCTTAATTTCTAACTTTTTATGCAGTATTTAAACCAATTGAAACTACACTCTTAAAAACAAAATTTATTCAAAATTTCTCGAGAAAAAAAAATGGATTTCTCGAGATTAGGGATTTCCCGGAAAACAAAAATTCAAATTCTCGGATTTCTCGAGAATTCCCGTCGTTAAATTCCCGAAGCCCAACCCTACATCCAACACAACAATTGTATTGCAATTCGCCATCAACAAATGTCTGATTCCATTGCTGTAAAAGAATCGGAAGAAACATATTCACCATTTTCATCAAATTTGGAATACGATGGTTTGGAACATTTGGTCGGCTTTATCGCGTTTAAGTTTAGGCACGTAAACTTGGGGTTTCCAGCAGGAAAAAAGACTGAAACAACATGTACAAGGACAGATCATGTATCGGAAGAGGACTTATAAGCCGAAAGACCCATTTCTAAATGAAATAAAGAAACTAAATATAATTTTTAATTCTTCAATGGGGATGGAATTAAAGCAGGGAAAAATTATATGACAAATTTTAGTTAATAATTCGGAAAACGTAGACGAAGAAGTAAAACTTTAATTTTTAAATGCAAAATGTATTTTAAAATGTGTCTTTTAAATAAATCCATATTAGAAACCAGCACTACAAATAAAAATAAAAACCTAAAGAAAATTGAAGCATGACGAAGTGTTCCTCATGATTTCTTTTCATCACCAGTGACTATGCGATGCAAAAAACCATTTCGTTTATGTCTGGCGAGCAGCATTTTACATGAAAACATCGGCGTTCAGCATCTCTCGGCTTCAGTTTATATGAAACCAAATTTCATTGCTTTTGACTCATTCCCAGTGATTTTAACCTTTGAGTCAACACGAGCAGCAAACAACTTCTCATACACACGACATACCCGGGTATTTCGTTAATTTAGCTATACATTTAGTATGGAAAGTATCAAATTAACGATAAATTTGAGCTAAACATAGGTGCATTTAATAAACTCCTGACAATGTTCCGCACATACTGGTTTCAGACAATAGAGACATGCCTTTCATATAAAGCAATTCCCTTTATGTTTCAGGCGACCTGTTTTATATTTTTATCTTCTGAAAGGAATGGAAAGTATCAAATTAACGATAAATTTGAGCTAAACATAGGTGCATTTAATAAACTCCTGACAATGTTCCGCACATACTGGTTTCAGACAATAGAGACATGCCTTTCATATAAAGCAATTCCCTTTATGTTTCAGGCGACCTGTTTTATATTTTTATCTTCTGATGGTAATGGCAGACTAGAACCAGAAGGTGGTGATTGAAATGATTAAGATGCCTCTCCTATGTTCCATTGATTCCAATCTGTTTCGCGTGCTAAAGTTTCGATATATAAATGGCGTTGCTGCTCATTTTTCAATTGATGGCATTACAAGCGCTTTGTTTAACTCCTGCAAATTTTTTATCCTAGAAAAAGTTGGTTTTGACAACTCAGGGTTGTTAATAGAATAAATTATAACGGTAGCTAACGCAGCGACATCCAACATGTTGTCCTTTCGTTACATTATCATAATTTATAATAATTTATAATTGACACCATTTACATCTTTGTCATAATGAAGCGTGGATAAGAGAATCACAGCCTTTATTTTAGGTACGTAAGAGCACATTTTGTAGTTAGTACATCACGTTGTCTTGAGGCCTGCAATTTAGTTGGAATGTATTTATTTTTCCTGAGTGTACCCACACCAGCTAAATTTCATCGCATGAGGCGTTGTGTCAGCGGTAAAGACTTAGAAAGTTATCGATTGTAAGTATACGACCACTGTTTATAGATGGTTCCATCAACTGAGTTACAACTTTCCACCTTGATTAACCTCTCGCGATTCATTGGATAGTTTACTAGTATATATAGATTAACCTGTAATGGATGGGCAGTTTTGCATCGCATATCCACCAGACTTTTATCCCATATTTGGCGGGTTTCGAAGGAATATCCTGAGTAAATTTAGTCCTGCTTCTGTATGGATATAATTGCTCGTCGATCGTTACTCCATCGTATGGTATAAAATCTTTACGGAGATGAGCGTTTAGCATTACCAATAAATCTACCAATTAGGTGCTGCTTTATCTTTCTCCAAGCGAGCTACGCGAGTATTTTCATTGTCATAGCGAATGAGCTGTGTTATACACCAAAATCTATGAAGACCCATGCTGACCCTGTATAAAGGATTTGAAAATGTTTTCCACAGATCAGTAGTATATTCGTAGTTCGATCTAGATACGCCTGCAGTTATTAGTATAGTCCAAGGAATGCATCGAACTTTTCTTCATTTATAGGTTTCCTATTTCCTTTCCACGTTTCATAGCTGCACTGTGCCTTGCGATTTGTTTCCCTTATTATGAATGTTATACATTTCAGTTGTGAGAAAACACTTAAATGTGTGAAGCAATGTGAGGTTGATTGTTGATCTATGTCGTCTACCGTGCTTCTTCATAACATTATGTGGACTGCGTTCACATTTTCAAGTTCCTTGTTACTTGATTCATCCTATAAATCAATTTTGGGTGGATGTGATTCTTGCTCCGAATCTGAAGCATCACGATTGGCAGCAACAACGTTTCTGTCCTCATCAGATTCAGCAAAATGATTTGCGCTATGTCACTTTCATCTGAAACTTCGCCAAAGGCTTTCGCTCCATTCAAAACACAAAATCGCAATAAATCCACAAATATACGAGGGCGTAGTGAGAAGTCTGGCAAAATGGCAACAGAGGCAAAATGGCCAAAAATCACAAATACCAGCTGTCATGTGTCAATACCATCTGTCACTAGACCAAATTAAAATTTTCAGACAGATCTGTTATTTAGTTCAGTTTTGACAGCCATTGAGAACGGACAACCCATTGTTTTTTTGCAAACATGGAAAGAAGTGAATTTCGTGTGCTAATTAAACATTATTTTTTGCGTGGAAAAACCATTACGCAAACCAAACCAAAGCTTGATCTATATTATGGGGACTCTTCACCATCGATTAAAATGATTCACAAGTGGTTTACTGATTTTCATTGTGCTCGTACAAGCACAAAAGCTATCCGCGCGTTGGATGCCGCGTTTTCTTACAATCGGCCAAAAACGCACACGTGTGACAACTTCAGAGGCAGGTTTGGTGATGTTCAAGCGAAATAAAAAAGAGTTTTTGCGTCGTTTCGTAACTGTGGATGAAACATGGATCCATCACTATGCATCGGAGACCAAAGAACAGTCTAAACAGTGGATTTTTACTGATGAATCTGCACCGAAGAAGCCTAAGGCGGTTTTATCGGCCAACAAGGTCATGACGACAGTTTTCGGGATGCACGCGGCATAATCCACATCGATTACCTTCAAAAGGGGAGAACAGTCAACGGCGAATATTACTGCAACTTACTGGACCTTTTCAGCGACGTTTTGAACGAAAAACGACCGCATTTGGCGAAGAAAAAATTCTCTTCCATCAAGACAATGCACGGGTGCACACGTGTGTAGTTGCCATGGCCAAAATCCATGAAAACGCCTCAAATTGCTTCCACATCCACCATATTATCCAGACTTAGCCCCGTGCAACTATTTCCTGTTTCCGAACTTGAAGAAATGGCTCGGAGAAAAGAGATTAGGCTCTAATGAGGAGATCATCGATGCAACAAACGCCCATTTTGAAGGGTGGGAGAAATCGTATTATTCGGAAGGCATCGAAAAATTAGAAAAACGTTGGACTAAGTGTATAGAGCTAAAAGGTCTGGTGGTAGGTAAACGGTAGAAAAGGTAGGTGGACTAAGTGTATCGAGTTTACGTTGAAAAATAAATTTTTTTTGGCCGAAAATATTATTCCTTGTTTCATTTTTACCTGATTTCTCACTCCGCCCTCGTAATTTTCCACTGAGATAAATTTCCGAAATTATAACGGCACTAAAACTAAATGCAAATTCAATATTCATATACACAAAAAGTACTCTCTCTTCGTCAGGTAGTTTTACTATTCTAATTTTGGTTCGAAAGTTTTTCCTTTATATATTCGTAAATTTCGTTGTACGGCATCCTATCGTTCTATAGTTGTGGGTTGTTCCTATGTTGATAAATTTTATACTCTATTCTATTCATTTTTTCACCTTTTTCAGTCTGTGCGGGATTTCTAAATTTTTGTCATATCCTGTGCAAGTGTGCTGTTTTACATCTTGCTAAATCGTGTAATAAAACTCCGACCAGTTTGTCCGATGTAGAACGCCTCGCAATCGTAACATTTTAGTTTGTAACGGGTGATTTTTTAAGAGCTTGAGAACTTTTTTTTTAAAAAAAACGCATAAAATTTGCAAAATCTCATCGGTTCTTTATTTGAAACGTTAGATTGGTCCATGACATTTACTTTTTGAAGATAATTTCATTTAAATGTTGACCGCGGCTGCGTCTTAGGTGGTCCATTCGGAAAGTCCAATTTTGGGCAACTTTTTCGAGCATTTCGGCCGGAATAGCCCGAATTTCTTCGGAAATGTTGTCTTCCAAAACTGGAATAGTTGCTGGCTTATTTCTGTAGACTTTAGACTTGACGTAGCCCCACAAAAAATAGTCTAAAGGCGTCAAATCGCATGATCTTGGTGCCCAACTTACCGGGCCATTTCTTGAGATGAATTGTTCTCCGAAGTTTTCCCTCAAAATGGCCATAGAATCGCGAGCTGTGTGGCATGTAGCGCCATCTTGTTGAAACCACATGTCAACTAAGTTCAGTTCTTCCATTTTTGGCAACAAAAAGTTTGTTAGCATCGAACGATAGCGATCGCCATTCACCGTAACGTTGCGTCCAACAGCATCTTTGAAAAAATACGGTCCAATGATTCCACCAGCGTACAAACCACACCAAACAGTGCATTTTTCGGGATGCATGGACAGTTCTTGAACGGCTTCTGGTTGCTCTTCACTCCAAATGCGGCAATTTTGCTTATTTACGTAGCCATTCAACCAGAAATGAGCCTCATCGCTGAACAAAATTTGTCGATAAAAAAGCGGATTTTCTGCCAACTTTTCTAGGGCCCATTCACGTTAGTAAGTCTATTCATTATGAAATGTCAAAGCATACTGAGCATCTTTCTCTTTGACACCTTGTCTGAAAGCCCGCGTGATCTGTCAAATACTAATGCATGAAAATCCTAACCACAAAAAAATCACCCTTTATATACCTGGATTCATTATACTGCTTTACTTTTTATTATTTAGGTGGTTTTCCATTTTATTTGTTGTCTTATTTGAAACTCATCAAAATTGTACATAGCAGTTCAGTAATATTACATTTTTATGTACGAACGAATTTTTCGTGTTCGTATGTTCGTGTTGAGTAAAACATGTAATGTATATTAAGTCCCAGAACGTCTCAATTGGCAATATAAAATTATTTTATTTTTTTGAAGTGCTTATTTTCTATATTTAGGCAGCTGCGGAAGAGTTCAGTCTGCAAGATACTCTCTGTTAGGTCGATTTTACCGTTTAAAAAATCAAATACATTCTCGAAATTGCTTGTTGAGTCGTTCCTAATGTAAGTGCAAGTTCTCCTTGTGTTTGGCACGAATCTTCATTCAGTAATGCTTCTAATTCTACGTCTTCGTGCATTTCCAGACTTCTGTTCTTCGCTTTCGACATCAAATTCACTGTTCTTAAACTTTTGAAACCACTCTTGAAGACTTATCTCACTTAAGGAAGCCTCAACATATGGTTCTACAAGCAATCGATGCACCTAAGTCGCAGACTTCGTTCTTCAAATTAAAGAAGTAAATCAGAAGTTCCCTTCTGAATTTATTCGGCTCAAAACTCGACATTTTCAGAAGAAAACAAATATATGATGCTGATACAAAATCGCTAATATTTTAAGGTTAAATTGTTTACAGATATCAAACTTTAGGATATGACATCGGGTAGTTTTTTTTAAAGTTTATTGTAATGCTGCACCAGTTAATCCGTAGAAGAGCTTAAGTTGCACTCAATTTCAACCATTTGCATTACAGTTGGTCGAATCAGAATTATTTTTGTCGAATCGCCATTTTTGGCGAAATTGTGTTATACATCTAGACCCACTAAATCGACCACGAGAAATTCAAATTTTCTTTTAACGATTTTGTCTAACTCCATGTACTTTTCCATTATTTTGTGATAGTTTTGTCTATATCCAAAATAATGATAAAAATTGTCTATATCCATTCAAATGCATACATTATATAATTAGTAAAATAATTTAAAACACTTTTGTCTATTTTCAGTTAATTGTCTATATCCAATAATACTGCAATTTACCTATCTCATTATTTTGCATTATGACCACGTTATACCCAAAATATGTACGCTGTAAAAATAAATTTGTTGAGTGAATTTAGCGAACCCAGGTAAGAAAATTAAAGTTTATCTTTATTAATTTTATTTAGTGCAAATACAGAATGCTGTGAAAATGATGTACACATTGAAATAATTGAGTACTAGCCTGAATCAAATGTACCAATCCAAGATGCGGTGAATATATTGTTTGATACCGAGAATGATTCAATTACTATAAATACAAAAAAACGGCTAAATAATCCATATAAATGGAAGCAAAATGTGTGGAAATTGAACAGACAAAGTGGCAAAGAATATACCGATTCTAAAGGCAATGAACAAAAATGTCGAAGAGTGAGATCGGCGGAATGTAGAAATAACGACAATTTAAATTCACATGTTTGACGGTTGGACGACAACAAAAAAAATCACTTTTACTCCAAATTTGTTACAAAGCTGAATACTCATCGGATTCACACAAAATCCGAAAAAAGTCGTAGAGGTAATACTTTTAAGTACATCTTTGAAATCAATAATCAAATGATACAGGTGTGTCAGGAATATTTTATGAACACTCTAAAATAAGAGTTACTGAATATTTTAGGTATGAATCACTATGTGAACGTGAAGGTACCCATATCGCTAATGCATTGATAAAAATGCTTCATCGTGTTATTATATCCCATCCAGATATCGAGAGAATAATACTATGGTCGGATAGTTGCGTTCCAAAATCGTAATTGCATAATGGCTTTTGCTTTACAAAATTTTCTTTATAATAACAACTCTTGTTCTCTTCGATACATTGAGCAAAAGTTTTCTGAAGCTGGCCATAGCAACATTTAAGATATTGATGCGGCATACAGTCTGAACGAACGTCATCTTAAACATAAATATATTTATTCACCAATTGGACTAGTTAAGGAATTTCTTGATATTCCGATGCAAAAGCGGACTACGTGGACTACCATACAGCAGCGTACAAAATTACAATAAAATTCCTTTCACGAAAGTGAAACATTTAATTTATGAGAGGGATTCGCAAAACATAAAGTACCGTCCCGGTCATATACATGATTTTGTAACCATAAAAATAACACCGAAACAGTCAACTCAGAAAACTTGGCCAACTGTTGAACTACTTCGAATTGCAGGTCATGTTTCCTGTGAGAAACTGAAAGATATTACGTCTATGCTGGTTTATATGCCACAAGTGGACCAACAGTTTTATCGAAAGGGAAAAACAGTTGGAACAGTTGAAGCAGTTGGAAAAACCAAACCGGGCCGAAATTCTCACAATTAAAGTACTAACACCTTATTAATGTATATTTATTTTTATTTTTAATTATTACCAATAAATAAAATTATGGTTTTTACTCTATGAATTTAATAAACAAAATATTATTAAAAATTTAACAACAGGTTGTTTGAGCTTTTACTATTGATATAGACAAAATTTTCAAAAACATGTCTTTCGTGGATATATCCTGGATATATATGTCTATATATAGACAACATTTTGTATGATATAGACTAAACATAAACAAATTTTATTCGAAAAATGGTGATTAGACAAAATGAAACAAACTTTTAAATTGTCCTAACTGTAAAAATTGTTTAATTAGAGCTTTAATATTTTCATGATAAGCTGTCCATGTGTACGTTTTTCACTAGGTCAAAAAACGCTTTTATGAATATTTCTTTTATATTGTAATCCTCCCTTTCAACTTAAACTGAGATTTACCAAAATTGGGGTGAGTGTGACATAGACAAAAATAATACTAGGACGACGAGTTAGTGATCAGCAAAACTTCCTTCTGGTACCGTTTACGAGATATAAGCCTGACATTTATTAAGAAACATGCCCTGTATACAAATAAGCGTTTTGCAATTAGAATTTTATTCGAGAAGTTATTCGAGCACTATTTTAGTCAAACCCATTGAAAATATAGTTTGAAGCATCTCTATAATTTCTAGCTCCCAGGTATATGGGTTTTTATATTACCGTTCAAAGATGTTATTATATATATACCAAAAACTTTTAGAATTTGCGTTTTATTAGATATCAGTAATTTCGTAGTTTCTCTATGATAGTGCTATAACTGTTTGTTGGGTAATTTGATTTTTAAATCAAGCCGAAGTAGAGGCATTGAAGATAATAATTTTACTCAAATAACATAAACCAAGTTACGGTACGTAATCCACACAACCAGTTCATGAATGGGGATGTAAGTAAACAAATAATTACGTTATTTACTTAATGATTTACTTGTATAAGTTGTACAATTTCAAAGGTGATAAAGTATCGCGTACTTTGTGGTTAGTTTAGATTACATACGATACATGCAAAACAAGACTATAAAATGCCTATAAAACTGTTAAATAAACACGTGCAGACAGATAGACTATAAAACATCGTATAATTTCGCGATATAAGAAGACATAAAAATCTCTACGAATAATAGTTATATAGATAAGAAACTGCATACCATAAAAATATTAACTATTACAGATTTTTTAAATTTTTCTTATCTATAATTTATAGATAACTCGGTGTATTATTTATACACAATAAGATGTTTTCAATTAAGGTCACAGACCTCAAGGAATTTAAAAACATTTATATTCTTTCTGCAAAAACTATTAAATTTTGTTATAGTTTTCGTTACTACACATATTTGTTGAGCACACAAGAAGTGGTAAGTTCTATCTTATGTAGTTTTATAAGTATTTAAATACCACACAGCGTATCTACCTCATCATCATTACATGCACGCCATGAGATACATAAAAATTACATCAATATAGCATAAACATCGAGTGATGATTTAATTGCGGATTTATAATGCTAATCTACTTCAATTTAGTTTTACCGCAGAATAGCAAACTTTAATAGATATTATATGCGGATTTGTAGCAATAAAACTAGAGAGCAATCTCAATTAACAGAGAAAGTAATCGAAGTAGGCTATTTAGGAAAATATGATTAATTCGGTCATAATTTTAGAAGGGCTCGAGAAAATATGACGGTCCTAGGAACCTAAACATTAAAAATTTCAACCTGTCGCCAAAATAAATTTTTATTACGGTCCTTAATGCTTTACAAAAATTAATAACAATTTTGCAAGATAAAAAACACTCAAACACTGGCAGTCCACTAAAATTGTTGTTTTTTAATGACATGCAATTGGAAAGGGATGCTCGATTTGTATCATGTTCGGATTGTGAATATATAACTATTGATTTCACGGTTAGCAACAACAATATATTATTTTACAAAATTGCCGGAATATCTTAAAATACCGGTAATACTCGTAATCTTGAAATAATCAAACACAACTAATTCCACTTTAGTTATTAATAATATTTTTCCACTATTCAGATCTACACAGCTAGAAACAAATCGAGTACCACTATCTCAACATCAGTTTGATTAATAAATGTTAACCCAAGTGGCCAATTTCGGTAAGTCATATTTTCCAATGGAGGCGATCGTGACCATCTAGACTGCACATGCAAAGATTAAAATGTAACCAAAAACAAAATAAGAAACACTTGCTACTAGTGTGTTAACTTAGTTAGTTTTAGTTTTTTCATTAATATTTTGTTTTTTTGTGTACCCTAGACCTTCCCCTAAAACAATAGCAAAAATAAAGTGGAAACAAATATTATTTTTAAAAATTAAAATTTTTGTTTTCTGTACAAGTACAATAGAACCGAATTCGATATCGTGTATGACCTCCTCTGGCCCTAATACACTGGAAACATCGTTGGTTCATGCTCCTTATCACCCTTTTGATGGTTTATTGGGTTATTTTACACCATTCAAGTTTCTTAACAGCATTAACCAGCGCTGGTATGGTACACACCAATATTTTCATATCTAATGAAATTTTTGGAAACGTTAGCATTATGAGGCCTAGCATATCATGCATTAAGACTGAATGGTACTCAAATTGTCAAAAGCGATGTTTAGTAAAAATTAATTTTTGACCATAAAATATTACCAATCGGCCTAATTCTATCTTTAACATGAACTTAAATTTATAATTGAAGGATTAATACATGATTATCCAATTAAAATGTTTAGTTTGTCTATGGTTAGGTTTCAAAGTTTATCGTTTTTTTGAAACACACAAATCAATTTTTTCAATATTTTCCCTCTAAAAGAGAAAATTTGTTGCATTAATGTGTTAAGAAACATAAAATCGAAAGACTAATACATGATTATCAAGATTAGTCGTGAAATGACGTAGAAAATGTAAAATTAAGTTTTAAAATATTAATTTATCTCGATCGAAAAATTACTTCAAGCGATTTACGCCGCAATGACGATTATTTTTGGAAGATTTACTCTCACTAGGTGGCAAATTACGATATAGAAAGTGTGTCCAAGATAAGTGGTTATTAATTTATCATAATATGCAATGTTTAGATCAGCAATAATGAAAAGTAATAAATTTAATAATCAATTTTACACATATAAACAATATAAGTAATAAAGTTTAGTAAGCAAACTATACGAAATTATGGTACTCAAATTTATTAAAGAAACACACCAGTACATACATTTAGGGGCATTTAAATATCGATACTAAAAAGAAATTTGTTTTTCTCAGTACCATACAGCCTTAAAATAAAGTCTGGGCCATACCTATCCGCATAGGCCTAGACGTGAGGTCTGAGAATTGAGTTCACATACCTTTCACCCGTAAACGATCCTCCATCAATGACTACGAGCTCAGTAGATCCCCCAAACTGATGCCAACCATTATTGGACCTCCACCGAAACGATCGATTTCTTGTATACAGCAGTCAATATAGCGCTCTCAAATGCGCCTATATATCTGATTCCGCCTATTACTAGTACTCAAAACAAACAAAATCGCGATTCATCCGTGAAGAGTACAGCCCGTCAATGTCGCAACTGCCAACTCTTATGTTCTTGACAAAATTTCAGTCGTGCTGCACGATGTCTAGGAAGCAAAATGAGGCGAAAAGGCTGCTTTTCTTGACCAAATCCCTTCTTTTTTGAGGCGATTGCGAATAGTTTGATCTGCTATATAGCTCTTAGAGAAGCCAGCACCATGCGTATGAAAAATATGGCATCATTAGTTTTGGGTAAAATTGATGTACAACGAAAGTTAACACCCTAGCAGCAAGTGTTTCTTATTTTGTTTTGAGTAGTATATAATCAAGAACCAAGGTGAATGATCATGTATTCAACTATATATAACAGATCATCTTTTTCCGGAGATGCAAGGAAAGCATTACCAGTTAAAAAATGGTCGGAATTTAGAAGATCCATATTATCTGCTCAGTGGCGTGGTGAATAATCTTCTCATACGCAAACGTATTATTTCCAAAGACTCGGCATAAATGATGTTTCAGTGATTTAACCGCAGTCTCCCATAATTCTTCGAGTGAAGTGCTTGGACGTATCATGTAGTGTTCTTTTCCCTCCCAGTGCCATTGGTTTTTTATTAGAAGTTTGTTTGTCTTAATAAAGTTCGTACCGTTGTCACTGTATAGGTGGACAATGCGTCCCCGCCACATGTAAATCTTTTTTTTTTTTTTAATCTTTCGCGGTTCGCTTATTTACGTCCGTATTGGCCAATTCGAGGACGTACGGATATAGGTCCGATTTTATTACCATCTGCACATTGCATAGCTCCATACCAGCCTATATTGGCATGGAAGATGGGTCGGCCCGTGAGCCCGCACTCCGACAGGGGGTCATAGATGTGTTCCTTCTCATCCCAAATCGTAATTTGTTGATGAAAATTCCCATTGCATCCTGCCCCTATCGGGATTCGAACCCGGTACCTCCCGACCCAAAAACCAAAGCTTTAATCACTGTGCCATTTGGTCGGTATATAAATCTTTTGAATGCTGCAACAATGTCTTACAGTTAACTCTAACCAGCATAGTTGTATACCAAGTTTTTGGAAGAATTGGAATAAAATTGAATTACCTAAAGTTATCGTATTGACCGCAGAATAACTGTTTGGAAAATTATAATTTTGTGGGTTGGCATTTTGACAAGAAAAGTTAATTTTGAATTTTACAAAAATGCACAATAATACGTAGACAGAATTAGCCGGGCTCTAAATTATACTGCAAAATAAGAAATATTTCATAGTAAGCGTATTTTCCGTTTGTCACATTATTTGTTATGTGAGTGCAGCATATTATCGGCGTCCACCCGGTCAACATGCGGATATGCACAGTTAGCTGCGAATTAAAAAAAATTAATATCGCTATTGTCAATGCACATGCGCCAACTGAAGGCAAATCAGATTATGTAAAGCACATTTATTCTTTGTTGAGCTGGAAGACATCATTAGTAATATCCCGCACCATGACATCAAAATCATCGGGGCCGACGTTAATGCAAAAATCGGTTTGAGCGCAGAAACCACACCGCATCAGCACGGCTTTTATCAGTTCAGCAACAACAACGGCCAACCCTTTGCCGAATTTGCTATAATGTATAACCTAGTCATATCGAGTACGTTCTACCAACATAAGAAAATCCATAAGTTTACTTGGCAATCGGATAACCGAAGAACGGAAAGCCAAATTGATCACGTCGTAATCTCGAAGAGGCATTCCACCACTATACCTGACTTTTGATCAGAGGCGCTGATATTGACAGACAGCGAACAATGCTCGCGTTATTTTCAAATAGAAGTGCAAATTATCATCCACATTTAATAAACAAGCAAAGGAGATGGTGCGCTTGAATATATCGATGTACTAAAAAAATGAGGAAACCGGCAAGCTATATCTAGTAACCTATAAATGCAGCAGTAGAAAATGAAATTGAAAGAAGACCTGCAAGTTCACACGTATGTGAAGATAGCCCGAAAACCAGCCCTAAAAAAGACTTTTTACAAAAAGATGGGTGCCCGCACTAAATTCAGCAAAAAGCCTTTTAGCCCGAAAAATAAAAATAATTTACATTCAAATCATACTCTACCCCGAAAACTAAACTAAATGTCTAGAAACTGGTTCAAGCATTTTTTCTATTAAAAAAATTGCTTTCTTCGGGCTCGTTTAAAATTGTTCAGGAATTAACAGAATGGTTTCATAGTTAAGTTAATAATATTATTTGTATGTATTTCGCAATTCGTGCCACCACATTTTAGTAGACTATAAACATTAATAATCCATTAAATTGATAAATTATCAATATAAATTCCAATAGGAACCGGAGATATAAACTATTTATGCCGGACCCCTTAGTCGATTCAAAGATTAAGTGAATTATTTTGAATAATTTCCTTTTGTGCACTATAATAGCACTGTTATTAAATTTAATCGCCGGGTTACTCGTACATGAATCTGACCATAAATGCGTCATCCCCGTTATACATTAATGGGAGTACACGAGGGGAGGACAATCTCCGAAACAAGGAATTTATGCTTTGAAGTATTGCGATTTTTCGAGAAAAATCGAGTTACTCGTACATATATGAATCTGGCTCCAGATAAATACGTCATCCCCATTATACATTAATGGGAGTACGGCTGAAAATCAGAAATAATCCTACGAATATAATAAAATCATCCGTTAGATCTGACAATCCCGGTGAACAGAGATTTATGCTTTGAAGTAGTGCGATTTTTCGAGAAAAATCGAGTTACTCGTATATGAATAACTTGCCTTCTAATTAATTGTTCCAGACATTTATTTTAGTTTTCGGAATAGAGTATGAATTGAAAGGTAAATTATTTTTATTTTTCGGACTAAAAGACCTTTTGATGATAGTGAGGACATCCACCTTTTCATAAATAGCGTTTTTTCGGGCTGGTTTTCGGGCTATCTTCACATACGCCAAGATTGCGTAAATATTAGTTCGACGATCAGTGTCGGCAAAAGCTGGGCGAAAAATGGTTCACACGCAACACTAGAAGCTCTCACACAGAATACCTCTCAGTTAGTCAAGCCACTTCCAAATTCCTTCGACTAAATGAGGGCAAATTTATCAGGAAACTCATCTAAAACATCAGCTTGCAAGCGGAAAACGATACTTGAGAGACAGTTTTGTAAACGTCAATAATCTTAATAAAGAGTTCCATCCAAAATCCACAGCCATTAAAAATACGGATGAAGAACTGAGAGAACCTTCTTTCAAAATCTACTCAATCGGACTGAATAAGTGACCCCTATTCGAGAGATCACTTCATTCCAACATGAGTCCTTTTAAAATACGATGGAGCGTGCAAGAGTTCGCATTTTAAGAAGCAGCTACCCGAGCAATGAAAATCCGCACTCCTTTTTCCGCTACATAAGAAAGATGACCGTCTCAAGTGTGAAAATTACAGTGTTGCTAATGTTGTACTTGCCAGAATTATTCCTCTCTCCGAAAATATCATCGAACTATCAATGTGATTTTCGGCCCCAACCGATCAGTGTTTCAAGTTGGGAATGATCTTGGAGAAATGTTGGTAGTACAAAATCAACCGAGGAAACCTTTGGGCTGCGCTCATATGTGTAGGAATTCCAGAGATCTCGTCCCTCTGTGTAAGCTAACAACATATATGGCGTCTGATGCACTCGCGCCTGAGCTACGTTTAATATCGAATAAGTAATAAGGAGAAGTTGTCAAGTGAAGTCATATTCTTGGAAATTCAGATGATATCGGGCTTCTTAACCGAATACCAAATCATAGACAGTTTAATACTACTTAACCGTAACGAAACGGTTTTATTTGAAAAATAACAACAGCAAAATACAATTATTATCAACACCACGAAGCATCCCTATGGCAAACCTCGGAACAAACGACTGCAATTCTGACAGCGTGGTCAATTTTAAACATCTCGGGTCAAATATAACATCAACCAGTGATACCCAGACAAATATAAAAGCCCGCACAACAGCCGGACATCCTGTCTTTTATGCACAATAAACGTTGTAGCGATCAAAATATCTCTCGCAGTTGTTTAAACTCGCAGTTTACAAAGCACTAATAAAACCTGTGCTAACTTTCGAATGTGGCAGTTGGACCTTGACCACCAATGATAGTATGTTTCTACCTACTGTTGAAAGAAAGTACCGGAAAGTACGAGTACCGGATTGGAGACAGCGAAATTATCGGTTTCATTAAATCGGAGTAAGATAGCGTGCGCCCTTGGAAAAGGCCTAGACTACGCAGACGCGGCGACATTAGACAAGATCTTCGTATACTATAGGAGGCCGGAAGGGAAGTGTGCGTGTAATGAACCGAGAAAGTTGAACGATACGGCAAAATCCCTTCGTGCGAAACCTAGAGACGGAGAGAACGAGCGAGTTCATTCAAAATACTAATCTCTAGGCTCTGGAGTCTATATTGCATTTCCCTCCTTATGTAATGAATAATTTTCTACATCCACGTATACATACTTTATTAAGGCTATATATGTACAAACCAATTTGTCACTGTATAATTGAGTGATTATATAAGACGAATGAAACAAGAATTACATTATCAACGATAATATAAAATAATAAATTATGTAAGAATAATAAGAAGACGTCGAAGATCAACTTATATCGTTCGAACGTGTAGTACCATTAATGGCATCAACCACTTTGATTACAAATTACCCGGAAAATGGGTTATACATTCATTATCATCGGTTATTAAAGCAAAATGCAATTAATACGAAGCGTACACAAAAGTTATGAGACGATATAAAATCAATAAAGAAATAAAAAAAATTGTAAGATATGCCTCTTTGTGTATTGTATAGCATACGTAAATTGTCCCCAAAATAATATCGAACAAAAAATTACAGTTACGCGTAAAATTTAAGTATGTACGGTCGTATAAGTAATTTATGACCGGTTCTGCAGATTACGGTATAGATTAATCCTGCGCATCGTATGGCTTAAAAATTAGATAGAAGCTGTTTTTTTTCTTCAGCAAGGTTGTTGTATTGAGGTAATAATTCTTTAAACAGGCGAACTTTGATATCCTTACTTGCCCTATTTTCCAAGGTTGATTGTGATGCAACCAGTTTTAAGTCACCGTTGTTGTAAAACTGATTCTCAAACTACCTACCATTATTAATTGGTTTCACTCGTCTCTTAAGTATTTCGAGAAATGTACGAGGGCTGCCGTAAAAGTTTTTAGAAAAAACTGCTTTATTGAAACACTTTTGCAAGTCCGAAGATGATAGCTCAAACATGGTTGTTGAATGCTTCAATCGCATCTTCAGGCGATAAAAATTGTTGTCCACGCATCTTATCTTTGATTGTTGGGAACAGGAAGAAGTCATTGGGTATGCCAAGTCGGGGCTGTAAGACGGATGACCCATCAATTCGATCGTTTGAGTGCTCAAACAAGCTACTATTTGATTCCTAACGCTCCGAGCTCGCACAACTTTTGTTTGTTTTTCTTCGAATTTGAGAACCAAAACAGTCGATTGTCCTTTTCTTTCCGGCTCATACGCATATATCCATGACTCGCCGCCTGTCACGATCTTGTATACGTTTTTGGAAGTACCTCTAACGAATTTTTCAAGCATTTGGCGGCACCAATCGACACGAACCTTTTCTTGTGCGTCTGTCAACAAATGTGGAACCCAACGTGTACATAGCTTTCGCACCTTTAAATGTTCATGTAAGATGGTATGTATGCTGGTATTACAAATGCCTTACATGCCTCGACTTCACGATAAGTCACATGACGATCCACTTTATTCAGTTTTCTCACAGCATCGATATTTTCTGGCACAACAGCTGTTTTTGGACGACCTTCACGAGGCTCGTCTTAAAAAAACCATCACACGAAAGTTTTCATGCGATAATTCTATTTTTTCGCTGAATTCTATTTTTCAAGTAAATAAAAAACAATTTTGCGATGCGAAGTGACAGATGACTTCTGAGAAACATAACTCCAAAAATGTTATACTTTTTGACTGAGATAGAGATTTGCATCGGAAAACACTAGTATTACCATTTTCTAAAAACTTTTACGGCAGCCTATGTATTAACCAACAAATAGTAAAACATCTCGGCTAATCCGAAACCGCTTTCCGATCATATGTCACAAATAAATTGAATCTAACTCTAGAACGAGATGGAGTGGCCGTACAATCGTTTTGGATATCTGCAGAGCTTTAGGCAATTTATAGCATGAAATTCACATTTGTAATCTAATGGTGTGAGATGTGTTTGAATTCATTAACCAAACGCCAACTGGATAATAGACATTCTTAAAGATTCAAGAGATTAATGCCATGCTAATGGAAGCTCATTCTGTGGTGAATGAAACACAATCTTAATGGCGGTTGGAATTTATCCCGATATCTCGAGATTGCTTTTTATTACGTTATTATTGCCTGTTGCAGTGTTGTGCCATATTGTCTACATCGCTTAGTTTATTAATATACTACATGTATAGACAATGTATGTAGATAATTAAAAAAATGGCGTAGACAATGTAGATAATGTAAACAATCTATATGAAAATTAGTATTGCTGTTAGCAATCAGCAAATTGTTCAGGATTTTATTGTTAAATGTCACCATACTTATATGTATTTGAAAAGTCACAGTTTAAAGTAAAGACAGAGCTATCAAAATGTTAATATACAATCATATCCTCACCACGTAATAAACTGTTAAAGCACAAAAAAGTTGCACAGATAAATAAATGTTTACCGATCCTACAAGTTCATCGACTCATAATCCTGATAAATGTGAAAGCTTTTGATAGAAGTGTTCTTGAATATTTCAGGCAATATAACTCTTTCTCTCTTTATCTTTCACATCCCATGAACGGGGTCGCCTGCATTATGGTCATCCATCCGCCTTGATCCATCGCTCTCGTCCCCCTCGTGCTCGCAAATTTAATTGGACCAAAGATGGAACGAATTATCTTCCTTTCAAAGGTAGTTAATAATCTACAATCGTTAGAGGTCATGGCCCAGTTCTCGCTTCCGACAGCAGGATATCTAGATAGTCAAAAATAAATAGGAAAATTAATCATCGATTGATTATAAATTGATGAGTTTTTCGGCCAAATGTAAAATTCAGTTGATCAGACGAAAATGGATATCGACTGCATTATAAAAAATTCCTCCCTCCAAGGAAAGACTGGTAAAATCAAATCTATACCGTCTGTGTCACCGATGTTAAATTTGGCAATCAACATATCAACTTATACACAGTATTCGTTTCGAAGGTGTACTAGACGTCTAGCACATTGCAAAGGGAATTTATTTTGTAGCTGGATTTAACCTTGTCGATAAAGCCCTTGAATGGACATTACATACCGATACTTTCGGCTTCTCTTTAAAGAAGATCTCGATTAAAAATGAAATTAATAATTTCAATAGAGCAGCCCTAGATGCAGAACAATTATTTATTGCCGCCATTTACAGATATACTGACGAATGATTTATACGAAGTGGATTACATCAGAACTGTTAAGATTTAATGAGCCATACTGAAGAGTCAAAGCTTTATTTATTTTATCATTAAAGATATCACAATCGATATTCAGCGTGTAAGTCTTACAATAATATTAATGTTTCAGCTCTGGCCTCATATGCAAATTAACGCTTCGTCGACACACTGTCAAGAACTTCGTAAACTGCTTGCAATTTGACTGATTAAAAATCAGTATCCCTCTAACGTTACCCATTCATCCAATACCAAAAAAGTGAAGCATCCTTTTTATATGCCTTAAAGCGGGTGTTCTATGGTTCTTATTGGTTTTGTTTTGTTGAATGGGAACGATAAGCAGATCGTTATAGCTAAAACCAGCAATCAATATAGCATAGAAATAAATAAAGCAATATACAGGGTGGCTGAGACCAAGTGTTACCAAATGAAAACGCTGTATTTTTTTTAATTTTGATTATTTTTTATTGAAATTTCGTGGAATATGTTGAAAACATATTACATTTTATGAAAAACATGTTACTGCTCTATATGATCTCCTTTGGCTCTGATTATTTGATTCAGTCTTCCTTAGAAAGCATTGCATGCTGACCGAACGTGAGCTTGCGGAATTTTATTCGATTCTCGAACAAGAGCTGACTTCAATGCATCAACACTTTCGTATTTTTTAGTGGACACCTTTCTCTCCAAAATGGACCATATGGAGAAATCCATGGGATTCAAGTCTGGTGAATATGGTGGCCATTCTTTCGACGAAATCAGCCGCGGAACGAAATTTTGTAAAAATTGCTGTGTCGCTCGAGCTTTGTGTGACGGTGCCGAGTCCTGTTGGAATGTCCAACGGTTCGTACCAAAGTGTTTACGTGCCCAAGGTAGCAAAGCATCGTTTAGGATCTTTTGGCGGTACACCTCTTGGTTTACCTTGACTCCATGTTCGATGAAAACCAGAGGAGTGCGTCCATCTGCAGTCACTGCAGCCCAAACCATAATATAAGCTGGTGATTGCTTGCGCATGGCAACTCTTGTGTCCAAATTATCGTTGGACTTGTGCTCTAACCAAACACGATCATTTTGTTTATTCACATACTGTTGAATGGTGAACATTTTCTCATACAATTTTTGGAATCTCATCACGTTCGCCCAAGGTCTTCAATGCTCGTATTCTTTCAAGCCTATAGATTTTTTTTGTGCCTCCGTAAGATCTTGAACTTTTTGTATCTTGTAGGGCTTCAAGTGTAGTTCATTTTTCAATATGGTTTGAATGCTGTATCGTGAAACATGTAGACGTGCGGCTAATTGATTGGCACTTTGACGAGGATTTCGTTGGATTCGTTTCTTCACATTTCGTATCATTTCTTTTGATGTTGCTGTCTTTTTAGGACCGCCTCTGTTGCGTTTAGCGATGCTACCAGTTTCCGTGTATCGAGTTATGGTTCGATACATAAACATTTTATTCACATTCAAATGCTGGAGCTGACGAACTATTGCTGTTTGTGAATTTCCACCCAAATACAGTGCAATTACACTATTACGTTTGAATTCCATTACGATTTTTTTATGAAGATATTAGTTTAGAGCAATTATTTGTTGACCACATGTAAACAACTAACCAAACTTCAATCTGTCAAAAAATTGACGCGCGAAAATGACAACTACACAAACGGTCTCAGCCACCCTGTAATTAGTAACAAATTGCTACCAGAAGATTTCAATGACCTTTCAGCTACGACGAAACAGTGGTTAAAGCTTTGGCATTTGGATCGAAAGGTACTGGCTTCGAATCCCGATAGGGACAGGTTGCAAAAGGGATTTTTCATCATCTGATTACGATCGGGACACAACTATGACCCCCTGTCGGAGTGCACAACTCATGGGCCGACCCATCTTCCATACCAGTACTATATGCTAGCATATTTTGACAATGCTGAGAATTGTCAAATGTTAGCATGAAAAGGGGAGACCAACTTTGGTTGTTGCGTTTGCGTTTTTAGTGATCTATTTAAAATCCTTTCTGGCTAAGTTCCTCAATTAATTCTTCATTTGGGCATGTATGATATAGCCCTCTTGCTATGACCTTATTTAATTGGTTAGATGTTTTGAGCAGTGATTACATTTGATAACATTCTGTAGGATTCTGTCTGGGTGAAGTGCATTCACTTTCCAAACGTTATTATTCAGTGCAGTGACTTTATACTTATCGTTTGGAACTATAGCTTCACTATTTTTTTAATTGTGTCATATTCACTAACATTAAGTATGTTAATGGATGGAGAGGGTATCTCTTTCTGAATTGGTTGATTTTCTTGCATTCTTCCTTGGTTAATTACGTTGGGTGTATTAAACTGGTTGCAGTGGTCTCTCTTTCGGTTGTTAATGATACGTTCTTATGTATATTCACTAGGTCCGTGGATGGCTGATCAGGTTGTTGAGGTTGTGGTTTTCTTACGCTCTGTGTTGATTGTTCCACCTCAGGAGAATATTCTGGTTTTATTTTTTTATTTTTTTTGTTTTGACCTTTAGTTTAATTTGCCATCGTATTAAACTCGTTTCATACGCTAACTCATCTTCATCTGTTTCATAGGTAGCTATAGCATTTGATTCTCATTTTTGATTATAGCAATTTCTTCTTTAAGCTGTTGGGCCGCTTTGAATAGTTGTCCATTGAGTTGCATTAAGTTTTCTATCGATTTCTTTAAATCAGCGTTTTCTCTAGAGGCATCGTGGTGGTTTCATGGTACTATTTGGGTTACTAATTCCGGTTTGTTATACACTCATTACCTTAAAGGCTGGTTATTACAGCAGCTACCAATCTAATCTGTGAGATTGGTAGTGGGTCACTACGTGCAAGGTTGACATTTGGGCTGATATTTACAGGGTGTCCCAGAATGAATGGATATGCCTGAAACAACTTATACATAGTAGAGCTATTGGGCGCTCAAAATAAAATACAAAAAAGAAATATATCCCAAGTAGTACCTAAGATATATCATTTTTTCCCATTACTTTACGTTTCCGATCACAACGGCTACAAATAAATTAAATCCATCGAGTTTTTGGTGTTATAATATTCTTAATGGACTATACTAATAGATATGCAGTAAGCAGTATGAGTAGTTGTTGCACTTTTTTTGAAAAAAAAATCTAAACTTCAATTTTCAGCATGAAATGTGGTAAATATTTTTTTTATAAAAGTTTGAGCGTCTTTGGAGAAAAAAAAATGTATGAGAACCTAAGTGGTCAACTATTTTAGAAACATGCGTGTTTAATGCAGATTCTAAAATGGTATAATACATCCTTTTATCTAATGTAGGTGCGAGGTTATGGCTATTAGTATGCAGAAGGAATAAATTCGATTAAATACCAAAATTTTAAAAATTGGATTATTTCTTGTCTTAAACTATACCCGATAATAAGGGATTTATAAACTTGACATTTGCTATACCTAAGCGTGCTCTGAGCTACCCATCTTTTGTTCGTAAAATGTATTAAACGGTAAATAATTAAACATTAATTTAATGCGTCACTCGACTTGCTCGACATCGCATGTGTTTATTCCGTTTTTCCGGCTTGTATCTGGGAGGATTTTTGTGTATCAAAATGCCACGTAATCAGTATACGTTACAAGAATACACAAACATGCATTATATTTATGGTGAATGCAGAAGTAACGCAAATGCAGCTGTAGCCTTTTATAGGGAAAGATACACGGGTGTGAAGTATGTCCTAACTTTGTCTTAAACTTAAGAAATGTGTATGTATGGGTTAAACTCTCGTTATAACGAATTTTAAAATTTAAAATTATTTTATATGTAAATTGGGTAGAAACGAATAGTTGTAAAATCTTATATTACCTATTTAACTACCGAAAAATATTTAATGCACCAAGGGATGATATTGTAAGTAAAATTAAAATACATTACAAATAAATTTCTCATTTTTAGTAATACCTTCCATGCGATTTACGAGTATAGATTGAACGGCTTGCACTTTGTGCTGATATTAATGTTAAAAGCGATTAATGGTACCGTCTCGTATATCGTTAGATTCGTTAGAGTGTCCTCTATCACCTGATTACATACAGAAAAATCCTATGACCTTTTACGGAAATATCTCATTTTCCGTATTACCTTCCATGCGATTTACGAGTATAGATTAAACGGCTTGCACTTTGTGCTGATATTAATGTTAAAAGCGATTAATGATACCGTCACGTATATCGTTAGATTCGTTGGAGTGTCTTCTATCACCCGACCAGCATACAGAAAAATCCTATGACCTTTTATGGAAATATCTCATTTTCCGTATTACCTTCAATGCGATTTACGAGTATAGATTGAACGGCTTGCACTTGGTGCTAAAATTAATGTTAAAAGCGATTAATGGTACCGTGGCGTATATCGTTAGATTCGTTGAAGTGTCCTCTATCATCCGACCAACATACAAAAAAATCCTATGACCTTAATATCAGCACCAAATGCAAGCCGTTCAATCTATACTCGTAAATTGCATGGAACGTAATACGGAAAATGAGATATTTCCGTAAAAGTTCATAGGATTTTTCTGTATGTTGGTCAGGTGATAGAGGACACTCCAACGAATCTAACGATATACGTCACGGTACCATTAATCGCTTTTAACATTAATATCAGCACAAAGTGCAAGCCGTTTAATCTATACGCGTAAATCGCATACGGATAGAAACATTTTTACTTTGGAATTTATCTACAAATCTTAAACTTATGTTTAGCCTTCGTTAGTTTTTTTTTTGTCCCAGATGGCTATATTTCAGAGCTTCTTCAAAAACCTGTTTATGAATCTCATTTCCATCCAGCATTCCCAATCCCATCATAATCGGTTAAGAATTGATCGAGTTCGGTCCCTAGCGGCTATATTTCAGAATTCTTTCCAAAAATCATTTAAGAATCCCATTTTCATCCAACATACCCAATCCCATCATAATCTGTTAAGAATTGATCGAGTTCCGTCCAAAGTGGTCATATTTCAGAACTGCTTCCCAAAATAATTTAAGAATCCCATTTTCATCGAGTATACCCAATCCGATCATAATCGGTTAAGAAATGTCTGAGTTCCGTCCCAGGTGGCCATATTCCAGAACTTTTTCCCAAAATCAATTAAGAATCCAATTTTCATCCAGCATATACCCAATCCCATCATAATCGGTTAAGAATTGATCGAGTTCCGTCCCAGGTGGCCATATTCCAGAATTTCTTCCAAAAATAATTTAAGAATCCCATTTTTAACCAACATTCCCAATCCCATCATAATCGGCTAAGAAATGGCTGAGCTCCGTCCCAGATTAAATTCGATCGAATCGATTAAATTAAAAAACATTCGGATTTAACGGACATCCCCAATTAGTCCATTAAATCGAGCGTTTACTGTACGTATGTCAAATATTACAAATATTATAATTCATTATAACGAGAGATTAACTAATACATACTCATGATAAAATAGTCAGGACAATTTTAGGACAAACTTCACGCTCGTGGACACACGCGTGAAGTTTGTCCTAAATTTGTCCTAAATTTTGTTTTTGTAATTTTAGGACAAAGTTAGGACAAACTTCACGGGAATAAAGATACCCAAACGCGCGTAATCCGGATTATCGCTTATTTATCAGAGTCCACAAGTAACGGAAGGAAGATTACCCGGCAGCGGTATTGGTGGTACTATAGCACTGGAAGAGTCGCTAATATTGACACTGAAGAAACGGTGCTTGAGGAAATTGAGCGAGATCCGTCTACCTCTACAAGAGCAATGGCACGGCGTGCACCGTGTATTGAAAAAAAAAAATGTTCCACCCCTACCATATTAGACGCGTGCAAACTCTGGAACCAAGAGTCTGCTACGTAAGATTGTGTGTTTGCCGACAGATGTTTGAGAAAATTGAAGAAGATCCGCAATTCTTTAATAATATTCTATGGAGCGAGGAATCAACACTGAATAGAGATGGATGGATGGATTTAACATGCACAATCTTCACAGCTGGCAACTTTCGAATCCTCATCTAATGCGAGAAAACAGATCCCAGTACAAATTCAAAATAAATAATTGGACCGGCATATTGAACGGAAAGATAAAGGGCCCATTTGAACTGTCCGGGAACTTATCTGGCCAAAGCTATTTGGGCTTTCTGCAAAATGATGTGCCAAATTTATTGAAAGAGGTATCCGAGGAGGTGAGAGAATCCCATTGGCTCCAGAATGATGGGTGTCCTGCGCACTATGCAGTAAACGTTCGGGCGTATTTGAATTCCACATATCCAGATAGATGGATTGGCCGTATGGGGCCCATTTTATGGCCTCCACGTTCCCCGGACCTAAATCCGCTGGAGTTTTTGTACTGGGGCTGCCTGAAAGAAGAGGTCTACTCTAAACTGATCAGGAGTTTAGAAGACTTACGTAGCCGTGTCCAGGAAGCCGCTTTAAAAATTACTCAACGGCGTTGTGCGCGACTTCTCAAAAGAGCTTTTATTCGGAGATGTCAGGCGTGTGTCAGAGTCGGCGGCAGACCGTTTGAGCATTCACTGCAAATGTACATTGGTTAAATAAAGTATTGTTAATGTGTAACGTTATTTTTTATGAAGCCTTTATCATCAGATACAGTTTAAGACAAGAAATAATCCAATTTTTAAAATTTTGTCATTTAATCGAATTTATTCCTTCTATATACTAATAGCAATAACCTCGTATCTACATTAGATAAAAGGATGTATTATACCATTTTAGAATCTGCATTAAACACGCATGTTTCTAAAATAGTTGGCCATTTAGGTTCTCATACATTTTTTTTTCACCAAAGACCAAAAATATTTACCACATTTCATGCTGAAAATTGAAGTATAGATTTTTTTTTCAAAAAAAGTGCAACAGCTACTCATACTATTTACTGCATATCGATTAGTATAGTCCATTAAGAATATTATAACTCCAAAAAACCGATGGATTTAATTTATTTGTAGCTGTGGTGATCGGAAACGTAAAGTAATGGGAAAAATGATATATCTTAGGTACTACTTGGGATATATTTGTTTTTGTATTTTATTTTGAGCGCCCAATAGCTCTACTATAAGATACTTCAGGCTTATCCATTCATTCTGGGACACTCTGTATATGTTCAAAACCAACGTCCCTTACCCTCTTCATTTGACTTGAAAATAATATTGAATAGTTTTCTTAAACTAAAAATTACAGCTTCTAATCCAAGTATCAATGATTTCGCATCCCGAAAGAATGTTTTTCACTGATAGATAACGTTATCTGGTTGAATAGAAAATTAATAAATTTAAACAATTAAAGCCCGATGTGCTTATTATGTAGATTACGAAATTCCTCCTACCGGGAGTCTTGTAATCTGGCAGTTTTAATTTCATATAAAACTATGACAATACAAATTATTTTTGGCATTTTAGAAGCGTACTCCGCTGTACTACTTTTTTCGCAAGATTTGTACGCCTCAAAATATTTTGTAAGCGGCATCACTTTACCTATGTACTCTACTCTATTTACATATTCTTACAAATAATTAAAAATATAATAAGATCTAAGAGACATCAAACAACCTTCACAAGTGGAAAGTATTTACACATTTTATGTCAACTGTGCTGAATGTTAATCGCCATAATCATAGATACACACAAGACTTTCGATTTGTCCACAATAATGAATAACCGATATAAATATTTCCATTTGCTTTTACCTACCTTGTTCGAAAGAATACAAAAGTTCTAGATTTAGAACGACAGATTTATAAAGTAATTGTTAAATGGAACACTTATTATTATTTTTATTTTGATTAAATTTTACTGTTAAAGATTACTACAAAGGTGATACTTCCCACCATCGCCATATTCATATATGAGCTAGTATATACGTACACGTTCAATTACATAAAATACCAACGAATACACCAAAAAATCTTTTGTTGATTTGGCCTTTTTGTCGTTGGTTGTATATACATCTGTATGCACAAACAAACTCCAAATTCTTAAACGACACCAAATTTAAAACTAATTGCGCCCGCCATGGGTAAGTACAAAATGCCAAGTTAAGCGAGCAGTTTGTATAAAAAATCAATTATTTTTATTTACCTTAACCTGAACTTAACCAATATAACAACTTAGCAAACAATTAAGACAATTGCGCATTCATATCACAAATTAAAACTATACACATACGCATAACAGTTTATTGAGTAATTCTTGGCCGAAGAAATTTCTATTTTCAAATTGAACAAATTTCAATTTTTATTTGAATTCGAAGAAATAACGCATTCCTTTGGGAGTTTGTAATCAATTACCGCAAAAACCTCCACCCACACGTATATATGTCTTATACGCGATATAAGTGCGACGCAAGTATCCAGAAACACGGTTCCCTAATTTGTATTTTTTTTTCATGACCAATCACTGTTAAATGACATACCTCTTCAATTCGCTTTGTTTTTGTTTCTTTTGGCGTCCGTTTGGTTTTTGGTGTTTATAAGAATTAAACAAACATCTCGCGCGATTACAATCAATTATGTCTGTTACTTGTTATAAGAAATTTATTTTCAAAAATAATAAAAACAAAAAGAAAATTAAAATTAAGTTTTTAAAAGATTTTTGACCGGACATTCCATCTCCAGTTAACGTATATAAGTGTCAATACAGGTATACCTCCTTGACCGTAGTCTGGCATTTTTCGCAACTTGTTTGTAAGGACTACACAATTTTCTTTCACTTTGAAATATTGACTTCTCATAAATATTTAATATTTGAAGCTTGTGATTTTAACACTAACAAATTGGAGGCAGGGCCTTCTTGATTTTTTCCTTTATTAATTACAACTGAGACTGTGCTCATCTAGCAATTTATCTTTCAAGTTCTTACGAATTTTACATTTCTTAAACAATTGTTGGGCTGAAATGTTTACTAGGTCAAGTGGCCTCGTTCTTTGAAGTCTTCTTTCAACGACAGGGTTATCTATCATATGGCGAATATAGGGGTTTCCATGTTCCTGAAGCCTTATTTTGTATTTGATGGCATGCTTTTTTATTTCATCTTTGATGTATTCCATCTGTAAGTCCCTGTGAAGGTCTTCATTTCTTGTGTATATCACGGAGCATTTACGATGCTACGGAGAACCTTGTTTTGAATGCTTGTTGTGTATTGTAAGCTCAGAGCCTCTACCTATGAGCCAATACATTTTTCTGAACTTAATATTAAGTTCTTCATTTTGTTTTTGACATGCTCTCTCCACTTGAGCTTTGCATCGAGTGTCATGCCAAGATATTTAACTTAGTTTTTAGCTGTTATTTCTATCGGTAGATTGGAAGCCTTTTGATATTTAAAGTTAATATACGTGTATTTGGTTAATATGCGTGGAACCGCATGGGTAATCTTCTGGAGTTTGATCGTTGCATCAACGACAATACTTCCAATCGCCATGGTTGCTGTGTTTTCTGCAAAGGTGGCTATGGTTCCTTCATCTGTTGTTGGAATATTTCTTGTATATAATAAATATAGGGTTGGTCCTAAGACACTCCCCTGCGGGACACCGGCAGAAATTTTCTTTAGTTCGGAGTATTCATCCTCATATTTCACACGAAAATGTCTATTGGATAAATAAGATCTTAGTATGGCATAAAATTGCCTCGGCTGATCTCGATGCAGCTTGAATTCTAGTCCACTGTGTCAAACTTTATCGAATGCTTGGGCAACGTCCATAAATATGCTAGAGCATACTTTTTTTACGTTCTAACGTTCTCTCAATAATGTTGGTGGTTCTATGCATTTGTTCAATTGTGGAGTGCTTTTCTTTGAATCTAAATTGGTGTGGAGGAATAAGTTGTCGGTCCTCAATTATTGATTTAAGTCTTTTTAGTAATAATTTTTCAAACAGTTTTGACATAATTGGCAGCAATGAAATTGGCCTGTATGATTTTTTATCGTTAGGTGGTTTATCCATTGCCACGAAACATATTATAACCGAAGGCTTGCATTGATTATGTGTAATAGCTTACGGAATTCTACCTTGTAGAGATTTGATTATTTGGCAAGTAATCAAGTCATACTCTGGGGCTTTTTTAACATTCATGTTGCTTTTTACTTTTTCTTTTAATTCTTTGAGAGTTACTGGGCGTATATCAAAATCATCTAGCTTGTGCAATGACATTATATTTTCATTGGCCGTTTGCTTTGGTAGTGGTTGGAAGGTATCCTCGAAATACTCCGCAAATAGATCAGCCTTCTCTTTAGGACCACTTGCCCAGGTTCCATCCTCCTTTTTAATTGGAGGCACTTGCATTTTGGGTCTTCTGAGTCGCCTTTCAGGAGAATAATCAGAATTGTTTTCATCGGTTAGGCTCACTAGATATCTGTTGATGATGCATTTTTAAGTTTTGAGATTTGAGACTGTTACCTAAATTGTTAAGAATTGTTTTGTTCTCCGGTGTTCTATTTGCCAAGTGTCACGTGCCCGTCGTTTCTCTCATACCAACTCTCTAACTTCCATTGGGTAGGATATGTGTAGCATTTTGTATGATAGGGGTACTTGCCAAAGCAGCATATGAATTACTTCGTTGAGTTGTTCTAATTCATCTTCCAACTGGCGAGAATTTCTTATCGGTACCTGAAGATTGATTTTTTCCTACATTACTTCACGAAATAGATCACAGTTTGTCTTTGAATTTGCTAATCTGGGAGCACTCTCCCTTTGAATTACCATTTCACTGACTGTCATGATAACCGGGGAATGATCCGATATTAGAGAATTACTGTCTTCAATGTGAATGTAGTTCTGAGATATACCTCTTGCTACATAAAAGTCTATTAGGTCAGGTATCTTCGTTCTGTCACTGGGCCACTATGTCGGGGAACGACCATTCTCACATTTTGATGTCTGCCCTGCTTGAAGCAATATTTTACCTTTTGACATCGTAAGTCTAGATCCCCAATAGGTGTTTTTCGTATTAAACTCACCTCCAATAATAAAATCACGTCCAAGCGATTTAAATAGTTCAAGGTAGTCCTCTCTTTTCAAGTTATGCCGGGGAGGACAATATAGAGTGGCCCACCTAACTTGACTTTGAACTAGCGGTTATTTTGAGTATGGTAATGGTTATGTCACTTATGATATAGTTCTAGTTAGTTTCATTCTTCCGCTGAACGTAAATGGTCGTGTATTCGCTTGAACAACGCTGGGAAATATTGAAACATTACTTCTTAAATCCTGGTAATGTTGCAGAATGTGTGCGACAATTGCGTGCGGTTTTCGGAAGAAACGAAGCGCCGGGAGCTCCATATGTGCGTTATTTTGTGAATAAAGTTAAAGAAACAGGCTTGCTTATTAATAAACCAACACGAACCAAGCAGCCAACCAAGCGTACACCCGAAAATATTGATGCTGTAGCCGAGAATGTGCGTGTGTCGCCGGGAACGTCAACTCGTCATCGTGCTCAAGAATTGAACATTTCACGCACAACATTGCGACGAATTCTGCATAAAGATCTTGGTATGATTCCGTATAAAGTTCAATTGGTTCAGGAATTGAAGCAAAGAGACCACCCATTGCGTTTTCGGTTCGCTGAGTTGGTTTGCGATCGACTTGAAGAAGATGCCGATTTTGGCAAAAAATCAGCTTTCCGGATGAGGCGCATTTCCATCTTGGCGGCTATGTAAACAAGCAGAATTGTCGCATTTGGGGCACGGTGAACCAGATGCATCCTCAACGAGTGACTGTTTGGTGCGGATTTTGGTCCAGTGGCATTATTGGGCCATTTTTCTTTGAAAATGAGCAAGGAGCCGCCGTTACTGTCAATGGTGAGCGCTACCGCGCCATGATGAAAGATTTTATGTTCCCGGCACTTGAAGAGGAGGACATAGGCAACATTTGGTTTCAAAAAGACAGCGCTCCGTGTCACACAGCACACGTTTCAATTGATCTTTTGCGTGCTGTCTTCGAAGATCGAATTATAAGCCGAAATGCTGATGTGATTTGGCCGCCTCGGAGCTGTGATTTGATTAGACTATCATCTTTGGAGTGCCGTCAAAGATAAGTGTTATGCCGATAAACCAGCAACGATTGACGTTCTCAAGAACAATATTCGCATTGCCATTGAAGACATAATGCCGCATACCATCGAAAATGTGCTCAAAAATTGGACCGACCGTATGGGGTACGTCAAGGCCAGCCGAGGCATTCATATGAATGAAATAGTATTCCATAATTAATAGGAAGGATTGTTCTTTACAATGAAAAAATAAATTTGAAAAAATATTGAGAACTTTTTGTTTTATTGCATTTAAAAAAAAAATTATTTGGCCCACCCTATATATTGCAGAGACAGTAAGTTGTCTGTGTTTAATTTGGATCCTTTTTTGGTAAAGCCGAACCACCTCTTGCTCTTTCAGCTGGGGAATGGACTGATATAAGTTAGAACGCCGTATTTTAACAAACGAAGATTTAACTAGATGGCTTTCAGATATTAAGAAAATTTCCATTTCTTCTCAGTTTAAAAATATTTATATTTCTGGAATATGTTGCATAATCCCATTCGCATTTCAGATTGCTATTTTGAAAGTTGTGTTCTTACTTAACATTTTTTGTTGGATCGCGTTGAGGGAGTTGCATTTTCTTCAGTTGATCAAGCATCATGTTGTTCAGATTACTTTGGTCATCTAGCCGGTTTGTAATAGTTGCAATGTTGTTCATAATGTTTTCCATAATTTGGTTATTTTCAGAGCCCATATGTTGGGTTGAACCCAAACCTAGTGAAAGGGCAAGTGATTTTATTTGCCCTGTGTTGCTTGGTTGTGGGTTTTGATCTATCTGATTTGATATTTGAACCCTTCGATTTTCTTGATTTTGCGGTTGATTTCTTGTTTTATCTCTTAATTTTTGTAGTCATTTAGCAACCTCACAGTCTCAATAATTAGCCGGATGTTGGCCCTTACAATTTGTACACTTGGCTGGCACATCTCTCCCTATTGTACATGCCTGGGTAATAGAATTACCTGAGCATTTTATACATCTTGGATCTCGGCCATGACATTTTTTGCATTGGGATATGCATGTTGTGGTTCTCCTCATTGGTTTGATTTTCACCTTCATGTGAAGGATTTCTTTTATTCCATAAATGTTTTGAGCATCCTCTTTGTTGTCAAATACCAGCATAAAAAGAGAGAGTCCCCTTTTACTGATAATTTGGTTTCCGTCCTGGATTTCTGTTCTCTCTTTTTTAATAATATTCACAGCATCTAGTATTTTAAGACCTTTATTTTGTAAGTCTTCCATTATTTCTTTGCTTGAGCAAGTGTAATACAAACCTCTTGCCATGACTTTTATAGGTCGGGCCTGTTTGTTCTCGTAAGTGAACCACTGATACTTTTCAGCATTACATTTCATATATAAGGTTCTATAAGTATCTGAGTCCAGAGTATTAATTTTCCAAACGTCATTGTTTAGCGCTGTTACCTTATAGTCTTTGTCAGTAACCGATTTCATCAGTGACTGAATTTCTGAGTAACTGGTTACACCCACAATATTTATTGGTGGCCTGATTTTTCTTTCGGTTGCACTAATTTAGGAGTAATGCTCTTGGTAGATTTACTACCTTTCGGTTGATTGGATTTGGGTAGAACATCTTTTGAATCTGGACTAGATTGTCCCATACCATTTAATTGCTCAGTTACAGGTGACGATTCAGCTTTTATTTTCTTACAGGCCGTCTCTATTTGTAATTCGTCTTCATCGGGAATAGATGAGTTTGTCTAGTTCAATGCTTCCTATATCGCAATCTTCTTCTGAATCCCGATTCATGTTTAGGTTTTCATTTCCTCTATTTAGATACTCAATTTCTTCATTTAGCTTGGCAAATAATTGTCGTATGTTCTAGTCTCGCCAGTAGATCAATATTCTCCTTTTCTAGGTCAATAGTTGTTTTACTAGATTCGACTATTTGCAAAGTAAAATTTCCGGTGGCATAACTTATTTCGTGTAATGCTTGTCGAGTACATCTTGGTCAGCTACCGAGTTGCTTTTATTTTTCTTTATCGGTGATCTTTGTAAATTTGATCTTCTCTGGAACGGATTTGAGGTCCCTGATAGAGTGGATATAGTGGATTTATCAATGTTGATATTGGTGTACCACCTGGGGTATTATTTCCTTTTGTTTGTACCATTGCATAGTTTTGATTGACTAATTAGCTATTCTGCTTCACTATTACGAAGGGATTGGGTACCACAACCGTTCGTTCTATAGAACATTGCCTAGAGTGCACCCGTATCCATTTATGAATACTTCGTATCGTGTATTTATCCTTCTTGATAAATAAATAATAAATAAAATTTGTTGCACCGAAAACCTCTCAGCAGGAAAGTCATTGACGTCACACTAGTGACTCACCAGCGACAATCAAGAAAGCAACATATATAGAAATTTATCAACAAATGGGACTAATTTTTGTTTGTGACATATCCTGAGTTGAATTGTTTATGACATGACTGGGGTGAATCGTTTATTAGTAGTCGTAGACGAACGTTATTGAACAAGTTATGATGTCATTGCGACAAAGAGCGTACATGAAATGAAAAGCAAATTTGTTCATATCTCTCGATTGTTTACTTACGCCATCAAGTGATATAATATGAGAAACATTAAAGACTTGTCACTCATGTTTCGCTTAATATCTCGAGGAAATATATATGACATGTCTCACACATGTCGTCAAACGTGGACTGTCTATGGACAGGACAAGTTATTTGAGATATTCTTGTGACGTGTCATTAATTAGTGATTTAGTCAACATGCCATCAAAAATAGATAAACAATTTTTTGTACTCTTTCATACACATTGAAAAAGGTATGAAATAGAATCGCATGCTTTCGTAAAATGTTATTCACAAATTTTCAACTGAGACTTGTCAATTGATGATAGAAACAAATCGGGAACAGCACTTGCTTCCTTGTCGAACAGCACTTGCTTCCTCGTGTTATTGTTTGCAAATTTCTAATTACAGCTTTGTAATGGTTAACTTTGTGTCAGATGTTGATTCAGATTGAACAAAATGTACTTGCGTGTTTGAGCAAGTTTTGATAAAATTTAGGTTAAAATGGTTTTTCTTCAGTTTTTTTTACAATTGTCCATGATATAAAAGGAAATTTGTTTTAGCATTATAACTTAGGCAATTCTGTATGAGTTTAACAATTCCTGTAATGTAATAAATACGAGTATATGTAAGGAGAGGAAATTAAATTATTGGAAAAGTTTTTGGATACGCAAAAACTCGAATTCATGATTGTTGAATGGAGAATTAATCTATTAATCTGAGATCTGGTTATCGAAAATAGATAGTGAGTGGATCATAGGGCTTCCTTTTAAATTGTGAATAAGTGGAAGAAATTATCACACCCGACACGATACGTCCATTGGCAAGTGGTACGACTTTGTGGTGAACTTCGACAGAATTATCAAAAAATAAATAATTTTTGCATCCGACCTCTACATGAAGACGGCAACACTCATCAACAAAAGTGGGGAGTGTGTTTACGTATGCTTTGAAAGGCCCTCACCGAAATATGAACCATTTTGGAAGCGCGGTTGTTGTTTAACAATCGTTTGAGTGAGTCAATGTTAGAATTTTTGTAAAAATGAAAAAATCGAGTATCTAGCTGTCATTGAATATTTATTTTCGAAAGGTAATACGCCTACGCAAATCAAAGACGAGCTGTAAGCTGTGTGTGGTGACTCTGCACCACCATTTAGCACTGTGAAATTTTGCACAGCTGAATTTAAACGTGGCCGCACTAGCTTCGAGACATCCAAAAACTCAACCACTGACGACAACATCGCGCAGGCTCATCAAATGGCGCTAGATAACCGTCGAATTAAAGTTAGAGAGATAGAAGAGGCTATGAATATGTTCAAAGAACGTGTTTGTCACATATTAAATCAAGATTTAGGCATGAAAAAGCTGTCCCCGCGTCGGGTGCCGCGTTGCTCACTTTGGACCAGAAACGTGTTTAAATGAATATTTCCAACGCACTGTTTGCCCAGTTAGACGCAATAAATCAGAGTTTTGGTGCCGGCTAATTACTGTTGGTAAAACTTGGAGACACCTTTACACTCCAGAATAGAAATATTGTTAATTCAGTGGAATGTCAAGGGAATCGGCTCCAAAATAGGCAAAAGCGTGTCAAGGGCGTAGACCATTAGAAACCAACAGAAACGGAAAATTCAAACTTAGGTAAATATTAAAATATTTAAGTATTCATTCTTTGTGTTAAATAATTTTGTCGTTTTAGGTTTAAAAAATTGGGAATTGTAGTTTAAATTAATGCGATATTTTATCGACATGGTTTATGCCGGTAAGTATATTGTTTTATCCAGGTAGGATCAGAGAACAGTTTTATTGGTATCTTTTTTTGTTTTCTCGCAGAGAAACGACAAGCCACTCGTAACAACCTTTCAAACAATACCACATGTTTATATGGGAATGAGAAGAATTGTAACGACAAGTATATATTCTAAAGGGTCTTTCAATAGGAACGCTCGAAATTTTTTTGGTTGAAACAATATCTGTCAAATTTGTTGTGAATTGTTCCGCGCATTTTGCGATTTTTATCCTCGTCCCAACCGTCCTACCGAGTTGACCATTCGACGTTTGGTGGTCAAACTTGATTCAACCTGTTTGGTAAATAATCAGCCGAAACCTATGCGTCACCGAAACGCAGTCTGCTGAAGACATCGCTGCCGTGCGTGAGGAGAGTGTATGGGAGAACCAGAGCCATGCGAATTTCTCGTCGTTCACAAGAACTTGGCATTTCTGCGACTTCAACTTGGCGAATTTTGCATCGGGACTTAGGTCTGCGCCCGTTGTAAGTTGACCCACGTTTCGCAAAAAAAAAAAATCATCTTTGGCGACGAGATTCATTTTTGGATGAATGGATATGTAAACAAAGAAAGTTGTCGGAGGGGCGATACCAATCCACACAAGATACACCAACATCAAATGCATCCCAAGAACGTCACTCTTTGGTGCGTATTTTGGTCTGGCGGAATCATCGATCAGTGCTACTTCCGAAACAAAACGGGCATTGACATAACCGTCAACGGAGAGCGCTACAGATCGATTATAAGCAACTTCTTATCGTCTAAACAGGATTATATGAATACTGACGATTTATGGCTCCAAAGTGACGGCTCTACGTTTACTGGCCACCGAGATCGTGCGATTTAACGCCTTTATACTTCTTCCTTTGGAGCTATCTTAAATTGCAGATCTATGCGACATAACATCAAATTTAGCAAGATTTATGAGGCAAAGTCATTAAAAATTGGACCTCCCTAATACGTGTCCCCAAGCAATGCCGCAGTTGACATTTGAACGACGTTATATTCCATACTTAATGTCATAAAATATTATTTCAAATAAAACAAAAATTGAGTGGATATCTCACAGCCAACTTGTTTTATTTACATTTACAAGTCGAGTGTCATTCATGAAAGACCCTCTATAATAAACGATAAATTAGGTGCTAGTGCAAAAACGGTGAATTTATGAACTAAAGTGGTATCATCATTTTTATCTAATCCATTACCTTTCAAACGCTTTACTACGCACTCGACCTTCTTGAGGTAGAGGATCTAACAGCTTTTCAATTCTCCAAATTGAAAATAAAACAAGATTAGAATCTCAAAAGCCGTTCTTGAGATATCATCGGTACAGACATTCAGACATCCAGACGGGCGAACATTTTTTTGCATTTTTAGGATTTGAGACCTTCAAAACGTCGGGAAAAATGTTTTGGACCATGCTTCATCATTTTTATCAGGCTTCCAATAACTTGGTCTTGCAGATCGAACTTAATTACGTTGATATTCCAGCAAATTTTGGCCTTGTCTCTGTTACTGTTATCGATATAAATATAGCATAAACTACTCTTATTATTTTCTTTTGTACTCTTGTACACGACCCCATTCTTAAATATTAACAACATATTACGGTGTTGAGAAGTTAAATGGTAAACACACTTTGTATTTTTACCTCAGACCAATCAGAAGATGACCTTTAGTTTTGTATTTAGAGTTTAAATTGCCTATTTCAGTTTTATTATGATGCGCTTACGGTTTTGTAGATCAGCCCTTGAGCGTAAGAGATTGTTTATACGTAGCCTTTAAAACATTGTAACGACACAAGTTACAAACGCGATATGCTATCGCAAGTGCATCTGAAAATTTTAAAAGATAATAAAAAACTGTTGTTCAGTTATTATCAGTGATAAAAGTGTACTAAATATAATTGTTGTTGTAATAAAATTAATAAGAAAAACAGAAAAAAGTTTAAAAGGTATAATGATCTCTTACATCGATCGTAATTTTTTATTATTAACTTTTTTTTTTCTTGTAACATTCTTATAAGAGCAACAACAACACTAACAAAAAAAATGAATAAGAAATGTACAAGACAATACAGTTGCATTGGTCGTACGTACATTGAAACGAATAAAAAACCAAATGTATATCAATAATGCGAGGTGGTGGGGGTCCTATATAAATAAGAGAATTTCCTTAACTTCCATCGAGTAATTGTTATTATTTAGTTAAAGTCGCACAAAGTCAATGTCACGGCCAAATTTTGCTAGTGCCTCCTCGTCATCGTCGATATTATTTTAACTCTTGTGCTTTATTTAATTTATTTTTGTGTGCGCTTTATATTTAAAGTATTATGTGGTTTCAGTGATTTTGTAGAATTGGAAAAATATAGTGGAAAAACAAAAGATTTGGTGAAAATGGTGAAAAACTATCTTAAGTGGTTAATACTAATAGAAGTTGTGATATTTGTGTGTCATGGACTAATACGAGAAACCGAAGATGCAATAATTGTTGAAGGTGGGTTGATAGAATTTTGTTTTGTAGTGTGAAGTAGTGCGCCCACCTTAAGATTTCAATTAGGTCGTTGGACGGATACAAGTAAAATCGATGTGTTGTAATTATGTATCGGAGAGATCATTACACAGCATAAGAACATATTTGTACAAACGCCGTGCGTTTTAATTCCAGTCACGATTTTGGGTGATTCTTTTTTATTTATAAGTTTTGCATAGTTTTTTTTTGTTAAGGCGATAAATATTGATGGATAATGGTATTAAACACTTGCACGGTAATTAATTTATTCAGAGAATTTGTATTCCAATTTATGTGATATTATTGCTGTTTCGTTTTGCTGAATGTTACTTCAAATATTTATTCTAATTTTGATGTCAATCGAGCGCGGCCAGGCAGGTGTTTAACCTAATGATTTTTGGGTTTGTGTACAGTTTTGATTAGCGGTTTAATTGAACCGAGCATTGATGTGAAAATTATATCGACTACCTTACCCTTCATACAAAGCTTATTTATGACCTGTTATGAGCTATCCAACTCTAGAGTTTATCGCTAGATTTCAGGTATTATTGAAGAGTTGATGACGTTCTTGAGGGAATAAGTTCACTTTAGAAGGTTTTTATAGGTTTTTAAGTTTTAAGACTCGAAAAGCAAATTTTGAAATATCAAAAAACACCATCTTTGAATTTGTGTGTGTAAAATTTACACATTTACTACCTAATCGATAACACCGGCGGCCAAATTCATAAAGTGGTTTCCCTTATAAGTTTGCTAACTGAATCAACATTTCTTGGCTTCAAAAATGATCAAATATAAATTATTGTCACAGTTTTAGCCAAATAAATTAAATTAAGCCATGTAAGGGAATATAACTGGCCTACAATGAAAGTAGACCGCCCGACGATCTTATCACTCATTATAAATAGTTAAAAAAGCCAAATCCAGCACAAAATTCCAAATGAGAACAATTACAAGAATTCTGCAAAATTGGATTGCATGCAAATGGATTGTAAAGCAAAAACGAGATGAAAAAACAGGTATCTGCTCTGATTTTGTTGTATGATTATTTGGATTATCGCTGGTGAGATCTACTGTTGTAAAATATTTTTAACTCTGCTTTACTTTTACCTAGCCACGAATATCATATACTCTGCGGATTTGAGTGGATGGTTTTTGGACCAGAATTTATTAAAAATTAATTACATTGTATAAGTTAGTTCAAGGGTAAATTTCACCCCAAAACGATTATTTATTTCAAAACCGTCAATTTAACCATCTTTAATAAATTTTTTTACATCAGACTGCCACCATATTTTGGGAAAAATATTGCCCTAGAAGTCTTGTCGAGAGTAGGTCAACCTTATCCAGGTGTGTAATAAGTTATTTTTGTGTCAGGTTATACGGCATTGTCTCCAACTGGTAAAGGCTTCCAATATGTTATTTGAAGTTCGATTTTACCAACTTTAATAATTCATTACACCAGACCGCCACTAGATATTGGGTCAAATGTTACTTTGTGGACTTTTTGAAGGGCAGGTTATCTGAAGGTGGGGTTATTTATGTGTTAGGTTACACGGAATTGGCTCTAAACTGTAAAGGCTTCAAATATGTTATTTTAAGTTCGATTTTACCACATTTAATAATAAATATCACCAGGCTGCGGACACCACGGAGTAACATTAGACTCAATATCTGATAGCGGCCTGGCCGCCTGGTGCCTGAAGCCTTTACAGTTAAGAGCCAATTCCGTGTAACCTGACACAAAAATTATTTCTTAAACACCTGGATAAGGTTGACCTACTCTCGAGAAGACAAAAAATTCGAAAACTCAAAAAAATTATTAAAGTTCGTTAAATTGACGTTTTTGAAATAAATAATCATTTTGGGGTGAAATTTATCTTTAGGCAAGTTATAGGGGTGGTATTGAACTAACTTATTCAATGTAATTAATTTTTAATAAATTCTGGTCCAAGAACCATCCCGATATCAATAGCTACATACAAAGTTACAATTTTGGCGGTGAAGGTTTAATTGTAAGCTAAACCAACCACTCGCTCCTCGGAAACGGTAACTGTAATAAAATCAGGATTTGTTGTAATAAATTGTAATAAATGTGAACAAATTATGGTACAGATTTCATTGAGGCGGGCTAATTTGGTCGGTGTAGGTTTAGAGCACTGGGGATTTGATCTCAGTGAAATTTATGCGAAACTAACACACGAAAAAACACTCAAAAATTTAACTTTCATAATAATATTTGCAAATTTTGTAATAAACACAAATATTTCAACAAAACTAAATAGAAAACATTTAATTGTTGGGAGTAGTTTAGAGTGAATCTCATAAAATTAAATTTTTAAAACAAAACACACTACGAATTGCACAGAGGTATTCGAAGTGGTTCTGAAGTAGTATTTGATGTAAGAAATCAATCCTACCTAGCCATTTGCTCGAAAATTTCTGAGATTTTTGTTATTCGAGAGAGAATATCATTGAGTGTAATTCGAAAACGCTTAAATATTTTAAATTATATAGCTCGGTCGCTGGGGATCGCACGGAGGTGATTGAAGTGATCTGAAATGTTTGTTATTCGAGAGAGAATATCACGAGTGTAATACCAATATTTGTAAACGTTTTTTAAATATTTAACTCTGCCCTGTTACAAATATTTCGGTAAGATTGGTTTCTTACATCAAATACTAATTCAGAACCACTTCGAACACATCTGTGCAATTCTTAGTGTGTAGTTAAGTTAAAATATTTGTGTTTATTACAAAATTTTCTAATATTTTATGTAAGTTAAATTTTTGAGTGTTTTTTCAATTTTAAGTACTTATGGACCCCAGTATATATTTCGAGCACCTAAGTAAAATCAGGAGCCTCCACGCAAGAAAATCGTGATCTATAAAACTAAATAATTGTATACTTATTCGTTTTTAAAGGCAATTTATTACGCGTGGACCAGTCGCAAACAATTTTGAGCTGATCTTGCATACGCTCAATATCCATCACAGAATTGAAAAAAGCAAAAATTTCTAGGCCATCGGCATACATAAGACACTTGTAAAACTCGAAACATTTGATGACATCGTTTATATTTATGGATGACTATCTCGTGGAACTCCGGAAGTTAAATGGAAAGGACTTTTTAGATACTAACACAATGCTTTCGAGAAGTAAAGTAAGACAACATCGATTTAATTGGAATGCAGTTGGATCCGAAATCGATTAACTTTATGAATAAGAATTATATGATCCAATTTATCAAAAGCTTTCGAAAAGTCTGTGTATATAAACATCAACTTCTTTTGGAAAAGACTGAGAGCACATTTATTCAAGATCAAGGGTGCGATACCATCATGACCTGTCCCACTTGTCGGGTTTAAACCTTCTAAGCCAATTATAATTTCTGAGGTATCGAATTGAAGAACTGTATTAGAATTACCGCAGTCAACAAAATTACCTGGTAAGCTAAATAAATCAGAAAGATCAAAGGAGTTTTGGAAAAAATTTGCGAATGCGTTACACACCATTCGAACCCGGAAAAGAAACATTACTGTCATAAATCGTTGTGTCATCGTAAATTTAAACTCTTTACATAATTTGCCAATTTCGCTCCCAGGTCGCGTGAATATCTTGAAAGCTCTAGATTTACGGTTTGCAATATTTTTTAACCGACGATTGAACCGAGGCTCGGCAAAAGTCGAGCGCACCATTTTCATTGGAACAAATTAATCGAAACCACTCCTAACAATTCTATATAACTCAGAGGCAGCTAGCGAAATGTTCGGCTCGCCATATAAAGCGATCCAATTGAAATTTTCGAGATAGCTGTTTAACGAAGGAAGATCCGCTTTCCCAAAGTCTTGAAAGTGGTGTATGGTATATACTAGAGTGCCTAATTAAATCTGGACAAGATTCAACTTCAATAAAATCTAAAGATGAAAATCCCAAGTCTAAAATGCGCCCACAATCATTGAAAACAGCGTTAATTTGTACCATCTCATAACCCGCGAAGCTGTCCAACACCAAATTAGAAAGGATATCCTGTGGAGCCCACACATCTTCTAACCAACCCTACGAAATTTTAGGTAGGTCACTTTCCTCATATAAAGGAAGAACTGTACTGGCAACGAGTTGATTGAAACCCTGGTAAACGTCAGCGGTATTTCCATAAGGTATGTAAACTCCAATAATAAATACCAAAACGAGCCACATTTGACCTTGAATATAATGGACTCAACTCATTGCAAGCACAGTGAAGATTGACTTGATCAAATTTACGATCGTTATTTACCTCAATAATTACTCTTCCGCCGACCTTGATCCTATCAGGTGTGTTAAAAATTGGTGATACTTCGCGTAAGAAGTATATAGGCGGGAATACTTGACATCGATCCGCTCTCGTAAATAATGTAAAGTATTCACGCCGATTACTCGACGCTAAGTTACTCGACAGCGTATATTCATGTTTTGATACACGTGATGGGAGTGAATGGTCACAGGTACGTGTTGTTGAATAATTTGTAACTCTTCCTCTAGCCGACTTGGAGTGAGCGTACTAGGGTCATTTTTAAAATGCTTATTAGCGCTGATCGTACTCTGTCTTCGTACGTTCTATTCTTGTAATTTCAGTATTTCTTGCCATAGACATCTGTTGATCCTTTATCAAGTTGTTTATCGATCGCGTGGTAAGGTTTGTCTTATGATTTACTAAATTGATGGTGTTATCGACTATAGTTGTTTAATTTTTGATAACAGCCCAAAGATGATTCTCATCATTGTTAATATTTTCAAATTAGGACTCATATTTTTCAGCCTCTCGTTGAGTGAGGACCCCGAACATTCCCCTATCCTAAAGCCCACTGAGCCTCTAAAACTTCGTTTGTGATCGTTGTTGCTTTCGAATAATAGCTCGTTGTCTGTTGTTAAACACTCGGGCAGCACCATACAAATCGCCAGTAACTCTGTGTGGTATTTTTAAAGATCTCAATTTTCTCTCAGTAGGAAGTTAGGTTGTAATGAACAACTAATGTCCATTTCGTCGCCACGATTTCGTGCTTGCCTAATTCTTCGAAGTGTATGATATGCCGGTGGATTGGTTAAAAGGTACTTATTTGGATGTTTACATGTTTTGATTATCTATGTGGTTGTTGTCTCGAAGCTGCGTTGTTGTTACCAGTTGAACTTTTGTCATCGGATTTGGTATGTAATGGCGGCAATGCTTCTTTGAGTTTGTTTTCGATCAGTAGCTTACATACTTACCAGCGTAAATCTCAAGGACCCGTTACAACTTCTACCGTGTGGCAGGTAGCTGATCATCCTTTATTAATACTAAAACGTTTACCATCAAGTTTGGCTTGTTTTTTGTCCGTTTAGTTCGCTGTTGCAAGTGTGGTGCTAATAGTTCAGTCATAGGCCATCTTGTTTTTAGTCACACGGTTTCGATGATCGCATATGGTGGCGGCTTAAATGAATCGCCAATTAAGAAGTGCCCTGGGGTTATTTCTGCTAAGTTAGAGTCGTCATCTGTAAGTAGTGTTAAAGGCCGTGAATTGAGGCACACTTCAGTTAAAGTTGTATCCGTGTACAGTTCTTCGATTGTTAAGGTTGATTCACCAACAAACTCTTTAGAGATAAAATTTCACTGATTTGACTCCTGCCTCCAAGACACCTTTGAAATGGATTGCGTAAGGTAGAGTGAAGTGCCAGTTGGCGTAAGGCAGCAATTAAAGATTTCATTGTAAGACAGCTTACTATTTCGATATGGATATCCTTAGCTACCATACACACGAATAAAGCTATACGTGCGTTGTAGGCCTTGAGTCCTCTTCCTTTGGTTTTTCTTAATTGGCTGGGATCAGAATAGTCGATTCCTGTTTTGGCAAATACTCCCCCTGGTTATTTATCTATCTTTGGATTAGTTCTCATTATTTGTTCTGCACGTGTTGCTTATGGCGGAATCATTTTAAATATGTTTGAACAACGTTTCGTATAGTCCGATTACCACCAATAAACGAGGATTTGGTCCTTAAATATGCTAAGGTCAATTGAATGCCACCACGCAACGTGTTATGGTGCGCGTCTTCAATGACTGCAGGATTGTCGAATATTCTCTTCTAGAATACTACTTATTATATCTATTATATTGGCCACAAACGGCTTAGCTCTCTTCTGACCCAACATAGTGTAATGGTTGAATCTCAGACCAATGTTGTCTTGCATGGTTACATCGGAATCCAACACTAATTCATTATGAACAAAATCTGGACTCTCGCACTATTAGTTATTGTTAGCGTGAACTAAATAGATTGTTCCACGTGACACTATGTGTGCAGGGTTCTCATTTGACTTTACATGATGCCATAGTTGTTGGTATAATACACTACTGCAACATATGCTTGATTAGCGGCATCATGGAAATCATGTTATTCAGCTTTCGTAACGCTGGCTTAGTTTATCCACCGATGAAGTTTAATCTTGTCTAACTGTGGCGATTCCAATTTGTAGCTTAGTCTTTGGCTTTATATTTACCGGTTTTGGCTCTAGACTGATTTGTTTGCTGGTTGTAGACTGCTTTGTTCCGTTTTTGTTTTGTTTGCCAGTTGTTGTTTGTCTGTAAGCTTCTTCACACAAGCTTTGATTAACTTCGATATCTGTATGCTCTCTTTGGATTAACTCCGTAATAACCGGGTATCTTCCATCCAATGGTGTTGGTTATCGTCGTTGATAGTTGATACTCAAATGTACTGCATGCAGATCGAACCGTTATCATATGTAAGCAACTTCGTTTTGTGGTAGTGTTGTAATGCCGGTGCCCAGATCACAAGCTTAGTGGGCTTAGCACGAGTGGGAACCAACAAGCTTGTGATCCGGCTGGAAAGACCAATGAAAAATCAGGCCTTTGCTCTGATTTCGATGTATGATTAATTGGATTACTACTGGTGAGCATCATTAATTTAAAACAAAAAGTACCAATTTTTATTTAAGTTAAGCTGAGATTTTAGGACTTGGCCATTTGCTCAAATCTGAACATACGGCTGATGCTGGCTTTTGGTCAGCACTCACCCGATAATGTGCCATCTCAAAACATCAATTACCATTTCCTGCCAAGAAAGGTCATCGGACTAATAGCCGATTATTATATATATTTGAATGGGGCGTTATCGTTGCTGGAAGATTATGCCAATCCTGACATGCGCAGGCACTGGGAAGCTCATCATAGTTTACCCTTATCACTAACAACTCGAAACATAGAGAATCATTTACGGCCTAGCAAGTTCTTAAGAGATACACATTTTTTTAACTTAACCTGAGGTGTCATTTACTCAAATTTGAACATACGGTTGATGCTGGCCACTTGGTCACTCGATAACGTACCATCTCAAAACAAGAAATCCCTTTTCCGGCCCAGGAAGGTTTTGGAACTTATAGCAGATTTTCATATGAATTTGTATGGGACCCTCAAATTATGTTCCCAGCATAGTAAACAGAAATTTCCAGTGTAACCTAAATTGCGAATCCTATTTTGAACTGAAATACTAAAGGATAAAATCAAAGGAGATCCCAAACAATTTTACTCCTTAAAATAATGGAAAATACGTAACATCTTTAGAATAATGGAAACACCCAATAATTTAGAGTGAGAGACGTTATAAACGTTACGCATAATTTATATTCGACGATATTTGTTATCTAAAAAACAATTGAGAAAAACGATCGACAAAATAATAACGCGGAATATATAGAGAAATATTTCATCTGCTAAAAAATAGACATGGAAACCCGAGAAACAAACCCTACAATCAATATATGCAAGACGAAAAGATGTCGACTTTCGTCAATTTTGCAATACAATATTACGAAATTGCACATTTATGAACATTCATTATTATTAGTTTGTTTGTAATCTGCATCTCCAGGATATCGTTGAATGTAAATTGTGCTGCAATTTCAAGCAGAAAAAAGTTATGTTTGCTATTCATCGCCAGAGGTAACACTATCACAAAAAAGATTTTTCCCTCTGGACTTTTTACAAAACCGGCAGAAATTTCGCGAATTAAACAAATCAATAATGGTTAGCAGTATATGGAAGGTCTCTTTCTGAGACGAATAAATTCAATACCGAGAGAGTGACACAAGAAACCCCTTTAATGAAACGCTCCAACTTCATCTTTCAAATGACTAAACCAGCACTATCGATCAGAGATAGTAACAAATTGTAGAAGCATATAGCAAGACTGCTATAACCCTGCCCAGTATCAACATTACAATGGAAAACATGAATTCGCAGTCTACAACTATGTGTAAAAAATACTGGAGATTCACCGAAAAATTTACAAACTTGCCACCAATAAAGGATATACCTGGTCAAGCCTTAACACAACGAAAATTAACAGCTAAATAGATAGGAAAAGTTGTCCTTGAGGACAACTGCATAGACAGCAAGGATAATCCACAACAATAACCAATTAATCGACTCGCATTCACCAATTGAGCGGGAAGTTAAAAGCGTCACAAGCAGGAATATGGGTCACTGGTCCCACAGAAATGGAAAAGGGATTAAAAGAATACCGAAGAAAGGAGACCTTAGAGAAACACCAACAGTCAACCAGTATATAAGAAATATACAAGCTAATTTCAGACCAGGACAAAACTGAAAACTGAAAATTCCACCACACCAGTACAAGAGAATTGAATACAAAAGGACGCTGAGTGACAAATACTACAGCAATCGTAAGTCGCGTAGCATGTGTACTATCCTCACTACTTTCCCTAGTTTTACTGGACACTGTGATGCGTAAACTTCAAAATGCAGCACCGAATGATCTAATCTATGCACTACAATACAACAGGCATGTAACAGAAAATTCAGAAGTTATTAGATTCGGTACATGAAAGTGATCATAAAATTAACATCAGAAATACAAAGACAACGATCCCGTCGAAAATATAACAAGTCCGTACACCTTGGTAGCTTTTCAAGAAACACAAAGCTAAGATTGTTCAAAGCCAGTGTAAAATCAGTGCTGGTTTATCCAGGTATTTTTTAAAAAAAAGTGCCGTAGAAGGCTGTTGTGATGCTTCTGGCGAAACAAAATCACAAAAAAAACCCGGCGGCAAACAAGAATGAAATTGAGCATAACATTAAATAATGAAAGTGGAGATGGATAGGACACACAATCAGGGAAGCCCCTAATACAGTGACATGGTTCAGTCTAGCAGACGCCCTATGCTCCGCCTTGATCGGATACAAAGGGAAAATAAACTGCTTCGCTTTGATGATGAAAGAATGGGTTGCCTGGTCTCCAAAGGAGCGCAAATCTGAGTTTTGGAAATACGTTCCTAGGTAAGCTTTCCTAATAATTTTTATAGGAAAATACCGCCCCAGAAGCTTAGACAATTAGATAAGGTAAAGGAAACGAGGTAGCATCATCGAACCATACAGAAATGAAGGAACGGACAAAATAAAATTCAGCGTCAAACATGAAAGTATTACAAGAGATGAACCAACCCGACCCTGAGTTCAACGGCGAACAAATCTGGCGAACAAATTTTCCGTAAAACCGACCAAATTATCCCAATAATAGGGTCAGAGAGAATAACATCTAACGTGAAGCTGAGGAAGAAAAATAGTCGATGAGTAGAGGATCGATTGATCATTAACCATAATAGGGTTCGTCTTGAACCAGGAGAACCGGAAAAGGCAATGGTTTGATTTTTGGACACGATAGAGTATAGAATATCACCATTAATATAATCGAAGGCCTTAGAGAATTTGAGATGAAGTGGTTGTTGGTGTAGTTTGTTCGAGGTTTCTAAAAACCCTCTTCGTAATATCCTGGATGGTTAAAGTAGTGCAGGAAATTTCTTAAATCCACTCTACTGTTTGAAGGCATGTGTCTTCTAACAGTAAGAATAAGAATGAAGAGGGCACGCTTGCAGACTCTTAGAATTGAAGTAGTAGTAAATATGAAATTCATAATGTGCAGAAGGCGCTTGGCAGAAATGAAAAAAATTCAAGCCGACAGTGCTGGACGTTATAGACGTTACTGCATGCCAAAGCTCATCCATAGTATAATAAGCTTAAATAATTCACTCTACGAATATTGCTGAGCATAAAGCGGTGCTGATAAAATAAGGCTGGGTTGAGCGTTGACTGCAAAAGGATCCGGACTACTCAGACTAGCGTTGGTTCCAATAGAAAATCGGGGTATATCGCTGAATTTATACCAAATGCGTTGCGGATCATATTTGGATAATTTCGGCAAACGGTATCACACGTAACAACTAAAAAGCCAAAAAGGTGTGGTTGTTAACGTGTTGGGGGTTGAGAGTTAAGTAGAAATTCATTCATTCCGTATACCAAACATTTTTAAACAAGACATGGTGCCACATCACTGATTTAAATCAAATTAAACCATGATACAGGAAAGTCAAAGTTCATGGAATTTCAATCTAAAATACCTACTCCATGGCAGGGTAATGGTAGAAGAACGGAAAAAATAAATCGAACCTACACAGTATGTCAATTGCTAAGAATATGGTTTGCGTGGTTACCTTGATATGAAACTAAAGTCAACAAGAGACAGAAAGCGGGGTTACATTCCTCTGCACCTCCATATCTGTTTTACATCAACCCGGAAAATGTAACCCGAAAATCAATTGTAAATGAGAATTCGCAACTGAAAATTACATTTCGATATACATTGAGTGGAACCAAACCCAAAACCCAGGCAACTACTTCGAATCTACAAACACATGAAAGGAATATATGAATCAGCAGCTGTTCACAAACTCACTGCGATGAAGGGAAACATGGATCTAGTGACACAAAATATGAATATGTTGATGCAGGTAGAAGATCAAAATCAATAAAGAACATTTTCAAACTAGCTGTTTGCGAATGCAAATGGTCTGGCACCACATTACAGGTTAAAGCATATCTCATCAAACAAAAAGTTGATATAATCCTAATATCAGAAACACATTTTACAACATTCAGCCTATACGATACCAAAGAACCAAACAGCGAAGCACTTGGTGGATAGCTGAAGTAATAAAAAATAACATTAAACACTTCGAGCTCACAAACTAGGTTGGAAGTAATATATCCAATCAACGAACATCTGCTTGGACGTGTGGTCGGAAAATTTTGTAAAATCAGAGGAATCTCTCTTTAATCAGCTGGGCCATCAATCTGACAATCAATAATTCAATAAATTGGGCATCGCCGAATATTCTGACAGACAAATTTTACCGTTTTAGGTTTGCCCGAAAATTATATGGAAAAGGTATGTGCCTGGAATTGGCAATGCCAAATGGCAGAATAACTTTAGAATCAGGAAATTGTTACGCCACAAAACCCTAGAGAAAGGATTATGTCGAAATGTGAAGGTTGGAAGCTGTTAACAATAGTATATCCCCCTCCGAATCATTTAAAATTGTGTTCAAATGCATCGCCGATCGTATTCAGATGATAAAAAACTTTTGCATCCAGCTTCTATCGGTATCCGTATCCTATACCTCCCCCGATCCAAAAACCAAATTACCACTGTCCCTTTGGTCGGTAATGTAAAGTATCTGACACGATCACAAAAATATGTTGCCATGTGGAATGTATTTAACTAGTCGGGCTATTTTTACGTCTCATCAAAAATTGGGTTTTCGTCAATTACATCACCTAATGCTTGTACTATACAATGGCCTAGTCAGAACTTTTTACCCACCTCTAGGATTACCTACCAGATGATTTCAATAGGTTCCTTAGCTTAGAGGACATCCGTTATCGTGGTTCTTTGCTCGATTTGAATGAATTGTAGAACCAACTCAACTATATACCTTTGAAGGGTTAAACCACTTATTGCACACTCCCGGCCACAGTTACTGTTAACAGAGCGTAAAATCCGTAGTAAGGTTGTTCCTAACGATTTTAATATCTTTGGTTCCTCAAACGTAAACGAGGTACATGTCAAAGCTATTCAGAGTTCAGTGTACCTGAATTTGATTCGTTTGGATCTTCAACCATCATTTTCATAAAATCTTAAGCGTATTGTCACAAACTTAAAGTTAACGAAGAGTTAAATTTGAAAACGTAAGATTGTTTATACTCATTGACATTATTTAGGATCAATGATCTTTAAACTGGCTTGCACTATGGAGAACACCAAGTTTTTAATCTTAAAAATATAATTATTTTTTTTAATCCAATTGCTCGGAATTGAATAAAACACTCAAAAAATTCTTAAAATTTCTTAAGCCCCAAACACAAGATAGGCTAGCGCGACCATCAATTATTATGTCAATGCACAACAAAACCGAATCTTTTTAAATGTTAAAACGATTTAAATGTACCTCACTATTGTTTTAAGTACTTAAGATAAATGTCAAACCGTCATTTATAAATTGATATCAATAAATTAAAAAAACCACATTGTTCGATCGTGTTCAAAACGAATGCGATCGAATTCTAGTACGCATGTCTTATTATGACTTCTCGGGTTAAAATAAAAGAATTAAATTTGATGTGGTGCGCGCGCGATCATTTGATATACTTAAAATAAAATTACTTTGATCATTGACTTCAACGTCGATCGATAAAACGAAAACGATTAAAATGTGGGTGGGTGTACTCGTTGCACGATCGCTCATGTTACAAGAACAATAACAACATCATAAAATTTCAACAACAAATCAGATTTTAATTTATTCTGCGCCTATCGATCGCGGTAAATGATATTCATTCTTATTAAAAGGTATATTTTACCGTTAAATGAGCTGTTTACGTAAACATTGTTGTATGATGAGACATTTTTATTACACCGTAATTGAAGATGTAGATGAAATCGTGTAAGGGAGTTGAAGATTATCATCTTATTAAACCGGTTTTTGATTCTATCAATAACATTTTACGTTTGTTATTTATTTGCAGTTGAAGATCATTCAGAATCAGTTAACACAAAATTGTGGCGGAGTAACGATCCAGTAAAACGAGATCGTGCTAAACGAAATGTTTTAGAAGACGCTCCGCAACAATCGTATCGTGAACGACCAAATTGGCGGGAAGCACTCGGCGAAGGAAAAGCGTGCCTTACGTCTAAAGGTCATTTAGGCCAGTGCACAACATTTCGAGAGTGTTATCCATACTTTAAAATTCCCGATCTAACGGTTTGGGAATCTTGGGTGCTTGGTAATTATGATTCCTGTACATATTTCAATGAAGATGGCCGACAGGCTTTCGGTGTGTGTTGTACAAATCCCATTACACCGCCACCGCCAATATCTGGCAGCGAAGATGTAACCGAAAATCCGACCGATAAAAATAAACCTACCGTCTCGAATAAAGCGCCATTCCCACCTGGGTTATATAACCCGTTCTGGACTGGTCAACAACATCAAAATCATCCCGACTTTATAACACATCCACCAAATCACACAGCTGCAACTCATCCACCTCATATAACGGCTGGCTACCCGATGGGACCAACAACACCGTCACCGACTACGACTACATTAAGAACAACGACAGGATGGCCAACGAAACCACCGTCTTATTATCCAACATACAAACCGATCACAACCACGACGACCACCGTAAAGCCTGCATATAATTTACCAATGGCCGGGGTTTGTGGAATCAAAAATAAGCATCGCATTGTAGGTGGCACAACAGCGGGACAACATGAATGGCCAATGATAGCTGCGCTCTTTAACGGGGGTCGGCAATTTTGTGGTGGTTCCTTAATCGATGACAAACATATTTTAACAGCAGCCCATTGCGTCGCACAGTAAGCCTGCCACCTCCATAAGATAACACACATAATAAACTAAAATCTTTAATTTCAGTATGAGCTCATGGGACGTAAGTCGATTAACAGTTCGTCTGGCCGACCATAATATTCAAAGTGACGTCGAAACTCACCATATCCAGAGAAGAGTTAAACGAGTGGTGCGTCATCTCAAATTCGATATGCGCACTCTATTCAATGATATTGCACTAATAACGATGGATTCACCAGTCGAATTTACAACAACCGTGCGGCCTGTTTGTTTACCAACTCGAGGTCGCCAAGTATACAGCGGATATATGGCAACTGTAGTCGGATGGGGCAGTATACGTGAAAATGGACCACAGCCTGCGTTATTACAACGCGTCGATATACCAATTTGGAGTAATGAGCAGTGTAAACATAAGTACGGTAATGCAGCACCGGGCGGTATTGATGATGGTATGTTATGTGCAGGGCAGGATAACAAGGACTCGTGCAGTGTAAGTAACATTAAGTCGGTTAAAAATGTGATAATTTCATAAATGTTTTATTTGTACAGGGTGACTCAGGAGGGCCTCTTATGGTAAACGAGGGCAATATATTTACGCAAGTGGGTGTAGTGTCTTGGGGCATTGGCTGTGGTAAAGGGCAATATCCTGGTGTCTATGCACGTGTTACTCACTATCTTGACTGGATTTATCGAAATCTACAGTACTAGTATTCGAGCCGGAATTGGAAAATTTAGATTTATGTAAAGAATATGGGATTGGATAAGCCTAGCATTATATAAGATATAGTTATTAAGCCTAAGTCTAGATTTGTTCATCGTTTAGTGCGGAAATTTCAGTGAAATAAAAATAAAATGATGAAATAGTACCTAACTTGGTGTTTGTTTCAATGTATGGTCAACGAAATTTCTTGTGACGAACCTCTTTGGATATTACATAAAATATATACCAGATTGACCCAAACCATCATAGCTCTTTCACAACATGTAAATCGGTTTGAAATTAAAACTACAAAACTAGAGCTTACCAATAAGACCCAGAGTAGCAATACGATACATTCAGTCAATGGCCTTTTATTCAGCATACTTTTAGAGCACGACGAAAAGCTCTTCGTTATTTTAGAAAATCGATACTAAAGCAACCATTCTAAAACTGAAATGGTTTTGACATTTGCGACACTCCAGTCGCTACTCGCTGTTTTGTTAAGTAGAAATTTTTTAGTTATTACCGGAAATCAACGTGCTGACCCACTTTGGTGCACACTGCTAAATCAATTCAGTTCTTTTAATTTAAACTTTTATTATTTTTACAAAATATACCAAAATACCATTTCAGTTTTAGTGTTACCAGATGGTTTAAATTGAGTATCTTTTGTATCTTAGGATGCAACGGACCAACCAACCATAATTCTGAGGAATAATTTTATTATGTAACCTCGATAATGAGGCTGCCAGTAAAATAGAGTACAAAATAAATTATGTCCTTAAGGGACATAAATTGTTTATCTACCATCTAATGAATTACCCTTTATTAGCTAACACGGCGTCTACACTATGCAAATTTGCTGATATTTTCTCTCATGAAATTTTATGTATGTGTGTGTTTTTTTCAATGTATTGATAAATATTTGTTAAAAAATTATCATAACTGGGCATTTTACTCTCATGATAATTTTCTTCAATTGTCAAATAAAATTCGGTGACTGTCAAAAAATTTATAAAAAATATATAAACTTTATATTTATATATATTACATTTAAATTTAAGTTTATATTGTTTACAGCTTATTTTCCATAAGCATTCGTAATTTCTGTACATATTAATTAATTTTACGGTATTTTCAGTATTAAATGCCATTAAATTTTTTTTTGTTTTATTCAACTATAAACCTACGTCTCAACAGTAGGAAAAAAATGAAAGACATAACCTTAAAAGTGCATTTTAATTTGACATTTCGTACAAATTTCATGATAATTTTTTCGTGAAATAGCCTCTTGATAATTTGCTGAGAATTGCAAAATCTGTATAATATACTTACACATACATTGATAAATTTAATTTCATGAGAGAAAATATCAGCAAATTTGCATAGTGTAGACGCCGTGTAAGCTACAGTGGCAAAATTTTAATATCGAAATGATTAACTCAACATTCTTTTGACTGTTTCCGTTTAACTAACTTGAGTTGCACCAGACGGTAAACTCCTTAGAGATGAAACCTAAATTACGTATGAGAGTGGTGGTGGTACCGATTCTACTTGACTGCCATCTGTGAATCAATTGGTGGTAGCATGACTCTCAAATGTTCTGGTTAAATCGATGGTTCTAGCGATCAAGATCAACTAACATCATTTAATGGAAAAGCTGACTGATCGGTACTTGCTGTAGACATAGATTCACTGGGTAAACATACATCCATATATTGATTCTGATGACGTCTGATCATGCTGTGAACATTATGTTGTTTTGTTTTGACAAATACTTAAACAGCACCAATTCAAGATTATTTGCCTTGCACATTATTTCAGAAAATATTTTGTTGTTGATCAGATCCATACTGAATGCTCGGAAAAAATCACTGAAAACAAGGAGGAACGGTGCTCTATTCATATATTGAGTTGAGTGAGCAAAACCTACCAAATCCCACAACATGATAAAACGATAGCTGTAGTTACTGTTGTTACCGTGACGGGGTCGATCACTTATGTAATCTTTGAAAACGAGTCTATCACAATGAGCCACTTGCGGCAGTAGAACGGCACAGTAAAATGTATATGAAATTCTTGTTCCGGATCCTCTGGTAAGTTTGGACGAATAGAGCAAGTTGATACTTTATTTGGATTTGTGAACTTTCATCTCGTAATTTTGGCGGTACAAAACCGAATAATAATGGCGTTGATTGAGGCATTATCAACCGAGAAATATACAATATCATCACGGGGAGCTTTTCTAGGCTGTATTCAAATGCTTGCGCCTTGGGCATAAATTAGAATAACCTTTCACTCTAATCAGGATATCGTTCAACAACTGCGGCACTAACCATATCTTGCGTATTTGTAGTATAACGGGTAGATCGTCCTGATAATGATCAAGGCAAACCGCATTAGCAATTATACCTTTCAGTGTATGCAACACTTTTTGTTAGCGCTTAGATCACACAAAATTACTTCCGTGCTCGTTAAGAGGCACCGTCTTTGGTAGGCATTTATATTAATAATTTAGTTTACCGACAAAGATATCTATTTGCTTTTCGTGCTGTGATCTAGCCATTGATTTGACTGAATCTATTATTTTCCAGGGATCATTCTAGTCTAATCAATATTATTTGGACATTTCAATGTATTCGATTTTTTTCTGTGAAACGAAATTTTTCTTCTTGGCATCTCAAACCTATTCTGAGTTAATCTATCCATTGTTCCCTGAAACAGTGGCTAATATTCTGTGCAACCAAGTGTACAAGCTTTGTCATCGGTCGCTTATGTATACAGCATTCTCACATTGCAATGTAATGACTCGAACTTGTCCATTAGATCCTGGATGCGTATCGACGGTTCTGCTGAGTAACCATTTCGAAACTAGTATGCTTTCCTCTTTGATGAGCATCAATTGACAGTCATATACTAATTTTTATAACAACGTTGATACCGTCAACTACTCGTCGATAACGTCGACTACTCGTAAACAACGACTAATTACTATCAGTAGACAAGTCGACAACTATTGTAATCCACGTGAGTAGTGATTGAATGATCTGCACATTTTGGACTTCTGTATCCGGGGATTTTTTTAACGCAAACTAATATTACAATATACATTCAAACCTGCCTAAGTTGACAACAAAAACAAGCTTGACCAGTTCCACTCTGTAAATTTCTGCATCATAGTTTGCTGAAATGAAGGAAGCAAGGTGCGAGAAAATCAATACCGATGTGTTCCGTTTTACGGAATCAGAATCAGCCAAGTAGTCGGGTCCGTAACAATGCTATATTATTATTTGTAGTGGAGCTGTTCTATTTTTGGGAGAGAAAAATGTTGCATTCGAAAAAAGATATTTTGAGAAACCAGGAAATCAAACTGTTAGTGATTTGAAACGGCATGATGTGATGTGAAATTATACTTAGCACGAAAAAATTCTTTCTCAAAGTCGTGACTACATATATTATTATCCGGGTTTTCAGTTCTGATTGAAAATTCAACCCCTCACCAGAGTGAGTGCACAGTTTAGGAGATTCGAATTTTGATTAAATTCTCTTTGAACCCTCTAGTCTGAACGTAACATACTGGTATTTAAACCACAATTATACAATCCAGAGGAGCCGCCCTTCCCTTGAGAATAATTTGCATGTAATTGATTTGAACACAAAAAACTAATAAAGAAACAAACAATTTCAGTTTACACAATATTTAAACTACTCTTGGCAAGATTATTTAAACACTGTCCAAAAACAAAGCAAAAATATAAAAATTTTACACTTTGATGGTCGACAGTTATTTGTTCATTCTGATAAGTAAGTCTATTCGATAAGAGATGGCGCGCAAAGCAAATAATCTATTATTATATATTTACCAGGAACAATATTGGCAGTAAATCAAAAGTATTAAATTTATGAGGGACAGAGTATTGCATCCTGCCTGAAAGTACTGCCTGCACCTTTACCTACCCCACCTATATTTCAGCAACTTTAATTTAAGACTGATGGCAACGACATCAAAATAAATGCTATTACCCATTTTTAATTAATGCATTTGCAATTCTTTTTACAGCAAAGATTAGGCAGCTGTAAGTTAACACAATATTAATATTCTCGACCATGTTCATGTCAAAAGGGTTTTGTAAATCAATCATAAATTTGAGGGGTTGGGATTACACGGATTTAATATCAATGTAAACCATGAACAACCATTTAGTGATCCACAATTTTTTGTTTGGCAAGCAGGTTAATTTTGACTGTTGTTATTATTGAGAAAGTCTCAGAGAAAGCATTAGAACTGGCCAATCGTTGGTTATGTGTGCTGTTATGGTTATGTATGCTGTTATAGACCCCCCCGCATTGCTCGTTTGGTAATTAAACCTTCTTATTGCTTCATGTTAAAGATCCTGTCGTAATCTCAGCAATTATTATTAATAATCCTCGAACTTGAGACTGGAAAGAATGTAGTTTCAAGATGAAATGCATGTAGTTTAAATCCCCGTTGGTTCTATCTGAGCGGTTTAGCTTTGAGTGATTATTGGAATATCACCTCTTGCGAAACAGTATCCCTTAAATTCCCGCTGTTAAAATCGTTACACAAAATTTAGTTCTCTGCTTTCAAAACTAATTCAATATATGGCGTAAGGCCGGTTATTCCCTGTGTTACAAAATTATTACTCGACCATCGCAAGTATGGATTGGGATTGAAAATCTCGCGTCTCGTCAATTTTTTTGTTGTTTTGATTTATTGAGAAATTTTAATTTGACGTGAAATGTAAAAACTACTTTTATATAAAATATTAAGATTAGTTCAAAGATTACTGCACAGATGAAACATTTCGTAATCTTAGTATTTATGATCCTACTGATGTAGCCAAAATAATTAACCTCTTAAACATAAAACTTTGGCTAGTGGAGATCTGTTAGAATTCCAGCTTATTCCGACAGTAACAATTTTAATGGAAAGTTTTAAATTTTGTGATCGTTTAGTCCAAATTACTAGTCTTCGCGTCCAATTCAGTAGACCACAATTTGAATGTAAATAATTCCTTAAATCGGATGATAAATGTTGAGGATTTTGACCATTTTGTATTGACACTGTATGTGCTGCCCTATTTCCACAGTTAAACATTACGTTCTTTTTGAATTAAGCACTTGTTGCCCCCGATATTTTAGCGAAATAGCAACGCAAAAAATCGTTATTTAATCTACGAAATAGATTACGTGACGATAAGTCTGCCTCGCCTGTCCCTGGTTGTCATTGGCTCTCAACCATTTTGGTCGATGCAGTAGGCGGGAGAGGTATTCCGTGGACCAAATTTTCCAGAAGTGGTGATACATTCTCTGCAGTTGCAGGTGTCGTGATTGGTGCTTCTCCGAAAAAGTGCCCTGGAGTGAGGATTGTGCAGTCATTAGGGTCATTCGACAAGGGGCATAACTGTTGTGAGTTTACGCACGCTTCAATCTGCCATAGCAGTGTCGCCAATTCCTCGAACGAAAGTGAAGTTTCGCCCATGATGCAATATACATAAATCTATCTCTTGTGCTCCGCTGATGCAGGAATGTCAATTGTTGATTAGCTCCAACGAAGTTGGTTGTACAATCACTGTATAGCGCACCTTAGATTTTTACTCGGCCGATTACTCAATTGACAGCGAACAAGGAACACGCTGAAATAATTTTCTTCGTTAGAAATAAAATTTTGCTTTAAACACGCCAGAATACTTTTTAATTCGTTCCACTGCGAGTTGGACTGGGGATTGAAAGATTGGCAAGTTTAAGATTAACTCTACGAAAGGAAATAAGGTTTTGAAATTCTATTGATGTATCTGTCTACTTTCTATGTAACTCAGAGTTTCATTTTCAAAATTAGAAATCTCCGCTAAACAAACTGGGTGCTTTATAAATTCGATCTCCAGAAGTTATGTCAATTTTCAGCAATTTATATTCTCACCCATGGAAGTGGGGAAGATAATGGATCGTTTTTTCAAAGGGTTTAGCACTTAGTAATATTGAACGAACTGGGACATCAAAATTAAGATCTTTGTATAAGGTAGTAAAGCTAAACTTCAGAGAGCTCGCTATGGCGCCTATGGAATCACTATCAGAATAATTGAGAAGACAAATACGACATTTACGGGACCTATTCAAGAAACTGTGCGTAGCTCTGTTATTAGATACTTATGTCAAAGTATCCATGCCAAAATCCAGCAAAATCCAGCAAGAGTAGAAGGAAATCTTCCTGGCCATCAGACACAAAGTTCCAGACTAGACTAGAAAAGGATGTCTGCAAAAGTAGTGACTGGAGAATGATTATTATTGAGCTGCTTTGTTTTTTGAAGTCCAAACCACCAAGTCCAGATTGTATTTCTACTGCCTTTCTTCAGGAGGGTCTACAATCTACCTTAGACCATCTTTCACATATATATTCAGGCATTTTTCAGTGGGCTCAAACTGAAAGAGGTTTGAAAAATGGTTAAAGTCAGTCTAAATATTTTGCACAAAAATAAATATACGAAAGTTTCACGGCATAAAATTTGCTAAAACTCTCGAAAGTGATCCGTTTCCAATTAAATTCGCCTTTCGATAGTACAGTATTTTCCGAGTTTCCTGTTTGATATAGATTTTTCAGTTTATGTAATTGTAATCCAAAACTGAAACCTAATTGCAAACCGATGTATATTGATCGATCCCTGTGCGGTATCAAAACCGCCATTCGATTTTGTCCTTGTACCTTGCATTACGGTCGCGTGATTTTCGGTCAAATTCTTATAATTTTGTAGCTACTACTTTCCTATTATTTTCATACCCTATTTGACAAATCTGGATACGGATGGCTAACCCGGGTGGAAGGGCGAAAAAGTTGAAGCAACATGTGATTCGACTAGAAACGAAAAACCATTCTCGAAGCATTTTATCACAAAAATGTAGTTTTGACGTATAGTGGTATTATCGGATGTAGCATTTAATTCAAGTGTTGCCTAACGTTACATTGATTTGTATTGCTTGACAGATCTCACCCATAGATGTCACTTTCGAAGAATATAAAATCGTTCGGTGTTGCCAACACCAATTATTTTAAGTATTTAGGCCACATTACCTAGTATTTGTCGTGATAGTTTTCCTGCTGTAACTCAATTCAACTAATGTTATTTAAGTTGACGCTGAAAGGCTGGAGATGTATACGGTTGTTTATACAACAATAAATCTCTAATTTAGTGTATGGGCATATCAAAATATGGCATCGCTGTAAGAAAAATTAAAACCTAAAATAGTGCCACGCTACCCACCAAAATTAGGGCTCATCGAAATTCTAAATTTGGACCTTGGTTTGGTTGTTAATTATTTAACAAAATACGAGAGTTCATGCAAGAATGTAAAACTAATCAAACTAAAATAAAACAACGAACGATGCTGATCATATACGATGCTGTAACACAGTTCTGTGTCTTATAGTCTCTATTATCAGTCCCTTATAAGAGTTGCTTTTGAACCGAATTTGGAAAATAATCTACCATTTAAACGGTAATAAGTTGCAGTAGTCCACGGCTATTATCAGAAATTTTGTTGAAATTTCCGATATTTATTTTTGTGACATGCGCACAAGCCGGTTAATAGTCCGATTTCGAAGAGACCTCATAAACAAAATCATTTTCCATAATGATGTTCCGGAACATAATGACAACTTTATTGTTATTTTATTTACAATGCAAAAAAAATTGGATATAAACTAAAAATTCACAGAATTTTATCAATTATAAAATAATTTTGGTTTAACACTTTAACTGCGCCCATATCTAAATGCCTAACCCAAACACTTAAATTCCAGCAATCAATCGACGTATTGGAATTTTCATGGTAATATTATCTGCAGCCTCGAGCAAAATTGGCTCGAAGTAGACGCGTGCATCGGGTAACATGGCATCGTAGAATACGCGCCAATATTGGTTGGCCAAATTCAATACGAAATCATTGAGTGATGGATCTGGGAATAAGCCGGTAGCAAATATTTTCATGTCACCAATCTTTGGATTCATATCGGCTTTGGTGGCTTTGAAATATTTTTCACCGTCTTGTTGGATAAATTTACCCGCGAATTTTGTAGTAACATCGACATCAGCTGCAGAAAACATATTGAAATCGAAATAAATTAAAAACTCGACCTGGATACAATTATAATTATTTACTTACTCATTGAAATATTGAATAATCCCTTGGATTGTAGTTTAAGTCCGTTGAATTCACCCTTAGCTTTGTAAGCACCTTGAACCAAAATTTCTGGAATGATTGCATTAAATTCTCCAGCCAATTCTTGTTGTGAGATTTGTGTTTTTACTTTTTTGAATGTAGCCTGCGACGCTCCATACGAATCAGAATACTTGATAAGAATTTGGCCGAATAAAAATCCATTTTTGAATTCGAATAGATCGTTTTCGGTGTGGAACGGATCCATTGGCGGTATATTGAAGCTTGGGACTCCATCACGGAAAACGGTGAGCAATTTTTGAGCCAGCTTAATAAAGCAATTGTCACGATTTGCATCTCGTGCATTGCACACTGTTAATTCAGCAGCTAAAATTACAAAAATTACAAAATAAATTATTTAGCCCACATTAAGGCGCAACATCTTGCTGTATTGAGATCGTAATCGCGCCTAATCTGTTACATGTTTCGTAAAATGAGTTGAGATTATGCAATCCAGTCAATTATGACCGATTGCATAAATCTCGTTAACTAGTTCTTCAAATGAAAGTTATAATACATAATTCGAAATAAGGTTGGGTCAATGATCCATTCGATTTTCACTTTTATTTGTTGTTGATGTTGAAAAGATGTATTCGCGGTGAAAATTGTATAGCGTGTTTTAAACACTTTCATTTCTAAATTCTTTGTGGTTGCACTTAAAAAACCAGAAATTTGTTAAGCAACACTTAAGTGTGTATATTGGTCAATCATTTTACATTGAGCCTTGATAATAAATTATGTAAATGGGAACCTTCGCGCTTTATGCGATGCACGATTAAAAATTAACTAGAAGATTCCGTGTGTTTACTCAAAGTCCATGGTTCACTAAACTAAATCACTCACGTAATTCAGCATTTGGATTTATTTCAACGGCGGCATACGCCACAGCCACTGCACACGATAATAGTATCCACTTCATATTTTAAATCACTTTACCGTATTCACTTATCACAATCACAAACGAAACTAGTCAATTTTTTAAAATTTTCGCTTTATTTATAAACAAGCTGCCCAATACCTTGAGATTGTGTAGATTATACCAAACGATATATGCACACAATATGTACTACCTATTATGAGATCGAGTGGGGGGACGCTAAAAGTTTAATTTATGGGTTGGGGTAAAGAAAAATTATTATGACGTAGGTATCTCAAATATACACTAAAGAACATTTTAATTGTAAATTAGTTAGAGCTTTGATGAACCGGTTTTTGAAACCCTGAACAAGTACGAGTGTATAGAGGCTTACATTAAAAATGTTGGTCATATTTGAAGTACAATTTTGTATAGTATGGAAATTATTTTTGTTTTATTTATTATTTAATTCCGTATGATCGCAATTTTTCAAGATGATAAACTGTTTTGTTAAATTAACTCGAGAAAGTGGTTTGGCAAAAGAAAAGTAGTTTTGACCTTTACATGATACATTTAACGAATTTTTCATATGTTAATCCACAAAACTTGTCCTAAGTTAACAAAATACGGAGTTTTACAAACATCAACGATTGCGAACTAAACTTTCTATCTTCAGCTTAAATACAACTTGTAAAACTTGAACAAGTTTATTTGTTAATGAAAAGGTGAATTTTTATCCAGATCCAAGAAGAGAGAAACCTTCAAACGACGAGAAAAATAGCTGATGATCCCAAATGTCTACAAGGTCGTAGCATGGGCAAAATACCTATCTATTGGAACAAAAGAAGAACTCCCACAGGAATACTTTCAGAACTATTCTAGGTAATTCACAGCCGATGAGTGCCTTTGACAAACACGTCAAAAAATGAGACTTTTCAGGTAAAATAAGAAAAATCACTACGAATTGTGAGGAGACTTTACCATCGTAAAATATAGCAGTCGTCAAGCATGGAATTCTTAACTGGCAACCGAAAGGTCAATAACAAATAAGCTTACATGTCTCGGCCTCTTTCCCTATTTAACATTTACATCGTATTTTGCGACCTGCACTGTAACAATCTTCATCCTTCTCGTTTCTACTGGTAGTTCAATGGTGCTGCACCAGCGCAGTATCGATTTTCTCCTGCAGCGTATACATGATCTTTGAACGCGGCCTAACCATTTTATTCTGTTACAATTTATGCAACCGATATAATATCACAAACAACAAAAAATCGTTTTATTTGTAAATGCATGCGATATCAATCGTATGACGCTCTTTTCAATGTGGTGAGTAGCCTACAGTTGGAGGTAGTTACAGTTTGCACGACGACGATAAATTTTTTGATCTCAATAATCTCGACTAGGGAGGAAGACTTTGTATCCGCCCGCGATATATATCGAACTGGATGTCGATCGAAAATTTTGTTCCGGCCTTATTTCTTGATATTGTTAAGACTCCCGTTTTATTTTTGTTAACTCTTAAACCAAGCCGTCTCGCAGTATGGTTTAGAGGTACGAATCAATCCGTAATATCATTTGGTCATCTGGTCGAAGTTGTTGTACTGAACGTTAGATTAAAAGGCACAGAAAGTCAGAGAAGGTTCCTGACAGAATACTCAGATATACGACTTTATGTGTTATTCGAAGATATATGAGCAAGGACCAAAAGTTGTCGCGTTTAATGCATCAACGCTTGTTCGAAATCAATGTAAAGTTTATGTATGGCAAAATTGTACTCCTGATAATTTTCCAGGATTCTTACATCTTCAGCAAGAGGGGTGAGCCTGTTAAAACCCTGCACTAGGATTGTATCGAGACCGAGTGCCTTACCGTTCTTTAATTCCTTTCTACTCTTAAACATTAAAATCTAGCCACATTCTTTCTTAATTCTCCTATTCCTTCTTTAATAGGTATAGACCTTGAGCAGAAGTCTTCAGTTTCTAGCATTGGCATCGTAGCCTCGTGTCTATTTAACGTTACTGACAAATTGCACTTCTATATTTGAAAATTTTGAGATTGTGATCACTATCGATATCGGGCCCTTCATAAGATCTAACGTATGACAGGCTCGGAGGATGTCGCTTAGAGAACATGATGTGATTGATTCGATTTTCTGTTATTGTATCATTTGGCTTCCGTGTTGCTGCATGGTTTCTTTATAAGGTAAGAACGTATTTGTAGCAGCTAAAGTAAAAATTATAGCCAATCCAGCGGCTTGAAAACGATTCGAATTGCCGATTTGATGTATTGACTGTATGGACCGGTGAATCTTGCCATTTACGTAAGTCTTGTTCGACATTGTCACACCAGCCTTGTCGGAGTTTTCCTCTACAACGTACACCGGCTGATTGTTGCTGGACCACTTTTTTAACATTTATGGTTATGGGAGTCTTGAACCGTGACAACGATCTTACTCGGCTGGATTGATTTCTGCCGAGAAGTCTCTTTATTTCGTGATTCATATGGAAACGATATTCGATTGGGTAGTCAACTAAATTTACAGTAGATGGGGTATAAATCCACGTACAAAACTGTCGTTTGTCTCAAATTCAAAAGAGCTCTAGATGATATGGTTACATTAAATGGTTAAATTAATGATCGGAGAATTAAATCCGTATCCAACTTTTCGAGATTGGGTTTTGATTAAACTCTTAATGATTTAAGCCACATAATTATTTATCATTAGGATTCCCGATTTCTCCAATGTTATCTCAGTGACGTATCATCACATGTCAAATGAATGGTCGGTTCAGTAGATCTGTGAACTTCTTCTTCTTCTTTGCTGGCGCTACGTCTCATGAAGCGTTTTGTAGATATTTAATTTTATTTTGTACTCGGTTTATGCTCGGTATCTGTTTTAACTCGTGATGTTATGCCTGCAAAGACTGAGAAGCGCGCGTTTACTATCGATTCCAAATCAAAGTCTGTTAAAAATGTATACGATTTTCGCTTGGTTAAACTGGAGATCAATTTGTTGGGCTGCCATTTTCAACAGGAAAGGAACTTCTTTAAGAGATACGATGTAAGCTAAATTTAACTTGATTTGTAATATAATCAGGTGCGCCGCGCTAAATGTTAAGCTGGCGAATGACACACTCTAACGATAGGTTGAATACAATTTTGTTCACCTTGCCGCATCCATTAATACTTTACACATGCGGTTATAGATTTTTATGAAATGCCTAAATATGACAAGACACTCCATAATGTGTTCCTCTGGATGCTATCATACTCCGGCTGAAAATCTATGAATAGAAAATGTACAGTCATGTCCTACTTTTCGTAGCATTTTTCCACACCAACACCTGCCTGGGCAACTGGTAGTCTTCCAAAATGCGCTCGCTGTAAATTAATAATTTACAACCAAATAAGTTGACTAAGACTTTGTATAGCCGGTATTGAGCAACAATCTATTCCGCGGTAGTTAATACAATTCAAACGGTCTCCCTTTTTACTCCGTGGACAGGTTAGTACTATTCTCCACTCGTCTAGTAGATTGAAGTATTCGCACGAAATTTTAAATTTCACTTTGTGGCATCAACCTTTCGTATGGGCATTTCAACCGGGCTTGATTGCCAATGAAAGAAACTTTTATCGTTTTCATTATTTCATGGAACGCGAATTGACCCCGTGGTGCCTTATAATTGTTCATATTTGATATGATTCTGGTGGTGATTCATTTTTAAGTTGATAACAGGCTGATGTAATAATGTTGGTGGATCACTTCAGGATAACGCCTATCGGTTTAAGAGTGGCGAGAAATAATTATATCGGCTAATGTCGATACTGCATGGATCAAAGTCGGTACCGATTTATTTTTTCGAACGGTATCTGACTCGTAAACTTATAGTTTTGATTTTAAGCACTTGTTGTTTATGCCATTCATGTATCTCCTTTCTACACAGTCGGCACAAGTGTTTCTTAGCGACCATGTAGTCGTAGTATGATTGCCTTGTTGGTTGAGAGGGATATCGTTTGCTTGCGCGATTTTTTTCTTTATTGAAGCTATGAGGAATCGCAACTAAAAATGTGGAAATTATCTAATTGGTGTTAAAAATTAGACCAATGATCTAGGTGTATTCAATAGCTATTATGGAAAACTCGTGCTTAGATTTTCCTATTCTCGAAGTTTTTTTTTAATATTACCTCTCAAACTTGAAGAAGTTGTGCAAGCTCGATCGGAATATACAGCAACAATACGCTCAAATTTTTTTCCCAATAATGAAGTTAAATCCTTAATTTCGTGCTCAGTTTTGCTTGTTTCAAATACTTTAATGTTATATTATAGAAAAAATTTAAATAAAAATAAATTACTCATAATTTCCAAAAAAAACGTATGGAAACCAACTCAGAAAAGTGCCGATAGAGGGCCAGGGAGTTTTTGATATGGAAACACGAAGTTTTTCTATTAGGTAGGTTCGAATGGTAAAGAACAAAATATATAAATAGACACATTGAAATTTAATTTTTAGGTTAGGTTCAACAACAAATTTAATTGAGTAAATAACACTCTTAATCAATCATAAAGATCGGGCATTGTTCAAATCTAAACGAAACAACGTGTGAGACGTCAACATATTACAACAAGTCGAATAATTTTATTAAAGGTAGCACATTCTCCATACTCCCAGAAGTTTCCAAAATGTCCACATAGCTTCAGCTATAAAATAGCAGCACGGAATATTTCGTAGGTCTGCTTAAACGCGTGACGAAGAATGTTGAATAATTTTAGAAGTGGAGGCACAACACCGCCGATCAAAGCTGTCCAACAGTTGGGAAGATCCCCCTTCCCTATAACGTGAATATGTAGTATGAAGCACTATCGGCTTCTAATCTTAACAGGGGAGAATGTGATGACAACATTATCTTGCCGAATACCTTCTGTGAGGGGTCTATAAATTCTGGTGCTAAATCGTTAAGGTGATCCAGTATATGATTACATATCATCATAAATGAAATAAAAGGAATGTGTGGCACCGTTTTAACCGTTTACACTTTACAGGAACGAAACGCTAAGTAAAAATTCTAAATAAGTAAAATAAAGGATTCAAGAAAGCGAAAATTGACGTACATGATGTGGTCGCCATTTTTCTTTCATGTCGTCCTACGTTTTGCTATACGAACAGTGAACAGTATTTGAAAAAGCGGTGAGTACGAGTTACTGTCCACTTAACAGTTAATAGCGTCGGGGTGCGGTCTGATAGGCACTCTATTTGTTCCCACCTTGACGCATTGCGTTTATTGTCAAAAATTAGAAAATGGTTCAAGTCGAAGTTGTGCAGGAATTCCAAGGAATGTGTTAACAGAGTCGCGCTCGAGCAGTTACTCCGAAGTCAGCAACAAGAACATAATTTTTACATCTGGTAGTGTATGCAGAAAGACGAGTTGTAACACTTGTTTCTGAATACTTTCAATTCTATCGATGTGTGATTGATAGAAGGGGCAGCTTCTGGGACTGCAAATTCCAGCTGCATATTCCACAACAAGGTGTGCTGATCGGTTGAGTCTTTCGTCCATCTCCTGATAAAACCAAACATAGAATTCTGCTCTTACTCTTCTGATTTTTATGCCTTATAGTTACTAGTTGCTGGTGTTTTTTCCGGTGGAAGGACATAATTTTACATTTTTTGAAATTTATGCGTAATTGGGTGACTTCACACCACTTGCAGTTCTATCTATTCCATCTTAGATTTTTAAATCATCCACAAATAGAAGTACAGATGAGTTAAAAATAAAATTAGATATTCCTTCGATAAATACATATAAGAAATATCCATGGACTCACATTCGAGCTTTGTGGAACACCAGAAGAGGTTTTTATTGTATTTCATCTTTGTTGTAGAATTTCAATATGTTGAATATCTATCTGGCAGATATGAGAAAAACCAATTGTAAAAATCCACAGGAAACCCAAAGTAGTTCAAACTGGCTAACGCTTGTCTACGGCTGATAGAGTTAAATGCTTTACTACAGTCCATATAAACTATGTTCATCTTTCATGTTGTTCAATGGCCTTAAGAACACTGTATACTCCACTAAATTTGTCGGAGGTATAAACCCATGTTGGAAATTGGACAGATGTAGCAAATTGAACAGCAGATTATGTGGCAGGGTAAATTGATTAGCGTGATTTTTTATAATAAACGCTGGAATAATCTCCGCGCCACAACCGTCCCAATTTCACTATTGCCATATAGACCGTAGGAATGTTATTGCAATTTAAGTTCAGCTGGTATTTGTAGTGGTGGATGTCTTCAGGTTTGTAGATTAGAAAAATGAAAAAATATATTTCGCTAGGATTTGATGATTTAGAGTCTCCTATAGATGCATTGGTGTTGGGTAACCTTTGAATTCGCGTTTGGAACTAAAATACTTCCAAAAGTATTTTGGGTTCAACTGAATTATGCCTTGGATATTGATCTTCTTAAATCTTGCTTCATCAAGGGATGATTTAATCTTCTTCATTTTTTGCAAAACCATGCATTTTAAATTATTTCAACTCACTAGGCGATCATCATACCAAGGTGGGTTATTGTTTGAATGCCTTTTTGTTAGCGGAACAGTTCTTTCAAACCCACAAATGATGGTGTCGTAACAGTTACCATATTTGCGTCGATATTGTGAAATGTTATTTCAAATGGTGCTAAAGATTGAGATATATTAAAGGTATTTAGTTGATTATGAAGATTAAATGTAAAAAAATTTCATCAGCGCTTGCAATGTTACTTATTTGATTCAGGTTGCATCTGAGTATTGGACCAATGAACAAACACTTGGTTTCTAGAGTTCTATTTTGTGGTAAAACATAATTACTTTCAGCATCATGGGCCTACTGGATATATGATAGATTGAAATCCAGAATTGCAAGATTGATATATTGATAGACACATATTTTTCCCCACGAAATTGTTTATTCATAATTGCTCAATTGAATATCGAGTAGTTCAAATTCAGCATTGTCAAGTGATATGTTGGTAACTGGGAACCTTTCGAATTGCAAAATTTCAATTTGCCTACTGTTAAAACCTATTTTCGTGCTAGTTAGTGTTCACAGAAAAAAAGTAGCGCTAGTCCAGATGTCGAGAAAACGGGAAAGAAAATTTTTAATTTCTCCTTAAAGACGGTGAAAATAAAACCCGATTTCTAAAACAAAAAAAAGAAACAAAAATCATTTAAGCCCAACATTAACATCTCTGAAAGGCTCACGAAATTTGTGCTTATCAGCACAAATCGCGTCTAAGCTGGCGAAAGTTGTGCTTATCATAGAAATATAATTTTCTTTCATAAATGACGGAAAACAAAAAAGCCCCTAAAAGATGCTGTATTAAAAACGAACGAAATACCGTTCAATAATATATGTGTTGAACAACAAATTAAATAAGAGAAATAAATTGTTCTAGAATCCACGAAATTTGCTCATTCAGGTTGAATATTTCTATCAGGTGCTTTCATTGCCATCCAAAAAGTGTTCTAGAAACCAAAAAACTTGGTAATCCAAGGTGGTTGTGATCTAGAATTGGTCCCCTTCCATTGAACAACAAATACCGTTGAATGAACGATTTTTTGACAAAGTCTTCTAGAAACCAATGAACTTGGCACTTCTTGATCCATATTCCTGATGTTCATTCTCATCCTAAAAATATAATGGCTGAATTTGTGCTAATGTAAAATTGGCCCAATTTCAGTGAACAACAATGACGAATTAGTGTATAATCGTTCATTCAACGGTCTTTGTTGTTCAATGAACATGAACGAAATGCAACGAAAATTGCATTTCTAGGAGAAGCACAAATATCTCCCGTTTAACTTCCTTTCAAAAATATTACAGTTGGGGTTAAAGGAGTTCTTATTTCTGACCTAGCACTGATTTTTTTACCGTGAGTATTAATTGGACTTTAACGGTATGCAAAGTTTCATTTTGTAATTTGAAGGTTTCCCTGTTGGAATTACCCACACCTTCGATTTAAACTTTTGGCCATTGGTAGATCCTTTTGTTACCAAACTTGGGGCAAAAAATCTGATATTGCTACAAAAGTCCAGGCTCGTTCTTTGCCCACTATGTACCATGGTTTTAAGTCAGAAGCCGCCTACTATTCTAATAGCCCAGTGTTTAATTCTGTCCCATGAAAAATTTATACCAACTTTTTTAGAGTTCATTATTCTTTTAAATCAACAGAACCGGAATAATAAATCAACTCTTACTATCTCATTGTTTCTGCTGTATCAATTTATGATTAAAACATTATAATAATTTAAGCAAATACTTTGCTTGAGCACCACCGATACGTAACTATTTATTTTAGAAATTTGGTAATACGTTAGGGGTATGGTCGGGCTTGTTTTATTGAACTATGTGCGTATAGATCAAAAACACGGCAATAATTGAAGTTAAAACTTAAATAAAATATTAGCCAATCGTTCTTGACCCTCACACATGTCCCAAACCCTGTTAAGCATATAAATGTGAGAGAACGTCTTGCAATGGCGAACAAATATAAAATAAGCCTAAATGTGATAGGCATGGCTAAAAAAATAAATTTTACGCAAACATCAAATATATACCCAAGGTGTTAATTAAAAATATCCATACCGTTCTAAAGTATTGCGAGGTATATCTAATGAAAGTGAAACGATCTTATCTAATAATACATCTAACATGAAAAAGTTAAAAACAAAAAACAGCACGCAATGGTTCAAATTCAACAAATTGTCTTATTAGTTAACATCATTATTATGACAGTAAATACTTTCTAATGAATCAATGAAGTCGGTCATCGACATATTATGCATTATGCATATAGTGCAATGTCTTTGACTTGACCGTCCTCAAGCCTAAATATACATTTTTAATATATTCGCATGTTTGTAATTAAATATTAAACACATAATCGTTAAAGTGTTTTTATGAGATCATGGTTAAATTCTCGATCGAGAATTTTATTTTTATTTTGAAGGCAAACACGAATACGTCCATTAGAACAGAACAATTCAAAGGCATTCCCCGCTCTACACGCCGCACTCAGCAAATTACGAATTAAATTTAATTCCAATTAATTCATCATTATTAAGAAAATTAAAGAACTTGTAAGATAATTTTATTAATTGCGTTGCAAGATGCTTAATCTCCCGCGCAGATTAAATCTTATATGTGTGCTTTGTAAAATGTATAACAACAGATTGGGTTTCTTAACGAATAACGATTATCATTGTACATATTTTATTATTAGTTATTTAAACATATAAATTACGTAACTTAGTGTATCAAACAAACTCAAAATCCATGTGACGGAATTATTTCTTATGTAAATTTATGTTAAACATAATTCTTATTTTCTTTCGATGTTGTGTTACACATCCAAAGAAGCGATTGACCAACTGACTATCTTATAATGATATTGTTTGAGATATTAGCGTTTTTCAATAGTAATACGAATGTCGACAATAACGTGTCAATTGAACTAATTTGCAATCTATGATATTAATAGTTTGTTGTGTAAAACGAATGAGAAACACAAGTTTTTCAAATGTGGTCGGATTTTTCATAAAACTATTTCCCGTAGGCAGATTTACTACAAATAGGTTAAAAATATGAATTCTTTAGAGATTCTGCACTAATATCACAATGCTCACGAGTACGAGGTGTACAGTAAAGTCTTGATCTTGGCAAATGTCCCTCAGTTTATTTTTTCATTTTATTTGAGAAAGAGCAGAAACACGAAAAACTTCTGGGAATTACATAAAATTCTACAAATCAATCGCTTCTGCAAAATTTTATTTTTAGTTTATAAATAGTGATAGGGGTGTTTAAATTTTTATCAACCCCTTATCGCTGTACTCTCCTGTGTAGCTCACGTAAAAAAACGTATGATTCATCAGTAGTAACTGTAATAATGATGGAAGGAATCATCCTTTGGTGCAGCTTAACATTTCTGCGATCATAACGGTGTTTAATATATAACTACACCCATCCCTCAAATTACATAGCACTCGATTTACGCGATTTCGCTTTTACACGGTTAACAAAATTAAAAAAGCGTTCCAACATTAAAAAAGTACTAATATTTCAATGTTCAATGTGCCTTAAACGCTGTCATTTCATTTTTGAAATTTTACTCCATAAGACGCACTCAGGAAATGTCAAAATCGAAAATGGTTGGAATGGAGAATTCCCTTTAGTTGTTTTATTTATATGAACTGAACATTTGAAAACGAAATTTCTTCATTTCTTACTATATAAAACCTATCATAACAAACGGTAAGAAAATGTTGTAATTCATATTAGTAAATTTTACAATATGTAGATTTCTATTTAACCTTATTAACATACAATTTTTATAGACCTACCATGTCGACAACAGGAAAGAAACCGAATTTTATCAAACGGCATGTAAATTTAATCTCATTAAAAACCAAAATCAAGATTTTGGATAGATTGAAATCGAGACAGGGCTAAACCCTTGTGGCAAAAGAGTATGGTTTGAATGAGTCGACTGTAGGAACAATAAAGCGGTTGGAAAATTATATTCGTGAAAGTGTGGCGAGTGGTATAACAGTATTTGGACAAGGATAACTTAATTATTTGAATAGAGGATAACGGCAAAAAGAGAATTCCAGTAAATAGCAATTCTATTAAACACAAAGCGCTTCAGCTTTTCAACCAAATAAAAGAAAGGACACCACTACCTCGACAACCGAATTTTACGTCAGTAATGGTAGGTTCGAAAAATTCAAAAAACAGCATAACTTACATAATCTTCAACTAAAAGGTGAAACTGCGTGCGGTGATGAAAAACCAGCCAGGGAATATCCGTCCGAATTGGTCAAAATTATTCAAGATAAGTTTTACGAGCCTGATCAAGTATTTAATGCCGAAGAAACCGGATTATTGGAAGAAAATACCGAAAATCACTTATATATCCAGTGAATTTAAGGCAGCATCATATAGTCTCGCTGCTATTTTATAACAACACATCAGGATCGAATGTTAAAGCCACTCTTTATTAACCGAGCTCAAAAACCACGAGCGATGAAAGAAGTTAATATGAATAATTTACCAGTTTATTGGCCGACAAATAAAAAGGTTGGTTTCACCAGTACTTCGTTCCCGAAGTGAAAAGCTATTTGACACAAAAAATCTTGAGTTTAAATCTTACATAAATATTTGATAGTTGCACATTTGATTAGGAATTTATGCGATATGAATGCGCTCGATACCTCAATGGATTTATGATCGTGCTGTGTTATTTTATAGTGCAATGATTTAGTTCGATTACTGGCTAGGGGATGTCAATCAAAATGGGATGATTTTGGAATTTGGCAACATCAGATCCGGAGAATCTATATCTGTTTATCTACAAGAAACAATTGGTTGCTGATGTCGTAACGTGACGATTGAGGTGGGTATACAAGATTCCTCATGGTTTCGATCCGCCAATTAACGTTTGCAATTGAAGCTCCGTCTTCTTGGTGGGTAATTCTTCGCTGGTATATTCTGGTAGGTATATTCTTTATATAGGTAGGTTTTCTTATCCTCATAGGTATGTATGACAACTGGTTCCGTCGCATTGAATCAGCTGAAATTTTAGTGGTCAATTATGCCCACAAATGATAACGGAGGTTTAACTACCACTGAACTTCGGGCGTCAATTTGAAACAAACCTACATATTATTGTGTGGGTAAGGGGCAAAGTTTGTGTATTACCTGTTGAAATTCACCATATACTGTTTTCAATGCCACTTAACGGACTTTTCCATCGTGCCCTGTCTGTAATTTCAACACCTTACTCAGTATCCAATTATTTTAGTTCATTGCTCTCTCTGATTAACACGACTTAAGCCACTTTCAGATTTCCCTTCTCACACTTCCACTTAATCCTCAAAGAGTGTGAAGCTCGACATTTGATAAAATTTGGTCAGCAGTCTCCGTTTATAACTCTATTTTAATGGACAGTACTACGGCCTCCCAAGGACCATCGAACTGAGGTGCGTGCACCGGAATGAAGTGCGACTTAAAATTGATTCAAACTGTCGAGTATACGCTTAGCTCCTCGAAAATTGGAGCCATTGTCAGAAAACACATAGATGCATGTTCCACGTCTTGCAATAAATGGATCAATGGCGGCTAAAAATGATTCAGTTGTCAAATTTCTGGTGGCGTTAAAATACATTTGTACACATGTATACAAATACAATTATTTAGCTCTTTTTAGTTCGTTGTCCGCGACCATGGTTTAAAATCGTCCGAATTGGCTCGGCAAAATCGACAAAAATGGTTTCGTCAACTTCACTCTGTCCATAGGTAGCACACCCATCTTCTGATCGACCGTTTGTGGGTTGTGTTTGATGTATCTTTCACAGTTCCGAGAAACTCCTCTTATTGCACTTCGAAACCCCAATATTGATCAATTCCGATCAAAACATCTATGCGAGTAATATATGCTGGACTTCGATCAGACATCTTCTCTCCGTTGGTTATTTTTAACACTGACGGGTTCACTGCTGATAGTCGAGTATTGGTTATATATTGCGACACGTAAGCATTCCTCAAAATTTTAAAATCTGATGAAAAATATGGTTTTAGTTTGAACTGAGTAATTTCTTTGGTTAGATCCATACTTTGGTATCCTAATCCGCATCTGCAAGTCTGTACGCATTCGTCCGATATGAAAGAAGTCTCTGCTCCTGAATCAAAAAATACTCTACATATTTGCTACCCGCCCTATATTTGCTAGATTTGTAGATGAGGTCGCATTCGAGTTAGTCTCTATATTACTGGTTTTTGACGGAATTACATTGAAGGTTAAATTAGATTGCGACATTTGATTTGAAGAACTGGTGCGAGATTGTTCATCCACTAATGATTGGTGTCGCCGTTGACAATACTGACACTTTTGAAAGAGCCAACAATTCTTCAGGGTATGTTTATTGTCAAAATAATTGAAACATCTATTCTCGTTTTGGATAAATTCACGTCGTTCTTCATATTGTTTTATTCACTTGTTTTACTTAACGGACTGCTATACATTATAGTAGTAAATGCTTTCATTTGTGACTAGGTTAGCAGGTGGGCTCGAACTTCTCGGTTTCTCGTCAGCTTTAGCTAGGTTTTCGAGAGCATCAGTTCTATTTGTGCATATTCATGGAACGACTCTAAACTCGAAAAATTAGTTTCGATAGAATGTTGCATCCATCAGGTCCGTGTAACATCATCCAGTTTGGTGACAAAAATATATATGTAACCAAACATCGCGATTGTTTACTTCATTACCCAGGCCCCCAAAGCACGTATTATCTCATTCGACCATCTTAAGTAACGGGTTGATTTAAAACCATTTGGATAAACTTATTTACTATGTCCCTTTTAAGATCGAATCTATCCTTCAATTTAATTAATGCCAGAATATAATTTGCTTCCGTCATGTCCATATGACATATTAATCGTGCTGGTTAGAATATTGCATTTTATCTTTTAACCTACTTTTGCGAGCCAATGCATGATTTATTTAAGATCTACGAGTAGTTGGTGGTCTTGTATATCCATCCAGATTTGTTAAACCAAATTTTTTCAACAACCAGAAGTTGTTAGTAGTTAGTTACCAAAAGATAATAAAAATTTTACACTCCCCACCTCTCCTCCTCCACACGAGGAAAAATCAGAATAAACCAAGGAATCTTCTCTTATCGGCTATTCTAGGTACGTAAGGAGATAATTCTAACTTCAGGGCCGATAATTCGAGGGATGGGAATCGTGTTTTTCTTTGGAGCTCTTGGATATAATAGAAATTTTCCATTACTTAACCCGTTACGAAATTAATTAAATGACGAGTTCCATTCATATTCAAAGTCTTTACTCCAGAAAAAATAATAATGAGGCTGGTATGTCTATTCAGAGCTATCGTAATGGCATAACAACTGTTCTCCCCAGAAAAAAATATCTTTTAATGCTTTATATGCACAATAAAAACGCTTCGTGAATGAAATTTTACCCTCAATAATAAAAAATTATCATTTCAGCATTTCAGATATGTTCAAAGCAATTTATAAATCCTTATTTAGTTATGATAAAACTAGGATCCATTTAATTAAATGAAACGCAATTACATATTAATTAAAATTAAATTTATTTATTTTTGTTTATTTTTATTTATTTTGTTACAAATACTAGTAATTACATTTTATCTTCCTAAAATAATTTAAGTTTTCAAGTTTATCTTTCAAATTTATATTTACACAAAAATAGTTTTCTTTGTTTAATTATTTATTTCATATGTATAGTTTAGGGACTTCCGAAAATTTAGATTATCATCATCTTTTAGAATTTTATTTTATTATTTTTATTTTTTTTAATTACCACATAACACATTTTTTGTTACATTTAAAACATCAATAATTGATTTGTATTATATTGTTTATTGAAGTATGCAGTAAAATCGTATGTGTCTTGTATATAAATAGGCAGTTTAATTGTTAATTTTAATTTTACAACACGTTTATAGTCTTTCTAGTTAACACTAAACTGTTTACGATTATTATTAATTAATTATGACAGTTTTAGACCACGGGGTTAAAGTTTGTGTTTAGTGTTATGTACGAAGGAACGTTAAAAAAACATTTACTACAGATTTTTATATCAATCACCTTAGGTTTTAGATTAGTTAGGAAATCATAGGTTTCGATAATTTGATGGAAATTTTATTAAATTGAGCCCACTATTTTCAAATCCATATAGGTTTAGCGCATTTTGTCTGGTACATATTGCTCAAATCTATTGCCTACATATATTTTTGTTTGTATTATTTTAGGTCGACGTAATAATATAATCATAAGAAACAAATTTACAATAATAAATTAAGAAACTATACTAAAATAATTAATTATGATATAACAATAGTAATAATATTAATTAATATATCAGGGCCGTTGTTAAATTTCATTTTATTGTATAATTTAAAATCGATATTTTATTTATGAATAATCTTGATAAATTGATAGTAATTACATGATATGATTTTAATGACTCAAAAAATACTAGGTAATTGCTGTTCTAATTATTTTATTAAATACTTAATAAATTGGTCTTGATCGTAAATCTTTGTTTTTGGATATCTCATGGCGTAGATGTTGATGTAATTGGAATGTGTCTATGTGTTCCAAAATTAATTTTACTTACAGTCATAAGAACCTTAATACATAATGTGATATTATGATTTGTAATAATTAAGTGCAACTAAAAATTTTCGGTTTTACAAGGTACATGTACATTCTTAGCGAAAATAATTCTAAATTTTAAACTAATAAAATAAAAAAAAAGGAAAAAGGTGGATATTTTCAGTTATATAAAAGTACAAATTTCTTTATTTAATATACGAGAGTGATTTTTGTGTACGTTGGCGTGATTACATAAATGCAAATATAGATTCTATTAAATAATATTTAGCTGCCTGAATTAAGCTTTATACGCTACTAACTCTTTAGGAACAATTTGAATTTTTAAGATTTTGGAGTGCTTTCTGGTTAACGGTTGTGTATACACGTGAGTAGTTGAAAAGCTATGTGACGCATTTAAATGTGACGCGAAAATAAAAATGCATTTAATAAATTACATAAACATTTTTAACTTTTACTTACAATTAACTATGCTACTCTTGTTTGATAATTTAAGCACTAAATGGCAGTGCCTCTCAAATTTTGCTTGAATATGAAATGTAATTAGAAAGTTTAACTTCTAGTGTTTAATATTGTTATCTAAATTCCAATCTGATGTGTTTGAATGTGTAATTTGATGGAGTAGGTATTGAAGAATCAACATTGTAAATTTCTTGAAGTATAGGAAAATTTAAGCGTTCTGAAATAACGCTTAAGAACGAAAACATCCATTCTTAGCATTGCAATCACTAGAAAAAACTTACACTGAAAACCATCTCCTTTCTGGCATACAAAAACAAACTCCTCATAACAATGGAGAGATCTAAAGCTTCATTATCATAGCTCACGTCATAGTAGACCACATAGGTAGGTCACATAGTAGGCGGATCTAAAAGAGCTTAAAGACTTAGTTAATTATCTCATATACCGGAATCCGAATTTGGCAGTATTGGGGACAACATTCAGAAAATTGGCAATCATTACCTAAACATTGAATGGAGGTCATACATGGAGCTCATTTTTGTTTTGAATTACTAAATGAACAATTTCATGAAGCAGCTAATATTAAATTAACGCTTACAGAAAGTTTGTGGGTTAGTATGGCCTTATGATTGCACTTCAAACGTTTCCAAATGTCAAAATTGTGGTACTAATACTGTGTGCCGCAAACCTTTTTTTTGCTAAATTTGCAACTAACTAAATTGATGGTTCGTTCATACCAGATGACACAAAAGAAATCGCGCCTGATGTTTAATTAAAATTTGATTGATTTATTTATCTTCACTTTAGTTAGTCAGAAATTTAGAAAAAATCGGTGTCAAGCACACAGCATAAGAACCGGAAGCTTGAAACAAATAATGGATGATTTTTATGTATATTTACTTTTTAAAGATTATTTCATGTAAATGATGGCCACGGCTACGTTTTAAGTGGTCCTTCGGCTGATTTCTCGCTAAGGACACGTTTAATATTATCTTCCAATTTTGCAATTGTTGTTGGTTTAATCGCGTAGACGAGAGATTTCACGTAGCTCCATAAAAAATAGTTAAGAGGCATCAAATCGCACGAGCTAGGCGGCCATTTCACCGGACCGTAACGTGAGACAAATTGCTCATTTCTCAATAAGTCCATGGTTTCGCGTGGTGTGTGGAATGTGGCACCCTCTGTCTGAAACCACATATCGATCATCTTCAGTTCATGCATTTTGCACAAAAAAGTCCGAAATCATCGAACGATAGCGAATGCCATTAACGGTAACGTTGCGGCCATCGTCATCTTTAAAAAAATACAGACTGTATAATTCCACCGGGCCATAAACTGCCCCAGAATGGCTTTTTCTGGGTGCATTGGCAGTGTTTGCATTGCCTGTGCTGCTCATTAAACAAAATACGATATTTGTGTATTGGTATGTGTATTTGTTTTGCTATTAACGTACCCATTTAACCAAAAATGAGCTTTGCTGTCTTCATCAACACTAGCTGCTACAGCAGTAATATTTTCCCCTGTACGCACTCTACGCATACGATTTGGTGGATTGATGTCCAATAACGTGAAATTGGTACGAAATTTTGTCACAAAGACTTAATTGCTTGCTTAGTAGGTCGATTATGACGACCATAAAATGGACGAAGTGCACGAAGCACATTCTTCACTGAACACGAATATTGATTATAAAATTCAATTATTTATAAACGTTGTGCGGGTGTAAGTCTTTCCATGATGAAATGGCAATGCTAACTGAGAACAATTGACTTTGACAGATGTCGCTAAACCAAAAACCAAAAATAATATCCTTTATGATCCAAACTGTAAGATAGAACAGATATCCAGGCGAGTCAAATTTGATTAGCGTATTGAGATAAATCCTTACCATCTAAAAATGTATGAAAACACTAGAAACAAAAGCGGAATCATTCCAGTTCCTGATATGAGTGCCAATGGAAGGATAGCGATTTAATCATAAAGGCAAATACTTGTAGTAATTTACAAAGGATGAAGCGCTATTTACGTATGACGCTAAAAGGTTGTGATTAAAATATCAACTCCCAATGGACATTCTAATCAAAAAGGGGGCCCCACGTGTGCAATATAAGATAAGACAATACCAAATGAATTAAGCGACCCCATACTTGCAACAACCCCTAATTGAGGCATTTGCGATTGTTCTTTGGCAAAGATGGAATTATACGTTGACTGCTAATAATGAACGAATTTCCTCGATTCAGGAAGGGATCCAGGATATTCTGTCCAGATTTAACGGAAAATACATAAATTAACGGAATATGCAGTTTGCTTATAGCAGTTAGTTTACTATAACTTAATGAGTATGTGAATAGGAGTTTAGATAACTGTTTAGTAGATTATTACACACAGTTTAATGTAAAATGAGAAATGGGAAACTTTTGCTTGTTAACATTAAATCGTTTCGAAAATATTTGGCTAAAAAATACAAAAATAACATACAATAACTTTCTCATACAATAACCTTCTGCATATAATCTCGATAGCTGATGGTTGAATCGGAAACTAAATGTCAGTGACACAGAAATTAAGGACGTGGGCCTAGAACACAGAAATTAAAGACGTGGGCCTAGACAAAAGAAAATAAACACAAGTGAATTTTTTTCTCCAGTAAAATGTTTTCTGTTTATATTTTTATTTTACGTTTAGGCTCTACAAGGAAATAAAACTTAAAGAAAATGAAAAATTTAATAACAAGTGGCACCGAAAAATGTACCATAGCGACAATCTATCTCTATCAAGCCTACCTTATTCGTAATTTCCAACAGAGTAGCTAACATCTGCTGAACATAATGTGAATCACAGATTATTCCCCCGCAAGGGGGATTAAAACTATCATAAAATTAGAATTGATAATTTCCATCGCTATTGTAGACCTAGAAACCAACTGCTACGTACATTCAATGGAAACCGCGAATAGAGATTTATTTTTATCATCGTAAGTAAAACCACATTCCCAATACAAAACCCGTTTCCTTATGATTTATGCCTTTTACTTTTACCTTATGAAGAGGATACCCAATAAAAACTTATAGAAATAATAAACCGAACTGAACCATAGTCCATTATTATTTATTTGTTTACAAAATTTTGATATATTAATTTTTAACCTCCAAATTATTTGTTAAAACACCAAATCCATTAAAACTCAAATACATATATTTAAATATAGTTTTACAAAATTATATTACGCAACAAAAACGTGAGAATTTTATATTTTGATATGTATCAAGAGGTATTGATTTGGATGTCATTCTGTTTGCATCATAAAAGGTGCATCCCTAAACACAGTAAGTATGCAATGCTTCCGTGACGCAAATGCCGACGGTATCACTATTTGAGTTGAATACAGCTTCATTTTATTTCTAATGTGTTTATCTGTATTATTGAATTACTATACACTGTGTACACTCTAAAAATTTCAAAATATTTCGCGGTTAATTAAAAAAAGCAAAAGTTAAAAGTTTGATAACTTTTTTCATAAGGAAACCATCAACCTAACGAATAAACATTTTTTTTTTCAAATCCTTAAGGCAAAAGTTGTTTGTTTTCTATTGGGGATGCGCTGTAACTTAATTCAGATGTCAAGAAACATAGTTCAAACCGACCAAATGGCTTAGTGGTTAAAGCTTTGGCGTTTGTGTGCAGATGGTAATAAAAATCGGACCTATATCCGTACGTCCTCGAATTGGCCAATACAGGCGTAAAGCTAAGGACGTAAATAAGCGAACCGCGAAAGAGTTGGGAGAGCGTCGGCCCCAGAACAGTACAGGGAAAAGAAGAAAAAAAAAACATAGTTCAAACTATACAAAACCATACCGGTTTTGATTTAGAAATTTTGACCAAAACTAATAATCAAAATAATGTTATCGTAATAATTCAACACAATTTTGGAAACTTCTTGGACGTTTAGCAAGTCTCAAGATGAATTTTTGATATACTCGTATATTATCTTTCCAAAATTTGCCGTTTAATAAGACTAAAGGGTATTCATCTTGGAGGATCATTCCATGTGTGTATATGACGCTATAATACTGGATTAGGAGTTAAATCTCACTAAACCGCAAATTTTGGGTAGTATTTCTATAAGAAATTTAAAACTCATCCCGAAATGTGTTAAACGACCAAGAAGTATCCAAAATTTTGTTGAATTATTACGATAACATTATGTTCTGAATGCAAAATGAATGGCTTTGGGCAAAATTCTAAGTTTTTTAAAAGTTTTGGTATTATTTTGTATAATTTGAGCTACGTTTTTTGAGTTTTGAATCATCTATATAAAGGGTTATCCAATTCAAGCTTGATAAAGTAAACTAAAAAAAAACACACAAAATATTCGGAATGTATTGTAATTTTTATTTCATTTTACAGATTGATCCTTGCCATTTTTAGTTAAACAAGATATCATTCAAATGTCCTCCACGGGACTTCTTACAGGCCTTGATTCTTTTGCGGTAATTTTCAATGACTTTTCGGCACATTTCGGGCGGTATCTCGGCCATTACCTTACGAATATTAGTTTTCAATTTGTCAAGAGTTTGAGGATTGTTTGCGTAAACACGATCTTTCGCGTAGCCCCACAAAAAGAAATCCAAAGGCGTTAAATCACAGGATCTTGGAGGCCAATTGACATCAGCCAATCGCGAAATCAAACGTCCAGGAAATTTCTCTTGCAAAAGATCTCGATTTGCTCGTGTTACGTGACTGGTTGCTCCATCCTGCTGGAACCACATATCGTCAAGATCATAATCTTCGATTTTCGTAAAAAAATAATCGGTTAACATGCGGCCATAGCGCTCAGAATTGACGGTAACGGTTCGTCCATGGTTGTTCTCAAAAAAATACGGCCCAATCACACCACCAGACCACAATGCGCACCAAACAGTGACTTTTTCCGGGTGTAATGGCTTCTCTACAATCAATTGTGGATTTTCTGAGCCCCAAATTCTACAGTTTTGCTTATTAACGTATCCACCAAGCGAAAAATGAGCTTCATCACTGAAGAAAATTTTGTTCGAAAAATCAGCATCGACGGCCTGTTTTTCCAACACCCAATTTGCGTATGTTAAATGCTCCAGAATGTCAACTAAATAAATGACAGCGTACTTGACGTTTATCTTTGACAGATGTCGGTATACAGATTTCTACTTTATCAACCTCGAATTGGATAACCCTTTACTATCAAATTTTCTCTTCAAACCAAGTTTCCATCAGTTTTTTTGTTTAAATTCTTTTCAAATTTTTAAAAGTCATCGTATAATGTTCTCTAGAGGTTGACGAAATTACCGAAACGACGAATTTAAAATTAAAAAAAATTAAATAATAAGGAAAATGTTAAACTTAAGCATTTAAATAAAGTGTACAATAATTTCGACTTTATATACTTCGCGGAATATGGGGGTAGCCAGTAACCATTTATGATGGACGTGAAGTCCAAAATTCAAATATCACACCAGCCCAATATTTCGGAAAGGAAGTCGATTCTACGATTGCAGCCATAATCGTTGAAGACGAGGGAACCGAGATAGTAATAGAATCTCGAGACTAGCGCTAATACGAACATTGTAGCCAAATCTGATCTAAGCGCCAAACGATGAGTATTATAAAGAAACAGAAATTTTTTTTATTTCAAATCTTTCAAAAATGAAGGCACAAACAGCAATGGAGTCCAAGATTATGAGCCAATACGAACATTGCTACCGTATCTGTCGGTCGATGCATTTTGCGTAAGCTCCTACAACACTGATGAGAAAACGAAAGAAAAGAGACCATCTAGCCTGAGAATCATACCGTATGATAAAAATGTCCGATTTGGATTAAGGACAAAATTTATAATTAGGCGGGTTGCAACCTTCAATGAAAATTTTAGATTCAGCTATTAACTAACTTAAATTTGTGAAATTTTTTACGTGTGTAATTCTTACATAGTTAATGTTTTTATGGAACAAATTTTTGCGGTGGTAATTACGAAAAGGGTGTTGTAACCTTGAGTGTTGGAAATATAATTAAAAATATTTCAGAAGCACCTAAAACATATAATTCGCATTTTATGGGATATTACCACTTCCCAAATCCCTAGCGGTGGCAAGATCAATTTTTTTCAAAAACAGCTCTTTAAAAGCACAAGTATATGTACGAAGGCGTAGTAAATAAAACGCAATTGCTAAGTCAGAGATTAAACATTATGACATAGGCCAGAATCTACTTAAATATAAGTCCTACTAACTCCACACATATGAAATACGCAATAACTAACTAAAGGTGTGTTGGTAATTTTTTTTCTATAGTATTTTTTTTTTTAAATAACTAAGTATAAATGTGTTGGTGCAGAAACAAACAAAAAATGAAGCAAAAAAGTAAAATTTACATTGTATTGTTTGTGTAACCAACACAATCTTCGGTAGTTATTTCTATATAGGTATCTGTGAATGAGAGTTAGAGCAGGACTTATATTTAAGTAGATTTTGCATAGGCCAAAAAGTCAACCTTTATGCCAACTAATCAAAATTAAACTACAATCGAAGTTTGGCCGTACGTTTAAAAAAAATAATAATATGAAATACGCATCGGAAAATTTGAGAAGCACTGTTTTATGGTGTGCACGAGCAAACCCAACCGATTACCCAAAATAATTCACATTATATAACAACAACCAAATTTAGTTACACCAAAACAAACACAAAAAAAAAATAATTTCACGCCTCGTCACTCACATGATAGATTAATAATTTATATCTTGGATATTATAACATAAGACATATAATTTGAACAATTAATTATAAATTAATATTGTTTACCTGTAATAATTTTTCATTTATATAATTCTTATTTAAATTTTACATTCATTGCTAATTCATTTAATTTAATGACGTGTGTTTTGATAATTTATATGATTTTTTGCCTTATTTTGAAAATAAAAAATCAGTGAAAAAAAAAAATTAAATAAATTGCATCACTGTTACTATGACATTACTAACATTATTATTATCATCATTATCATTGTTATTGTAATTATAAATACGATGATTTCGTTTTGCTGATAAGTCAATTGTGTTAAATTCTATACGTCATAAATCAGGAAACCTATAAACATTATTAATTTTTAAATTTTTGTGATTAGTAAAATTTATTAGCATTTTAATGTATTATAAATAATAAAATAAATTGTATATGTTATGATTGGGTTAAACAAATAACTAACAAAAAAAAATTAATAAATTATTCAAAATCTGTACTAAAAATAACATTTGGAAAACTCATCGTGTTTATTTTTATTCTGAAATTAAAATGAATTAAATAAAAAATAATCATAACATAAAAACAGAAAAATATTAAAATTTTATAAACCATACAAGATTTAGTTTCTTTTTCGGAAATTAAAAAAAAAATAATAATTTAAAAATTCTATCTAAATTCTAAGTTATGATACCGAATTTTTGTTTAACACAAAACAAACACTCACCTTGTATTATCTTCAGCATAATGATTCGGAATTTCAAATAAGCTTGCCGGAATATTGTCTCTAAATTCGAATTTCTGAAATGTGATTTTTGCCGTTACCGTAGGTAGGATTGGTATATCGATTTTGACTGGAAATCCACTTGGCAGCTTAAGCGTCACAAACTCTCGTAATTTGGAAAAATGTTTAAATGGTGCTATGACTTCTAGTACATTTAGAAGCATGTCCAAACTCAGCGGGAAATCATTGCTCTGCATATGGTAAACAATTAAAATAAAATATGATTGAGTTCTAATTTAAACAATCTAAAAATATATTTTACAGGTATTAATTTTGAACTAAAACCTGTAAACTGTTGGAATCATTATCATGTCTTGTGTAATTTATAATAAGGTGCCGTAATACAATTAACCCAGTTTACTTAACATATTTAAATGTGTTTAAGAATTTACAATTTCATTATCTATTAAGTTGGCCTGCTTCAGTTTTTTATTATTATTCCAAAAAATCGCTAAGCTATTGTACGAGTAAACGTGCTAATTAAGATTCAAGATTTGTATTTTCCCATGGGGGTTTCGAGTTTTCTTCATTGATCATAACTTCATCATAACTTAATTTTAAATGGTGTAATAATTTATTAAAATACATAATTAAAATAAAATTTTAGGCGACGCTATATATATTCCACTATAAAAAATAAACGCAAAAATTCATAAAAAAAACAAAGTTAGTTCAAAAAAATTAATTTAGTTTGAGAGATCGATTTGTACCAATCCAACTTTGGTACGAATTTGGAACTCCCACACAAGAATGTTTGTAACATAAAAATTCAAACAAAAATTCCAAAAATAATTTCATTCAAAGACTCATTTCCTTTGCTGGAGTCAACTTAGATCTGTCAGTAGTAGCCACACTCTTCCGTCCGAGTTTTGTTCTAACAAGAGTGTAAAATGAAACTGTTTTGACTTTCCATAGGAATTGGTAAAATTATTTTCGTAGCAGTTTTATTTTTCTGGTTGATGGAATCAATTTAATGTAAATATTTTCGAAACAAAGTTCACTGGGAGATTTTTTTTCCATATAATTTTTGTAGCAAAAAATAATTTCCAATTTAACTTTAGCTGTATTTTGTTGAGAAATAAAATATTAGAGGCCAAGGTTTTGGAATTAGCACTGGGTTGTTTCTGAATTTGACATAGCAACAGAACAATAAACGATTATTATTTTACGATTTTGTTTGTTACGACAAAAACGATAAATCTAATTCGTGATGAAAGAGATGTAAATTTCGATAGTATCGAAAAAATATTAGTTGTTTGAAACTATTTGCAACCGAAGAGGGTCGAACTCGGCTTTTAAGATGAAAATAGGATTTCACAGTTTACTGATTTAGCTTTTGAAAAATGTTACAATATAAGCCATTTCTCCAAATTAGGATGAATCTCGTTTTATATGATGCTAATAGGATTCCGTTTGTGTTGCTTGAACATTTTTAATTTGAACTGAACCATGAAAACGGTATTACAATACGAGTTTATTATGTTATTCTGAAGAAATGTCAATTAGAATGGAACTTATATAATTCGGATTGAATGATGGAACTGGTTCTCAAAAATATTCGTATTTTGTTTCTCACGATCGCCCTATCGCCACTAATCCTGTTCCATTCAAATTAACCACACTCTTAAATGACACTAACATCATTGATTTTTGTTACTTGAGATTACAGGAAGATGACGATCAAATATACCTAATTGTCCATTATCTAATGTTAATTCATTCATTCATCTTCCAATTTTGGTAGAAACTGCACACAACATTTTAAACTAAACCCCATTGTGGTTGCATAGAGGGATATGCCTGCTCAATCCACAGAAATATTTAATTGCTAAAATTTTGCAAGGAGTGTTCTCTGTTTTATAAATTTGAAGATGAACGAAAACTATAATTGATCAATATCTGTTTCTGCTAGCTTCGGACCTCTCGAGAATGCAGATTCCAGAAGGTGATACATTTTTTGAAGATGTTAGATTTTTTATGGGTTGTGTAATTTTTAATTTATTAGATTGTCGCTAAGGATTTACTGTTTGAGTTTTCTGATCTTACGAAATGGGGTAATTTTATGTTGCACTGAAATGGTGCCTAAAATATAAGAGACTAAAAATTATTCGCATCTCCCTATCGATCATAGTAGGACGTATGTATATAAGTAGTAGTAGTACATAGTAGTATGTAAGCTATGTAACTGTAAAATTTTCGAAATTAACTAAAATCGTATTCATAAAATGTAACTCGGTTCGATAAACGTAAGATTTGTTCTGTAATTTGCCGCACCAAATTTATTGACGTAAAGTTACATATCGCTCAATTACTGCAAGTGACACAATCCAAAAATTTTACTTTTTCGATAGTTATTTAAAAATATCACACAAAATTGTTTGTTAAAACGGCGTTTTTCAAAAGTAAATAAAAATAAATTCTGATTAGTAATATAATTTTTTTTCTATTCCTACATCCTCAATCGGATCTTAATTTTTATGATTCTTTCTATAACTCTTAACTTTTTATAACTTTCTTTTAAAATATTAAATTTTGCAAATATTCTTAGAATAGTTTCTAATGTCTTAAAAGGTTAATTCCTTTCGCGAATTGAGTGATTTTTGTATATGGAATTATATCTAATTTGCTAGAAATAACTACAACAGAATATCTTAGAAATGAGTGAATTTTGAATTGTCACTGTTGCAAGAAATGAGCGATACCAAGATTTCGATAACGAATAACTCGAAAATATTGTCATTTTATCCAACGGTTTTCGCATATATATGTTGTTACCAATAGCATCTCTATACCAACAAAAAAAAGTTGAAGCTAACGACAATTGTAGTTTTTAAGCTTTTAGCTAAAATTTAGTTGTTTGAGATTTATTACTTTTCTTATATCATATGCGCCTAAATGTTGATAGTGCTATACATACACGTACAGTCGAAACAAATAGTTTGTCTCCGATATGCACAGTAAATATATTGTTCTTAAGGTATACAAACGAATGTCACCAACTGTATTAAGATGTTGTTTGACAACCGTGCAATACATTCTTATTTTTATTTATGTATTTCTTAATTAATTTACATAATATTCAATATTTTTATGATATACAACAAAGCACATTTTATTTAAAACACAAGTTTATGCCAGTATTCTAGTGCCGCCATCGAGTTTGATAGGGTATTTTAAAACAACGTGTAATTGTGAATTCATTTTTTAGAAGTCTGTATGCTTTTCTCTATAAGCAATTTCTAGAAAGGTACAGCTTACTGTACCTTTCTAGAAATTGCTTATAGAGAAAAGCATAGACTACTTACTGCTGGGACTACATCCCATCCATTAAAGGATAGCAATGTGTAACGGGTAATTACAATGCGATTCCAAAGAGAAGAACTTTAGAAATTATTCATGTCAATTCAAGTTCTATGAGCATGTATCAGACGTGATTGCACTGTACAATTAATTTAGGGGTGCTTAATGCAAAATAATTTTACCTGAATATTCTCGGCATAAAAAAATAAAACAATCGTTTGTTATCTAATTCTAATCTTATTATTAAAGGAAGACGTAGTGTTTAATATACGCATTTGTCAAAAAGGTTTTTCATAGTTTTGACCAGAAAGAATTGATCAATTAATTTACATCGTCGTGAGATTACTTAACAAACATTTGGCTACCACGGAAAACCCAATATTTCACATTTAAATAATTTTGTATTCTTATCACACCTTTAAATAATACATAATCTTATCGGTACCTATTTCGGTTTGGTAAATCTCCTACCGCGTTGCTTCAGATCACGGATTTGCTTTTTCATATAGACAGTTGACACAGAATGTCTAAAATGGGATCGATTATGTTCCAGAAATGGGAGTTCAAGTGTTTAAGAAATGAAGAATCGCATATAATACGAACATAGGAAAGATGCCATGAAATCAATCTCATATAATTATGTTGATGGTCAAAGCTTCAAAGCCTTAATGCGGCAAAAAACATATGAAAATAGACGTAGTTTTATCAAGAAAAAACATCCCTTAAGTAATACGTGTAGCGCGTAAAACAGATGGTAATATGTGCAGACTGGAAACATATTTTCTATCCAGCGTAAAATTCGAAGATATTTAGTTCCTCGACTTTCGTACAAAAATGGCATATCCTAGACCTAGGCTGGTGCGATGAGAGCCTTAAAATTTAAACCCAAAATCCTAGGTGCTGGGTATTCGAAAAACAGAAGATTGTTTTAATCAAATTAACTTGTATTATATTCTGAACTATAATTCATAAATCGATACCAAGTTTAATAGTTTTATATTTAATTATTTATGTTCTAATGTTATTTTTATCAAAATAGTAAATAACCGCAATTTTGTGCTTCAACAAATCTAAAATTCAGTTGGAGCCTTTTTCAAACAAAGCAGCAATATATTAGCTAACGGAATGGAACAAAAGATGAATAAACTCCGAATAATAAAACCATGAACCAATTAACTCTATTGAACCGTGTATACTAGAAAATCAAACATAATGAAACTTTCTAAACTCTTAAACTAATTTTTTCTAAACTAATAAGAAACATGATATCGATCCAATTTGGTATAAACTGGATAAATTTAATATTTTCCGTAGGTTAACAATTCTCGGGTTAAAGTACAATTTTTTACGGTTTATTGAATCAAAATTAGATCAACAGAAACGAAGAATTGGGGTTTCATTAATAATAAACCAGCCTGTAAGGGACCATGTACGCCTATTTTATCATAAATTTGTAAACTGCTAAAGGTTAAATCATTGGGCTATAACATAATATGAATTTCGACTAATATCCAGTACAATGTCTAATTATAGCTAACAATTTGAGCGTAGGTAGGTTTATACGATTTTTCCCCGTAGAGTTGTTGCACGTGACCATCTAATAGAAAATTAAAGCTGGCTACTTTCAAATTTAGCAAAGCAGACTTTAATTTACGAGGGAATTCAACTTGGTGTATTTAATCGCATCTGGTAAATACTGCAAATTCTAATTATTTTACTAATATTTTACAAACGCGAAAACAGAAAATCACAATGAGTAATGTATGATAAAATTACATTACATACAACAAAAATAAATAATTAAATTAGTTCTGTTCTGATTGAATCGATAATCGTGACGATGTATATATGTATAAAGTCAAAATACTCACCATTGCGACGGTCGCCCGAAATGTTTTAAATGAACGTTTATAAACCAAATCGCGTCCCAATTTCGGATGCAGCCCAGGCTCGGCCGATATATATTCATCCCATGACACACTACAATCGGGCGGTGGATTTAGCGAACATCGTCGTATTAATTCACCACCATTCTGTACCATCGAATGTGAATTACCCATTGTAAATGATTCCATAATAGCTTTATTCTTTTGTAAATCATCAACCGATAAATGTTCTCGTCGCTTTCGTGATTTTAATGTTAAACCATTAACGCTATACAGGTCACATTCGTATTGTCCGGCCACCGTTTCTTTTTTATCCTCCCGAAATATCCAACCAGATTGAGCTCGGGCAAATGATATATTTTTGGTCGACATATGAGCTGCTAATATATCATTCGACATTAGAATATCAACCTCGTCTTCTAATTCATTTTCACTTATTGTGTATCGTATACGTTGATAGCATTTAAATTCATTATCTAAAACAGTTAATGATTCCTATAATGGATTGAATAGATAGATAACATTTAAGTAGATTAAAATTTCCGGCACATTATAAAAATCAATATTTACAAAAGGTGGTTTGTCGCCTCGGAATATAAACGATATGTCACCGCGATCCCATCGCATATCAGAAAAATCTAATAGAGTTGTATCCAAACGGATTGAGCTGCCACATTTATGTATTTTACATACGTCTGATGGCAAAATTCGTGAGACCAGCGGAACTGTAATCGATTTAGTTTAGTAAATTGGTTTATAATAAAAAAAAACAAAGATACTGATTACCCCATGATTGAAAGTCCCATTTCAGCTCCATATAAAAGTCACCCATTTTCTTTAATGCTTTCACTAGTTTAGGTCGTCTTAAATCCATTTCATTTTTGGATTGTTGTTTTAATTTATGTAATAAAGAAAATACTACAACAGAAAACATAATTAGCATTCTTCTTGATCTAAAAAAACAAAAATCAGTGTACTCACTAGTCTGGCGATCGCCATAGCTGATTGCCTCGGCCAGAGGTGACCACCCTTGTTTGTTTTTCACTTTAACTGGTGCCTTATGAGCTAATAATAGTTGCGTGCAATCTAATCACAAAACAGAATAAAAAATAACAAAGAATTTGATTATTTATTGGTATCAGATTCCCAAGTGTTATCACAGTTGGCCACAACACTTGTCCGTTATCGTGAATTCCGGTCCTCGTTGACGTTTTAATTAAACTTTCGAAGTAATTAAATTGTGAATTACATACCTTTTCTGCCTAACATAACCGATAAATGAAGAGGTGTATTGCCTAAAATAGGTAAACATAAATTTTACCATTGAATTTTGACAATCCACACGCATTCCAAACAAAAAAAAAATCAAAACTGAGTGACATTTTGCATTGCAATGTACTCATTGACCAAAACAAATGATTTTTTCACAGTGAATTTTATAAGGATTCGACAACTTACCATGTTTATCCTTTTGTGAAACATCATGTATCCGTAATAACTGCGATAATTTTTTAATATCATTTTGAAAGATACACTCGTGAAGAGGATAATTTAAACTGTCATCACCATCATCCGACATTTTTTACACACAGAACAAAAATAAAATAAAAAAATTATAAAATTGACTTATAAAACAAATTTCTTCACCTATTTTGTCTCATTGGACTTTTGTCAATGAACTAAACCGACAATACAAACTTATGGAAGGGTAATAATTTTTTTTGTTTATTATAAAACGAGTTCGTCTTATGTTATAAATACAGTACAGTGGTTTAATTTTAGTATAGTGCCATCTACAGGGCAATAGATAATCTACTCGAAAAACGGGGTTTGAAATTCAAATTTTGAACAATTTAAGTTTAAATTTTATCTACTTATTTTGCCATTTTGCTGTATATTTAAGCGCTTTCTTAGGCACAGTTGGTTCTTGTAAAATTCGTGTCAGTTGATGCGAGAAAAGTGTGCAAGTGAAATGCTTTTGACCATTGAAAGCCTTTGTCAGCACGCCTGCCTTCATTTTATTCGCTGATGCTTCATTTTTATCCTACCAGATCCGGCGTTTTCACTTACAAAATTGTGCCTGATATCTATATGTTTGCGCTGACCTGAAAAGCATTTGCCAGATCAATTGCACTTTTGTTGTCGCAATACATGACAGTTACGGGATCTAGACTCGTCAAAAGCCCGTTTTCGAGTGATTTAAGCCAAAGAACTTCCTGAATTGCAAATGACGCCGCCATATATTCTGCTTTCATTGTAAATAACGCAATTGTTAGTTGTTTTATCACTGCCTCAATCAGCATTACAGTAAGCAGTAACAGTTGAAGCTGCTAATTTAGATAACTCTATCTTCACTGCTAACCAATGTGCTCTTCCGAGATCATTATTGAATCTGCCGACAATAGTGACTGCCTAGTTAATATCTGGTAGAGACAAGAACAGAACGCTTTCCATTGCTTGCTGATATGGAATATGCCTCATTTGGTCACGATTGAAATTTGTTTTAGGACACATTGATCTAGAGAGTTTCTCATTTAGATCCGTCGACGTTGCACAAAGGTTGTATTCACTCATATTGAATCACTATACTTAGGCTTGTAACAGTTCAAATTGCTTTATAGTTTATCAAGTCGTTGATCCCAGTCAAGAGTCAAGACGAGAGTGTTTGAGTCTATCTATAAAGTGCCTGCTTAAGTTTGCATACTTTAACTCCAATGTTGAGCTTCTCAGGTTGAAGCATGTACATTTCTTCTTTAAGTTCAATATGACGAAAAGCGTTTACGCAGCGCCCAAATTCTAGTCAACTCCTTTTCTTGTGAATCCTCACCATGTGGGTGGCAGATAGTGAGGTCCCATGTGTCATTTTCAATAAGAGACTCGTATTGTTCTTGCATTGCATTTTTCCACATGCATCAGTCCTTGACAAAGCTTCTTCCATGGTTGTTGGATCGTATAATTCACTGTGGTGAGACATGTAAGAAACAAAATGTTTCATGCTGGCACGAAAATTTTCAGGTATTTCTTCTGTTGGTTTATGCTGGCACGACGAGTTTCTCGGCTCTGTTTCCACAGGTATTTCTTCTGCCGATGTACAGCGGAAATCCCCACTAGCTCCGCCTTAGCATTGGATATTGAAAGTCTGGTTCAGGATTAGATGAGGATACATATTTCTACTTCTATATATGTACAAATTTTGTCGGCACATTTGAAGTTGTCGGCGTTCTTCAATTTTCTTCCAAGTATTAAACACACTGATACGATTTGCATCTGTATTCCTGGTACCCGAGTGTGTTGGTGCAGCTGTTTCGATATAGGTTTCTTCGATTTTTTTCCACTGTTGCATCTACATTGCTGGCTTCTTCTTTGGTGTTTTGGTTTGGAGGCTGAGTTTGAGTGCTTCGCGTAATGTGTTTCTTGAGTCGGAATCTTTTAATCTTTCAGTGTTAAATTTCTTTCTATTTGTCTTGATGCGTTTTATAGCGACAGACTTAATTTGGGGCTTAATTTCAAACTGTGGTATTTACCAGCTCTGGTGGTCACTATGAATGTCTGCACTCGTGTAGTTTGTGTTCGTTTCTGCCTCCATTTCTATTATGCCCAGTGCTTGACAAAAACATGATGGTTTTTGCCTTGTCACTTCTGTGTGTCCTTTGCTGTTTGATGTAGATGTTCAAATAACTCTCATTCTAGGTTGTTACATCTGCAACTTCACTGAGGCCGAGAATCACGATTTTATAACGTTTCATTTGTTTTTCTAATTGTGCATCCTTGATGCTTCTGTTAAAGTCATTTCTGATGTTCAAATTTCTGATTTGTGTCCCTATCGATTGCCGAGGGTCGATATTTGTGTTTGACGGTTTGTATTATTTCTTTTAAACGTATTCGTTTCTGTAATATTTTTTTGATTTCGAATTAATAAATGATTAGTCCATCATTTGATATCGTCTATTTATCTCTGCCACAATGGGTCCCATAATTGTTTTTATCGTAAATGCTGTATTTTTCAAAACATTTACAACAAATGAAAAAGCTCCTATGGAAGTTGCTGCATCCGGTGGACCAATTCCAGAGTTTATGGCGATCAGTCTAACCGTCTGGCTATAGAGAGGACCAATACATTTAATCTGCACGACACCACGCACAAACACACGCATATACGCACGTACACAGAGATTTCTGCGAATGTTAAATCTGAAAAAATGTCGGTCAACGAGACCTGAGACTACACACGAATATATTCGCTGGATGTGTTAACGTTATGCGACGTGCGTCAGGTGTTGACATCGCTTGCTAACAGCTACGACCCATTATCCTCAGAAATTTCCCATGCAGCTGCTTGTCCAATGCTTTTGTGAAAATATCAGCCAACTGGTCCTGCGAACTTATGTTCCAATTTGATGATCCCATCCCATGTTAAATCTTGAAGAAAGTGGATCTTGATGCCGATATGTTTACTGCGACGAGTTTTAGTATTATTGCAAATCATAACCTTGTCCAAATTGAAATCTCTAATTTCATATCACAAATTAAACTTTTTCATCCACAATGCTTCGCTAACTATTGTACAAGCAGCAACAAATACTGGACCTTGTTTTTTGGTTCCCTAATTGACTATGCTACCAAAAGCTTTGAGTACATTTTCACTAGTTCACTTTTGATCGGCACTATCATTCGCCCAGTCATCGTCGGCATACCCAATCAAAACATCTTCATCATCGTGTGAAACCTTAAAATCGGTGGTGCCTTTTACATATCGAAGCAGCCTTTTCAAGTGTTGGTAATAGTCATCGGTTGCACAATCTTATAAACGGCTTAGGTAGCTAAGTGCAAAGCAAATATAGAGTCTACTTCCCAATATTAAGTCCATCAGGCTGTCCAATAATTCACAGTACGGCAGATTTGTAATTTGTTGGTCAGTGTCCTTGATGAGTTTCAAGTTTTTGATCGTTTGTGTATTTGATGAATTATACTCAGACTCTCCAAAACGTTCCAGTATGCCGTTAATGTATAGTGTGGTTGATCAATTGAAAAATATCAGCGACCTGCTCTTCACTGTCCTCCTTAATTATCATGTTATCAATGTAGAGAATTAGATAAATCGTAGACCTATTACTCTTCGAGTGTACAGACGGTTGTCAGTGTTTGATCGTGCAAATTTCAGTTTAGTGATGAATTAATGAAAATGGTCATTCCAGCACAATTTCAGAACATTCCCATTATGAATGTTAATACCTTCAGCAACTTTCATAAACATGTCTTCGGAGAAATTTTCATAAAGAAAAGTAGTGACAACAACTAGATGATGAATTTTGAATTTAACAGCAACATACACCCTTAGATGTAGCAAGTCTGGCGACGGGCGGATAAGTGTCTTTATAATCTAGACCTTCACGTTGCCTGTAACCATTTGCTACCAATCTTGCTTTGTGTCTCACTCATCATCTCGTCAGGATACATTTTGACAGTCCTTTGGAATCTGTGGCATCCGGTTGAGATACACCGGCTTTCGGAAAATTCGTTTGTTCATATCAGGACTATCATGTAATACGATAGTTTCACTTGTTTCTTCATCTGCAGGATCACAAATGTTTGTGTTATTAGGAGTTACACACGTTGGATTTTCGAAGGAGATCACATCTTTCTGATTCGTGTCGACATTGATATTATCGAAATATCTCGACTCATTGTTGCTAAGAAATGTTGAATTTTGTGGATTTGTATGCGCTAGAATTCCGCATTCAACTTGACTTTTTCAGATAGAGTCCTGTTTAATCGTTCGACTAACTATTCGACTCAGGATTTTACGATACTTACTATTTTTAACAGCATAATCTCTCAAATGGGTTGATGTATTTATCTGCTTGATCGCATCGAAGATATTCAACTTTACGATTAAATTTTATATTCTATCGGATGATATTCTTAAACTACATCACGCAATCAACCTTAAACTACAATAGTGAAACAACATGAAGAAAGTATAGTCATCCATAAAGGTTGCGGCTGGTTTCCCAAATGGTTGTCTTATTTGTTTCGATCTGCTACAGCATTCACAATCCACAGGAGTTTGGGAAATTTCACTAGTCATCCCCTTAACCAATCCTTTCCACATTTTGCAAACATTTGACTTTCCAAGGTGCCAAACAACGGTACCATAAAATGAGTACTTCCTTCTTACCAGTGCTCTCGACAGGGTACATACCAGTCTGCTGTTCCAATATGAAAACACTGAGTTTGGCGAATTGAATTTCAAATGAAATTATGTTCTTCTTGTCCGACAATAATTGTTTATAGTTAATTGGGTGATAGATACAGGCTAGCTGATTGCCTAGAAAAAGTTCATTTGACGAGCATCGGAGGTTTGGCTGTTACTTGCTGGGTTTGGACACTTATTGGTCTTGCGTCCAATCTGATTACAGTTTTAACAGCGAATATTTAGAGAATGTTTCTGATCATGTCTGGTATGCGTCTTAAATACAGCTGATATCGATGGGTCGGTGAGCTTTTATTGTCATTTTTCTTAAGTTCTTCTCAAGTAATCGGCTACTAACTTTAACAATCTTTAGCTAAGCTTCATTTAACGTAGGTAAGGCAACAACCGCTGATTTACACTTGTTAGGTACTTTAGATAATAAAAACGTCTAGTTCTGCTCAAGCTCAAACTATTAAAAGGAGAACAAACTCCTCTATTTATTATAATAAATTTTGTTCCTTTGAAGGCGACGCTCTATAAAAGAATACAGAAAACCGAAAATCTTTTTGTTTTTGAGCGGGAGTCATACTTTCTCACCAATTTACACAATACGGTTGTACAAAATAAAATGAGCATCACAAACAAATAGATCCTTTATGTCAAACTTTTACTCTCAAATGTGTCACACAAATGTTTCCACGTGTGATATGCTGATTCTGTTCCTTTAACATATTCTGTATAACAGGAATCAAGGCATTTAACAATAACGTTACGGGCAGCTACATCACTTTTTACATAATTGTTCTTCTTGAGCTCAGCCCTAATAGTTTCAAGTAATTCCTTTTCTTCCAGTAACAGTTCAACACTGAACTTCCAAACATCAAAATCGGCCCCTCTTTATCTCTCTTAGGATAAAGTTATCATTTTTTCTTATTATTCCGCTTTCGAATATTTTAATGTGAGGTAGAAATGAAGCCAAATGGTTCCATTAACAAAGGAGTTCAGCAAAATTTGCTTATTGCTAATAGAAACAATAATTTTCGACATTGTCTACATTCTATACATTGCTGACGTCAATTTTTTTAATTGTTTACATACATTCTCTACACGTGTAGAATATTAATTCACAACGCTGCAGTCTCATACTGGTTTACATTCTCTGGCCAGATTTAATTAGCGAAAATATTATTATTCTACTATTATCTAGATGGCACTAATCAAACTATGGTTTGTATCTTAGATAAATAAATTCATTATTTTTGTTTGCACAGTGACGGTACGTGTTTTTATTTGATGTTTGATTTTGAAATAAATTCAAGCCGAAAAACATTACTTAAGTATGTTAACTAGAGCAGAGATTTTATTCTCGTCATGATGGTTTCGTTCAGTTTACCATTTGTCTCAAAAGAAAAAATCCCAACAAATAAACATTTTCCTCGCACACAGGGTTTTACAGTAGTAGTTGATATAATTTGTGTTTTTTTGTATTTTCATTTTTATTTATTTATTATTTTTTATTTATTAAATTAATAATATAATAAGAAAACATACACAGTGAAAATGTAAAATATAAATATTTATAAATCAAAACGAAGTTTATCGAAAAAATATTTTTTGTTTATTCATTATGATGTGATGGATGTGTATTTTATTTTTTATGTTTATATTTATTTAAATTAATATTTATTTTTTATATATTTAATTTTATTAGAGCTAAATCCGCATCTAAATACTACAAAATATTTTTTTTATATATCATTATAAAGTTAATAAATTGTTTATTTATATATATATGTATGTATATTATATATATTTTTCCGATATGAAAAATCCGCCATATTTAATGATGATCGCAAGTCTGAAAACAAGATGGCGATGGTTTAAAAAACAAAAAAATAAATGTTGTTTACAGGGTAGATAACTGCTTTTATTATTTTGTTTTTAAAAACAAATTATAATATGGAAGCCCAATTGAAAAGATGTTTTGGTTCAATATGGTTTTAGAGGAGGGAAATGATGGAGGGGGGGTATTAATCGAGATGATTTCATTTCGGAAAAACACAAAAATTTGTTTATATATTCGTAATAAAATTAAATATATAAGTTTGGTTTTTAAATCGTTTAGCTTAAAAATTTTATGTTTTTATTTTAACATTATACATTGAAATTTTGTTATTTTATTTAGTTTTTCTTTTATTTATTATTTATTTATTTAATTTTAAAGATTACAAAGTTTATGTTTAGTTTTACATCCTATCGAAAAAAATAAATAAATATAAATAAATAAACAGATGAACGGATAATGTAAGATGTAAATTTATAATAAAAAGTTTTTTTGTTTGGAAATATATTTTTAAAATTATGATATTTTCGTAGATTTTTTTGTTTAGTTTTAATTTAAATAATTTCTCAGTTTTTTTTCAATATTTTTTTTTATAAAATTTCATAATTTTATTTATAATTATATTAAATTTTTTTAAATGTTTTCTCTTTTTAAAATTAATGTATAATAATAATATATTGTTATTCTTATATAACTAATTTATTTATCTTATTTTTAATAATAATAATAATAATAATTTTTAATAAATTGGTTGTTCCTTTTATTTTATTTATTTATTTAATAATAATAATAATAATATAAATTTTATAATGAGCAGAATACGAACTGTCAATTGAATAAATAAATAAAAACATTAAAAATAAAACATAATCGAAATAATATATAATGTGTTTTTTAAATATTTTAGAATATCATTTTGTTAAATAAAACCAAAACAAATAATTTATTTGGCAATTTATTTGAATTTGATTATTTATTTGCTTGTATTTGAGGTACCTATTTTTCGAAATAATAATTCAGAATTTTAAATCTAATATTATTTCGTTTCATTGAATATAATGTTAGTGTATTTTGTTAATTAATAATAAATATTTATAACAACTAAATTAGATATTTTTTTTGTTTGTTCTTTTTTTTATGTATTTTATTTTAATGAGTTTAAATAAGGTACGTTTTACACAATTAATGTTGTGTATGTTTGGTTGTTATTTAAAATAATACGAAACAAGAAAATGTTTGTGGTTCGATACACCAAAAATTGAATTAATTAAAAAATCGGAAATAGATACATAAAAATAAAACAATTAAATTTATGAATAAAATGTTATTATATTTTGATTAATTAAAATAAATATAATGGATAAAATAAAAAATAATATATAAATAAAAATTGAATTTTACATAATGACACATTTTCCTTTTTCCGCCCATGGATTATTTTTTTTATCGGGCGCATGAATCAGTGGATCATTTTTTTCATTTTCCTCTACGTATTCTCGCATTCTGGAAATAGAAAAAAGAAGTTTTTAAATATTTGTTTTACATTTAAAATGTCAAAGAAATTATTTTTTATAACAAGTTTTATAGTTATTAATAAATATCATTATTAATTAATGTAATGTTGCTTCAAATGGTTCTTCCCAGTATGCAATTTTTCCAATGTGTGGAAAAAACTGCCCCAATTCCACACTAAATTCCGTACTACAAATTATCAAAGACACAAAAAATTCGATTTTGAGTAAAAATAATTTGCTTTCCCTTTCTGATTTGCAATTTTGTTTTGATGTTTTATTAGATTTGTTTTGTATCTTCAGTTTCGTGAGACATGTCGACGAATGAACATGTACGCAGTAACGGTTTTTCATTGTTTTTTGTTTTATTTTTTAAAATATGTTTTAAGTATTAAAGTAAAATTTTATTAGTTTTAAGTGTAATTATGATCGTATTTCCGTAGTTTCCGACGAAATTCCACCTATTTTCCCATTTGTTTTTTCTCTGTTTAGTAGGGATTCACACCCACACTGGAATTTTAGTGACACTTTTTTGGATAGTATGGATTTCCGTCTATTATTTCTCCGTGTTTCTTTCCATAGAAAGAGTGTGGTTTTCGGGCGCGAATGTAAACGGAATTCCGTCGGCATTGCATATTGGGTATTTGCGTTTTTTTCATGTGATAGTAAAAAATAGTAACAACCTTTATTTCTTCTATGTAGTCAAGTCAATAAATTGAGAAATCAGTATGTATTGAAATTGTAGCACGATTTATAGTGGTCACCTTATGCCTACTACTTTACAAAGGCCCACAAAACTTTTATATTTACGTAGGTTTGCGCTCGCGCGATCATAAATTTGTTGTACAATTGTTATAAATTACGATGGCGGATCCAATATCTATACCAAAAGATCAATGATTAATCGTTGCATTGCAATTAATATTTTGAACTTAATTTTGGGGGTTGTTAGGGCAACTGATCATTAATCCATGGTGTAAAATTTTAAAATAAATATAGCGGATTCAATATTTCTATCTTTCTTTTTCTCAAGTCAAGCGATATTAATGAAAATTACTGAGGGGTGGCTTTTGAGTGCCAGGAGTTGATTGCAATTGATTTTGGAGCCTGAGTAACTTTTTCTATTGTCTTGCTAGTCGGGTCAACTGTGAATGAACTGTCATTTACAATTACTGAGGGGGCTTTTGAGTGCCAGGAATTGATTACAATGGGTTTTAGTTTCCGGAAAATTCGTTCAGGGACACCTCCAGCGGGACCCGAGTACCTATTTCTATTTATTTGCGCTTCAGCTCAACCTACGTTGATTAAAATTACTGAGGAAGAGGAGGGGCTTCGAGTACCAGAGATATATTGATTGCGATGGGTTTTGGTTCCCGAAAAATTCGATCAGGATTTTGTCCGAGTTCTTTTCTTCCTTTTTTGGTTGCCTAGGAACTGAATCAGCCATTTCTTAACCGACTGTGATGGGATTGGGTATGTTGGAAATGACATTCAAAAATGATTTTTTTCGGAAATATGGACACTTGAGATGAAACTCAGCCACTTCTTAACCGGATTATTATGAGATTGGGTATATTGAATGTAAATGGGATTTTAAATTGATTTTTGAATGAAATTCTGGAATATGGCCACCTGGGATGAAACTCGGCCATTTTTAACTGATTATGATGGGATTAGGTATAATGGATGGAAATGGAATTCTGAAATGATTTTTGGAAGAAGTTTTGGAATATGGCCACCTGTGACGAAACTCGGCCATTTTATAACCGATTATGATGGGATTTTGTATAATGGTGATGGGATGGTAAAATGATAATGGCAAGTCTACTAAAAAATGTTCGAAATTAAATTTCCACCGGTAGTACATTTCCGTTCAAAAATGCTCGATAATGCAATGGTTGTCGAATACAATTTTGCCGTTAAACTTTCAGTTTTTCGTGTTTTCATACAAAATATCCAGGCCAACTCCTAGAGTTTCCTATCTATTCATTGAAATACTTCAAAAGAATTGATTTTTCCGTTTGGCTTCGTTGATCTCGGCTCTGATTTTGGTATAAGATTTCTGCAGGGACCCTATATCCCTATCTAGGAATTTGAGCTGAATTTAAAACAAATTGGAAGATATAATTTCTATTTTAATGTCCGCAGTCGTATTGGATCAGCTATATTTATTTTCATTTTTGGATCATGGATTATTGATCAGTTACCAAAAACTCTTTATACGAAATTAAAACTAATTAAAAGCAACGATTAATAATTGGTCTTTCGCCGGCCCTAACCCGATTTCTTGGTTTATAAAATTTGTAGAACGAATTTATGCTCATCGACCCCAAAACCCATTTTATTTAAGATTTTGTAACTTTACAACACAAACTTCTCGATTTTCCTCGACCTCCATCTTTTAGTCAATATATTAGAATGGCCCATAATAACGGGGTCTGATTATACAGTTTTTAGATTGGAAAGCATTTGCCACCGATGAAATATAAACTTCAAAATCTTTTAATTTCACTTACAATTTATTTCTGGTTCAATTCTGGTTCTGGGAATTTTCGAATTTCTATTCCTCTCGTATTTCGAACAGCAATACGTTAAAATAAAATTTTAAAAGAGTTCGAAGCATCTCATTCTTAAAAAATCGGCATCTCTAGACATTTTAAAGTAAAGTATCCCTTTTAAGGTCCAGACAACGAAATAACATATTTTTCGTTTTGTTATTTATAATTGACCTTGAATTTGGTAGTAATATGAGTGAGATTGATTTCTTGTTCGAATACACTTATAGCGTCTTGAAGCGAATTTGATATTTGCAGCAAGTTCTCTAGCACGCTTCAGAACGAAAAACTCGCATAAGATGATTGCGATATTCAATTTTTTCAACATGCGTGTTTGCAAAGGGCGTTGCCTTTAAAATATTGGCATATACGCTTGCGTCGGCGTCACCTATCACTCTATTTTATCTTATTCCATACAAACGTTCACTATTACAAAATCCCTCTACTATAGCCGTAGATTCCATATTTGTTCAAAGACCACAAAAATTACGATTGCAATCGTGCTCTTCTAGTTATAATTTGTTTTGTATTTTCCGCTTTTCGGCAAATACTACAATATTTATTCCGAACCGTACTCCAAATTACTTTTTTGGTAGAATGTGCAATAATGGAGCCAACACCAGATAGAAAACCAAGAGCTTCCGGCTCCATATGTTCTTTTGGAATAGCAACCCTGTAAGAACAGGGACGTCATCTTTGTCGACATTACCTTGGTCGATGGCTATTTGTTTTGCCTCCACAGCTGCTTCATAAATTTGTGCATTGCACAAATGTATGAAGCAGCTATGGAGGCTAAACATTGTGTACATTTTAGAACAAGGGGTGGTGTTGGGTACTCTCAAACCGAACAACTCTTCGGTTTGAGAGTACCCAACACCAATCGATACTCCTCCCAAAACGCTCTGATGGTTTAAGCATTCGCATGAATTACACTCGGTGATTTTTTGTGTTGTTATGCTTAATTTGATGTTGCACATATCGCAGACGAAAAATAATTTTGTGATTAATCCTATTTGTTTTCCACCAACAATCTTCAAATTTTTTATGGAAATCCAAATGCTGAGCTATGTTCAAACGAATAAAGTCAAACGAATGTTCATCGGGAATAATATATTTGTCGACGAAATCGTTGTCAATAATTACATTCTCAATTGTATGCGAATCAGTCTTATTCAGGGCTTCTGTTTCCATTACGACGTCTAAACCAATCTCGTTATTATTATTTATGGATAAATTTCTTCCCAAACGTTTCCTAAATAGCAAATATAACATTTATTTGCTAGAATATACAGATACAGCCTTAAGGTTGGAAAATTAGACATTTTTGTGAGATTAATGACATCTAGGTATAAGTAGTAGCATTTGATGTTTTATAACAGTATGGTGGTACTGCAGATAATAGTAGTTTAGAACAGAGATTTCGAGAATATTACTTCTGTATAAATCAAGGCGAGTTCGGAATGTTTCATCGGTACATAAATACGGGTGCAACGAACACGGTAGAAGTTGGTTGTTAAGGATTTAACGGTTACGGTGTTAAAATTCCAATTAAAGCAGCGTAATTTACCGACGGGTAGTTACAAAAATGAATTAATATTGCGGCTACGCGAGGCTATGCAGAAGCAAGGATTAGACTCGGATGATTATGAATTCGAAGGGGGAGGGGAGGGGGAGTGGCAGATATAGATAAGACGACAAAAACTTCATCGCCGATGTAAAGCAACCATTACTTGGGTTAGCGCAAATTTGGGTGACCGCCTTAGAACATCATAGTAGAAAAAAGGTACAAAATGGATTGGAACGAACCTCTCTCCCAACATGCCAGTATGCCTTACTCAGCAGCCCTGGGAGATGGCTAGGATTCATTGGACCAACCATTCATTAATCCGAAATCACACCGATTACATCGGGAATTGGAACATCAGAACTCTAACAGAACAAGGCTAGCACAAGTAGAAAAAGAACTGAAACGTTATCACATCCAGATTCTGGGCCTCAGTGAAGAAGTCGGATGGAAAAACAGCGGCGAAATAAATACAAACAATGGGAATTATATGATATTATTTAGTAGAGACGACACATATGAACCAGGCGTGTTAATAATAAGCATTGATGGAATGGAGACCAGTTAACATCTGTATAATAATAGTGACAAAATTAAATTCAAAAATAAGAAACACAACCATCATTCAGTGGTATACCCCAACCGAAAGATGCGGACGAAACAACAAAAGACGAATTCTACGAATAATTTACAAGCCACACTGGCAGGACGTCAAAATCGTACAAGGAGATTTCAATACCAAAATTGTCACGGATGACAACTCTCATGATGATTTGGATTCTGTGCGAAACAACAAAACTCGTAGACTTCTGCATCACAAATCAGAGTTGTTCATAGGCGGCAGTAGGTTTCCACACAAAAATATACACATGGACATCACCGGATGGCAGAACTAAAAATCAAATAGACCACGTAATGATCAACAAGAAATTCCTCACATCACTACGAGATGTCAGAACAATGAGAAGTAAACAAGTACGTCAGAGGTGAAACGCAGATACGAAGAAATGGCACGTCAAGTAAAGAAGATGGACATATTAACTATGCAGAAAGCATCTTCATACGCTACACCAGAGCGCTACACCAGTGTGTAAGGAAAGTCACAAGACTTGGGGGGTAGGCACAATAATGAAACTTGTTCAGTATGCCAGCAGTGAATCCTGGTCTTATCAGGTTATATACATCTAGCCTAAACATTGTGACTAGAAAACTACGACTTTTTCTTGCATAGTTGATCTGCTTTAACAGATTTTGTGCATAACGCATGTAATTGGGCAGATATAGCCGTTCTAGGAAAAATCCTGACCAAATTCTGGAGCAGAACTAAATTGTTTTTGGCATGCACATATGCACAGTTTTGCACGATTAAACTAAAGCAAACCATATGATGTATTGATCAAACGAAACTGTGGAGTTTCTGGTGTGATAATCACGTGAGAAATCCCACACTATCTCCCAAAATACATTATGCACAAATTTTACCATTAGACGCAGAAAATTGCACAATCAAATACTACTCGACAAAATAAGAAAACCGTGGGATTTCCAAAATGGGTTTTCTGTCGTGACTCACACCCGAATTTTGGTGAAATTAAAAAAATGATCCGAAACAATTTTGTTTGAAAATTAATTTATGATCTTTTTTTTCAAAAATCTAGAGGTCAAAATAATATCACGATTACTATAATTTAGTTTACTACGTAAAAGAAAGTAATGAACGTACCAATTTTAAAGGATTTATACTTAATGACAGAAAAAAACATCCAATTCCAACAACTTTGGTAGAGCGACGTGGCTTACCCCAGAGACTAGAGTATTAAAAGAAGATTTTTTAGAATTCGATCTCCAGATTAGGTTTGGAAAATATTTATGTGGTTTCCACAGGATCGGGACACGGCCAACATGGAGAACATGTACGCTGAAAATGCCTTAATATCACAAGTGCCTTATATAGGGTTTTCCAATAAGAGTGATATGATCCAAACTATTCTCGCAATAATTCAATTGTTGCACTTGCTGTGTGGCACGTAGCCCCGTCTTGTTGGAACCAAATGTTGTCAAGATCAACTTCTGCCAATTTCGGCCATAAAAAGTTGGCTATCATCGATCTACACCGATCTCCATTGACAGTAACGGTGTTACCAGCGTCATTTCGAAAAAAATACGGACCGATGATTCCACCACACCAAAAACCACACTAAACTGTCAATTTAGGTGAATGTCATGGTTTTTCATGAATAATTTGTGGATTTTCTTCGCACCAAAATCGACAGTTTTGTTTATTTACCGCACCACTCAGATGAAAGTGAGCCTCATCGGAGAAGATGATTTTCTTAAAAAAATCGTTATAGTTTGTAATTGCAATTTGTAAACGTTGTTCTTGCGTATATCTGACCATGATGAAATTGTAAACATTACTGAATCAACGAAACAAAAAATGACAGATCATGACATATTACAAATGACCGAAACGTCACTTAAAAATCATATTGTTTCTATTGGAAAACCCTATACTTATCAGTACTCTAACCATATGTGAAGATACTGAGATAAACACGGATCAACATTTATTGCTCCTTAAGTTATGATCAACTAATTTTTGGAACACCCTATTTATAGAAGAATAAAACAAATCGAAAAATAGTAGCTCTTTATTGAATCGACCCCATTGTATTAAAACATCAAAATGATTTGTTGTGATGTTTCCTTTATTTTGTACTTAGGTACTTTCATACTTAAGTTTGTAAGCAATGGCAACATACGTTTTTATGTTTTCTTGTAGAGCAGTAATTGATTGTATGAACATACATTTCAAACTGAATTACATCGAATTGAATTACAAATTGTGTACGTCCAATTAGAAAATTTGATTTTGTAAACAGCACAAGGATAAAATTTGTTGTTTTACTGTACACGAAAGCTGCGGTATGTCCTTTGTGTATAGGAAAATTCTATACACCCAGATTCGAGTGGTCTTGATTCTAAAATATGTATTTATGAAGGAAAAGCATTTTATTATACCGAAACACAGAGCAGCGTGGGTTGATTTGATGCTTAACAAAAAGTTTTTGTTTTGTTTATTTTAAGTACTTTACATTTATTCAAAGTGCTCTTGTTATTATGCTGTAAAATTATTGTGCGCCATTTATTTATTGCTTTATTTTTATGTTTTTATGTAAAATATACTAAGGAGCATGAATTCAAAATTTTGTTGAATAAAAAGCTCGTAATTGAATATATTGTCTTTGAATTAATAATTCTATTAGATTTAAATTGCAGGCCCGATTTTTAAATTTGGTTCGTCACTGATTTATATAAAGATTGCCTACAGCTGGCAAAATATTGTGTTTTACTGGTAATAGGCTAAAACCATACAAATATATCTCGTGAGATATACGAAACTAAATAAAAATTGCCAAATGGTTAATCAAGTTGTGCGAATTGCTCTTGTTTCGTTATTTGTCCCAAGGGGCACCAGAATAATTCAAATATCATTCCTCTATATGTGTCGTGTCTCCCACAAACATACAATTTTATTTGCTGTGTCATTTCGTATTATGTCAACTGTTATTATTATAGTTTTTATATGATATTAAGCCTGAACCGAATATCTATAAAAAAAAGTTTAGATTTTCGCCTCCATAGTGATAACTAAAATCTTAAGATGTTTCGGTGTTTTGTTGCTGGTCATATATCCAACCTTTTTTTTATATGTAAAGGATCAATTTTTTGTGGGTTTGGTTTGGCAAAAAATGTCCCTTTTGCTATAATATATTTATATAGTGCAGTGTCATGTATAAATACGGATCATATTAACAAGCAAAACGTATTTTCGAGGAATGTTTTATAAATGGTCGGGCGATGCGTATATTTGCCTCATTCATTGGTCCGCCCAACAAAAATATATAGATGGTTTGCCGAAACTTTTCCTTCAACATTAAACCAGTTGTGATGAATAAAGTGGAGGAAAATAAATTGCGGTTTGGCTTCACGAAATGAACCGAATGTCCGGTACACTTGCCTGTTTTATCGCAGGCTTGTCACAATATAAATATTCACACAAACCTGTTTCTTATACACTCCGCAAAACTCAACTAAAGCCACTCTTAATTTTTTTGATGTGAAAGTAAGGCTTAGAGTTTGAACTTGGCCTATTATCATGTTTTGATTGGAATGCCAACTTTTGCAAATTTTCAATAACAAATAGATTTTACACTGCGAAATTCAATTAAAGGCAATTAACAACCGAAGAAATAGGAAAAATTTGAGTCTACAAGAGTTGCTAGCTTTCAAATTGGCAAATCGCAAGAAAAGTCCGGTAAACCTTTAAATTAGGCAGATCACAAACGGTTATCAACAATTTTATCAATGAAAACGAGAGTTATGGAAAAAATCCTCAACACAAATCCTCAGAATTTATTTATTCAGCATAAAGGATAAAGCATAGCTCTTCTATCCATACAAATTAGTAATAAAAAATATACAAAAAATAAACTAAAACATAAATTAAAATCTATTTTTAATAAAATCAAACAATATTTTTTAAAATTTAGTAAAAGGCTTCACACGTCTAATCTCTATCGGAATCTCATTCCAAATTGTAAAAGAGGTAAACAGAGGCGATTTGTTGTAAATAATTGAACGGTTAACAGGCAGTATTTTTTACCATTTCGATTAGACTCTAAAGTAAAAGAATTGAATCATAGTGCAACCAAAAAATTCTTTAAACATAGCTGATATGTGGTCAAATTTTCTCAGTCCATTGAAATATCGAACGGTATTATTCAAAGTAACTTGCAGCATGTCACTTGAGGTAGAATCACATCTTAAAAAAAGAAATTCGCAATATAGTACTTGGGAAATTACTAATGATCTAACTAACAAAATTCGAACATTTTTAGGGCAGATATTTTTATGAAGCTTCAAATCATATAAAGAAAGAATTGATCTTACCACAAACATTAGCAACTTGTGAATCCCAGATGAACCTGTCGTTTATATAAACTCCCAGATTATTAACATGATTCGCAAACCTAATCTTCACACCATCAATAAAGATATCGGGTATCACTAGAAAACTTCTTTTAGAAATCAGACTTGGACCAAGCCAATATATTGGATAGATTCAAACTAATATTGTTAAAGGTTTCCAATATATTTTCACTAGTACCACCAAGATAAATTTCACAATCATCAGCGTACATGCTGATGGTAACTCATTAATAAAAATGGAAAATTAGTTGGGCCAGTTATAGTTCCTTGAAATACACCTACAGGTATACGCTCAGGAACTGATTCTTTCAATTAACAGTGACTTTTAAGTAAGTAGCTAAACATAAGTTTAAGTGCTCTATTATCAAAATTAAAGAAAAGCACCAACTTCTGTAGTAACAAAACATGGTGCAAAGAGTCGAAAGCTTTGGAATAATCCAAGAGTATTAGAACAACAAACGAGTTTTTTCCGTCAAGATGACAGGCCAGATCGTCTACAACATGAAGCAGGGTAGTCGTTGTACTGTGGTTATTACAAAACCCGGATTGCAATTTATTAAGATAATTACAATTAGCTAAATGCTGGTTAATTTGATCACGAAGAATGACCTCGAATACTTTAGATAAAATGGAAACTAAACTAAGCGGTCTAAGATTATCCAAAGAATCGATACCCTTCTTTTTAACAATTGGACTCACAGTGTTCATTTTCCAGATTTCAGGAGATTCAGAACGCATGATACAACGGCTTTAAAAACATTTAATTCACTTAAGCTGCAAAAAGAGAGAGAAGTATGCGTTTCTGTGCGCTCCATCTCCTGCAATGGAATAACTACCGATGATTGGGGTGCATTGCAAAAATAAGTCTTGATAATTGAAGGGTTAAAGTCAGTAGAAACACCAGATCTACTAGTCCCCAATCCAATATGGTTTGCTCCAAATTCGTTTCATGGTTAATTTACTATTTCCAAAAAAATATTTTTGTTTGGAAATCCTTATCAAGCTAGTTCCCCTATTGCGTTCTTTATGATATAATTCTTCTCGCAAGCATACTTTTAGCAATATTACAATTAAACCATGGAGCAGCCGATTGGCAATTAACTGTTTTTTTAGTTCGCACACAATTGTCATGAATATAATACAGGCAATCAAAAAAGGATTTGAATAGGGAATTGACAGAAAGCTCTAGTTAATGCCAGAAGAGTAATTCATTATCTTTTCAAAATCTAACTGATTATAGTCATGGATAAGCTTGTAGTCCAGTTTAACACGCTTTGATCTGACTTTATAAGGAATGTGAGAGCTGTCAGGCAAAGTGTGTTGACTAGACGCCAATATCCTAAAGTAATCTGACTCTAGGACAATGTATTGATCAAACAATGTACGGTTATGAGTAGATGAGAACGGGACTGAAACTAAATGGTTGGCTTTTAAAAGATTATGAAATTTATGGGACTTATCAAGCATATTGCAGTTTATATCGCAAGCAATTATAAAACGATTATAATTTAAAATATGTGAGGATAGGAATTCCTGAAAATCATCTAAATCGGATTGTATGGGGGTTGATGGGTTGTAGCAAACTACAATCCGTACAGTCATATCATTTCAGCCATCAAAACTTCAGTTTTGCCATGAATGGATGAATAAAAAATTGAGGTAAAAATTCTAGTAAAAAAATTGAATACTAATCATGACACCCCAATCTCGTCACATCCACAAAAAACTATTAAACAGACATTTTACTTTTGAAACGTAAATAAAATGTCTTCAGCAGCTCAATTTCATAATTTTGTTTTAAAAACACTCTTTCCGATTTATATTATCTGTGAAACATCATTCAACGATAAAATCTTGAGTTCAGAATTTTCCTTAGTCAATATGTGGTTTATAGATGTGATCGCTCACCCCAAACAAACAAAGAAATCGGATGGCGGGGTACTCATAGCCGTCGATACATCACTGCCTAATGAATTGGTAGATTTAACGAATCCATCGATCGAACAATTATGTGTTAAAATTTTCATCACTAATAAGTCAATACGAATTTACGTGGCATATATTTCAAGTGATCATCGTATACCAAGTGCTGCGACACAATTTCGAGACCGAACCTTTGACCTTATTTTTGCTAATGAGCCAGTTTTATTAAAAACAGAAGAATCACCAACACCTTTCGTTATTAATGATATTCACCATTAAGCAATCGAAATAATATTGGAAACCAATGTAAATAATAGGTCAGAAGGCCAATTCGAATAATTTACAACAGCATCTCGAACAAATAAATTGGAATGCCGAGTTTAACAGCAATGACATAGATGTAAACGTGGAAAAATTTTACACACATCTATTTAAAGGAATTGATTTATGCATTCCCGTTTCGCAATCTAAAGGTTAAAATAAAAGGCGATCCCAGACACTTTTTGAAATTTTTTAACACCAAGCGAAAAACTGACGGTTACCCGCCTGGATGAAATTTAAAGATCAAAAGTTTTGTGATCCACAGATCATAACCAAATTGTTTGCTGAGTTTGTCCAATCTGTTTAAAGATCTGTTATTAAAGAAATTGAAAAGCACAAACAAGTTGATGTAATATACACCGTCTTTTCAAAAGCTTTTGACTCATTCAGCCACTGCAAAACTTTGGAACACATTTTCAAATTCGGGTTTTCCAGCCAGTTCGTAGCCTGGTTCAAATCTTATTTGAGTAAATGCATCCAATATATTGAAATAGCAGATAAAATGTCGAATAGAATACCAGCAACTACAAGGCTCTCACGTTGGCCATGGATTTTTACAATGTTCATTAAAGGTATTACTGAAGTTTCCAAATCTACAAAGTCATCGAGTCAGTCGACGATGCAAATAAACTACAAGAAGATATTGACAACCTAGCGTTATGGTGCGAGTTTAATTCTCCGAGTCTCAACATTGAAAAGTGCAAATCTCTATCATTTCACCGAAAAGCCAACCATAAATGGTGTACTTTTTCAGGTATTACTTGAAACTAAAGATCTATCCTTTCGTTGAAAACAGGAGGTTTACTAAACACACTGAGCTGTGCATCGCTAGAGCAAACTCCATGCTCGGTTTCGTCAAACGTTGAACGGGTAACAATTTTGATTTGGAAACAATTAAGATCCTGTATTGTGCTTACGTTCGATCCCAGCTAGAGTATGCTGTAAATGTGTGGTGTCCGTTCTACGAAGATCATATCCCAAGTATTGAGAAAATTCAAACGAAGTTTATACGCTACTTGACCTGGAAAGACGAATGGGTTTATGCCCACGCTAGAAAATAGACACGAATTGCTAAAAAGTATATTTATTGGTGATCTCCTACTAGGCCTAATCGATGCACTGGATGCTAAAGCCAATTAAAATAAAGGTTCCTGGTATAGACAACTAAAATATCACGACATCTTCCCCTTGGATAGACACAGAACCAGCTATGGCGATAATGAACCAGTGAAGATAATGTGTAAGAGTTTCAATAAAATTAGAAATCAAGTGTTGTGTATTTGAAATCTTTATACCTACATTCCTGGTAAACGAAAGTCTGGTGTTAGCCACAACATCAGAATAGTTCTATTCAATTTAAAGAGCACTCGGTTTTGTTTCAATCAAGTGGGATATTTTTATAGTAACCGACTAACATAACCATACTATTCGTTTGAGTCTTCGTTCTATCCGATTTACTCATTTATCGGTTAAAAAATGGCTCAGGTTAATTTAAAATGACAATTTCCTAGAGGCAAGAGCAAAATTTATATTTTCCATTTTCTTCGAATGAGAAATGACTTAGCTCTATTGTAGAATAAGAAATGCCATAATATACTCGAAAATCCGCTCTCTCAATTTTTTTATGGACCCGGCATCTGTTAGATGGGGTCTAACCCGTCTCACGCATTTTTTTAAAATCAGTTCGATACGAAAACTCCCTAAATAAATTTTCCGAAAATCAGGACTCATGGTTGATATTGGCAGGAAATCTAAAGTATTGATTTTTTGTGGAACATAGTACTGAATCCGGCTTGTAAGTACTTTCATTTTGAAAAGCAAAACGCGGATCTGTTTGCCGAATACCTAGAAAATACCTTCAAGCCACCAACTGGATAGACAAAGTATCTGTGCTGCCAGTTACTCTGAAAGATATCAAACAAGAAGTTAAAAACCTAAAAGATAAAAAGCCCCTGGATACGATTAGATAACGGGGCAAATAATCAAAGCCGTACCCGAAAAACCACTAAGGATACTACAGTACATAATAAATGCTATCTTTAGACTAAGTTATGTTCCGATACATTGGAAAGTAGCGGAAATCATAATGATTCTTTGCTGAAAACAACATCAAAGTTGTCGAAAGACTGTTTCTCAAGGGACTAAAGCCAATAAAAGCAGAAATTTTATACCAGCACAACAATTTGGGTTCCTAGAAGGGCACTCAACAATAGAACGGGTACATAGAATTAAAGATAGAATAGAGGAGGCGCTGGAAAAAAATAAAGTATGATCAGCAATGTTCTTAGACGTAGTCCAAGCATTGATTTGCCAAAACAATATTTTGAATTGATAAAGTCTTACATCAACGATCGTTACTTCCAGGTGAGACAGGATGGGGAATACTCAAAACTAAAAAATAATTTGGCAGGGGTTCGACAAGGTAGTGTCCTGGGCCCTACATTATACCTCTTGTATACAAATGATCTACCAAACATAGTAATAGCTAGAATAGTAGCGTTTGCCGATGACACAGCTGTTGTGACCACATGCTATAGTATTGTGGAGTCCACAAGGAAACTACAAAATGCTATTAATATAGTGAATAATTGGACACAAACACGTCAGAAGAGTGAGGATGAAATTTCTGTTCATTCTGAGCAAATATCTGTGACAGTTGATGAGGACGCTGAACTGGATATAGAGTTAGTGCGAGTGGAAATCGGCATAAAATAATGATGTTACAACGAGAGTTGCGTGTGGGGTTAGAAATTCAACCAAAACATTATGAATTTTCAGATACTGAGCATGCCATCTCTAAGTTTACAGGTGATGATACTTATTGTATTAAAAAGTGGATTGATCATTTCGAGTGCGTTGTGGCACCATTGAATTGCGACGAAAAATTCTTTGTGCACGCCGGTTATTGGATGGGGCTGCAAAAATGTTTTTACAAACTGTGAAAGTTAAATCTTGGATGGATTTGAAAGAGAAGTTGTTGAAAGAATTCGATCGTGTTCAGACTCGTCAAGAAATTTATCAGTTGCTAGGTGCCCGTAAATTGAAAACAGGTGAATCATTGCGGCGATATGTCATTGCCATGCAGGAGATTGCTGGTCCAGCGCAAGTGGATGACACTGACTTGATCGATTTTGTTATCAAGGGACTTCGGGATAATAGCGTTGCTGTTTCTGTATTGTATACCGCCACTACAATAGAACAATTAAACGCTCTTCTTCCACGATATGAAAGCCTTAAAGCACAAACGCTAACCAAATTGGTAACCACATCATTGTACAATACTATCGCATCATCTACTTCCGCAGCAAGAGTCTCGTCTATTAACAATAGATCGATGCAAAGCTTGTTTCAAGTGTGGATTAAACGGGCACTTTATTAAGGATTGCTCAACCAAAACAAATAAAGTTGCTGCTATTGCTGAATTTGATGCTGACAACAGTGATCCAGAACAATAAGAGATGAATTCTGCTTTAGCTGCTGTACAATTGGTAAGTGTCGCTTTCCCTCACAGTGGCGGAGGAAGTACAGATTTTAATAAGTTTTATTCATTATTTGATACGAGTAGTCCGGTTATTCCGCTAAATCATCAAATATTGAATTAAAGAAACATTTGAATAAAACCGTTATTTTGAATAGAATTAATTTCTGGGTTTCTGATGCTACTGTTCACGTTCTTTGACTGAAGTTCCGATCGTTTCCGCTAGTTTGACGGAGTTGACAGTTGAATAGTGTTGAATATGATATTTCCGCTATTGATATTAATGCCAGATAGAGTCCTTTACACCAGGACAGTTTACTTAGGATAATTGATGAAAATTATACGAAAAATGAACATATACCGTCTATCTGTCACGACTACAAAATGAAAATTAGATTGATTTCTGATGTGCCAATTCATTGCTCACCAAGACGATTGTCATTTCGCGAGAAAAATGAAGTTAATCAAATCATTAATGATCTATTGAACAGAAACACTATATGTCCAAGTGACTCGCCATGCGCATCACCTATCGTGCTCGAAATTAAGTTAATTATTCGCGACAATTACACACTTCCGGTTATTGAGGACTGCTTAGAGTACTTGGCAGGAAAAAAACGCTTCACAGTACTTGATTTGTGCAGTGGTTTTAACCATGTCAAAATGGCAGAAGATTCAATTTGTTATACATCGTTCGTAACAGCTCAACGGTAGCTTTCAACGGTTTATTTCCGGTGTTTTAAGCGAGTTTATTAAATCAGGACTCATCATTGTTTATATAGATGATTTTCAGATAGCAACAAGGACGATTCCGGAACATCTTCATTTGTTACAAAAAGTTTTGCGGAGAATTAGTGAATATCATATGGAATTGAAATTATCAAAATGCAAATTCTGTTTTACTGAGATTGAGTACTTGGGATATCTGGTAAATCGTGACGGCATACGACCAAGCAACAGCCATATTGAAGCAAACCGCCATTACCCAGCGCCTACAAACGCCAATCAGGTTCAATCTTGTTTGGGGCTTTTCTCATACTTCTGACGCTTCATTCCATTTTGTTCCAAAATTGCCAAACCACTTTTTGATTTGGTTAAACAAAATAATAATTTCCGATTCACCGATGAGTGTATGCAAGCTTTTACCATATTGCGAGATTAGTTGTCTTCTGCTCCGGTGCTTGCTCTATACAGTCCAGTACGCGAGACTGAGTTGCACTGCGAGGAAGACGGGAAATTGCATCCAGTGGTATATTTTTCAAAGCGTACGACAGTCCCTGAATCTCAATACCATAGTTTCGAACTAGTAACCTTGGTTTTCATTAATTCGTTGCGTCGTTTCCGTGTGTATTTCGAATTGTTACTGATTGCAACTCGCTTACAATAACGTTAAGTAAGAGGAATGTTAATGCTTGTATTGCTCGTTGGGCCCTCGAGCTTGAGAACTATAATTATACAATCGAAAATCGTAGTGGCGAACGAATGGGCCACGCCGATGCGCTTAGTCGTTGTTATTTAGTTGCTGCCATTGGTGCTGATGATATCGACATGCAATTGCAAGCAACGCAGAATCGAGATTCGGATATTGTTTGACCGCCTGGAATATAAATCATCCAAATTGTTTGAATTGAGTGACGGATTGGTTTATCGACGAGGTGTTTCCGGTAGATTATTGCTTTACGTGCCCAAGGAGATGCAGGACAACGTCATTCGTCTGATTCATGGAAAAATTGGTCATTTGGGAGTGGATTGCGTTGATCAGCTTAAAATGAATTATTGGTTTCCCAAAATTAAGGAAAAAATCGAAAAGTTCATTCGTAATTGTATTTGGTGTATTATGTATTCCACTCCTACTCGTATTAATGAACGAAATTTGTACAATATTCCTAGAAAACCTATACCGTTCGATACTATTCATATTGACCATTTTGATCCTCTTCCGTCATTACTATCGAAGCGAAAGCATATTTTAGTTGTGGTGGATGCATTCACTAAATTTGTAAAATTGTATCCAGTAAATTCTACTAATACAAAAGAAGTGTGTGCTGCTTAATGTAAATATTTTGAATATTATAGTCGCCCTAGACGCATCGTAAGCGATCGGAGTACTTGTTTCACATCTTTAGGCATCAATAACTTTTTATTAGACCGAAATATTGATCATGTGAAAGTTGTTGTTGCATCACCGCAAGAAAATGGTTAATTCGAACGTGTTAATGGTGTTTTGAAATCAATGTTAAGCAAATTAAGCGATGAAATACAAAAATTTGCAAGAAGTCATGTTCTGCAACTGCAGCAGCATGACAACGAGGATCTGCAGGATCTACTGCATCATACGAATGGACCGAAGTGCCTAAAAGAACAAAGCCTTTAGAATTAGACGTTCCCTGAGATGCTGATAACCTGGCTTAAATCAAAGGACTGGCAGAGCTGGGATGAGCCGATAGGTTTCATCTCACAAGACTGAACTAAAAAAAATTACTAGATAATCAATGAGATTAGTGTTTGTTTTCGGCAAAGATACTCCCAAATACTCTTTAATAAAATATAGTTTTAAAGCTAAGGGCAGTACTCGAACTATTTCGAAACCGAGTCAAACTGATTTAAAATTTTATGAAAAATAAAAAATATTTAATGTTATAATGTTTGAGGTGAGAGTGAAAATGTCAACTAGCACAATTTGGGCGAACTTCGCACGATTCATACATATACACGATAAGGGACATCATACATTTTCCTGGACATACTAAACATAAAATGGAAGGAAAATAATGGATCCCGTGGCGTTGAGGACAAAGCGAGTCAATACTCAGCTAAACCTGATTTAGTGGAAAAGTTTAGGTGGCCTTATTGTTCCTACTCTTTTATAAGGTACGACCTGTTAATTGGATTGTGACTGGGAGTTATTTTGTTGCTAAGCTTCATGGGAAACAAATATCGAACAAAACCTTCAAAAAACAATTACTGTTTTTGGCAATACGCACATCGAAAATTTTTGGAGGCTAAATGAAAGAGGCCTGGGTGTTCGGCCTTTGACAACTTTGTCTAAGACAAACAACTCATTCAAATCAAACTCAACAATGCAGGATTTAAGCACAAATTCAATTCATTTTGCAAAGTAGTTATTAATACTACATTTGTAACAGGTATTTGTGGAAAGAACACCGGTTCGAAGTTCTCACTAAATTTTCGAAAATATAATTCCACCATCCCGAAAAATTTACAGTAAGTGCAAGGTAATCGTAAATGTTTGATAACCTCTGTATTGTCTGCGTACTGTCTGTATTAGTTTTGTAAAAAATTTAATCCATCGTCATTTTTTTAATTATCTCCGGGTTTCCCCTGGTTGATGTAAACTAGGATTCTTCTGTTTAAACAAATTTGATAGGTGTGAGTGCGTTCTATTAAAAAATATTAGTGATGATGCACTGGCAAATTTCATATCTCGAATTTTACGGAAGCGCCTAATTTTTATATTGGAATAAGGCTTACCAACTAAGCTAGTCCTGAACCTTTTCTATTAAATACATGAAAACATTCTAAATTAAACCGACCAAAATACCTCAATAGCAAAATTGTGGTCAATACAAGTTATGTGTTCCACTTCAAAAAGAAAATCGATGTGGAAAAATGCAAAATTGTTGTTGGTGTTTCTGCCTTTTTACTTTTATTTAATTTTTTGTTAAGACAAAAAATCATTTTGTGCTCAGTATTATACGAATAGGTGCTACACTCAACGAAATAATTATAATGTCATTTTCTTTTCTTGAATAAGAACAAAATATCAGGTTATAACAAAACCGTATTTATTTCATTAAATTATATAATAAAAGCTATAATAAACGCAATAATTCAATTTCTAAAAAAAAAATTAATAAAATAAAATTGCTCCATAGGAAATATTTATAACGCAAAACCAAAAATTCTTCTCTCAGGCGACGAGTCATCGAATTAATAAGGCTTTGTAAGTATTCCTGAATAATGCTAATCCACGCTTCCTTGATTGCCTCTTTGAGGTCTTTGGGTGAGTGAAATTGACGGCCATTACTGTAAATCGGTTGCGAAATATATGCCCATACATTTTCTATGGGGATAAAATCGGGATTAAATGCCGGCCATGCTAATTGTGGTTTCGAGACTCAAGAAAGTCTTTTGTCGTTTTGGCAAAATGAATTGCGGCATTGTCTTGTTTGAAAGTCCAATTTGTACCAGCCATATAGTCTGCATAATTTATCAGTGCATCATTTAAAAGCTCTGTGTACTTTTCAGCATCCATTTTACAAGAAATGAAGCAGATTGGGGACTTGCTGTAATATCCGAAAGCACCCCATACTATCAGGCTGCCGCCTCCAAAATTTCTGGACTTTATTTTTTCAAAATTTCGTCGAATATCCTGAAAATTATATTGACAGCCACCGGGGTCATCTATTTGCCACACATTTTCCCAAAATAGACATTTTTCTGGAAAATCTAGACATGGCGAAAGACTAGGAAATTTCTTCCTTTTCTGGTACGCCAAGTAATTATCTTGGTGTACAATTTGTTGTATTCGACAACGACTTATGTTCAGTTTCAGATAGTCATGAATTTTACCGGTGCTCAGATAGTTTTTTTAGAACCACAATTGGACTTTAATTTCATAAAATTAAGAACTTCGTTTTAATTTTCTTACAATTTCCCACGCGAAAAATCCTACCTGGCGAACAGCGCCAGTCTTCCCTTTCCTCCTTCTGATAACTCTTTGCCCCGTGGCATTTTGTCAGATTAATCAGTTTAATTTATACTTATATTTTATATTACCAATAAAACCTACATTATGCTTTAATTATTATCAATGTTTATGGTTGTACTTTTATTATCCTCTATGTTTTAATTATACGTATTGTATTATTATTAATTAATTGCCACTCTAATTATCTCTCAAGCAAAGAATTGATTTCCAAATTTTACTAACAACACATATCACGAGATACAATGGCCTAAATATGTTTGTTTAGAGCACGTCAATTCATGTTTAAAACAATGGAAACTAAATCCGTTATTTGTCAAATACACTCAAAACAGAACCTTGAAAAGGGGCATTATAACTATTTCGTTGAGAGTATATACATAATACATATATACATTATACACATACCATAAACAAATCAATCAACTTTTTTTATTTGCTATTAGAGTGTTTTCAGAATTTATAGGTATCGTTCTACTGCTGTACATGGAATGGGAATAATAAATTAATGCCCCAATTGAATATTTTTTTGCTGAATTGTGTACAATACACTAAATTGAATCAATTCTATTGGAATAATAGAATTTCGGTATTCATCTAAAATTGAATATAATGGGGCACACGTGTTTTTTACACCATACAAATGTACCAAACACAATATGTGAATCAATATGAAAGAATCATTTGAAGCTCGCAGTAAGTCGCTTACACCTTCTAAATGCCTAGTCGTTTCATTTGAGAGTGTTGAAATGGCATATTTTAGTAATATTGATCAATTCAATTCCAATTTATTGAAATATAGAGCTGATTTCAGAAAACTGATTTTTTGTAAAGCATTAATCCCTTTTGCTACACACTGTAATGTTGCAATAATCATATAATAAACAAAAGACGTGTATTAGGACGTGTATTGAAGTGGCAACTTCATTAGTTTCTAGAACACTTTTTGTCAGAAAATTGTTCATTCAACGGTCGTTATTGTTCAATGGAATTAGACCAATTCTGGATTAGCACAAATTCAGCCACTATATTTTTCGGATGGCAATGAACATACCTGATCGGAATATGCAATCAGAAGTGCCAACTTCATTGGTTTCTAGAAATTTTTTTTTTCAGTAAATTGCTCATTCAACGGTGGTTGTTGTTCAATGGAGTTGGGCCAATTCTGGATTAGCACAAATTCAGCCACTATATTTTTTGGATGGCAATGAATATACCTGACAGGAATATAGGATCTGAATTGCTTATTACTTGGATTTTAGAACATTTTATTTCTATTGTTTATTTTGTTGTTCAACACAAATATTATTGAACGATATCTCTTTTTTTAAATATAGTATCTTTCAGGGGCTAGTTTGGTTTTCCTCGATTTATGAATGAAAATTTATGAAAATTATATTTCTATGATAAGCACAAATTTTATCAGTTTAGCGGCCTTTAGAAAGTTTTAAAATTAGGCTTAAATTATTTCTGGGTTTTATCGAAGTCGGGTTTTATTTATACCGTCTTTCAGGCGAAATTTGAAATTTTATTTTCCCGTTTTTTCGGCTCCAGGACTAGCACTAATTTTTTCCTGTGAGCACTAATTAGCACAAAATTGAGCTTAATCGGTATGCAACGTTTCATTTTGAAATTCGAAAGTTTCCTTGCTGTAGTTACCCACTCGGCTGTAGGGTACTGAGAAAAATAAATATTTTTAGTATCGATATTTACCCTTAGGGGTATTTACCCTAAATGTATGTACTCCGGTTTGTTGCTTTAAATAAATTTTAGTACCATAATTTCGTAGAATTTTCTTACTAATCTTTACTTATGTTGTTTCTATATGTAAAATTAAATAATACATTTATTATGTTTCATTATTTCTGATCTAGGCAGAAGATATTATATTTATATTATATTAATATTAGACAGTATATTTTCTAAAATTAATCGTCATTGCGGCGTAAAATCAAATAAACATCATTTGACGTAATTTTTAGATCTTTAATAATTTTAAACCAAATTCTATATTTTCTACGACGTTTCAAGACTAATCTTAAAAATTATGTATTAATGCCTCAATTATACATCTAAGTTCATGCTAAAGAAAGAATTAGGTGAATTGGTAATATTTTATAAGTCTTATCGTCGATTGACGACTGTTGACTGGTGAGACTGGTGATGTACTCAGTGATTTGTCAATGTGGTATTTCGATGATGCTTCAGGTGGCATTATAATTGTATTTGTATCGTTGTGGTTGTCTGAATTTTCAATAATGGTTTCATGTTGAACTGGATCTAGAATAAGCGCCTTAGATCTTTCTAAATAAATGGCATTGCGCCTATATCTCTTGCCAGATTTATCCTCTGAGATAAGGACGCAAACGGCAATACATTATGGCATAGAACAACGAAGGAGATAATAAGAACGAGATGATCCCCGACCACCAGGATACTGGACCAAAGAGTTGCTAACATCGGCAAACACAAGCAGCAACCATTATGGAACGCGAACATGCGGGTTGGTTGTATCTTGCAAAACTACGCAGTATCTATTAATTATATCTGGAAGAATTATTTGACACGACAATATCCGACTTATTAACGAATGTTCGAGATAAAGATCGATATAGTAGTGCAAATGGCCGACCAGATTTGCGTGGCCCAAAATTTACGAAAATTTCGACCACCCCTAATTGGCCAAACGTATTTCAACTTACAGAAACACCATCCACTTCCACAGGTGCACTATAGATTTTAAATTTAGAGTTAACGCTGTATGGTAATCAAATTGTCAAAAACGATGTTTAGTAAAAATCAGCTTTTGGCCATAAAATATTACTAATTGACCCAATTATTTCTTTAACATGAACTTAGATGTATACTTGAGGGAAATAAAATGTTTAGTTTGTCTATCGTTAGGTTTCAAAGTTTATCGTTTTTTTTGGAACGCACACATCAATTTTTTCAATATTTCCTCTCTAGAACATGTAAAATTTAGTTTAAAAATATTAAAAATTTAGACTATTATCAATCGAAAAATTACATCAAACGATAAGTTTATTTGTTTTTACGCCGCAATGACGATTATTTTTTGAAATTTACTTCACTAAAGTGTGTCCATGATAAATGGTTAATAGTGTATTATAATATGCAATAGTTAGATCAGAAATAATGACAAATAATAAATTTATTAATTAATTTTACACATATAAACAATATAAGTAAAGTTAGGCAAGCAAATTAAGAGAAATTATTGTACTCAGACTTATTAAAGAAACAAACCAGTTGCATACATTTAGGGGCATTTAAATATCAATACTTAAGAAGAAATTTCTTTTCCTAGTCCTATACAGCCTTAAGAATTTATATTTAAAGAGTTGTAAGGCGTCGAAAAGCTTGTAAAAAGCCTTCTAGGAAATAAAATAGAGTTTATTATTTTAACAAATTTAAAATTACGAAAACCTTTTTTATCAGAGTCGTATATCCTTTAATCGTTGAAATTGATCCATAATTCATAATAAGCCATAAGAATTTTATAAAATGGCCTTGATTAGTTTTGCCACCAAAAATAAAGACAAAATTTTGCGCACACATGCAATAAATAATATGAAACCCCTTAAAACATTTAACAAACATAAACAACTAAATGCAAAAATATTTAAAAAATGAAATCCAAATTTCGAATGGGTAACAACATATATTCAAATACATATTGAAATGTTCCTTACAAAGGTATACCCAGCTCCATAATATATTCTCAATACTCATACATAATTTATATTTGTACCTACAGGGTTGGAATTTAATAAAAAAAAAAATTCGGTAAGGTGCGTACCTACACGAGATTCAATCAAATGTATCATAATTGAGAAAAAGAAAAAAGTTTGCTATCGTCGCTATATATTGATAAGAAAATACATCAAAAAGCTTTTTCGTAATATACCGTAAGGAGCATTAGACTTTTCTCTTTATCTATCTAGCCAGACTCTTATCAATTTTAATCAACCAAGAATATTTTATGTGTTACACATGTAGGAACGATATACGATATAAATTCAATTTCGATCAAAATTATGGATTATTCTGGCGCCATACAGTTTTAATCTAAACATAATCTACATAATTTATACAAACATTTTCTTCTGTGTAACCCATTTTTCTACTATACTCGGGGTAAATTGAATATTAGTGTCGTACTCTGTATAATACATGCAATTAAAACAATAAGAATGGGACATATAGATATGATTCTGTGTAGTTTTATTCAAGTAAAATAAATGTCTATAGTTTAATAGTTGAATATATTTTACTATTTTGTACACATGTGTTTTCTAGCTGATGTTGTTGTTGGCTTAATTTTGCTTATAATTTTAAAAACCAAAATCCATTTATTTACGACATATAATATAAGCATTGAATCCCCTAGACGAATACATATACTAGTTTTGTTGTTGTATCATTATAATACATATTCATGACATATCATGTCATGAATAGAAAATTTATGGGGTAAATCCTGAAACAATCAATTTTTAATACCCAAACGACAGCATTATCTCAATTATGCATTTTAATTTGACAAACTAACATTTGTGATGATCTGATTTGTGTCTGAAAGAGGAAACTTTTGAATTTTCGTTTACGTTCAACCACAATGCAACCAGATCAAATTAAGCTTGTGAAACACGAAATATGTTGGAGAACCATTCACGTGGTATGAACAGCTAGATAATTTTATATGCGTAAAATTATCTGACAACTATCAAACCACACAATGGCCACATCCTAAACCATTAGTTAAAAACTTTACGAATTCATTCATTTCATAGTTGTTTGGATTTTCTAAGAGATGGCGTAACTTTAGTACTAAACATTCTTCTACAATGACATCTACGGCGTTTTAAAGTGTTGACATTCCACATTAAAATTTAGTTTGTCATTATTCGTCAAAGCGTAAACATAATATTTTTTAATCCCGTTTAAACATGTCGAATTTCGTACCAATAAAACAGTATTTGCAGGAAGCATTACTTTCTTCCTTTAACCAAACGAAAAACGCTGAAAACTTTCATCGTTTGCTTCAAGAAACTTATGGTGAACATGCACCAAATCAACAGATATGGCATTTTTGCCTTAAATTGTAACTGGCGTTGAAAAATGGATTTACTACAATAACCCTAAACGCCTAAATCATGAGTTCATCCAGGCGAACCATCGCGAACCATGGAAGTAAGGTTATGTTGTGCATTTGGTGGGATCAGAAAAGAGTGATGTACTTTGAGCTGCTAAAACCGAACGAAACTATTACTGGTGAACGTTACCAACAACAATTGATAGGTTTAAACCATGCATTGAACGAAAATCGTCCGACTTCACCCATTAAACCGCCTAAAGTGATTTTGCTGCACGACAGTGGGAAAACTTAAATGGGAAATTCTACCGCATGGCTCGACGAATGGATCGCATCAAAATACAAACAATATTTTTTCGATGGAATCCAACGAGGATAACGATGGAAAATATTTTGATTAAAATAAAATTTATCGTTTCTTAGAAATAAGCGTGTTTTTCTACAAAAAAAAAATACAAAAAAAAAGTTATACTCTCAATACAAGTGGAAACTGTCATCTACATTCAACAGACATACAAAAAAGATCGTCCGTTGGAATGACGATGCTTTAAAAGGTCACTTATCACTGTAGGGTTACCAATCAGCAGTCACTGATTACTGAGACCGGCACAGTAATAATTAAAAAAGTCTACTCAACATCCAGATTGAAAAACAAAAGACACTTGATCTTGCCATCATCCCCACATAATTAATTAAACACAGAAGCACTAAAAAGAGCTGCCGCAGAATATGAAAACTACCGTGCACAGCTTTACTGAACACTGCCTACAAAGTGATGACTAATGTTCTACTTGCCAGACTAATACTTCTTACCGGAAACATTATCGGCGATTAGCAGTGTGGTTTTCGTCCTAACCGATCAATCCTTGTACCGTGCTTCACGACGAGGTTGACTCTGGAAAAATGTTGGAAGTACAATACAGGCATAAATCAGTCGTATATAGACTTTCAGCAAACATTGGACAGTATCAACCGCGAAAATCTCTGGTCTGCGTCCCAGATCTCTATACGTAGAATCGTATGCAAGGGAACTGTATCAGATACTTTTGAAATATCTTCTGGTTTTCGATAGGATGATGCATTCGCGCCCATGCTTAAGGAAAAAGGAAAAGCGAGATAGAAACTTCACGCAGCATATTTAATAAGTCAGGCAAAATTCTTGGATATGGACATGATATCGTGCTTCTTGACCAAGACCTAACGATATCAGGAGCAGTATCATACCGCCTGATCGCTACGCAAGAAGACTTAGTTTGAAAGTGAACAGCAGTTATTTTACTGCTTTAACATAAACATCTAGGACCCAGAACTCTAGGATGTACGCTTCGAAAATATCGAAAATATCGGAATCGGTGATTGCAACTTTGATAGAGTGGAACGTTTCAAATACGTCAGGTCAGTAATAACGTTTTCAAATTTTCGACTTTTGGAAGTGAGAGCTACACCCTAGACCAGCATTGATGACATAATTCTGTAGTCAAAATATAGGCTTCTCATATTGCCTTCTACTGTTGAGTTATTGAAGTTATTACCGTGATAATTAAAATAACAACAACAATGCATAATTTAATTTACATATTACAAAATATTTGCCAATCGTAATAAAATATTTTAAAATTGAAAACCTGCGCGTATTCGATTTACGAGTGTAAAGTACAACGTTTTCGTCACAACAATAAATTATTAGCATATTTTGTTTAAAAATTTAGCCAAATATTAAATTTTGATGTTAGCTAGCGACCAAGCTTTCGATTATTTCATTTTCACTAAAAATCGGTTTGACAATAAATTTTGCAAATTCAACTCAAATTGTGTTAATACGTAACTATAAGACGGCATACAAATTAACTAACAATTAACAAAGGAAGAGTTTAACATCAATATTTGTAAAAATGTGTATGTCCATCGCACCAATAATATGTCGAACTAAAAATGAGGTCGAAATCTCTTTGCAACTTGATTGACATTGAAATCCGCTTTTAAAGTTGAATTATTTCGCTTGAGGGAATATACAAGTTTGGTATTGGAATCTACTCGTGTAATAGAAAGAGGTTTGAAGTCAGTATTTTGTATGAGCGTGATATTATTTAAATATTTTGCTACGTAAACTACTTCCGGATTTTTAATTTACGAATTCAAAATCGCCAAATTTGTTTGTAGGTGTATTTTCAGGGTGCTGAACCACTCTATTGTACTTTTGTATTAGTGACACCACTGTACCACTGTATTCGATGAACTGTCAATTCAACTAGCAGTATATGATACGTATATAAATCCACAAAATATACCGTGGCCAAGCCCATTTGATGTACCAGCGTTCATGAGAAAAGTCTTCGAAACGACATTAGGTAATTCGATCAAAAATGGTTTCGACAGGCTATAGCCACTGTTGGGCGCGTAAATTACATGATGTAGTTTACACGGTTATTTACATGTAAATTATATAAGTTATTTTTTACATTATGTAAAGTAAATAATGATATTTTCATGAGAAGCGCACTATCTGTTATATAATCTGTTAAATCTGTTATATAATATGTTATATAATATGTTATTTAATCCTTTAACTGTTTATGTCGAGTATACTCGTCAGAACCTAACGAAATTTTTCGCATAATGTCGGGTATACTCGTCGCAAAGTTACAAAAATATTTCATTCGTAAATGTAAAAATTTTAACAAACTACAAATACACAAATCTTCGAATTAATAAATGTCACTAATAAAGAAACTATCAACACCCATCCACCATCAAAGCGGGAAGTATATCCACATTTGCAAGAGATCTAACACAAATAATAACAGAAGTATGAACTTCCGGTACTATACAGCGAAAACGGAAGGCGTGACTATTATGATTCCCACGAAAGTTAGCCTGAAAGAATGCAAAATTGTCCTTGTATAACGCCTTTCATCACAAGCATAATGACATTAGCTATGATCATCCTGGTGGGAGTTTCACCGACAATAATCTTGAAAATAAGAAAGGAACAAGCTGGTTTCAGACCAGGATGAAGTTGCACCGATTGTACCAACACAACACATATATTCATTGTGCAGCCTAAAGAAAGGATTTCACTACTATATCTACTCTTCGAACTTCAAATGTCCTACAGGAGCGCAGATAATCGAGAACAATACAAAGAAAATGAAAGTGACTCATGCCGTAACAGTCAAGGAGTAAGCAAAAGATGCATACTCTCGACACTTCTGTTGCTAGTATAATTAGATCGTGTCATCAGTCAGAAAGTTAGATAGCGCGTCTTCCAACGACTCCCAGTAGAAATTAATGGATAAATTCTATGATCTGGATTACACAAACATAGAAAGTGCTGAAACTATCAGATCTAGTTAAGGAGGTTGGCTTCATAATAAATATCAGGAAACCGAAAACGATATACACGATCTACAAAAGTGAAATAATTTATATTGGGTGTATAATTTAGTTTTTTGGATTTTCTAAGAGATGGCGTAACTTTAGTACTAAACATTCTTTCACAATGATATCTATGGTGTTTTAAAGTGTTGAAATTCCACATGTTTGTCATTATTCGTGAAAGCCTAAACAACATATTTTAAAATCCCGTTTAAACGATTCCAAAGTGGTGATTTTGATGTCAGTAGCCAAGAACTTTCTGGTCAAGCAAAAAAAATCGGAAATGAAGAATTGGAAGCGTTATTGAAGGAAAACTCAGAAAACAGAAAAAGAACTTGCAGAACAGTTAAATGTCACTCAAGCAGCCATAAGCAAACGTTTGCATGCCATGAAAATGATTGAAAAAGAAGGAAAATGAATACCACATGAACTGACTGTAGCCAACATTGAAAAGCGAACCATTAACGCAATTCTTTGCTTACAAGTCACCGAAGATGGCTTTTTTGTCTCAAATTGTAACTGGAGTTGAAAAATGGATTTACTACAATAACCCTAAAAAAAATCATGAGTTCATCCAGGCGAACATGGAAGTAAGGTTATGTTGTGCATTTGGTGGGATCAGAAAGGAGTGGTGTACTATGAGCTGCTAAAACCGAACGAAACTATTACTGGTAAACGTTACCAACAACCTTAAATAGATTTGAAAAAAGTAAAAATTAAATGAGAAATTCTACCGCCTGCTACCTATTCACCAGATTGTGCCCCATCAGATTACTAGTTGTTCCGTTCAATGCAAAGCGATCTTCCAGACCAGCACTTCAGAAACCACGAAGAAATCAAAAAATGGGTCGACGAATGGATCGCATCAAAAGACAAACAATTTTTTTTACGATGGAATCTATAAATTGCCAGAAAGATGGTCGAAAGACATAGATAACGATGAACTATACTAGAAATATAAATTAGAAATAAACGTGTTTTTTCTGCAAAAAATACAAAAAAATAAGTTATTCTCTCAATACATAGTGTTATTTGATTATATTTTTAGCCTAAATTATAACTTGGCTATTTAAGACTTAAGTCTCTTAGCTTTTATTGCAGAATAAGTTCAATGCTTATTATTTTCCCAACGAGCTTCACACAATAAATTGATTGGGACGTCCCTAAAGCTAGCAGAACCCATGCAGTAAAACATTACACGATAGTATGGATAATTATAGACTACTAATAGGCTAATTAAACGCTCTATAAAAAATTTTTGGGCTCCAACCCCTCCAACTAAAACGATGGGTTCTGCTAGTTTTAGTTTAGAAAAGTTAGCAGCACCCATATCAAAAATCAGACCAAAACCGAAATTAGAACGAAAAATAAGATCAATTGACACAAATAATTTAAGATCCTCTACGGCCTAATCAAATGGCCCATTATACAATTTTGGGTTCCACTCGTTCTTTACCACACTTCAGGTCATTTAATTTAAAGGTAGCAAATCCCAAATCTGTATTAATCTGATGTTAAGATCTGTTTTAATCTCATTATGGTCTAATCAAGTGACCCACTATAAAATATTGGGTTCCACTCGCTCTTGACCAAACTTCAGGTCATTTAATTTAAAGCTAGTAGATCCCAAATCGAAAATCGAACCGAAACCGAAATTATAATGCAAAATTAGATCTGTTTTAATCTCATTATGGCCTAATCAAATGGCCCATTATAAAATTTTGGGTTCCACTCCTTCTGGACCAAACTTCAGATCATTTAATTTAACGATTACAGATCCTAAATCGAAAATCAAACCGAAACCGCAATTATAACGCAAAACTAGATCTGTTTTAATCTCATTATGGCCTAATCAAATGACCCACTATAAAATTTTGGGTTCCACTCCTTCTTGACCACACTTCTGGTTATTTATTTTAAAGGTAACAGATCCCAAATCGAAAATCGGACCGAAACCACAATTATAACGAAAAACTAGATCTGTTTTAATGTCATTATGGCCTAATCAAATGGTCCATTATAAAATTTTATGTTCCACTCGGTCTTGGCCTAACTTCAGATCATTTAATTTAAAGCTAGCAGATCCCAAATCGAAAATCGGCCCGAAACCAAAATTATAACGAAAAACTAGATCTGTTTTAATCTCATTATGGCCTAATCAAATGGCCCACTATAAAATTTTAGGTTCCACTCCTTCTTGACCACACTTCTGGCCATTTATTTTAAAGCTTACAGATCCCAAATCGAAAATCGGCCGAAACCGCAATTATAACGCAAAACTAGATCTGTTTTAATCTCATTATGGCCTAATCAAATGACCCATTATACAAATGTTGGGTTCCACTCGTTCTTGACCAAACTTCAGATCATTTAATTTAACGATTACAGATCCTAAATCGAAAATCAAACCGAAACCGCAATTATAACGAAAAACTAGATCTGTTTTAATCTCATTATGGCCTAATCAAATGGCCCACTATAAAATTTTAGGTTCCACTCCTTCTTGACCACACTTCTGGCCATTTATTTTAAAGCTTACAGATCCCAAATCGAAAATCGGCCGAAACCGCAATTATAACGCAAAACTAGATCTGTTTTAATCTTATTATGGCCTAATCAAATGGTCCATTATAAAATTTTAAGTTCCACTCGGTCTTGGCCAAACTTCATGTCATTTAATTTAAAGCTAACAGATGCCAAATCGAAAGTCGGACCGAAACCGAAATTATAACGCAAAACTAGATCTGTTTTAATCTCATTATGGCCTAACCAAATGGCCCACTATAAAATTTTAGGTTCCACTCCTTCTTGACCACACTTCTGGCCATTTATTTTAAAGCTTACAGATCCCAAATCGAAAATCGGCCGAAACCGCAATTATAACGCAAAACTAGATCTGTTTTAATCTCATTATGGCCTAATCAAATGGTTCATTATACAATTTTAGGTTCCACTCGGTCTTGGCCAAACTTCAGGTCATTTAATTTAAAGCTAACAGATCCCAAATCGAAAATCGGACCAAAAACGTCAATTTAACCAACTTTAATAATATTTTTTGCAGCAGACTGACACCAGATTTTAGGAAAAATGTTGCAAGAAGTCTTGTCGAGAGTAGGTCAGCCTTATCTAGGTGTGTAATAAATTATTTTTGTGGCCGGTTAGACGGAATTGGCTCCGAACGGTAAAGGCTTCAAATTTTTATTTTAAAGGTCGATTTTACAAAATTTAATAATTTTTTACACCAGACCGCCACCAGATATTCAGTCCAATGTTGAACGTTGTGGTGGGCAGGTCAACCTTATCCAGGTGTGTAATAAATTATTTTTGTGTCAGGACACGCGGAATTGGGTCCCAACCGTAGAGGTTTCAAATAGGTAATTTAAAGGTCGATTTAAAGGTCGACCACAATATTCAAGAAGTAATATTTGACTCGATATCTGGTGGCAGTCTGGTGTAATAAATTATTAAATTTTGCAAAATCAACCTCTGAATTAGAAAATTTGAAGCTTTTACCGTTCGGAATCAATTCTGTCTAACCTGGCACAAAAATAATATATTACACAACTGGATAAGGAAGTTTGGCTTGGCCACCGTAATGTCCAAGGAGTAATATTTGACTCAATATCTGGTGGCGGTCTGTTGTAATAAATTATTATAGTTGGTATCAAATCAACCTTTAAATTATCTTTTTGAAGCCTTTGCAGTTTGGAGCCAATCCCACTTATCCTGACATAAAAATAATTTATTACACACCTGGATAAGGCTGAACTACTGTTGACAAGACTTCTTGCAACATTCTTCCTAAATTCTGGTGTCAGTCTGGTGTAAAAATATTATTTAATTTGGTTAAATTGACGTTTTTGAAATAAATAATCGTTTTGTTGTGAAATTTACCCTTAGGCAAGTTATAGGAGTGGTTTTGAACTAACTTATTTAATGTAATTAATTTGTAATAAATTCTGGTCCAAGAACCATCCCGATATCATAGCTACATCAAAAGTTACAATTTTGGCGGTGCAGGTTTAATTGTAAGCTAAACCGATCACTCTGGGACACCCTGTATATAATGAAATCTACATAACTAGTAGGAGTTTTCTACTAGAAATATTTAAAAAAATTAAGGAAATTATTAAAGGATTTTATTATCTCAAATCACTGCCGAAAGGAGGCACGGTTTTAAGTTTAGGATTCACTTTCCTCGAAATGAAAATTTTTACAATTTTATTTGTGTATTGTGTGCCATACGTTCCTTATCCACGAAATAACAAACAGAAAACGGGCAAAACACCTGGCACGTCGTATCTGGCAAATTGTATGAATAAACACATAAAAAATAATTAGCACATTAACTTAATGATTATATGCAAACATTTCCACGTATACCTAAAATGATTTCATCACACGAAAACGGAAACAGAATCATTCTAGCATTTCGCTTATAAATGCAGAGTGCTTTGCATACAAAATACAAAAAAAAAAAACAAGTGAAAAACTAATCAAAGACCAAAAATTAATTTTAAAAGCGAACAAATTCTTAAGTAAATTTTCTTGTATTTTCTTTTTATTATGATTTTGTACCCATTGAACGTGTTTCATAACAAAAATAAAATAAAATAAAAATAAAATTTTCCTGGTTCTCGAGGAAAAATTTAAATATTTCATTAAATATTTTTATTTTACTTTGTATACCATTTAGAAGTTTAGTAAATTCTTTGGAACATTAGAAAAAAAAGGTTAGTCAGAGAGAGGATTTGTTCTTATAATTTTGTTACTTTTTTGAGCCGTAAAACTTTTTCGATTAATTCGACAAGAAGGAAAAAAATCCTGTAGTACAGATGTGCGGAAAAACGGACGAAAAATAAATTTTGTTTATTGTGAATTTTTGGATATTGTTCCGTAACGGTTTTTCATAATATACAAAATACATATTTTTATGGTTGCTTGTCTTAATTATATCTGCTGCGGTGTTGGCAAAAGATTGTATGTATATAAGAAATACTTGTATCTTATTTTAATGATTGGGTGTGGTTGACCAAAATACCAAAACGAAAAATATTTATTTAATGATAATTGCGGGCTTTGCCTGTTTTCGTCATATTGTACTAACCCCTAAAAAACCAGTTAAATTTTTGTTGATTTGGGTTTGAGTATACTCTCGTCGTATACAGAGAAACGTTGACAATTTTTTTTATTTTCTACCGGAAATTAAATATAGAAAAACTTTTATTTTCCCCCACACACACCTTTCCAAAAATACTTATATATTGATTGAATTTATATTTAGGATAGGTTGTGTATTATTTTGGGTTAACTGAACCTTGAGTGAAATAATGCCATTCAACAATACAAGGCTAAACTGTTGATACGTAATCAATCCTAAAAAAAAAATCCAATATCTTTGTTTTATACGAGATTTAGCTCCAGTTCCAATTTTTGGAAAAACATTTCGTTCGATTTTTTATTGCGTATACGCCGATAATTGCAAACAATTTAATGCCTCATGGGGCGATCAATCTTACATGCCCGTACGTCCTCGAATTGGCTGACACTGGCGTGAAAGTAAGAACGGAAAAAGCAAACTGCGAAAGAGTCGGGAATAATTTAAATAAAATGAATGAAAATTATGATTTTCTATACAACACAACAACAACAAAACTCAATTCCTTTAAGTTTCATCAGAATTAATTTTATATGTTGAGTGGATCTTAAAGGTATTAACCGGCTTTATACACTTTATAGAATTGCAAGATAATTCTGATAGAAACTTTTCAAATGAACACACGGTGTTTATACATGCATATCTAACAAATAATAATTTCCCAGGAAAATTGATTTTGAGTTTTAAATTAAATTCAAAATGTTTCCAATTTAATTTATTATTCGGCGTCGTCGTTCCAAATTTTGAATATACCTAGATTGAAAATAATTTTCGTATGTAAAGGGACGGAAAAACTGTATATAGGTAAACTTCTATTTTGTAGGCTTTTTTGGGAATTGATTTAGGAAAATATGTTTACGGATGTGTAGGGAAAACTGTAATTCTGTGCTTTGTTTATTAATTTATGGGCCACAATGTGAGGATTTGACATTTTTTTACGTGATATTACTCGACTCGACAATATATTAGGGGGAGTAACAACAATTTTTTGTGCAGAAAATTCGATTATGGTGGTAACGCAAATATATATTTGTATACTGTATACATTCGATAAAAAAATAATATTCAGCATTTTTAAGGCAATTAAATTTTTTTTGTAATTGTTAATGTAATTAAATTTTTTGCATCATTAAATTTAACAGTCCAAGCAATAAAGTTAAATTTATATTTTTTGATTTTATTTTCAGAATTTTCGGTTTGGGTGATTTTTACTTTAAATAGGAAGCTTTTCCTCTTACACAAATCGTGGTCTTTTATGATTAATTGTAGTAAAATAATTTAATATAGGAAAAATTACCCAATTTGTTTCAAAATCAATAAACCTGAACCTTCTTTTAATTTACTTGGACTTTTCCTAATTGCTGGTATTATCAGTGCATGTCCCTCGTCTATCTCAGCCGAAAAATACACTGAAACCCAGCCAAAAATAAAATAAATAATGAGACACGTATATATTGTATTACGAATGAACACTTTACTACCAGCGCCAAACCGGCGGATTTATGAACTAAAATTTTGATAACAAGAAGTTTGGTACAAAACCTTTCAAATGATTAGAAATGTAATTGTTTCCAGAGTCATAGCGGTATTTTTGAGTACTAAGATGCTCAGATTCATTTAATTAATTAATAATTTACCACTAGCGCCAAAACAGTAAATTTGCGAAAAAAGTGGATTGTTGGCATCCGATCGATGGCCTTTTAACGATAAACTACACACGAGCATCTGGTAATAATAAATAGGCCATACAACCTTATCGTATGGTGTTGAATGTTTTTTCTGAGTGCTTTTCTAAAGCAGCTATCCGACCCTCTTGAAATTTTCAAAATAAGAATAGAAGAAGTGATTCAATTAGAAGTTCTTAGTGACGCATGATACGTTCTATAAACGTTAAAATTTTAGAACTTATCACGTGCGATACAATAACTTACATAAAAGTTGGCTGTTTCTGATAATTTCGTATACTTTGAACTACTATCCAACAACGTCAAAACCATCACTAACCTTAAGTTGGCTATTTTTTCAGTGAGTACTTTTCGAATAGACATTTTGAGCTAACACGAATTTTTTAATGATCTTAACTACTTCACATGGACAATTGTCCACAACTGTGAACCGCTTGAACATTATGGAGGCGACCAGTTAAAATGAGGTTGTTACCACTGAACTAAGGCATTCGAAAGCATTTCCAATAAAATTATTTTGTTTAAGCTCAGAGCCCTGGTTTACCAGTCTAATTTATATTGTGGGAGGAATCCTAATTGCAAGAACAGAGTTATGAGGTTCCTTTGACCGTGACATCACGAGTACTCTAGGACAGTCTTGGGCCTCAACCATATTTTTTATAATGGGATGAAAATAAAAATTTCAATTTTCAGCTGCTTTAATCTGCTGCAATCCTGCAAACTACTGTATCGTTTGATGTAAAACATAACTAGAGTTAAATGTAAGAAAATGAGAATCAAATTCATATTCTCGTAAATTTTCGTGTTCTTCCCAATATTAGCATACATACACTGATATGGTTTTAGAGGTACCATCGCTCGTGATTTGAGAGTTATGGATTGAACTTCATTGTCGACCATTATGTTACGAAGGCTATTCGATAATGGCTATTTTCCACTAATCATAAAGATATTGACACCTTTGGTGCTTGAGCCGGTATAGTTGGAGCATCCAGGAGCATTACCTTAGTTCAACCTCTAATCGAATATACTAGCTAAATGTGGTTGCATTATCATGATATCCACGTCATGATGAAGAAATTTACAAATTGCCTCCTTAGCTACAGCTATTACTAGTTCTTAACATTCAACCGCAAAGTAGATGCCTAATTGTTGTTGTCTTTGTTCAGCAATTACTACAGGCGTGTGTAAAGATATCACTGAAAAACGTAATCTTGGAATATGATCGCTAAGTCTGTTCATACTTTGTTCATATTATGCCGTTTTTTGCTTTTGCACCCATTAAAAAATTATAACCCACTCCCTACAGACGTGTCTGAAATCTAAAAATTCTCAGTTTTGAATTTTACTCACCCAATAATTATTTTCTCCGCACTAATGAAGCTATGTTGGACCATTAAAATTTTCCTAGTAATTTTGTCCACCAATAAACAGATTAGCTCACCTCCGTAAAGTTATGCGTCCGGAATATTAAAATTTCTACGCTAACTTTCAAATAAATTTAAATGAATGTTCGCAAAGCGTTCTTAATTGCGCTTTTAAATAAATAAGTTATGTAGTAAAATTGTCCTCATACGGATGAAATTTGTTAAGCCTATATCTGCTTTCGGCTACCTCCATAAAGATAAGTGCGAACTATTCTCTGAGTTAAATACTATGAATATTCGTAGAGCCGGCATCGTAAGTTATTTAAATCAATGAGTAATATCTCAGAATTTACTATATTTGGAACAATTTTGCATACCCGACAATTAGTTTTGCCCACCCCTGTAAAGTTATGTACGCAATACTAAAATTTCCCAGAAAACTTTCATACGTTAAATTATAAGGACGTTTACGAACACTTAGAGCGTGTGTTAATTTTTATAAATAAGTTATATATGTACTAGAGTTAACTGTAAATTGATGAATTTTGTCCACCAAATAAATTGTTTTGTCCACCTCATAAAGTTATGCACGGAATATTAAAATTTCCCTGCAATCTTTTGCAGTAAATTATACGAAAATTCGTAAAACAATCTTAATTATCAATTTAAATATATTAGTGTTGGCTTAGTATTGCCCACAATGGATTAATTTTACCCACCCAAAAATTTGTTCTCACCTTTATAGAGTTATCTACGAAATATTGAAATGTCTACGTAAACTTGAACTAAATTATGTTAATGTTCGATAAAGGTCACTAAATTCTGACTTAAAATAATTAAGTTGTATCTAAATATTGTCCACACATATGGATGAATTTTGTCCACCCAATAATTGGTTGCGAAACATTAAAGCAAAAAAATGTTTGTAAAGCAGTCATAATATACAATTTAAAACAGATACGAGTATGTGTTAAAATTGCCCACCTTATAATTAGTTTTGCTCAAACTGATTAATTAATATTTATGGCATTCATAAAATTTAACTAAAAAATGTTGATGAAAATTCTAATATTCCGTACATACCATTACCAGGGTGGACAAACTAACTATCGGATGAGCAAAAATCATGAATACGAAGACAATTTTAAAACATAAATAATTTAATAAAATTGACAATTTTAGTCAAATGTTTGCGTAGAAATTTGTGCATGGTAGTAAAGTTTGACCGACTGTCAACGTCGGTGTTTGATTTCAGAATAATCGATCTTCATCATTAACATTTCTTCAATGATCGTAGTAGATTTTTACATTCTTTATCGACACAAGAATTTTTGGTTAAAATTTTTGTAATGGTCAATGGTGATGTATTCGTGCTCAAAACTACCTCCGACTAAGTTGAAGAAATATATGGAAGATTCGTTAGATAGACGCATTTACTTCAGCAATAGTATTATCAGGAAAACTCCTCTTCTGATTCACTTCATTTGTTTGGTTGGCAATCATCACGACGCCATTGCGTTTATCATTTCGCTGGATATTTTACCCCAACACTCGTTTTGCGAAAACAATTTTCAGTTTTGGTGGTCGTTCGTTAACCGGATAATTTGGTTTGATAGAATTAAAATTGTTATCGCTTGTCGAAAAATCGGCTTCTTGGAAATGAACGTTTCCGCGATGAAATAATTTGTTTCTCATCGTTCCAATCAAGCAACTCAACTAACGATTCAACCTAACTGAACCATTATGTAATGGAGATTTTTTTAAGTATCCGGATCGAATAAGTGTAATAATTTGGCCCATCATAATGTAACAATGCACACGGTTTGCATATGTATTTAAAATATTAACGTTAAATAGTTATTCCAACAATGTTATTTCTAGTGAATGTGTAAAACTTGGTGCCAAAGTTTTATAAAAACTCAATCGTCAGGCATTTATTTAAACGACTATCCACAAACAGGTGGAAGCTTATCATAACGCAATCGTCCCCTCATTGAACCGCCATATTCTTTTGAAAATCAACCTTACAAATTAGTTCAGCGTTTCTTTTACGAAATCCTCGCTCTTTGTTAACTCCTCAACCTTTGCCTGCAGTTTTTAGTTTTGGAATGATTTAATTTACAACAAAATGAAAGATTTTATCTACTTTGCATGAATAAACTAGAACTTAATTTCATCTGTCATTTACAAGCGAAAATTTCAGGTTACATTATTTTTGCTGAACGACGCCATCTCTGATTAAACATATATATACCGTGACTACAATGTTGGTATATAGATGTCGTTCTGTTAAGGAAGAAAATTTATAGAATCTTCTTCTGAATATCAGTTAAATTACGAATTAACTGGGGCTAGAGGCAGCGAAAACGTCTCTAAATAAATCGTGCTTGGTAAACGTAAAATTAAATTACATCATAGGGTAAACTTAAGTCCGCTTTTTTGACATCTGATTATTATATTTTAGTTTTCTTTTATTACAAATTATATCAGATTAGTTTCACTAATTTTGTTTTTAAAACAGGACTAGAAAATAATGTAAATTTTCATATATTTTGTACGAATTAATTTCCTTTGCATTATAAAGTAATTTACGCTACGATCACGTCAGTTAATTCTCAAAATAGTGACAGTGTAATGGTCTACGATCAGGTCAGTTAGTTCGGTGACAAAAAATTTCTTGAATTAATGATCGTGGATAAATTAAAATTCAGTTTGAATTATTAATTTCCTTTGATTAAGAAATTTTCGAAATAGTGATGGTGTAACGGTGTACGATCACGTCAGTTAATTCTTGAAATAGTGACAGTGTAATGGTCTACGATCGCGTCAGTCATTTTGGTGATAAAAAATTCTTGGGTTGATGATCGTGTTTAAGTTAAAATTCAATTTGAATTCATTTTTTTTGCATTGGACATCAATTTTTGAAAGAGCGATACTGTTATGGTATACGATCGCGTCAGTTTGTTCGGTGACAAATATTTCTTGTATTGATGATCGTGTTTAAATTAAAATTTAGTTTGAATCAATTTTATTTCCATTGGAAGTGAACTTTCGAAAAAGTGGTAGTGTAACGGTGTACGATTACGTCAGTTAATTCTTGAAACAGTGACAGTGTAATGGTCTACGATCAGGTCAGTTAGTTCGGTGATAAAAAATTTCTTGAATTAATGATCGTGGATAAATTAAAATTCAGTTTGAATTAATTTCCTTTGATTAAGAAATTTTCGAAATAGTGATAGTGTATGGTACGATCACGATAGTTAGTACGGTAACAAAAAATTCTTGTATTGATGATCGTTTTTAAATTAAAATTTAGTTTGAATCAAGTTTATTTCCATTGGAAGTGAACTTTCGAAATAGTGGTAGTGTAACGGTGTACGATCACGTCAGTTAATTCTTGAAATAGTGACAGTGTATTGGTTTACGATCGCGTCAGTCATTTTGGTGATACAAAATTCTTGGGTTGATGATCGTGTTTAAATTAAAATTCAGTTTGAATTAATTGTTTTTGCATTGGACATCAATTTTTGAAAGAGCGGATAGTGTTATGGTATACGATCGCGTCAGTTTGTTCGGAGACAAATATTTCTTGTATTGATGATCGTGTTTAAATTAAAATTCAGTTTGAATCAACTTCCTTTCAATTGGAAATTAGTTTTCGAACTTAGTGATAATGTAACGTGGTACGATTACAACAGTTAGTGGTATCAAAAAAATTATTTTATTGATGATCGAGTTTAAATTTAAATTTAGTTTGAATTAATTTCCTTTGCTCCCGAAAATTAATTCTCGACCAGTGGCCCTATACTGGTTTTCCCGGAGAATTGGGAATTGGGGAAATATTTTGCTGTATTTACAAATGCATTAATTTCCTAATATTTATTTTTCCGAAATGTACATTATGGCAGATTGGGAATAATTTTTCGGGCAAACATTTTTTGTATGTTGATTTTTATAAACGAACACACGTATTGCGACCTCAACTTTAATTTATTTTTAAATATATATTTATAACATAAAATAATATTTATAAATTCAAAGATGTAAGAATCACAACTACCCCCAAAAAATAATGGAGAAAAATTAACGTCAAAAATGCTATAAAATGAAATTATTTTTTCCCAATAAATTAAATTCCCAAACGCCAGAATACACTTTTGGGAATGAAAACTTTCCAACTGCTAGAAAAACGTCACTAGTTCCCAATTCTCTATATCCGAGAAAACACAGAATAGGGCCACAGAAAGAGTTTTTCAACCAGATACTAGGCTGTTCAATGCAATTTTCCTGTGAAATGGCACAATATTGAATTAGCGATAGAATAACAAGCCAAATATAAATTATTTTTACAATTTATCTTAATATTTGGGTAAGTTTTGAGTAAATCACATGTCCCCAAACTACAACGCGTGCAATGAACACTAACTACAGGCGTTATTAGGTACTGACATGGATACAGCTCCATGCAAGTGATTTACAATTGCTATCGGTATTAATCGGCAAATAAAATAGTGAAATAGTAAAAGTGAAATAGTGAACATTCATAAATAGGGAAATAGTGAATATATTCAAGAAGTTAGACGTATTGGTAAATAAAGTTTTTTAATTTTAAAGTTTATCCATTATGAATATGTTTCGCATGCCTGCAATTCGTAACAATATGATCAAATTCAGACCTCTAGGTCGTATTTGAATCGATTTACCCTTTTGGTGCAATCGGTAATTCAATAAAAAATCTATGATGATACTCTGGATCACATTTGATAGTCATATTTTATATTTAATAATTTTTACAAATTGATTCTCGTAACATTGTAATCGTGCGCACCCTCGTTCAAAATGCTATACGTCTTAAGAGGTTTATATTAAAATATTATAGCTTTACTAAATTTACGACGGTCTCTCAAGCCAGATTGTGATAACTGATATAACGATTATAGTCCAACACATATAATTTATAATATTTTTTAATACATATTTCCTTCACTGTACACATTGTAAACATAACACTACTAATCATAAAATTACTTTCGTTCGATTTATTTTATTGTTTCGAAAATAAAATAAATTTTTCCTTCTATTCATCTTTTGATAATCTTCCATATTCGAACTGAAATAAAAATTGGAAAACTTTTTTTTTCTCTCTACTTTGTATATTTAAAGATAAACTTAAAGCTTCCGATAATCTTGTGAATTCAAATTATGGTTTATAGTTAAGCATAAATTTTATGATGGCGATGAATGGGAATTTACTACGAAAATTATAAAATTAATATTCAACAAAATTATTATATTTTCAATGGGAAATTTATGGTTGGACCTACATCTGTCAACCCCAAATCGATTATAAGTATAACTAAAACAGCAGCAAAAATAAACTTTGGTTTTGGCACATAAAGCACACAAATCCCTAACGATATGCGATAAATTTTGTGTACGTACACTGCTATATATCAATAATTAAGCGTTTTGTTATAAGCGTAAAGTTATTGGGCTGCCAACCATTCAAGCGCCCAAGAAGCATGAAACAACTCAAAATAAAACAAAAAATTATTGACTTGTGTGTGTGTGTGTGTTTGTGTGTATATATACACACAATAATAAATACAATTAATTGCTTTTAACGCATGCCCGAAGTTCGGAAAATAATACAGCACCAAAATATTTGTATTTATGATTTTTCCGCATTTTCCTTTTGTTCATATCCCATAAAATGTTTATACAAAGTCTCAATCTCAAGAAAATTTTGTCGATATATCGAAATGAAAACGGGAGGAAATTATTTTTATTAAACAATTTTTTTTATTTTATTTTATTTGGATGGAAAATTATTTATTAAGTAAATTAAATTCAATTTTTGTATACGTATATTTCACTTTGATGAGCTTAAAGCTTTTTATTTAGCTTCGTCTTTGTCTTTTTCATCTTATCCAAACTTTTTTTTTTGTGTATTATATTATTGTATTTTATCATTTGGAAACCATTGAAATTGATTTTCCAAATTTATTTAATTTATTTTAAAAAAACATATCAAAATAAAATTTGTAAGCTTTTTCTGAACTTTATAAATACACGCATAATACGATTAAATTGTATTAAACGAGAAGAGATTTTGTTGTTGGCCTGAGTGCCTATTGTCGTTTTACTGTGTGGGATTAATTTTCAATTTGGGTGATTAGTAAACGGAATACATAGATTTTAGTTTATACAGGGCTGTATTGGCGGTAGTAATAGATGGACGTAATTATTATAAAGCACTTTCTACTTGGCTGAAACATTCAAAATAATTATGGGAATAGTCACGTGTTACAAATTTTGTTCGGAAGCTTAAATAATTGACTCTTGGGGTAGAAAGCAAAATCATAAATCGAGTCGAAATATCTAAAACCTATAAATTGTCTCTATCAACCCTATTAAAGTATATAGAATTAATTAGGATTGGAAAATAAAAATAACAACTAAATTGTTTGTAACCCAAAATAGAATTTTGGTCATTGACATTCAAGAAAATTTATTACATTCAACCCGAATATTACCGAAAGAATTATTAAGGGTTTTAAACGAGAATTAGTCAATAAATTTTAATCAAATTTAAAACAAAACGTTGGTATGCGTTTTAAAGCCTATATTGGAATCGGACCATAAATGTAAAATACGTAATAAAAATAATTTTCTATGAGTAACCGAAATAAATAAATGTTGCCCCTAAATGTTGCTTAAACGCGAAGTTACTAACATTCATAGGGCAAAAGTTGAACATGTGTAAAATATTCAGGGTGCCAGGGCTTCACGAAGAGCAACCACTTTATAGACTAATAATTCTTTAGGCTTTATTTAGGCGCCTAAATTGTGACCTCGTATCTTTATCAGATTGAGGAGTACCATTCTTTAAAATAAAACAATTCTTTTTTTTCCTAAATAATTCTTACCCTTGGTAATGACCACTTGGTACCTATATGGGGGATTATATTGAAACATCGTATAAAAACCTTTCCAAACGGCCACTTGACATTATCAGCGTAAATTGCTCAACATGACCGTCCTAGGCATCACTGTCTATATATAGGGAGATTTTGGGTGTTTTAGATAAAATCTTTTCTCTTCGATTATTGCCTAATATTTATATGCCCGGCCAAGGGATGGACACTTAGCAAACAATAAACAATATTAACCCAACATTACCGAATCATTACTTTTACTGTGAAGTTGCATTCAATTGGCCTTTCAAATTCGGGCAGAACTACAAATAGGCTCGTTTATTAAAACTACATAGCGAATAGTATACATTTCGGCGTGTTTTGTTTCATGATACAAATCTAGCCATAGAAACAAATATTTTTGGTATTTGTTGAGTATTTTACTTCCATGTGTAAGTAGGCCGTTAAATAGGTGAGGTAATAGACCCCACACATTAGCACAAAATGTTATTTACAATCGGCTCTTATGGGTGTTAGAAGTTGGATTTTGCACCAGCAATGGTTAAAAACATAAACATCTTTACATTTCACCAATTGACGGGTAAACTGCAGGACCTCGGGCTTTCAACCGAAGGCAACAAAAACGAGCTGACTTCGCAGCTACAGAGCACCATGGAAGAGGATGCTGAACCAGGAGCACGTAGATCCCGACAATCATCACCGACATCAGCATGTAAAAAGTGAGGAAACTGGAGCAGTGGATCAAACAATAACAATCCTTAGGTGGAAAGCGCCTTGATCATATCTCTCATGTCCAAGGTCGGCTTCTGTATTTCGGGAGTACGCGGCTGTACCATAAGGGTTGTTATTCTTTGATCCACTGCCCCAGTTTCTTCACTTGCAAGCAGAGCAAAGAGCCAAATTAGATCAAACTCACACAGAGCAGCATTCGCAATTGGCAGAACTAGGAAGGGCAGAAACAAAGCGTGAAATTTGATCAGCAGGACCTGAAATTCGATCAAATTCAGCATATCCTAGAGCATCAAATGCAAGAGCTTAAATGAGGGATGATAAACCATGAAGGAGTTGTGAACGGTTGTTTAAAGGAGATGACAAATAAGACTAAGCAAGTGGAGGTAACACATACATTGCCAACTATTAAAGGCCAGGTAAATAAAACGTTTTCAACGGGACCGGTTGCCACAAGCTCAAGAAGAATTTTAAAGCTTCCGAAATTCGGGCGATATTCAACTCCAAAGCAAGTGGTAACTACGTGGCGTAAGCTAGCAAGAACTAGAAAGAGATGTGCAGATGTATTGAACGGACTGACAGTGTGCGCGTTTATCAGTGCTTTAAAGGACAACCATCTGAAACTGCATTCGAGAACCAATACTAGAGATAAAGCCATGAATGAAGTACTGGCGTCGGCTTTAGAATATGAACTTGTGCAAGCTAGATTCGGAGGATATCAGGCAAATAATGGCATTAATAAAAGAGGAGATAAGGGAACCATGGTCAGCTTTTCGAGCTAACAGAATAAAATTGTTTCCGATGCCAACATCCTTGGCATTACATGATGGATTGTAAGCAGCTAAATACACATCGCCCGAGAGAAGCTGACGTAAGAGACGAGAAATGCGAAGAAATGAGGAAGTTAGATGTTAAACGAGATGAGGAGAGCGGAGTAAGTCAAACCAGTTTTGAGGAGCGTAAGCTGGTGAAACTGACAAAATGCCCCAAGAACACCGTTAAACTCACACAACTTGGGGCGGATTACAAAAGTGTAACTATTATTGGCTTATTGACACAGCACGTTTACACAGGATATCGGAGTTTCGAAATCTATTGTTCGAACTGATATGGTAAATCGAAAACCTATTGTTGCTACTGTCTGCACTAACCTGTGATAGTCAAAGGAGAGTGTAACCTTAAAGTAACGACACAATGTGCAGGTACCCTTTCAAATAAACACAAGTGAATAAAGTGCATCGCGAGTTATAATCGAAGACAGAACCGAGATACCAGTGATGTGCGAAATACTGTTCTTCGCGAATATAAACAGTGGCCTTCGGGATTCCAAGATGGGTATTGTTGTGAGAGACTTGCTGAAATTACAGCTGAAAGAACAAGCGCGTATTTTGAACGTGAGCTCATCAGCAAATGTAATCAGGAAAGCGATGGTCATTGGTACAGCTGAGGGAATCAACTATATAGCCAACTGCCAGTCGAAACAATGATGTCACCAACTCCAAACCATATAGACAGAAGAAAATCATTCTCTTAGTGTGCAGCCGTCTTCTAGCAGAACAGTTAGATATTGCAGTGGACACACTGGACGAATTAGCCTAACATTGTGTGACATGTCACAAGAAACGCCACTCCAATTCGGCCAGGTAAGATATGATGACCGCTTGCGAAGCACCCGGAGACAGCCGAATTAACTAAAAATATGGAACGTGACGAGGTGATAGAGCAGCCTAGAACTCCATGGAGTTCGTCAGTGCTTCTTGATTAGAAAAAGACGGTACAACACGATTTTGTGTTGAATACCAGAAATTAATCGGTGACGAACGAGGAAGGATATAGTTATTCGTTACCGCTCATTGACGACACCTTAGACACGCTGTCAGATGTTAAGATTTTCAGTACATTGGGTCTGAAAAGCGAATATTTACAAGTAGCAATCCATTCTGATCATAGATAAAAAACGACATTTTCAGCAGGAAACGGTCTGTACCTGTCTGTAATTTGTGAATGCCGTTTAGATTATGTAATGCGCCTGCTACATTTGAGAGATTAATGAAGTAAGTTCTAAGAGACATAAATTGAAAAACATGTCTGGTTTGTTTGGGTGACATCATCGTACCAGGCTGCATATTTGATGAACACGCGTTAACAATATTAAACAAATACTACAAGCTGTCCGGGCGGCAGGATTGTGCAACGAAATACATCCTATTCAGAGAAAAAGTTAACTATTGGTGTCATATTGTTTCAAACAATGGTGTGCCAACCGACCCAAAGAAGTTAGTAAAAGTAATGGATTGGTCTGCACCAAAGCATATTAGCCAACTAAAACATTTCCTAGGCTTATGCCCACTACTGACGGTTTTTGCTAAACTTCGCAGACATTGCACGAAGTCTTCATGGTTCAAAGTCTTCACGGTTGATGCAGTTTAAGCAACCCGAGGGACAAGTAGCTGGGTGGATCGAAAAATTGCAAGCATATATTTCCAAGACTAAACACCGACGAGGTATGTTGCACAATAATTCAGATGGTTTATCCAGAATGCCCCGTCCAGTTCAGTGTAAGAAATGCATAAGGCGGGAAGTAAAGTTCTGTTCCACAGTTATTACACGAGGATGAGGAAAATTTGAAAAAAGACCAAGGAACTGATGAGTTAATTGGTTCAGTAATGAAATGGCTGACAGAAGGTTGACGACCGCGTTGGCAAGAAATTGCATCTTAAAGCGCCACTGTTAAAAGTTATTTATAGTGTGCAGTGGCACTCGCTGAGAATAGATAAAGGAATACTTGTTAGCATCTGGGAATAGGTTAACGGCGACAATAATAAACAATAATAAACAGAAAATTGTGCTACCGACAGATTTGAGAACGATTGGATCTGTAGATTAGTAGTACCGCAAGGACTGCACTCGGATCAAGATACAAATTTCGAGTTGTCCGAAGAACATCTGCGGCAAGAAGTAAATCCCAACTAGGATCACTGGAATCGATACCATGGTGTTGCTTGGAAGAGAGCCTCGACTACTTTGTGATATTATTTTTGGGTTACCAGAAAATGAACCACTCCCATAGCATGAATACGTAGCCGATCTAGGCCAGCAATAGACTGAAAACGAGATTAGACGGATAGCGAGGGAATTGCCGAGAGAGATTTGGTTAAACTATATACAACCCCAAGGGAAGAAATGGAATATCACCGAAACTTACATCAAAGATGGAAAGGACTTTATAAAATAATTAAACAAATTAACGATGTTGTTTATGGAACACAACATGAGAAAAGTGAACGAGTTTGTTCGGGATGAACAAATGTAAGGTATTGTTACGAGTTCTACTCTACGCAGATATAACACTTGGTGATCGGGTGGTTAAGTAGTACACCACTAAGTGTTACCTTCCCAAAGGTCGCGGGTTCGGTGATTGTTATTCTCAAGACGGATCGTTGTGGAGGGAGTATAGAAATAAACCACGGCCATATTCATCATCGAGTCAGGGGAATATATGATGTCAATTGTTCGTAAATACACAACAACACAAGCAAGTGCCTTACAATTGCAATGCGCAGACATTTGTCAGATACTGCAATAAATGAAATAATCTCAAATGCAAATTGCAATGCATACATAGTTGTAACTTAACAGAGTGAACAGTGCAAGTTAAGAAGTAAAAAGTGCGAAAAGAGTAGTGCAGTGAAAGTGAAATATTGAACAGTTGAGATAAATAGTGAAGAAGTGAAATTTCTGAAGAAACGAAAGTTGTTGCCAAATAAAGTTTCTAACTTTAAAACGCTGAGTGTTTGCTTTGCAAAATCCATTACAAATTCATATCGAACGCCCGAAATTCGTAACATAACCTATATAAAAACTCTAAAATATGATTAACCTCGCAAAAAATTGTCATAAAATTTACACTACTTGAAACCTCCCTAATATCAAAGGTTTCCCAGAATATTTTTTCATATCTTAATTTCATCAATTAATTTTTGCTCGTGGACAAAAATTTGTGGACAAAAATAATTTTGTGGACAAAAATAATTTTTAACTGCTTAATCAAAAAGTACACTCAAAAGTAATTATAATTAAAAAAAACTAACTTTCGATAATAATTCCGTTAATAGTTCTCCTCTTAACATCTCCCTCGACACTTCTTGCACCGTTTCCGAGATGAAAGCTTGGGATTTATAAAAAAAATTCACTCATACATTTCGAGTATTCTACGATTAGTCCCGAGTTAGTTTTATGTGCCGTACTAATTTGGATGTATCCAAGTATCTACTGTTCTGTGTATCTACTGGGAAATTTCTGAGTTTCGAGAAAATTGTTAAAATAAATAAATTAAGAATTTCACTCATATTTTATGTTATTTCACTTAATTCGGTGGCATTCGATATTTTTTTAAAGATTTTTGCTAGTTAGTAACTTCACACCGATATAGAACAAATTGAATTTTTAGAAAAAATGTGAGTAATTCATTAACGAAACAAACGTCTATATCATCGACGTAAGATCAAAAGAACTTGGATAAAGTATCGAAAAAGTGATGGAAAAACATGTCTTCACCAGGTTGAGTCATGCATTGTGTGTTGATCTTAAGATGAGCCATATGTTGTTGAGCATCGAAACTAGAAATGATGGAATATGGAAGGGATGTCGATATTAAGCCATTAAGCTGATTGGTAATGGGATTGGTTTATGGAGGTGATTGAGTCTTTTCTCTGTAGCATTCGCATGATAATGTCAAATTAAGGAATGAAAGAGCGGCAAAGAAAGAGTTAAGTATACAATAAAATATTTGTTTTGATGATAACATCTGACAAGTTACAATAATGTTACGGGAGAAAGATTTGACCATTTTATATAGTCAAAGTACCGAGTGTACGGTTTGGATTTGATTGCAGCTCTGTTGCTCTTGAAATATTCAAGTTTTGCACATAGCGCAGTGAAAGTTTTTAGACCAGAAGAGGCCCAAAATATGAACAAAAAATATTCAAATGTTTTATTGATGTTTATCGGTTTTGACTGTTTAAGGTTTCAAAAAGATGAGGCACTGTTCATTTTTGTGCTTTTAATTTGACATCCGCGAGTGGTAGTTTATAGTCCAAGTAGATTTTCCAGATTCGAGAACTCCTTGGAAATTTCTAATATCTGGCAAAATAATTTTTTTTAAATTGTCTCTATAATTTCATCGGTTCAAGCCAACCGGAAAACAAACATTGTTGAAACCAAATTGATGTTTATTGGTTGGTACCTCTAGGCAAAGTTTTGATGAAGTGACTAAGCAGTGTTTTTTATAAGGTTGTTTGAATGATGTTAGAACATTATTTAATGTTTTTTATAGTAATATTCAGCTGATCAGTTCTGGTAAAATGTTGGTACTGTATGCGGCGTAACCGTTGGTTTAGACTGAACAAAACTAGAGAACTCGTCAGTTACCCAGCTCTTTAATACTGAGGCGACATATTGAACGGAATACTTAGAAACCATTTGGTATCGGCATAATAACAGTTTGTAACAAAATCTATTACAGGTCCCTAATTGTTTACATAGTATGAAGTGTGGAAAAGATTCGTAGGTCCATACCTGATGCTAAGGGGCTTGTAGCGATTTAACAAAATCGTAACCATGGTTTATTTTTATTTATAGTCTGTATATTGCGGTGAAGCTTATTAATATTAGACCGTATGATCTTGGTGTAGCTGTAGAACATAAAAAATCACAACAAACCTTCATTTACGTCACAACGCGCATCCCCCTGGCGTGCCCGGTGGTCAGAACATAATTCTGCCTAAAATCATCTAATAAAGTTAGCGAGTCGTTATGATGAAACTTGTTAAAAATGAAGCGTTAAAATTGGCCATCGGACGCTGAAATAATTATATTTATAAAAATGAAATGCCTAAGTTTTACCACCGATATCGTATACAAATCAAAATTACTAATTTTAATGTTTCTTTCGTATTGAGGTTTGCCTGAACCTGCCTTCTTCGTACAACATTTTTTTTTCGATCTGTAAGGCTAAACTATTGAAATCCTTATGAAAATGATAAAAATGACCTTAATCCAACATCATGTTTTTCGATGTTTTGATCCCAATGGTTTGTGCATTTTAAATTCGAAGAATTGAAAAGCTTTTGAAACAAGTTTGCCTGAAGGAGGTCGACGTACACTAGGAAATTATCCAAAGAACTACTAATTCTACGATCTTTGAAAATACACAAAAAATTTGACATACAACTTAATTTAAAAATCTACCGTGCAAAGGTATTTTAGTTCACAAATCTGCCGCTTGAACGCTGGTGACAATTTTCTTTCTTAAACATTTTAAACTTCAATATAAATGTTGTCATTGTAAATTTTATCAAGCTTCTATAATTATTTCTAATTGGCCCTAAATCCAAAAACCACATCATTAGACAACGTGGTGTTACCAAACTTGAAATTCGTTTATATCGATGAAGAAAATATTCTAAGAATATTTCCCTTAAGCCAACTCCGAGGAATGCGAAATATAGTGAAAACACAAATTTTTACAAAATCAATGGATCAGCATTTGAGTGGTTTTGTAGTGATGGGATTTAATGAAAATTCTCGATTTTCCCATATTTTTCATAAATTTTTTGGGTCGGTGCAATGGTTATATTCTTAGAAAAGGTTTTCTCCATAAACATATATTCCCTCCCAAATTTCAAGCAAATCAGAACAGTTTTAATTGGAAGATTGGATTACATTTAATTCGAATTTATATGGAATTCCCCAATGCCCATTGATCCATTGATTTTTCCGGATTTTCGGATCGACGTTCTGATTGCCTCATATAGGAGCAACCTCTAGCACTTTTACTTTGTGGTATTGTAGCTGGGCGGGCGTTCAGAATTGGATGAAGTAACAAACTTGGCGATATTTTAAGTAAGGATTGACAGCTGGTGGTGGTTATCAATACAATGAACGCCCCAACGAAAAATTAAAATACGGAATTTTTTAAAATTTCATGGAAAAACTGTTATTCTAAAGCCTTAGTATCATTTAATCCTGGGAATCGTTAGAATTTTTTGTATGTTCTCAGTACTTTACAAAAACACTAACTATGCCTTATTGTGAAATATGTAGGCGTGTCTAACTTTGTCTATCTTCACTAACGATAGAAAATTTGGAAAATATAATTATGGAAGATAACAATATACGGGCGGCAGATGGGTTCATAAGACAATGTACTGGGTAGCACAGGTGTATTTTAAAATTTTGGCTGGGCATGGTTGATTGTAGAATAAAGTATGGAGGTACTTAAAGTATGGAGCCAGAGAGAAGGTGTGGCTTGAACCACATAGGGCTGAGCCTCTCCCAACTCTTTCGCGGTTCGGTTTTCACGCCCTACTTTTACGGCGGTGTCAGCCAATTTGGAGACGTACGTATCTATGATTTTCGTAGAACTTTCTGCACATTACATAGCTCCATACCAGCTAATAGTACATGGCATGGGAGATAGGTCAGCCCATGAGTTCTGCACTCCAACAGGGGGTCACAGTTGTGTTCCTTTCATCGCAGATCGTAATTTGGTGATGAAAATTCTCTTTTGCATCATGTCTTTATCAGGATTTGCACTCGGTGCCTCCCGATCCAAACGCCATAGCTTAAACCACTGTGTCGTTTGGTTGGTAATCTTGTTTACAATGGTTGTTAGACTTTGTTCAAAGAAAAAAATTTAATTTGTGATGCGCGTGGAAAAGAAAGAAAATAGATTCTTCAGTTTTTTTTCTAGAAAAGTTCGTTGTTTATCACAAAATGGGTGGGGTCCACAATTTTGTAAAGATCATTTTATGCCGAAACAGGATGCCATCAGATCTGGTTTAAGAGTGATTATGAACTAATATAATGGGAGAATTTAGTCAACGACGATTTTATTCAATTTTGGTGTGGTCAACGATTGGTTACTAGATTATTTATTTTTCATTTAATAAATATTAGAATTATTCATGGATGTATCATTTGCAAATTTGAGTTCTAAACCAAGGAACAAATAACTTATCTATCTAAAATCAAGGTCATCATCTATCTATAAGTCACTCCATTTAACAGTTTTGATTGTCTTGAATCAAATGGAATATTTGCAGATTACATAATCAATTCAATTTTAGATTTTGTGCGAGGATATTTTATTCAAAATTATACAACACATAAACGATTTGCTTGCGGTTGTTATTTTCAATTTTATATAGTGCCTCAACTCTTATGAGCAGGCCAATATACCAAATTTGAAGGGGGTAATAAACATATAATTTATTATCATCGAAAATTTAAAAGATTTACGACTTACTAAAAATGACTAAATCAACATCACCAAACGTGACAAAATCTGTTTACGACGAACAGGCTAAAATTGAGAGAGACTAGACAAGCGCTATATATAAATCTCGGCTAAGTACTTTTTTGAACTATACACAATTTTTCACTTTATATCGATGTTTACAATTTGAAATATGAATTCGGCGTCAAAACATAAACAATGTATTATTATTTCTCGTATCCTCACCCGAAAACTTTTCCAATCAATTATATTTATTCGCAGAAAAGTTAGAATATTTCGAATCTCGGTGCTCCACCATAATATAATTCGTTATCAATAAATAAAAATATCTCTAAATCCCAAAAATAAACATTTGAGTTAGAAAAGTTTTCCTTGCTGAAAAATAAAATTTTGAAATCAAAACCAATCAATATAAGTGCGAGAGTGCTGTGATATATGAAAATCATTCACTTAAAACGAATTAAGGTATCAAATTTTTTTATTCATCGCCTATCCAATTTATAATTCGAACAGGCGACAAAATTTTAAAATGCGTGCGATATGGAAATTAAATTTTCCCGAATATTTTTAAATTAATTACGGAAAAATTCAGTACGCGATTTATATTTTTGGTTTGTTTGTTTGTTTGCAAAACCATAATCATAAAGTAATGATACCACATTTTAATGAAAATCCTAATTTATATTTGTCTCATTCCGAAATGTATGCGAGTATGGCAAAAAATTAAATTTAATTTCAATGCTCCTGAACCATAATCATACACTTCATGATTTATTCATATTTCGATTTGTTTCATATATCGCTTAGTAATCCGTTTTTAATGTTTTTATTTTTTAAGCCTTTAGACGACACGCACATATGTGCACATATACGTATATACATAGATATATTTTAACGGTGCGAATTTATATTTAGACATTCCCGTACCATTCCTCGATCTCGATACGCATTATTTACACAAGAAAGGAGATGAATTCGCGCATATTGAGAACTAATCTGATTTAACAAGAAAACTTTTTTCTAAGATTTATGTCTTTTGGTTTCATTTTATGAGTTTGATAATTATGCTTGGCATTAAATATCCGCTTGAATAAACTTTTGATGTGCAAAGATGTCGGGGGCGCCGCCACCGTTCACATTATTTTATATTTAACGAGTTTAAAGAAATAAACAAAATTTTTGTTGTAATCAACAAAAGTTTTAATTCGACATAATCCTAAAGTAGCAACACCTGTGCTTGAAAATTAAATTATTACAAAATTTTCCGCTTGTAATCGGAGGTACACGCACAATAGATGGAAAAATGTCCTCCGTTAACACAAATTAATTGTGTTTTCAAATTAAACTGAATTATATAACTCAGAACATACAACACTCGACAACATAAAAATGCATTGAATGGTGTGCTACATCTGCTTTAAGAATAATGTCGGATATAAACAGAAACAACCCGAATATAATAACCCGAATATCGTTAAAATTGGAATAAATTTGTTTTCATTTTCGTTTGATTAAATTTTCATTGTGAATTGGCAATGGAAAATCAGAAATAAATTGGCTGTATTACAATGGGAATATGTGCTATCTAAAAAGCTTAATGGTAAAGCATATGGGTAAGTTTCGTCACATATGGGCATAACGTAACAATTTAATCGACTTCATACACATTTTTTATTTAAGTTTCCTTGAAATTTTCGCAAATATTAGGTATTGGTGTTTTGGCGGCTTCAGGTTTTGTTAGTCAAATGAATGTCTTGAAATGGTATAGCTCGGTAATGTGCCGTCTTAAACTATTACTGAACAAGTTGGAGGTAGTAATTGAGAAAAACTAACCATAAAAAATATATGAAAAAATGTTTTGTAAACGGAAAATGCATAGGAAAGCATAGGTTAGGTGGTTTCAGTGGTTGCTTACTGCACACTTAGGCCAATTTTTAGGCCCATTGTGATACCACTCATTCACTCCACATCATTAACCCACCACCTACTTCACCTACTCACACAACTACAGTATACCCACCTGCACATTGCAAGCTCCATGGCAACCTGTACATTGACATGGAACGGTAGGTCGGCGCGTGACACGGAATTCTGCACTCCATCAGAGGGTCTTAGTTGTATTTATTAGCATCACCGATCGTAATCGATGATGAAAATTCGATTTGCATCTAGCCTCTCTGATGGGATTCGAACGCAGCACCTCCCGGTCCAAGTGCCGAAGCTGTAACCACTGCACCACTTGTCCGGTAGGAAAGCATAAGAAAGAAGAAAGTGATAATAAAAAACAAGCATTTCATTTGTTTTTTATAGAAATATGTTTTATGCACTTTGTAGGTGCACTACGTATATTGTAATAAGTAATTTTTTATGTACTATCGTATTCATATATATTTGTGCAGTATACGTTTTTAATGCAATGCCACACAAACTTTTTTAAAATTGATATAAACAAAAATCTAGTTAGTTAGTTAGCTTAATTATATTGCTTTATAATTCAATAAAAAAAATGTTTAATTTTAATTTTAGAAAAAATTGTTTTTTCTGAAATTGACTTAGTGTGTAATTAGTTAGTTATGAACAAAATTTAAGTTAATTCTTCAGTAAAAATGCCTAAAAAATTTGAATTTAGTGTTGAAGAGCAGCAATGGTAGCTGATTATGAAAATGGAATTCCGACCACGGAATTATCGAAAAAGTATGGTTGCCATAGAAATACCATTTTGTACCAAATAAAGAAAAAAAACATTCATGGAACGGTAAAAAATGCCATTAGAAGTGAGCCGAAATCGAGCAACATCTGCCACAGAAGACCGACAAATTGTAAGAGCTGTGAAACTCAATCCATCAACGACGCAAAACAGCATACAAAAGTTTATAAACTTTTCGAAAAATAGACCCATTAGCCAACCAAAAATACACAGGTGATTGAGGGAGGAGAATCTAAAAAAATATACCACTCAAAAAAATCGTTTATATCAAAAGTAAATAAATTAAAAGGATTAAATTTTGCAAGGGAGCATATTAACAAGTCGTTGGAGTTTTGGACGAATATTTTTTGGACGGACGAATCAATTTTCTCTCTTGAACCTGGGGAAGAAATTACTTTTACTCGAAACCTTCAGAGAAGTTTAAACGTAGAGTCGTCGCACCAACGCGTCATGCTGCTGGAGACCACTTAATGATATGGGGATGCATATCGTATAACGGTGTTGGTCCGATTACTTTGTTAAGAAGGAAACTTGTTCAAAGCCGTTATTTGCTACTTCTAAATTATGTGGCGTTAGTGGCTGGATGCAAATTAATTGGAGAACATTTTATGCTGCAACAGGATAATGCTCCTACCCATAAAAGCGAAATGGTACTACATTTTTTAAAAGATTTGGACCAACCTTTATTAGAATGGCCGCCTCAGAGCCCAGATCTTAATGTGATTGAGAATATATGGGCGTACATAAAAAACAAATTCCGTGTTGTTGGAAGGACTGAAGAAGCTACTTGGAAGGCAAAAGGCAAAATGGTACTAAATTTTTTAAAAGGTTTGGACCAACCTTTATTAGAATGGCCGCCTTAGAGCCCGGATCTTAATGTGATTGAGAATATATGGGCTTACATAAAAATGCAACTTTCTTGTGTAGTTGAAAGGACTGAAGAAGCTATTTGGAACGCCATAATGAATGCGTGGAGCACCGTGCCAATAGATTTTTAAAAAAATTTAATCGACTCTATGCCCAGACGCCTCGCAGAAGTTCTGAAATCAAAAGGAGGAAATAAGTCATATTGATTTGTTGTTTAATGTGTTTTTGTCTATTCTGAGTTAAAATGTAACTGATTGAATTATTATAATTTTTTTTAGTATTCTTGACGTGCACAAATAATTTTGTATAAAAATAAAATTAAAATTAAACATTTTTTATTGAATTATAAAGCAAAATAATTAAGCTAACTAAATAAAAATTAATAGTTTCAAAAAGATTTTTGTTTATATCAATTTTAAAGAAGTTTGTGTGGCGTTGCATTAAAATGTATACTGCACAAATATATATGAATACGATAGTACATATATCTTTGAACAATTATTTGTTGTGTGTGGACCTTACTAATACAGGATTTAAATTTTAATTAGCAGTTTATAGCATCCATTTTTATAAAATATGATTTTTTAAATTATTAGAATAGGAGCATTAATAACGTCACGGAATTTAAATTCGGAATTATATTTACATTTTACAGGAATTCAAATTTTAGTACTAATTTAATAAAGTGACATTTGTCACATGATCAGAATTGATGTGGGTGGAAATTGCAGAGGTTTTTAAGATATTTACTGTAAAATTATTCGAGTGGATCGTGCTATACCTACATAATTTGAGATTCTTCGCCTTACTGAAATTTAGATTTAAGTGCGTTGATTGAAACGTTTTCTAGAGTCCTTAATCGTAGAATTTTAAAAATTTAGATAAAATATCAAATAGAATATTCAAATTTTTATTACATGTAAGGCCGTAAAATATTCGATGCGCTTCCATTAAGCAGCGTACATTTAGTAAATACTTTTAAGACTGCGCAATCAATAAACTCCTTTGTTTAATTGTTTCACGCATTTGAACGCCTTAAGAAATATGTATTTAAATTGTAGGTCAGAAGCTGAGACAAGGAGCTAGCGAGAAAACAGACGATTTAAAAACGTAATTCCTTGCTGGTAAATTATACTCTCACATTAAAGAGACACAAACACAAGGAGAGTAGAAAGAAAACTGTCACTATAAATTAAAATGTCAATATGAAATTGGTTTCTACGAAACTCGGACGTCCTTATAAATGAGCATCTACGCTCAAAAGGATTGGGTGGTTCTCGAAGGTTTAGTATGAGTTAATAAATAAATAAATCAGTGGAATATATTCCTCATAGTTATTAATCATTTAAGCGTAAAATTGGATTGTGCCATTTAGTAATTCGATGATTTCGTTTTCTTAATTATTAATTCGGTAAAAAAAACATCGTATTTTCATTAAAAGTGCGATATAACCCAGTTGTACTTTGACTGAGCAGCCGAAAATTTTTGTGTCAGAAGGCATATAAAAACCTGAGACGAACAATAATAATAATATATTGCTTTTATGGTTTGTGGCTCTTTTTAAAATTAAAATAATTTATTACTGAGCTATCGATGTCAGTCAGTTCGACATCATTTTCAAGCTAATGAAAATTTATTACACAAAATTTCCCGATTACAAAATATACAATGCCTATACAGTAAATTTTATATAAAGTATCTCAGCAAGAGCGCAGGACTTAAATTGGCCACCATTTTGTTAATACGAGTTGTACGGTGGTTATTTTTTTGACAGTTGTCAAGTACAGACCACGTGATTTAAGAATATGGAGAAGTACTCAATCCAACAACGTTTAATTATTGTAAAAACACATTACAAAAATGGTGAAAGTTTTGGGAAAACAGTTCGCCAATTACGTCAAGGTTTCGGTGCGCCAAATGAATCGACAGTGAAGCGTTTAATTAAAAAATTTGAGACGAAATTTACGCTGATGGATCATTGTCGGTCACTCGAAAATATAGCTAGAGCAAGAGAATCTGTGGCTGAGAATCCAGGAACTTGGGAGTGCGGTATAGAGAAATGTTAACTTGTGGCCCGAATTGCATCTAATTGATGTGAAGGACAGATTTTTCCAACAAGACGATGCGACCTGCCACACAGCACATGAAACAATGGTGTTACTGCAGACTAAGTTTCCAAGCCGTGTCATTTCTCGATTTGGCGATCAACATTGGCCACCAAGATCTTGCGATCTAACACCGATGGACTTTTTCTTTGGGGCTATGTGAAGGAAAAGGTGTATGCAAATAAGCCTGAAATAGTTGAACATCTTAAAAAGGAAATACGGCGCGTTATTGGCAAAATACAGCCACATTTATCCGAAAAACTTTCACCTTTTTTATAATGTGTTTTTACAATAATTAAACGTTGTTGGTTTGAATACTTTCCATATTCTTAAATCGCGTGGTCTGTACGTGATAACTGTCAAAAGAAAATCACCGTACTACTCTTGCTGAGACACCCTATATAAAAACAAAAAGAATAGAAGGTATAATTAAAATATTATATAAAATATGATTTGAATTTGTAAAATAAAAATGAAAATATAAGAAATAAATTTAGAAATCTTGAAAATTAAAATCACAATAAGGGAGACAAAAACAAATTAGACAAAATAATTATAAGCATTTCCGATATAATTTCAATCATTACTAATGTTTATACAGTAAGTACTAGATTTAATGTAAAGCATTTCCAAAATTGATCTCTTTCTAAAATTTCGTTCTTTATCAAGTACTCGTATCTTGATATTATCTACACAAATTAATTAAATGTCTTGTATTTTTTAAATGTGTTGTGAGTGCACTCGTACTTTGTTCGTTATCATTATTTACGCCATTTTTTATGTTGATAAACTCGTTTTTCTAAAAATTGTTTGGTTTGACCAACATAAACACCATTACAATCACATTTAACTTGGCAAATTAAATTCGACTCCCTTTTCAACGGTATTGGATCTTTGAGTTGCGAAAAAATTGAATTGATTAATGATTGGACATCATTAATAAGCAGAATATTAGAATTACCAAAAAAAAATTTTTGTTTCCAAAAATTTTTATTAATTAATATAGACGGATAATGGTTGTTTAAAAGTGTTTCTTTCAAAATTTGAAAATCTTTATTATGGAATTTTTTGTCTGAAAGTTTTAATATTTTTTGAGCCAAAATATTTACTGTATTAATTTTATATGAAGTAGGAAGCCAGGAATGAAAATTTAGATATCTACCAGACCAACTATCTTTATGACACCAATCGAAAGAAATTTTTCCATCAGGTTCGTGAATCAAAAGTAAATCTAAAAATGCAATTTTGTTACTAACTTCCTTTTCTAAAGTAAGTTTTATTCGACTGTGTATTTTATTAAAACTATTTAAAAATATATCAATTTTATTTTCTGGTATAGCGGTAATAATATCATCCACATAACGATAATAAAATAAAGGCTGAAAATCTAAAGACTCTAGCTCTCTAAAATCGGACTTATGGGAGAACCCATAGGAGAACCAAAAATTTGTTTGTAATTAATATTGTTAAAAGAGAATTCTGAATTATTTAAAACAATGCCTAAACCCTCAAGAAATTAGACTTTCGTTAATTTAGATTTTGCGTCCTTTTTAATACTTCTCCAATTTTTGCTGAGAATATCCAAAATTAAGTGATTATCTACATTTGTAAATAATGAAATTACATCTAAGGAAATTAAAATAAAATTTGGAGGTATGATAACGTTTCGAATTTTTTGTTTGAAATCTTCTGAATTTAGAACAAAAGAAGTAGTTTTTCCTATACACTGAATTTAATAATATTACCTAAAAATGCCGATAAACTGTATGTGGGACCATCTATAGAGCTCACGATAGGCCTGTATGGTATAACAGGTTTATGGATTTTAGGCAAACCATATAATTTAGGTACAATTGGTGTATAACTTGTTAATTTTTTCTTTGTCAAATCATAAATATTACCTGCATTGTGCCAATTTTTTACTAAGGAATTTATTGTAGTTTGGATTGGTGTCGAATTATTTTTCAATAATTGTCTATATGGTCTTATCACTTAGTAAAACATTCATTTTTCTGACATAATCAATACGTGTTGTTACTACTGTCACATTGCCTTTATCTTTCCGTGTCACTAAAATGTTTGGGTTATTTACGTAAAAACGTTTTAGTTTGTTTTACGTATGACAAAATACGTTATTCAGTGGGTAAACGGTCATTTTCCGGAAAACCAAAAATTGCACTTTCAACACTTGAAATAATTTTAAAGAATGGAATATGGTGGACAAAATTTATTGCCTAAAACTTAAAATAAATTTTACGTTGTTTGGAAGATCAATATCTGAAACGTTTACCAACCATTTTTCTATCTATTCTTTTTGTATTTATATAAAATTTACTGTATAGGCATTGTATATTTTGTAATCGGGAAATTTTGTTTAATAAATTTTCATTAGCTTTGAAAATGATGTCGAACTGACTGACATCGAAAGCTCAGTAATAAATTATTTTAATTTTAAAAAGAGCCACAAACCAATAAAAACAATATATTATATATGAATATAAATGTGTACACATCTGTCGTCAATTAGCGAAACTAATGATCGATTTATTGTTTTGTATTTCATTTTTTTGTTTTTCAATCATTTACTTCATTCTATATTTGATTTTGATGTGAGTATGTCCAAGAGAAGTGCAATGCACTACAAGATTATTAAAAAATGTCAGCAAAATTACCAACAAGTACAGCAATATTACAAAGAGCAAAACTGTTATCTCGTTAAAATTGTTATTTTGTTAACTATTAATTAAATAATTAATATATTAAATATTAAAAACAAATTATGTGTATATTTTAATAAAAATGTGTTTAGTGTAAAAATTAAATCAAATAACGGTGAAACGGTGATGATAATGTAAACACTGCAAATATCAACATGGAGCTCAAAAAATTATTTCAAGTTGTAAACTTTGTTCAAGTTGGTTAGAACTTGAAAAAAATTGGAAGAGCTGGAAGCAAGGTGTTGTAACACTGAATTCCGCAAACAATTGGAAAATATCATTTATTATATTATATTTTATGTACTAATTAATTGTTGGTAATTTGAATTTCAGGTAAATTATCTCACATCATTGGTGTATCTGGGGAAAGAGCTAAGCTTGGCGTTTCAGAAAACTATAGAACTAAAAAACCCAAGGAAAAATTCCGTTTATTAAATTTAAAAAGCTCATGGCAATTATGTTTGGTAAGATTTGCTTATTTTTATATAAATTTAACAATTCATAAAAACATTCATTCATCTTTAAAATTTTTTAGAAGCTTGTGAAATCGCCACTTGATAGTCTGGAGAGCTTTCAGTTAAAAATTAGATTAGAATTCCGACTAGCCCCCCCTCTTCAGACAACACAACAAGAAATTGCGTGAAAAACCTCGTGTGTCGTAGGTAGTTATAAAATTAATAATTTTAATGTTTTAATCTATATGGATTTTATTATTTTATATTTTTTATTATTAAATGAATTAATAAAACAAATTTGTTTATTTACGTAATAAAAGAATTAATTTAATTTAACCCAAAATAACTTATTCGAGTGACATCTGGGGGTTGATAACCAAAGTATAGGATAATTTTACCTTACCGAAATAACTAAACAACACCATCTATCAAACAATTTATTAAACTAACCATTTACAAATACTACTTCACCACGGTGTAAAGTGATGCTCATTGTGATGTAAAATTGAGCGGTCACAGTGATCGCTAAATTAGCGCTGTTGGAGCGCTCAATCGTACAACTGGGAAACTTCGAATAAAATACTCTCGCGTAGACTCATCTTATGTCGAGTGAGAGTAAGACTCGTTTTATCCGAGTTGAAACCTAATATACCAGGTTGCTCAGTAAGTTTTATAGATAGTGCTATTAGGTTCATCGTTCTATTTTTCTGAAAATGGTACTACTTTTTTATGAACACGTGTAAAGTTTCATGTATCTCTGTCATCTCATTCGTATATTAACAGCTGTTCAAAGTTGACGTGCCACAGTATTTTTTTTACCATGGAAAGAATTGAATACCGTGCAGTGATAAAATATTTATTTTTGGAAGGTGTAGCACCAAAATAAATTCATGAACGACTGTTCAAAGTGGATAAGGACTCTTCACCTATAATTAGAACAGTATAAAGATGGGTTACTAAATTTAAACGTGGCCGTACAAGTTTTGAAAATGATCCACGTGAAGGAGATTTAGTAGAAGACCTTGGGATATCATTAGGCAGTGTGAGAAATATTTTGACTAAACTTTTTGGTGTCAGAAAGTTGTGTGTACCATGTGTGCCGCAACAATGTAACAAAAACACATTCGAATGCAACTTCCTCGGCACCATTTGGAGCGTTTCAGAAAGCATAAAAAGGATTTGGGTATCGTTTCATCACTATGGATGAGACTTAAAACAAGAGGTTAATGAGTGGTGTGAACCTGGTACTTCGGCTCCGAAGCAAGTTAGAATCAGGTCAAATTTAATTTCACGGTTAATCGAATTAGCAGGTTCATATTTTTGTGATCGCTCATAGAAGTTGTAATATAAATCCCGACATTAAAACAGGTCAAAGACTTGAAATCATAAAAAATATCCACCGTTCATATAACAGTATTCGGTTATGTTATCTCAGAGCTAAAGGATAAAGAAACCGACACTGTAAGATAATTTGGATATCGGCCAATTTATTTTATTATTTTATTTTATAGCAAGCTTTCAATTGGATTTCGTAACATAATAAATTTTTTGTCTTAGAACCGTGTTGTTTGTTTCCTATACAAGGCCACTAGAAGAAATTTCCAAGCGCTTCCATTATATAAATTAAATGGCCTCCACTTCATTATATACACTAAGTAGGAACTAATTTAATGGGATTTCAATCACTTCTTTTTTTCTTGAATGGACACTCGCATAAATTTAAAAATAACAAATTTTGTTAAGTTAGTCACCGGTTAAGTAATATTGTAAAAAAGAAGTGTCAAATCACTTCTTATCGAACTACAGGTGTTTGTGTAAACAAACAAACTGTTACAAAATTGATGCAAACTCATTTAAGCACAAATTCTGTTACAATAGTCTCTGGTGAGTAAATAAATAACTTTCAAACCGCTTCGATTCAAGTTCTTACTGAATTACTCTAAAATATTGATGCACAAATTACAAAATAATAAATTTTGTAAGGCCGTTTTTTTAGTAAATAAGTAAAAATGAGTTTCAACCCATTTTGGTTAAACTTTTAGTCCTTCACTATTAAAAATGGCTCTACACTCGTGTAAATTTTAACATATCAAATTTTTAGAAAAATTCAGCCGGTGTGCCTGATACATTTAGTTAATATCTGTGCCACCGATACCTAAACCCAGATCAACGATGTAAAAGTCCAAGTCAACCCCACATTTGGATGGTAAATGGTATTTGGTATTTGGTCAACACCACATTTGGCTTTTTTGTTACTCACTAGAAAAAACCAAACTCTAAAAATTCTGCTAGACACAGGAGCAGACAAATTTTATATAAATCCAAAATGTTCAAAATTATTTGACGATCACCAGCACGTGCAATACTTTAACGGTCCGTATTTTCCTCAACGGAAATAAATAAAATGCTAACAGTGCAATTCAAAGAAATTCCAATGAAACTAAAAATTTTCGTTTTAAGTTTCACGTTTTTTTTGATGGACTAATTGGCTACGAAAATTTACAAATTATGAATGCAAAAATAAATATCGAAAAAAACCAGTTGGAAACACTAAGCACACTAAACACTAACACTAACACACTAAGTTCGAAAATTTCCACGAAATCAATTTCCACATTGCAAACAAAAAAGTTATGCAAGTTGACTTTGAAGCAAAGATCAACAAGGAAAATCTAAACAATTCCAACATTTATTTTATGATGAAAATCAAGAACTAACGTTCACAAATAACATCAACCACGAGATAAATTTGTTAAAAGAAAAACCTTATTTTGTAAAGCAATATCGACACCCGGAACAACAAAAGCCGGAGATTAAAATCGAAATAGATAAGTTGTTAAAAAATAAAATAATTCGACCTTCATTTAGCCCATGGTCTTCGCCCATTTGGATGGTGCCAAAGAAGCCTGACGCTAATGGAAGTAAAAAAATGGAGATTAGTTGTCGATTTTAGACAACTAAACGCTCAAACCGTTGACGACAAGTATCCTCTACCTAATATAGAGGATATTATTGGAAAACTAGGAAAAGCCAACTACTTTCAACAATAGAATTGGCTGCCGGTTTTCATCAAATCGAAATCAAAAACTCAGATATTCCCAAAACTGGTTTTTCAATACCTAATGAACATTTCGAGTTTACTCGTACGCCACTTGGCCTAGAAAACGCCCCAAGCACGTTCCAACGTGTTATGGACAATGTCCTTGGCGACCTGCAAGGCAAGAACGTCTTGTGCTACATGGATGATATTATCATCTTCAGCACCAGCTTGCAAGAACATTTTCTTAACTTAAAACAAGTGTTTCAAAAGTTATCTGAAGCCAACTTAAAAATACAAATTGAGGAAACACAGTTTTTGCAGAAATCCATCGGTTTCTTAGGGCACATTATAACTCCTGAAGGAATAAAACCCGATCCCAAAAAGATCGAGGCAATTAAACAGTTCAAAACACAATCGACACAAAAAGAAATCAAATCTTTTCTTGGTCTCATCGGGTACTATAGAAAATGCATCAAAGATTTTTCTAAAATAACCAAACCATTAACAGCTTGTTTATCTAAAAATTCACTGATCTACCACGATCAAGAATTTTTAAATTGCATGGAAACATGTAAACATTTATTAACATCTGAACCAATATTGAGATATCCAGATTTCACTCAAACGTTTACATTAACAACAGATGCTTCTAACTATGCGTTAGGCGCTGTTTTAAGTCAAAATTTTAACAACAACAATCTTCCGATTGCTTACGCCTCTCGTACTTTATCTAAAACCGAGTGCAATTATTCGACGATTGAAAAAGAGTGTCTAGCCATAGTCTGGGGTACAAAATATTTTCGCCCTTATAAACTACTCCTTTGGCTCTTAACCGCCAAAGATCCAACTTCAAAACTTATCAAGTGGCGACTAGCACTCGAAGAATACGATTACACCATTTCTTATAAAAAAGGCTCTGCCAACACTAATGCAGATGCCCTTTCACGCCTTGAAATCAATAGGCAATTGGAAAATAAACAGTTTACTTACAAAATCCCATTGTTCCTGAAATAAACAACCTAGAGTACCTGCAGATAACTCAAGGTAATAAAATAAAAATTGATAACACATTTTTCAGCTTGCTATCTCAACTAAATAATATAAATACCCAGAGTGACGACCCTGTGGTACAAACAAATACCAACATCCAATTCAAGTTTAAATGAATCCCGCTACCAATTAGTTATTTCTAAAGATAAAAGTTGTAATGAAATAACTGAAGACGCTAGAGTTTTATTTAATCGAAACCAGCGTAATACAGTGAAAAAGGCAGAATTTTCAAACATTGATTTAGACATAATACTAAACCGTTACACCAACAATAAAAAAGTTACCGCCATCTATACGGATGACGATACCTTCAGCAAAATCCAATCAATATATGCAAATAACCCACATATAGGTGATATTAAGAAATTTCTTAGGGTACAAAATATGAAAACTGATCTCGAATTCGAGAACGAACAAACATCTACCATAAATAATAAACACGAACCTTATCATAGGGGAGTTCAGGAAAATTATTAATTAACTTGAACAAATACGAACGACAACCAGTTTACGTAAAGTTCAAATTATCTCAAACACCAAATGGTCCCATGGAAATAATCCACGGCAACACATTTGCCCCTTCAGACAAATTCTCGAAATACGCAGCAGCTTTCGAGATTCCAAATCGGAAGACGGAAACAATTATAAAAAAATTCCTATCCTATTTTAGTAGAGAAGGAATCCCCAAATTAATTACCTTGGACTCCGCAACAGAATTTAATTCGGTTCTTTTTACAGAATTCGCAAAAACCTTAAAATTCGATCTCCATATAATTACAGCTAAGTCATCTAATGGAAATTTGCCCATAGAAAGGGAATCAATAACCCAAATGATGGATGAAGCAATTTTCGCGTATAATAACACTATCCACACAATAAAACCCATTTCATTGAATCTTCCGGAAAACGAAGGTCAATATATAGAAGGCATTAGACGCCAATATTCAGCTATAGCACAACACATTGTCAAGCTAAATAACCTGTCTAAGGCCAAAAACATTCAAAAATTGAACGCTTCACGCGATTCCCCTAGTCCATACGTACCAGGACAACAAATATTTGAAAAAAGAACTACGAGGAACAAACTTGAGTCCAAATATATTCCTCATATAGTTACCGAAGACGGAGACGTCACTTTAACAACCAACAAAAGAACAGTACATAAGAATAAAATAAGGAACAATACAAACTAATATCCTTCAATTTTAAAAAGAAGTCAGCCCAGTCAAAAACTCTGGAAGCCTTTGACCTACAAAACAACAAAGGACTCGTAGCCATATCACTACTAGGAAACTACTTCAACAGTAAACCAAATTATTGACTAAAGAAAATCATGTCAGATAAAATTGATATAGATTCAAAATTCATACTTAACGCAGACATTCTAATGTACTACACCATAATAGACGACAATATACAAATACTATTCGATCACGCACAAGAAATTCATGAAATTATTACCTTTGCTAAAATTAACGCTATATCAAGATTTATCCTAGATAACGAGGAAATGAGTTATGTTTTGAAAGATTTCGAAAAAAATAACATACGACTTCACTCGCAAGAACAAGTTTATTCGTTACTTAAAGTTAAAGCATATTACAACAACACTAATTTGGTTGTCATAATAGAAATACCACAATTTCACAAAGAAATGTTCCTTTATATGAACGATTCCATTATTCCCAATTCCTGTAATTATATCATAACCCATAAAAATATGCACATGACAATTTCTAAACCTTGCCAAACTTTGGAACAAGTATATTACAGTCAATTGGAGCAAATACAACACAACAACAACACATGTATACCCAACCTGCTCAATAATCAAGCAGCAGATTGTAAACTAGTACAAGCACAGTACCACGATTAAACGCAGCTACTAGAAGATGGTTACTTATTCATGTCATCACAAAAAGGAGAAATAATATATTCAACCTGTGGACCGGATACATTGGCAATTCAAGGAGTCAAATTGCTTAAATTTAATGATTGCACCATAAAAACTAGCCATCAATCATTCTCAAACTTCAAGTCATCCATAACAAAGAAGTATGGTATTATTCAACCACTTAATACCATAAGAGTCAACGAAACAAAAATCGAAACGCTGGATATGCCATACCTGACAAAGGCAAAGATCAAAAATATCCAGGAAATGCAGATGCACCAATAAGGGCACTTCATATACACTCACACCTATGCCATATCATCTATTATGATAATTATTTCAACATTTCTTTTTCTATTTTTCATTTACAAGAAATACAGGAATAGATTAGCAAAATTCAATAGATTCATCATAACTGGTAAAGCTGAGGACAGCTTCAATTTACGGCGGGGGAGGAGTTAATATCTGTAATGCCACCGATACCTAAACCCAGATCAACGATGTCAAAGTCCAAGTCAACACCACATTTGGCCGGTAACATGTAAAAACAACAATAACAATTGCATTATATAAAATCATATTTCATATTTACTATCTTTGATTTGCAGGTATGCAAAAAGTAATTATAAATTCATTCCAAGTAAAAATAATAATTGCATTATATAGAATCATATTTTATTTTCATTAATTCGCAACTATGCAAATAGTAAATATTATAAAACCATATTGAATGTCTCTTGAGGGGTACACTCTTTTTCGTACTTTTCAATAAACAACACAGTAAAGGTATTGCTCTTCGCTTAAACCACAACATAACTATTTATTAGTTTTTCTAACAATTTTTTTGAATGAAATTATTAATAAACCTTGTCCAATCACTAAAATCGCAGCTATGTCTGCGGGGGAGGAGGAAAGAGGGACACTCAATCCTACCTAAATTGGTTTTTTGTTATTTCAAAAAGGGTTGGGTTCGTCTTAGTATGTTTAGAAATGATATACTCAAGCGAGCCCAACTCTTTTTATTGGAATAACACATGCCAATTTAAATAGGTCTAAGTGACCCCTGTCTATATATACTAGTGGTAATGCTTGCACACCTCACGATGTTACACTGTAATTATTTTATTGATATGTCATGAACATCACAAATAAAACATTTGAAATATTATCGCAAATTATCTTTCAGATGATTTAAATATTAAACCCTTTTGCTAAAAAAAATAAACTCGTGTACATAATAATTTCATACTCGCAAAAAATTACTACGATTTTAAAATTAAATAAAACAAACTATACGAGTATGTACCCTCGTAACTGCGAGTATACACAAACAAATGCTGTTCTCTCATTTAGGGTGGAAAAAGTTGTTTTTCATGATTATTCCGGGAAGTGGGCATACACATTTTGTAATTTTAGAACGCGGTACTCTTTTACTCGTAAACGCTGAGGGACGAGGAAAATTTTGTATATCACTCCCAAACTTTTATTTTATTTTCGTATTGTGTATGAGCTTTGAATAAAAATAATCAGTGATTTGTTATTTTTTTTGTGAGAGACGGCGGGAAGGAAAAACTCTTTTGGGGACAATTTGTTGTAAATTGCTGAATTGTTCTGCGTATTTATTTTTAATATTGCTTATGGACAATACAAAATAATTCATGGAAATATTTTAATGTTTTGTTCGTCGCATACCATATGTACAAGCGGAAAATTGACGGCAGGACTTTATGTAATCGGATATACTAAAGCTTATATAACCAAAACATAAAAACTAGAATGAACATAAATTTCTATTATATGCTGGAGAATTAACATTCTATGATACGTTACGTACATACATTCACATATGAAAAACGATATTATCTTGTCCGAAGGCCTTTGAGCTTTAAGAATATATTCTGTTTTAATCTCGTATGTAATTTTGCTTCATCCTCTACGTAGCAATAACAAACGCTGGTGTTACTTTTAAAAGGGTATAGAAGTATAGTGTAGCAGAATTCCCGGAACCTGTCCAACAAACAATTAATGTAGAAAATGTTAATTAGATATCATGTTCATTGGATACAATTTCTCTGTTTGTTTCTACGCGTATGGTATAATCGTCTTGTTGAATAATTGGACATCAAAATGGTTTTATTTCACAGCTGGGAGTGCAAAATATAAAAATGTCTTTATTTGTTTTTAGTCTGCTTTTATGCTGGCAGATAAAATACTTACTTGCATGTTGTAAAATATTCAACCAACGTGACCGTTTTTATCTTGTTTATTTGGACAGAGGTCATTAAAAATTCATTGGGTTCTATTAAAGTTGAATTTATATGTGCTGTGTATGTGAGTTAGTTAAACAGATTTACACAGAAAGTTGTATTTATAACGGGTGTTTTTTTAGGAGGTTTGTTTTTCCGATAGATGTCGTTTTATTTTATGACAGTTGTTTTGACAGCTCAAAGTGGCATTTCTACTCAGTATTGTTTGGCAAATCATTATGAATAGGTTAACTCCAGAACAACGTTTTCAAATCGTGGAAATTTATTTTCAAAATCAGTGTTCAATTAAAAATGTTTATAGAGCACTTCGTGAATTTTATGGTGCACATAATCGTCCGTCAGAGACCACCATAAAGAACGTAATTACCAAATTTCGGTCTACATTCACTCTTTTGGATGCCAAGCCACCGACAAGAATGAGAAGAGTTCGTACAGAAGAAAATATTCGTCGTCGTGCTCAGCAAATTGGACTTTGTCCATCGACTTTATGGAAAATTTTACGTAAAGATTTGGGTTTGGTGCCATACAAAATTCAATTGGTGCAAGAATTAAAGCCACACGACCATCGTTTGCGCCGTGAATTCAGTGATTGGTCGTTAAATCAATTGAACGAAGATCCATTTTTTTACCGTAAAATTCTCTTCAGTGATGAGGCGCATTTTTGGTTAAATGGATACGTCAACAAACAAAATTGTCGCATTTGGAGCAAAGATAATCCACACGCCGTTCTAGAATTACCAATGCATCCTGATAAATGTACTGTTTGGTGCGGTCTATGGGCTGGTGGGATCATCGGTCCATATTTCTTTAAAAATGAGGAAGGACGACGCGTTACCGTGAATGGAAATCGATACAGAACCATGTTAAATGAGTTTTTGTTGTCAAATCTTGAAGATATGGATATGAATGAAATGTGGTTTCAACAAGATGGTGCCACTTGCCATACAGCACGTGAAACAATCGACTTATTGAAAGAAACTTTCAACGACAACATTATTTCGAGAAATGGTCCGGTGAATTGGCCTCCGCGTTCGTGCGATTTGACGCCACTCGATTACTTTTTGTGGGGATACGTGAAGTCATTGGTTTATGTGGATAAACCTCAATCGATTGACGCTTTGGAAACCAATATTCAACGTGTCATTGCTGACATACGCCCTCAAATGCTTGAAAAAGTGCTGGAAAATTGGACCTCCAGAATGACATTTGTGAAAAATAGTCGTGGTAGCCATATGCCAGAAATTGTGTTTAAATGTTAAATGCCAAAAAATTATCTACCAAATAAAAAAAAATTTTGGTCATTTCATAATTTTATATGTGTTTTATTCAAAAAAAAAATCGGCAACCTCTTAAAAAAACACCCTTTAGATTAAAGATAAATTATGCAAACGGTTTGCAAACAAACATTTTTCTAAATAAATAAACCAAAGTTTAGGTACTATTGAACCTGAGAAGGAACACAGTTTGAACGGAATTGGATTAATTAAATTAGTAAAAAAAATGTATCGTTACAGTAACAAATTACAGATTTGAACTTGAAAGTATTATGGCTGGTGGAATTTGGAACATTTTAATTTAAAAAACAATAAAATAGGACCAACAATATTTTTCAAGTATGTTTTCTCATTCCAATTTAATCATATACATGGTACATCAATTATAAGGTCTTGGACCAAACAACATTGTTTGGTGAGTTTTTTAGTAAAGCTTATTCCGAAACAAGTAATTGGCAAAAAAAATTAAAACTGTAGTCTGGTTTTCCTCGAACTCGAAAAAACCTCGTGAAAACAAATATTTACAAAATTAATGAAGGATGATCAGCAAATTTTTGAAGGAACAACCGAAGTCCTGATACCCTCTAGACTTTGAAGTTTAGAACTCAATATCAGGCGTATTTTGGTATATAATTATTAGTGACATCTATCTAAAATTTCCATGAACTAACCATCAAAGAATTATAAATAATTCTTATAATCTTATAATCTTTCCAATATAAAAAATTGTGTAAGAATTTTTTGCACTCCATCAAGCTCTCCTATCATCCGAGCGATAGAAGCATATAACTTGTTCAATGGAATTGTTGGAAAATTTGTTGTGAGTGAATTACTAACTCCAAAGAAAGCCTATACTTGCGCTTCCATGAAGTTCCTTATGTAAAGGGTGTTTTTTAGAGGTTCATAATTTTAAACTAAAATAGAACAAAGAAAAACATTTTGAATTTCAGCGTACATGACGTAATTTGGAGGTGTCCAATTTTCGATCACTCTTCGCAGCAATTGTGGCCGTATCTCGCTAATAACTCGCCGAATGTTATGTTCCAAGTGTTCAATCATCTCTACCTCTGGTTTTTCGGCGTAGACAAATGGCTTAACATATCCCCAAAGAAAGACCGCAATGGAGTTAGATTACACGATCTCGGTGGCCATCAAATGTTTCTTTGAGTAAATAAATTCTATCCCGCACAACAAATTCTATTCCGCCCAACATAAAGCGCACCAAACAGTGATTTTCTCTGTATGTAATGGTGTTTCGGCAAAGGCTTCTGGATTATCTTCACTCCAAATCCATCAATTCTGTTTATTAACGTACCCATTCAACCAAAAGAGAGCTTCATCGCTCTACAAAATTTTGTTTGAAAAATCAACGTCAATTTCAATTTGTGCTTCAGCCCATTGGGCAAATTGGCAGCGTGTCCGATGGTCCAATGGCTTTAATTCCTTCATAAGTTGAATTTTGTGTGCACGTACACCACGAACCTTAGATAAAACCTTCCATAAAGTGGATGGACACATCTCCAGTTGGTGAGAACGACGTCGAATTGATTGATTTGGGTCTTCCTCAATGCTACGTTGTACAGCGTCTATCGCTTGTTCGGTACGCACTGTTTGTCGTTTTACTCGATGCGTATTATCATTTAGAGTATACGTGGTGCGAAAACGATCCATAGTGGACGTAATGCACGATGAGTTTATACTGTTAAAGTTAGCCGAAAGTTTCCAGCCGAAAGATGGTAATGCAGATATTATGTTTTCCACTCCAATCGGAATATTTAAGTATGTCGATAATGCAGATTGTATCGAAAAAGAAGTTTAAGTCAACCGAAAATTGCCGGGAATACAGATTTAAAAGTAACAAATGATTCATCAATTTTCTAAAAGAAAAATGTCCATAACAGACATCTACATATACATTAGACACGTTTAGCTGACTAAAGATGTGTACATCAAGATTTTGATCCGATCTGACTGTGTCAATTTGTTGTACCATGACCCTAAGCTCGGGATTCCACCAAATAACCAGTGTCTGTCTCACTATGAAAACTATAAAATACGACCTACGATTTAAATTCTAAGTTTAGGCTGAAAGATTATGAGTATAAATTTTATTTTCCCCATGTTTTGTCGATAAAATCATTCATGATGAACGATTTTTATCACAAGAAGAAGGGAAAAATAAAAATTTCACCTCCATCAGACCCACCCCTCAGCTATATTCAAAATCTACCTATGATCATGGGCTATCGAATCGGCAAAGTCAGATTGATGTCCATGTTGCAAAATCTCGAATGATGGACGATTTTATCGTCAGACGAAGGAAAAGTAAAAGTTTCATCCCTATAACCCCATCAGACTTATCCCTAATCTACAATCAAAATTTACCTATGGTCAAGTGCCATAGAATTAACTTAGTCAGATTGGTGTCCAAGTGGTAACATCTCGAATTATGAACGATTTTATCGTTGGAAGAAGGAAAAAATAAAAAATTCACCCCTATAACCTCACCAGACTCATCCCTAATCTACAATAAAAATCTACATACGATCATGTGCTATAGAATCGGCAAAGTCAGTCTGGTGTCGTTTATCTGGTTAAATCTCGAATGATGAACGATTTTATCGTCGAAACAAGGGAAAAATCACAATTTCACCCCTATAACCTCATAAGAAACCATTATTAAAACCCATATTTAAAATCTGCCTATGGTCACGGCCCATTAAATTGACGTAGCCAGATCGGTGTATGTCTGGCACAGTGTTGAATTACAAACCACTTTAACGACATTTATAAACCATTTAAAGCTTGATAATTTTTAAATTTCTTTAACGGCAATTTTCGGCTGTATACAAATCTCTCTATATGAGACTTTTCCAAACATAATACTTTTAACGTTAAGTTATACTAAATGTTTGAAAGTTGGCCGTTGCTATATACACATGAAACAATAAATTGATATCGGTTAAATTGCAAATTGGATTTGTTGTTTGTTATGATACAAATGTTTTCGGCTGATTTTGTAGGTTAGTCACTTACGGCTAGGATATTTCAATTTAGTATATAGTTTGGTTAACTTTCGGCTGAAGTAATCAAGACACTATCTGCATTATCGATTTTTTCACTTTCGGCTGGTAACTTTCGGTTAACTTTAATAAGGTGATGAGTTTGGCGAATAGTCCAATTATTTTGATTAAAAATTTCAACAATTTGCAGGCGTTGCTCTGGCGTGAGTCTATTCATTATGAAATGGCAAATGAAACTAATGACAAAGCAAATGTACGCTGTCAAATCGGGTGTCAAACAAAACAGTATTGCCAACTTAAAGATGTGAACCTCTAGAAACACCCTTTATTTCTTTTTTGATAGTATCCTTTAGGGGCTAGTTTGTTTCTCCTCAATTTATATCTCTATGATAACCACAAATTTCGTCAGTTTAGCCGCCTTTGGAAAGTGTTAAAATTAATTAGGCTTAAATGATTTTTGTTTTTTTCTACAATAGAAATCGGGTTTTATTTTTACCGTGTTTAAGACGCAATTTGAAATTTTCTTTTCCCGTTTTTTCGGCTTCTAGACTAACACTAGCTTTCCCAGTGAGCACTAATTAGCACAAATTTGGCTTAATCGGTATGAAAAGATTAATTTTAAAATTTTAAAGTTTCTCTGCTGTAGTTAACCACTTTGAAATTTTTGTATTTAGTTTTGTTCGTCCAATTCTTATCGATCTAGATCAACGAGTAAGCATGATTAGATTAACCTAAATGTGAGGTTAGCTCAAAAGTGTATTACTCGTAGAAGACTTTGAGGTGTTTAGGGAAAATAATTGTTTTTAAGGGTAGGGATTTTTTATTACCGGGTGACTGACACGAAGTGTTACCAATTTCAGACTGTCATTGCTCGCAAACCAGTGATGACAGAGCGCGAAATTTACTCTAATGCCTGTTCATTCCATTGTTTACAAGCGTACAAAAGCATTTTAGTGAGAAATATTCGAAAAAAACTATCCGCAATGGAATTCAAGCGTAATAGTGTGATTGTTTTATATTTGGCTGGAAAACCACAGCCGCAGATTGTTAACCATTGTTAACGATACTGGCAACATTGCAAAACGCCAATGTGGTGAACCGAAACGCACTGCAACATCGCTGGATATCATTCGGAAGGTAAAGAACAAATTGGCTCGGAATCCGCGCTGTAGCGGCAGAATAATGGCTCGTGAGGCGAACATTGCGCTCGAACAGATGGAGCACATATTCAAAGATCATCTTGGACTAAAGACCTTGAAATTCCATAAAACGCATGGTCTCACCGATACTCAAAAAAGTTAGAGTGGAAAGAGCAAAGAAGTTGTTATCCTTGCACGAAAGTGGCGATTTGCCGAATTTGGTTTTCTCCGATGAGTCACTGTTCGTTATTGAGCAATTTGTGAACAAGCAAAACGACCGGATTTACTTGCCCGGCTGTTCTGAAAATTTGGACCAACGGATTGCCACTCGAAAAGAAGCGCCGCCGATGGTGATGGTTTGGGCATCATGGGTTGAAGGGGGCGTTGAAGCCTTGGGCGCAAAAACATTTCGGCCGCAGAGCCGAACATGCCTGGACATTTCAACAGAACTCGTGTCCAATGGCCACCAAGTTCACCGGATACAAATCCGCTAGATTTATCGGTTTGAGGTATTTTGAAGAGCAAGGTTGTGACAAAAAAATACCAAAGTGTCGATCATCTCAAGCAAGCGCTTTGCCGGAAATGGGTCAAAATACCGCAGAGCCACTTTCGTGCTGCATGCAATAGCTTTGTCGGCAATTCCAAAAATTTAAATATTTGTGAACATTTTTTACTTTGATTCAATAAAATTTATCAAAAAATAAAAATTCTGTGACGTTTTTGTTTTGGTAACACTTCGTGTCAGTCACCCTCTATATGCACTTTCCGGTATACCACACTAGTGTTTTCCATAAAACCTTTTACCTTATATGTAGGTATTTGCGTTACGATACCTGAGTTGTTCAAATAATTTCGCTTGAATTATCTAATTTTCCCAATTTAGAAATTACCCACAAAAGAACAAAAGCAAAACAATTTTGTAAAAATTCATTAAACATTTATAAAATTTAGATTGAAGCGCCCTAAATTTGTAACACACATAACCAAGTGAATATCTCATTATTACTTATGCAGTACATACATAACATTTGTTTTAAGCTTTAGAATTTTGAACTTTTTGTTTTATTTTAAACTTTGTAATGGGAAAGATACATAATATGCGCATAGAGTTAGATAACGAACAATAAATAAATTATACATGTGTGTTAAGAAATCAAAAATGAAGAATGAAAAACCCCAAATTTATTTTTTTGGTATAAATTTTGTTGTGAAAACTTTTTTTTTTGTGAAAAAGGAAAAGCTTTACAAATTGAATTTATATTAATTTAAATAATTTTTGACGTAACACACAACATATACACTAGCATGTATACCTACCTACTCTATAGTCAAATAATCTGCTGGAATTTTTGGTTTCTGATGTTTACGATTGTTGGGGTAATTCACATGTCCTATGTAAATATCTATGTACATAAAAGGATTATACAACAATATAGAAAAATGGCCGAATGTTAAAGACGAATAGAAAAAGCGTCGAGTAATATTATTTTATGTACAGATCAAATTTTAGGTATACAGCTTTTACGTACATAGCGCTCTAACTTGTCGTATATATTATGTAAATACAAACCATATATACGATATGATATACGTAAATATTGAGAATAAATTACTTTTTGAATTTTAGACTATAAATTTACTTCACGGTGTTATCTCTATGTAATATATAGTGACAGTTGACAGTATTGTTGATGATTTTGTTATGTGGGTAGAATTTATTTGCTATTTAGGAAAATTGATTTCATATTAATTCATGATAAATGTTACCCAATTTATAATGGGTGTGGTGACTCCTTAAAGCATTTCATGGATGACGGAAAATATTAAACATATTGACAATTGGAAGCACCAGTATACCACATCCTTTCTGCTTTTAATTCATCTGATATTCGATTAAATAATCAACATCTGCACGATTATCAAATCTATCGAGATGTTAGCCATAAATGTTAAACATACATTTTTATTTTATGGCTTTCATAATAAATTGTAAATAAATATTTTTTAATGTCAGTTTTATAATTTTTGAGTAACGACCACACTCATAAATTTAATAAACCACTTAGCAGTACACCAATAAATGGAAATGTGTTCGCCTGTTCGTGTGCATGAAATTCAGATTTTTTTTGTTAAATTTTACTGTAGAGTTTTTATATATTTAAGCTCAATTAAATTGATGGATCATTACAATTGAGTTAATTGTATAAGAATTTTAATTGCGGCTGTCAATTCTATAATTCGTATTACACAATATCATTTTTAAAGGATTTAATTGTCATAAATTTTGCAAAACATAACAATACTCGTCAATTCCAAATTACAATCGTTTTCAAATCTTACCACCGGTAATACCACCTTTTTACATTTTATGTGATATGTCGTTAATGTTGCTACCGCAGTTTCAAAGATTGAATGACTTCAGGCAGGTATTTGATAATCCAATTAGTAGTCTATCTTCCCAAATGTTTTAGCTATCAAATTTGAGGTATCTTTTTAAATTTTAAATAAAAGATATGAACTGTGTGAAATTTTAATTTATTTTGATTGCACGATGATGTAGTCTTTGAGGTGTTGAACAGTTTGAGGATTATCCGCATACACTTTACTCTTCAATAAATCCCATAAGAAGAAGTTTAATGACATAAAATCGCATTACCTTGGTGGCCAATTTACTCTTTCGAAAGATCGATTGATCGTTGCTGTGTGGCATGTTGCACCGTCCTGTTAAAACCACATATTCTGCACATCAATACCTTCCAATTAACTCCACAAAAAGATTCTAATCATCTATCGATGTATTATGATATTCGATGATTTTTGAAAAAATATAGACCAATTACGGCCACCACACCAAAATCCACACCATACGGTAACTTTTCTCGTTTCATTGTCTTTTCAAACAATTCTCTAGGATTTTCTTCAACCGGAATGCGGCAGTTTTGTTTGTTGACATAGACGCTTGAAGAGATCCTCATTTTCTTCTTGTTTTTCTGTGGTCCAATTAACGAATTGCCGACGTAATGCGGGGTTATTTGGATTTAATTCTAGTGTTAACTAGATTTTGTAAGCCTTTAATACGATGATAAAATCTGCTTTTCTGACCTGGAACTGAACCATTTTATTCAAATTTATCAATGGTAAGTTTAATAGCACGGTTTGTCGGAGCATTTTCTCTACCTATTAATTGTTCAACGCCTCTTAGAATATGCCGAGTATAAATTTTGGGATATTTGTCGCAAAATTTTTCTTTAACCGAAAATCCTTTGGTATAAACAAACTGTTTGAGTGGACAAAATGTTTCTCTATTTAATTGATTATTTATTCTTTTAAAATACAGAATATTCGAATAATTAAATGTGGTGGCTCACGAAGAGACTGTAAACTATTTATATCAATATATAGTAAAAGTATTGTCAAATGTCACAAATGAAATGTAAGTTAATCTTCAAAAAAAGAAATTGTTCTAAGAATAAGAAATATTAAGAAAACTTATTCTTAAAATAAGAAATGAAACTAACCACTCAAGAACAATATATTTTCATGTAGGAAAAATCAGAAGCTGAGATAAAAAGGGTGGTTAAATTTGAAGAGCCGTCGTTGAATGTGAACCACACCTAAACGTCAAGTTTTTTCTGCATTTAATTTGACATTTCTCAATTTCAGACTAACTCAATTTGAACCATGGAAAGATACACAATCGGGCAATGCGTTAAAGTTATTCAGGCATATTATGAAAATGGGCGTTCAAATCAAAATGCATATCGTGCACTTCGTGATTTTTTCGGTCAATTTAATCGTCCAAATGTGCGTACAATCGGAAAAATCGTGCAAAAATTTGAGCAAACCAGGTCTGTAGGAGATTTTAAAACACCTTTGCATGCTCGTACAGTTCGTGCAGCAGAAAATATTGCTGCTGTTCGCGATAATGTGGCAACTCGTCGTCCTGCCCAACAATTGCACCTCTCACGCTCGTCGTTGATGAACATTATGCATAAAGACTTGCATTTACACGCTTATAAGGTGCAATTGACTCAAGAACTAAAGCCTCTTGACCATTCCAAACGTCGTCAATGGTCAGAATGGTGGCAAGAAATGGCAACAGTGGATGATCAATTTTCGAAGAAAATCATCTTCAGTGATGAGGCACATTTTCACCTCAGTGGATTCGTCAATAAGCAGAATTGCCGCATTTGGGCGAATCATAATCCAAGAGTGATTGTCGAAAAACCAATGCACCCACAAAGAGTGACTGTTTGGTGCGGTTTAGGGGCTGGCGGCATCATCAGGCTGTATTTTTTCCAAAATGGGGCCGGTCAGGCAGTTACTGTGAATGGTGTTCGCTATCGTGAGATGATAACGAACTTTTTATGGCCCGAATTGGAAGATATGGACGTGAACGATATGTGGTTTCAACAGGACGGTGCCACTTGCCACACAGCTAACGAAACAATGGCTCTTTTGCGCGACAAATTCAATAGCTGTGTTATCTCACGTGGTGGCGATGTCAATTGGCCGCCAAGATCATGTGATTTGACACCGTTGGACTTCTTTTTTTGGAGTTATTTGAAAGAAAAGGTGTACGTCGATAAGCCAGCAATAATTCAAGAGCTAAAGGATGAGATAATTCGGCACATTAACGGCATAGAACCTCAATTATGCCTAAGCGTCATCGAAAATTTGAACCATCGGGTGGAGGTGTGCCGCCGAGGTCGCGGCGGCCATTTGGCCGATATTTTGTTCTACACATAATTGAACTATACCATATTATCATAATAAAAAGAATTGACAATAATTTCCTAAATAATTTGTGTTTTATTCAAAATCAACATCGGCCCTTAAAATTTAACCGCCTTTTATAAATTATTTCTTATTTCAAGAAAAAAACAAGAAAATAATATTTGACAATAGATGGACTAGAAATTACTTTCTTTCTTCTCTTTCTTTCTTCTTGCAATAAAATTTTATTTAATTTACATTTTCTTACTATTTTTAGCTCTGTTAGCTTAAATAAAACAGTTTTTTGATTTTAAATAATTAAAGTGTATCGTTCTCAAACATTTCGTAAATTTTTCGTGAAACCAAGACAAATCAACCATTTCGTAAATTTTATTAACATAATTTCTTTATTCAAGAAACGATATTAAATACTTCTATTAAATTTCTGAAATTATTGTGAGTTTTTTTTCATCAAGAAGTGAATACTTCCTATAATTAAGAAAACCATTCCTTCTATTAAACAAACTAGTGTTTAATTTAAGTAACATAACCTAAAGTGAAAGAAGGGTTTCTCTATGAAACATAAATTCTTCCAATGCAAGTAACATTTTGCATGACAACAACATTAGGTTTATTAACAAATCAATTTTTTAACCAACAGTAAATAAGTTGTCACTAAGAAAATATTTTCTTTACTATTGAAACCATTTCCTAATTTAAATTCTTGTTTTAAGAAAATAATTCTTAAACTGAGAAATGATTTAATAATTATTAATAATATATTATTATTTAATAATCTCAAAAACTTCTACTAAACACCAATACTTGCGGTTGTTTTTCTAATATCTTAGGTCATACTGAGACCACGAGGAAAATTTGGGGAAAATTGATGGATTAGAATTGATTTTGATTTTCTGCGGCCATATCAGATATTTTCAGTTTTTGGCCAATATCTCAAAAACTTCCACTAGTAACCAATACTTTCGATTGTTTTTCTGATAGCTTAGGTCATACTGAGACTACCAGGAAGATTTTGAGAAAATTGATGGATTAGAATTTTTAAATTTTTTCTCAATTAAGAGATCCTAAAATTTTGTCTTAAGTTTTGAACCCCTGATCAATACTTTTATCCAAATATCATCGTCATTCTTTTAGAATGGCGGAAAGACGGAATATTTCTAAATTTCAAGATTTCATTTACCGAGTTCTTTTAATTCGGAGATCAATCAATTTGTCATTTTAAGGATCACTTTTAATATTTTATTCTGCTGGGATGTTTTATTTAGTGAAAAAAGGATACAAAATGAATAAAAAATTTCCGCTGGTAGTTATAAAACAAAATAAATTCTCTTTTGTGATTGTGCTGCCACTTGCGGCGAATAGTGAAATCTCTTATTTTCCGCTGAGAAATTTCCTCTATCTTATACAGTATAGAAATAACGTCCAAGAATTTAAAAAAAGTGTTTTTAAAATAGGAAAAGACTATCCATACAAGACAACGGTTTGTTAAAGTGAGAAATTAATGTTAATGCGTAATCTATTACATAGATAAATAATTCCTTATTTCAAGAAATTAGTTTTATATTCTAAGAAACTCTACTCTAAATTTACAACAATTCTTACAATAAAATACAATTTATTTCTGCATTAGAAAAAATCTTCTTGAACTATTCTTATGCACTTTGAATTCTAGGTTTTAACATTTTTCTCAACTGAATTCCTATTCCTATGAAAACTGAATTATTTCCTCTAATCAAGATCAATATTATCATGTAATCTGCGCATAAAACTTGTTATAAAACTTACATTAATCTCGTTGTTTTGAATAAGTATAGTTTAAAGTGTTCGACTTACCTGAAAAGATAAGAAAATATAAAAAATATTAATTTAATAAAAAATTTCAATTAACAAGATAAAAAATCTCATTAATGATCAAATTTAAATTCGATTAATCATTATATTATATACGCGTTTCGGTATCATTATTATATCACGTATACACACCAAAGCCCCAAAAGCATCACCGCATACACAAATTTCGCCAAAGCACAACATTTCATTAAGTTTTTTATTTTGTACCACTTTGCATCATACCTTTCTGGATTTTTTTGGAAATTTATTTTCTTATATTCGAGTACATACATAATTAAAAATTCCATTTAAAATGAAGAAAAATAATTTAAGGAGTATTATATTTACGGAATTCCCACGGGATCCCAATTTATATCTTCTGTATATTTTTTCCATTTTCTTTAAATCGCACAAAATAGACTACCAAATTGTAGGAATACTTTGAATAGCGTGGATTATTTGTCACCATACTTATGCGGAATGGGATTTCCTGAAACAAATAGGCGTTAGCTGGTTCAGGATGATTTTCTTATAGACAAGCCATGCAATTGCTTTTAACACAGGCTAACTGAAGTGAAGAACAAATTGGTATAGCCTTCAAATCCTTGAAGGAACAGCGGATGGATCACATGATGTTCGATGCAAGAGAAACGTCAGAACTTCTTAAGATAGTGCGTTTGGATGTAGGGCATTGTAGATAGGATGTGGGCATTGTAGAGTCCTGTTTTGGCTTCAAAGCCTTAGAGTGGTTAGTCACAACCGAGATGGTTTCTTTGCGCGCCGATCAATATTCTTATGCTTAATCAATATTCAAACTCTTCAGATTCTTGAGAAAGCAAGAAACTGCATAGAAAGGCAAAGGAAAGAGGTGGAACTTCATAAAAGCGGATCAACTGAATTTGGGGTCTGAGGAAATTCTGTTAACTACCAGAAATGCTAACTTGCTAATAAATCTTGGCATGGCCACCGGTTTCGAACTACTGAATTGAGATCCAATGTCTACTGTAGAAGAACTTCAGGAAGCCGCTGACTCCCTCCGAAACGGAAAAGCACCAGATTCAGATTAGATTCTGGTGGAAGCTCTAAACATTTCCCCTCCCGAGCTGCTTCTAAATATATAAAACCACCGCCTTAAAGCCAGAGTTTTCCCAAGGCCTGGAGGAAACAACGTTTGCTATTAATAAGCAAAATGATAGAATCGACCAAACTCTCCACCAAATTATAAACCATTATGCGTGCTTAATAAAGCGAGAATTATATTGGAGGATTATTTAAGCCTCGGCTTAAGGCTGAAGTTCATTAGCGAGCTGACCAGTCCGAAAAACTACACGGTTTCAGAAAAGGCAGGTATAAATAAACAAGAGAGGAAACTGCCCAAACCTTTCAAATGATACAACAAACAAATCATTTCTCAAGGAAACTAGTACTGCTAGTGATGCTGCACGTGAGAAAGGCTTTCAACTGGACATTTTGGTAATCGAAATAACAGCCAACACCTTCTTGATTGGATACCTTGGTGGCACCACGAGCGTTAAAATTTCAAGAAATATAGAGGAAATCCAACATAAACTTATCTAGTGATGCTGAGAACCAGCTCCTGCTTAAACCATCAGGACCTAAACCTTGCAACGGAGATGTTTAAAATAGGCTTCAAGACGGCAGTTAAGTGACTGAGTACGTGTTTGAATACTAAACTAACCCTCTTGGAACAACAACAGCTCTAATGGTGCATAATTCGTATTCTTCCTCTGACTTAAAAAAATAAAAATACGTAGCAATGATACTTCTGATCTGCCCAACAAAAATCTACTAACAAAAATTAAATAATACCCAGTACCTGAAAATCAAGCACCACCAATAACCGTTATAATCAGGTTCACCAGTTCCTTTCTCAAACAAAATGTGAGAAGTCATAATTCAAGGAATAAAGATAATGATAATCCAACACCAACCAATTAAATTCATCCGTATAATTGTCACCTATTTTCACGCTCCACCAACTCAGTCTAAAAAAAATAGAGAGACAAACAAGCCCACACAAACATGGCAATCAGATCGTTTGCCAAGATTACCAGCCGGACTTGATACAAATTTCAATGATAAGAGTGCATAGATCTTAAAGTAGGGTACGACCAACAATTGAACCATTTTCCTGTAGGTAGCTAAGATTTAACGAAATGCACGACGGTCGATTCAGAGAAAAAAATTATCGTTCAATCGATGTTCAGACTGGCTCACCAGACAAAATTTGTTCCAAACTGAACTCATACAATGTGAGAAAACTTTCATTCAACGTACATAATGTTGTTTGTATGCTACAGAACTACATCATGTTGCAAGTCAAAGTTCTAAATCTTCTTCATGTAGGTCATTGGGAATGGTAAAAATGAAAGAGATGGCAAGAAATCATTGTTGGTGGATCGTCATTGATCGTCATATCAAAGGCGAGGTCCATTTCACCCATGTTCAAGTGGAGAGACCAAACGTTGAAGACTGAACGTTGAATTACTGTTTTTCGTTAGGTAGAGGTGGCAAATAATCTGCGGAATAGTTAGATAATCTTGATCTTTGATGCACATAAAATGATAAAGAACCTTCATAAAATCTCGAGACAAAGTTCAATGTCAGTGATCCGGTTTTTCTGAAGAATTTTGAAACAAGAGAAAAGTGGCGTAGAGCTGAAGCTGTAGATACGGAATGAAAAAGGTGGGGAATGCGCATACATATAAATCAGATTCGTTCGAGACTCACACAAAAATGTAATATGGATTATACAACAATAACCAGAACATTCCAAACGTCAGCAACATAATCACCATATCGTTTGAGAAATGCTGTTCGACAATCCACAAGATTTCCTAAAACGAGAATTATGTTGATATCGAGAGATACTGCTCAGGTGAGGAATGTAACACCTACGAAATTATTATTTTTCATCTCCCCACGATTCTTGTATCTGTTCAAAAAAGGTTGAAGTCAGATTGGACGAAAATTCTGGAAGTTATAAAAATTACCCTGAACCTGTACCAAGGATTCGAAATAAAATGCCATATACGAGTAGACTTGGGAAAGATTGAGCAAATTTCACTTGAATCAAGATTTAGGTGGTGCAGAACATCGTAAATAATTTATCTTTGCGCTAAATTGTTGTCAGTTTCAGTGGAATTGCTAGACTGCACATCAACAGGATTCATGTTGTTTCAACCAGAAAAATAAACGAACAGAAACATTCCTTTATCGAAAACGTAAATTAGTCGTTGATTATAATCCTGGTTGGCAATTATTGAGACTAGTGACAGAAGAAAAAATAAATGGAGGACTTACAGGCACAAATAACCGAAATGATCAACCTAAATTGATTAGTCAAAATCTCTATTTTACTTTTTATGTTAATTACAGGATCAGATAAAGAAATGTGTCATGTCAACGAGCCATTACTAGGCAAGATGGATTTGGCAAAATATAACAAACACCATAATTGCGCAACGCTGAGAATTTAATTATTTAAATTCGATGGTATCCTTGGCAACTGTAAAGGTAGAGTCTTTGTAAGCAATTGAACCAATACATGAGATAGTGACAGAGGTTTTTGGGAACAGAAGAAGACATTTTGTCGTACCCTCGGTAGTAGACTGGGTAGAGTAGTTACTCTATAATTCGGGGTTTCCGGGTTCGATTCCTGGTGGTGGCTAAAAATGTTATGACTGAGTGTTTTTAAATGCGATTGGTGTATTGGCTAATAATTTTGTTTGTAGGCTCGCAATATGTGAGATGCTGAGATTTGTTCGAATATATGGCCCCAGTACTTGAATAAAATTAGGGATATCGAAATTCTGGATATCAAAATCGCGAAAATCGTTATTATTTAATATATTAGTTTAAGATAAATTAATTTTTTAGCCGACTCGGATGAATATCAGAGAGAGAGATGAAATCCGATTGTGGACTAGAAAATGGCAAAATTAAATGTAAATAAATTAATTCGCAGCCCATTAAAATATAACTCAGTTTGAATATTGGAAAGGGGATTCAAATATGAGTTCTAAATGTGAATCAATTGGAATGTAGCTAATAAAACTCAACCTAATTATTGGCCCCATTTCTGTTTAAAATACGAAAAGGCGTAAACTAGATTCGAATTTTATTTGAATCAGATTCGTACGATTCTTTTTACAATTAAATAGGCATCTCGTACTCCCATTTTCTTACCACGTACTCCCGTTTTCGTATACCGGTCGAGATGAAACTCTTCACCTTCAGTGTTGTGTATATTAGCATAAAAAACATTTATTTACGCTAATAATGGTAGAATACGGTAAACAATTGAAAATAATTTAAAACTAATTAATTTTTTTGGAAAAACGACATTTAAGTGGTTATTTCCCAAAAATTTAGTTCTCATTTTATTATGTTTTTTCGGAATTGAGCCCGATTCTAACATTTGACAAAATTAATTTTTTACCTGTAAATAGTAAAGTAATTTACTAAACGAAATTTACCTGCACAACATTGCTATACAAACTAGGAATGTCCAAGATTGAGTAGGTCCTAGGGTTTCCAGTCGAGAATATCGAAATATTCGGAAGTTCAAGCGATTTTGACTATTCGTTCGTGTTTAAATTACGGAATAAAACTCTACCGGTACAAATCATGTATTTCAAACACAGCACCACTATTACAGTCTATGTTCTATGTATAAGCGAAGTTATTTACCCATTGACCTCACATAATAGTAAACAAATTGTCGAGAAAAAGGTAAAACGTAACGTTAAAAGGCTGCGTTGTATTCAGGATAGAGGATGATGTACATAACGAAAGTAATTTTTTGAATATTAAAATATTAGAAAATACGAAAATAAGCTGCGCAGAAGTTGAAGATGGCACTTCAAATGACTGAAAATTATGATGAGTTATGAAAAATCTTAGAAAAAAATTAAAATTATTGAACATGTAATTGAGCAAGAGGATAGACTATCTGCTTATTGAAGAACCGGCGAATAAAACATTAGTTGAATTTAGACGGATCAAAAGATCGGAAAGACACATAACCATTTTGAAAGAGCTGATTAAGGTATTATCACCGCAAGAAAATGCAGTAAGCAGCACAGTAAAAATTCTGCAACTCTTTTGGCAGTTGAACGTGTTAAATATAAATAAATTCCCATACGATAAATTAGAGGAGTTTGGGATACAGATATCAGTAAAGATTTGTTAATTCAGTTGAAAAAATGAATGGACGAACGCCGTGACAAAACTTTAATAATCCTATTAATATTTTTAAAAACAGGAAAAATCCTACGTTCTTATAAATATTTTCTATACGAATATTCTACAAAAAGTGTTGTTTTCACATTAGCAATGGAAATTTTACAAAGACTCTTCACGTCTGACGATATGGATATTGAAAGTGAAGTTTCTAAAACTCCATACGCATTTTCACTGCAGCAACAACTGGCAAGGACGATTACTTCAATAAGGTACCGCACAATCAGAAATTTAAAGAAAATTTTTCTCTGGTTGAGTTGTTCAAAGAAGAGGACCAACGATCACATCAACATCGACAGCAACGTAACGCGTTTTTTCAATTGCGGGCCTCACAAGAACTAAAATTAGAACTTGAGCTTATTTCAAAAATTTTGATGCAATAATATTTTTTAAGTATCGGACATAGCATTTAATTAAATTTTTCAGTTATGGATTAAAACTGAACAAAACCAAATCTTTTTTCTAAATTTGGTATAATTTTTTCAGAATAATTAGAATTTTCCGATTATTCGAATATGTTGATACTAAAGTATTCGATATTCCAGTAGTTACAAAATCCAGATATACGGAAACTATAGTTGGTCCTCTTTATACTAAGAAACACAAATTTTCAACAGTTGAACCAATACATTAAACTAACTTTTACTTATAAAGTGTGATTTCTGGGATGATGCTTTAGGGTTCAAGCTGACCATTTTAGAAAGTACGTACAAGGTTGCTACAGCTTATGCAGGCACACCATTTGGAAAATATGTGGGTTAAAAACAGAGCTGGTTTTACCATTGCGACAATTACTTGAAATGACGAGCGTCAAAACAATTTAGGTTGCTGGCTAATAAAAGAAAGAAATGAGAAATGAAACATGAAATGAAATGAAAAATGAAAAAATTCACACCTGTGAAAGGAGGCAAAGCCAGAAATTGCTAAGGATGAGAGGTCTATCATGGTGCTTAAACTTGAGCAACGGAAAAAATTTCATATTACATTAGTAAGACAAGTATATATAACAAAACTGATCTTTGAGTTCTTCATTACGTTAATTACTCCGCAAAGGCGAGCGTCGGAGCCTTTAAAATGTTACCACATTACCACTCAAATATTATCTCCTTATAGCGATTTGCGATTGCTTTATGTATTGCACAATGGTTTAAATTTTTACGTAAAATGGTTTAATATACCATAAATGTTCACTGTGACTTCTTAGAGAAATTTAGTCACTTTTTGTGAATTATATATTTGATGCAGCAAATTCAAAATCTCGATTTTCATTCAAATATGGATTTCACATAGTGGCTTTCTAAACCTAATAAATCTTAGTTCAGGTTTTCTGAAAATTGACTTCAAAATTTCCTTTGAAAAAATTAGGACAATTCGTTTGAAGGGTATAGCGAACTTTCGAAAGGGTGTATTAATGCTTAGCCTTGGCTGTATACTCCAATGAATTTTTCAAACAATTAGTAAACTTTTTATTATACATTATGAGATTGCACTACTCGTCAAAAAATTACGGACACTTGAATTTCTTCATAAATATTTTTCTAGAGCAATTAAGCATTGTTTAAAGGCGATGTCGTAACCGACCGAAAAATAGTTGTAACAGAAAATGAAAACAATATTTCATTAATTCAAACCAAATTTCAAACGACTTGGTACCCTCACCTCGACGAAAAAGAAATCATTTTGTCACAATACGGTTTCAACGTTTCTTGTGATTATAAATTTTGGCTAATTGGGCCAGTTTTGACGTAATTTTAAATTTATGGGCGTATTGTGTGAAAATATTCGAGCTTCCAGTATACAATTTTTCTATAAATTTCATTCCGCTGTTTTAGGTAACTGCTTTCATATAGTAAGTAACTTTAGTTCAAATACCGAAGTTTTAATGCCAGCTCATCTTATCTGTATAGAATAAAAGCTTCTAACAACCAAAATATCTTTCTTGCCTCTCTCAATCTCACACAAGTCGAGTGATACCTGTATAAGAGGACACAAACAAATGATTACATAGAAATGGAAAATATCACTCACACTAAATTAAATTGATTATAATTCACTGCACGAAGAAATGCTATCAGAATGGAAAAGTATGGAAAGATTGAGATATGAAAAGTAACACAATCATTGGTATAAAACGTACTTATTATATCTAGCCTGTAGTAACGGCGTGGGAGTTTAACAACAAAAAAATATTGTTCGACACACCCAAAAACACACAAAATGAAAATGCACGTATAATATTAAAACATTTTCCACATAACACAAAAAAATTCTGTTGCCTAAATTTTGGTTTATTTGCTATGCGAATATATACAAATTTTGTTTGTTTTCTCGATTTTTCCGGAAAATATATAATTAAAAATAAATACACCTTAAATAAAATATATACTCGCTTAGTTATTATGTTGTGTATTTTACCTTCAAGGGCATCCTTTGGATTCTTAGAAATTATACGCATACATATCAACCAGGCAGGCAACATTTACCAAATAATAATTATTAGTATTTCAAAAACAAAAAAATTAACGTCAACAATTCAAAGAAATAAAAGCTTCATACTCGTATACTCGCATATAAACGGAGTAATATTAAAAGCTCGTTTAATAGCGGAACATTTTAATTGAAAATGTTTTAGTAATAAAAAATGTGTACATTTTACAAGATGTTTACGAAAGCTCTTTTTTATATGCTACAAACTGGATTTTTTATGTGTGTCCTGTCTTTCTACTTGGTGCCTGTATATACATCAATTGTATACGGGCTTTGTGTTATATTTTTATAAACTCGTAAATCTCCCCATTCAGTCCTTTTTTATATTAACGTAACTTTTAGAGCTTTTATGGTTCGTACTTACAAAAAAATTACGAGAGCAAAAAATTATAAATTCTTAGAAAATATTGTGGAGTGAGAGTACATAATGACTCTTATTAAACGTCATTCATCGAGCTCTTTTAGACTCAAAAACGCAAACTTGTTGTGTTTAAGACAAAACCTTGCGGGAAAAGTCGAACTGCGGCGCCATCTAAAAAGTGGAAATACCCTAAAGGCATAAATTAAAGAACAACTCAAAATAATTTAAAATAAAATTGTGTACAAAGGTGTGATAGTTAGATAATTTCTCTTTGTTTGAAATTCAGCCAGACAATAAAAACAATAATTTACCTTTACAATTCCGAGGAAATTCGATTCAAGGCCACCAACGATTCCGAATTACTATTATGACTAAGGAAAGAATTTACAAACAAAGTTACCCGATTAAGCAGTTTTACTGCCACATCTGATTATCTTATTAACACGTCGCAGAATTAATTTGAAAACAATTATGAGAGTGACGTTTTTACCAATTACACTGTTAAACTATTTCTTATAGGAATTTTGAGTGAAAAATTAAATTTCATGGAATTTAAAAATGGAATAATATTTCATAACTTAATTAGTCAATACTATGACGCGAATGAATGGAGATGCTTTTTGAGGAAAACTCTCACATTGCTCAGAAAAGGTTTTTTAACGAAAACAGTTATCGTATCCTTTTTTATTTTCAGTACATTCAATTTTGGCAAATGACAAGACATCACGGAGACTACACAAAAAGCCAATCATATATAAGTTGTTTATTCGAGCCTGAGTTATCAAATGGCGTGAGATCATATGACAATGGACATGCACATTAATTTTTTTAAGTAGAACAGTCACCAGACTTTTTTTTTTTAGTGAATCTCATTGCCAATAACAAGGCATCACGGAGATTGCGCCATAATAAAACTATATAGGAAGTACTCCTACGAGTTTAACCTATCAAAAAAGTATGTTTCGTTCCAATGTGGATTTGCTCAGTAAGTTTTTGAACAAACTTTTCATTGACTCTATGATTTTTGAGTGAATCCCACTTATTCTCACAATAACAAAACATCAAGGAAATTTCACCACAATGAAATCATATATTAATCACTCCTAAGGGTTTAACCTATCAAATAAAGCATGTTTCTTTCCAATATGGATTTGCTCAGTACGTTTTTTGAGCAAACTTCTTATTGGCTCCTTGTGACTTTTGAGTGAATTTCAAATATTCTCACAATAACAAGACATCACGGTGGTTGCACCACTATGAAACCATATAGGAATAACTCCTACGAGTTTAACCTATCAAACAAAGCTTGTTTCGTCCAAATGTAAATTTGCTCAGTATGTTTTTGAGCAAACTTCTCATTGGTTCCTTGTAATTTTTGAGTGAATCCTATTTATTCTCACAATAACATATATACGAATCACTCCTACGGGTTTAGCTTATCAAACGAAGCATGTTTCGTGCAGTAGAAATGTAGATTTGCTGAGAACGTTTTTTGAGCAAACTTCTCGTTGGCTCCTTATGATTTCTATATGGTTTCATTGTGTGGTGCCATATCCGTGATGTCTATTGTGAGAATTAATGAAATTCACTTAAAAATTATAAGAAGCCAATGATAAGTTTGCTCCAAAAAACGTACTGAGCAAATCTAGATTTTAACGAAACATGCTTCGTTTGATAGGTTAAACCAGGAGTGATTCCTATATCGCTCAATTGCTGCAACAGTGACACAATCCGAAAATTTTAATATTCAGTAGAGCGATTTGAAAATACCACCCAAAATTTTTAGTAAAAGCGGCGTTTTTCCAAAGTCAATAAAAATACATTCTGTTTAGAAAGATACATTTTTTTCTATTCCTACACCCTCAATCGGATCTTAATTTTTATAATCCTTTAATATTTTGCAACTTTTCTTAGGATAGTTTCCAATATTTTAAAAGTTAATTTCTTTCGCGAATTGAGTGTTTTTTTTATATGTAATTTTAACTAATCTGCTAGAAATAACTACATAAGAGTATGTTTTGATACAAAATAATAAAATATGAATTATTGTGAATCGTTTGATCCGAATATCTTAGAAATGAGTGAATTTTGAGATGTGTCACTGTTGCAGCAAATGAGCGATATGATTTCATGGTGGTGTAATCTCCGTGATTTCTTTTTATTGTGATAATAAATGGGATTAACTCAAAAATCATAAGGAGCCAATAAGAAGCTTGCTAAAAAACTTACTGAGCAAATCTACATTTGAACGAAACAAGCTTCATTTGATAGGTTAACCCCGTAGTAGTGATGTCTATATGGTTTCATTGTGGGTCTAATTAGATAAAAAAACAGGGCGTTCTGTTTGTCTCTTTCTAACATTAACTATTTTTCTCGCTCAACTTTATACTTAAAAGTGTAAAAATTAACACATACTTAGCTTTCAAGAATTCTTATTGGATTCGTATACGTATTGTTAATTTTTTGTTAAAAACATCACACTCATAAACAACAACAACAAACAATAATAATACACTAATAAACTTTGAAGTTTTATGACATCAATTTAGAAGAATTAGGCTCAGTACCCAACGAATAACTTAGCTTCAAAACTTTGCTAAGTTAATAAAATTCTCAAGTAAATTGCTAATTCTAAACGGAACTAAAAATTTGCGGTTATTATTATTTAGGTCGAGTATGAGATGCAAAATATGTAGAAAGGAAAAATATAAGGTTTACAAAATAATCCTAATAGCCCGAATAGACTGCGGAGTTGTAAAATCGATTTAGTAAAGCCCAGCCCAGTGAAATACTCTAGGACATGAAATTCTATAGTTCAACTAAAGCTCATCTACATAAATACAGGAAACAAAAAGTTAAATTTGCATACATTGTATGGGTGATAACATTACTGTTAAAATATATTTCATCTCATTTGAAGCACGCCATCAGTAGATTCCCATTTCCTATATATCCCATATAAAGCACTTTGCTGTACAATAACAACGTCGTAGGAAAAATTGATGACGACATAATATCGACATTTAAATCCATCGGCTCTATAATCGTAAGTTTTGTTCTTTAACTTTATAGCACCAATTTGATGACGTAAAATACACATCAACATTTCAATAGGGAACAACATGCAAAAACTGTCATTTTCTGCAACGATTTTCGCATATATATGTTACTGCCAATAGCATCTCTATACCAACAAAAGTTGAAGCCAATGCCAATTATAGTTTTAGAGATTTTTGATAAAATATATTGAATTAGATTTATTGCTTACCTAAATGTTGATAATCAAATACATATACGTACAGTCAAAACAAATAGTTTGTCTGCGATATGCTCAGATAAAATATAGTTTTAAGGTACGAGTATACAAACGAATATCGCCAACTGTACTAATATATTGTTTGACAACTGTAAAATACATTCTTCTTTTATTTACTTCTTAATTAATTTACAAGAAATCTATCTAAAATTAAAAAAATCGGACATTTGATCAGGGGTGATATGATATATAACATTTTCGATAATTTATTGAAGTTCATGTCTCGCTTCTAAATAAATAAATTGGAATACTAATTCATGTTTTTTGTCATTTTCAGGCCAGCTAGATTTCTGTATCACCAAATAATTTGTTTACGATACTTCAACGAAATTAGAGAGAGAGAGAGAGAGAGAGAGAGAGAGAGAGAGAGAGAGAGAGAGAGAGAGAGAGAGAGAGAGAAAGAGAGAGAGAGAGAGCGAGCGAGAGAAATTGGCACATTTATTCTAGTAGGTCGTGATACCAATACAAAAGAAATAATTTATAAACGAAACAGTTGCCAATTTCAATTCAGAAAAAGGAGACATAAAATTTCGGCAAAGTATTGAAAATGTGATGTAACATGTCACCCCAGACTGCAGTGATCAAGCTACAAAAATATTGAAGAAAATACTTTGAACTGACATACAAAGTGTAATCACATTGCCTTAGCGAATTATTATGTTTCGCTATGCAATCAGGCTCGCGCCTAAGTATATCGCCGCTTGTGTCCAAAAACTGTATAGGCCGCCCCTTGAGGTAAGAAAACGAACTTACTGGGAAATAAAAATGTTATATCATCCATATTCAAATTGTCGACCATCTGATGTTCCATTGATATTAAAGCTAAATTTCTAAATCGTTCCTCTCTCTCCTCGTCGATCGTTAATCTTAGAGAATTTTTCATAATTTTTAACTGTGAGAACGATCTTTCTCCGGAGGTAACGGACACTAGTAATGTATATAAAATGCGTAAACCTACACACAAATTTGGGACTGTAGAATGCATATTGTTTTTCAATATACATATAATTAAGAATATTTTCAGGTTCCATTTTTCTTACAGACTCAAAGAGTACCTTTACAATCTTCATTTCGATAAACAAATCGACACCATTTATTTCAAATTCACGTCTTTGTTCATCTGAAAGTTTCAAGTGTAAATGTTTACAATTTTGCAGTTACGACTCATCTGATTGCTCTCCAATATCGGAAATGAATCTAAACATTTCATTATATCCCCGAAGTGGTTCGAATCTTTCGGAAATAGATGTTAAGGCTTGATCCAGAGTGCAAAAATAAAAATTAATTTTAAAATGAGTTTTTGGATCCAAGATTCGTTCATCTATGCTTTCATAATTGAAATTTTGGGTTTTTCGGTCCGTTCTATTCTCACCAATAGCAGGAAAAGTTGGTTCCACGTCCAATTTGCAACACCAAAAATTTCTTAAAATTCGTTATCGCTTCTACATTTTGTCAAAAAATTTGTCCTTTAACGAAGAAAGGCATGCTTTGTGGCTGGATTTTGCAATAATTTGCTAACTGCAACAATTTATGCCAAATTACTATTATTATTTGAAATTTCAATAAGGGAGTCATAAACTTGCACAACATGATACCTTAAAGTTTTATGGGATCAATTCGATTAGATCAACGTGTTCCACTTAAAGGATTTAAATTTAAATTTGACATATATTTTTTATAGCAGACCATCTTTTGGTTGAACTAGAAAAAACACTTATATTTGTTGGACTAAGTAAAAAAATTGCTGTTTCGTGATACAGTTGCGGAGTCATTAACAACCAGATTCAAGCTATGCGCAGAACATGATACAACAAAAGCTCTTGGATTTAAATTTAAAATTTTCTCTAAATCCAAATGTACTACAATATTTGTTAAACCGTTGAAAGGTTGCTTTCATACAATTAGAATTGTAAAAATTTCGTTAGATTTTAGAAAAATTAAACAAAACTTTGTTTATTTTCAATTTTCAACCAATGCCCGTTTTGTTAACAATTTAAAAAAATAGGTAAAAAAATTAGTTTATGGCCGCCTTTTGGAATCGGTCGCCGCTCACCGCACAGCCCATTGCACCTACGCTAGGCGCGGCCCTGTACGCAATTGTTAAACCCCTTCATTACCTCGAATTTTATTGTATTTGACACTTCATGGGATTTCTACATGAAATTTTTGGTTATTGTGGGTGATAGCCAGTTATTATTTTTCATCCTGCTGAGCGACGACAGAAATTTTTAATTTAGTGAATCCAATGTTTTATTAGTTCAAAGCCAAAACTAATTTCTGGCTATCACCCAGAATAACCAAAAATGTCATTGCCGAAGAATTGTTGTGGCTTGAACGGAATGAAATAAAGATTTTGAACCGGAAGACTTAATTAATGATGACGATTAAGTTTAAATTTTACCACCTCTCTTATTTTCAGAAACTTGGACACTTTAACACCTACCTGCTGAACAAACCGTCTTCGTAAAGCAAATCATCAATTGAGCTCCAAAGTGGCGGCACCAATAAAGATGAAAATACGCCATGTATTCGACACACTTGATAGACAGTTCTACAGATCAGGGTGTGACCCAAATGTGTATGTGTACAGATGACTACGATTATTTGTCCAATCAAACTTCTGAGTCTACCATTGCTCAGCCTGAGCATGTTCCACGCCAATTGATATCAATCGAAAATAATCTACCACATTTAGAACCAAGTCTATTCTTAAACGGGTGTCCAAAATACTATGTCACCCAAATTGTACTATAAAATATTCGTAAAAATTGTTAAACTTAGAAGAACAATAGGTCGAAGATGACTAGAATTAGATTCTTGTAAAAACGACAAAATTTTAATGATCGTTACCACAAAACAAAGCTTTATTGATTGCTGAAAAAAATTAAATTGGAATCGATTCAAAAAAGCATTCTGGAATGAATGATACTCGGGAGAGGAACGATAAATGACCATCCAGTAATTTGAAAATAGAGGGACCAGCGGTTTGCTAGGTCCGAAGGTGATCCGAAGAATCCCAAAGATTGCTACTTTTGGTGTTTAGATGGCATAACATATTACAGGAAACATCTCATTACTAGTATAGCATCTGAAAACAATGCGAAAACATCAGCTTCCACAGAAGAGGTTATTTTGCTAAGGCCAGGAATCTCACTAAAGACTTCCACCTATGAAGTACAGCCATCAAATTCGGGAATGGAGAAATAAGAACAAACGTGGCTAGTAAAACCAGCTATTAATAGTATGCAAATTGGGAAGGCACTCGGTCTCGACAGAATCCCGCAGAATTAATTAAATACGGATGCACTGTTCTTACGTTAAATCTATTCCCTGCTATTTGGGACCAAGAAGACCTGCCGGAAATTGCAAGACGCGCTCATACGTCCCCTGCAAGAAAAAAGAGCCGTCTAAAGTCTGAAAATTATTGTGGATAGCTTTATTGAACACTGCCTACAAGGTGTTGGCTAATATTGTACTTGCCAGATTCGTCCCTCTCGTTGAAAAAATCATCGGTGACTATCAGTGTGGGTTTTGTGTAATCCGAACGACCACTGACCAGTGCTTCACCTTGAGGATGGTTCTGGAAAATTTTTTATTGTATAATATTTGAATATATGAATTATATATAGGGTTCCATTGTGAAATTATTCACTTTGTCATCCATCGACAGGCTGATTATCTCACGCCTGTGCTTTTCAATTCGGCGCTAATGTACCTAGTAAGAAAAAGCTAAATATACGGGCCTCTTGAATATTCAGATGATATCGTGCTTATTGGCCGAACACCCAGCGAATCAAGGGCAGTTTCATACTGCTAGATCGTTGCGCAAGAAGACTTGGTTAGAAAGTGAACAGCAGCAAAGCAAAACTCAAATCAACACCCAGAAGCATCTCTATGAAAAAAACCGGAATCGGCGATTATAATTTTCATAGCGAAGAAGACTTCAAATACCTCGGGCCAATAATAACAACATCAAATGAAATGCAGGCAGACATAAAAGCTTGAATTGCTGCCGGACATCGAGTTTTCTACGCTTAATCAAGGTTATTGCGATCTTAACATCCGTCGCATTTGCGTAAGCTGGACTTTATGAAGCACTCATAAGACCTGAGCTGGCTTTCGAGCTGCGAGAGCTGGAAGAAGCGAGAGCTGGATTTTGACCTCTAACGCATGTAGAATGTTATCTACTTTCGAAAGGGAGGTCTTTCGTACCATCTTTGGTCCAATTAAAGCTGTCGAAATCGAACGTCGGATTCGTATGGACCATGAGAAAAAATGACTTTTCTGCCACAGTGATATCATTGGATTCATTAAATTCCATAATTCCAACCGAATTCAATGGTTGGACTACGTTGCAAAACCATGTCTGCACTGGCTAGATGATGTTGAACAAGGCCCACGGATAGTAGGATATCGAAATTATAGGGCGCGAGCGATGTGCTGAGAGGAATGGTGGACCACGGAGCATGCGACAAAATATCTTCATGAAATGTGATTGCTAGAGAGAGTGAGACAATCAAATCTGCAAAATTTCACATTTTGTTGACGGAGATTGAAAGCATTTAACGAGATGGCCAATGGTTCAATAATTGGCGAAGCTTTCTGAAAATGATGGCAACTGAAAGTTGGCGAGGTAGCCGTTTCATCAGGCATCAGGTATTAGACTCAGAAGAAATTACCAAGGTTACCACAATAAAAACCCAGTCAGGTGAAATAAAACGATCTACTAGTAAGTTGTGAACACTTTCAATTTCTCCGCAGGATGATTTGACAACAAAATCAGACATCCAGTTGCAGTCAATAATTACAAACACTAACAATGCATCTATTACTACAAACAATTAAAATGTTCAACCCGGTGGTTCAAATATAGCGGTATGTTTGGATCATCTATTAATGGATAATTTTGGAGCTAACGCCATACTGCCAACTTTAAATCAGCTATGAACTTTGACTATCGTAAATAATTTTTTCCAGTCATCTCACGCTGATCACTTGTTTCTTAACTTGAAATTGATTGATTACGCAATTCATTCCGTACAATATTTTAGAGTCAACAATATCCTCTTTTATTCGTTCGGGCGATTCAATTTCCAACTGCAGACATTGTTGGGAAATAATTGTATGGAATCACCTAGACCCAGGGCCAGACGCCTTCAAAAATATTACGAAAACTGCTTATTTAGTTATAAAATCCCGATGCAAAATTTGAATCCGATTAGATGAACGGTGTGGAAAGTTATAGGAACGGTCCCCTTGATGCAGGAGATGGAACCCTCGGATTTTAGCATGTCATTAATTTCTAATAACTCCTTTCCTAAATTTATTAAAGATGAAATTTAAAAAAAATTGAAATTTTAGAAAAAATTTGTACCGGGCCGATAAACCCCAAGGACCAGCCGTTCAAAAATATCATAAGGTTGGTTCTGGTCATGCAACTTATACGTAGTTAAAATTGCATGATGTTCAATTGAACAGTTTGAAAAACTGTATGAGAGCACCGGGTCTAGGTGTGGAACCTGCTCATTTTGGTACAAAATTGATATGCATAATTTGAATCTGATTGGATTAATGGTGTGAAAACTTATAAAAATGAACCCCTTAGTGTAGGGGGCGGGTCTCTCGGATTCGAGTGTTTCATATAATCCCTTTTCTAAACTCATTCACATGAAAACATTTAAAAACAATTGAATATTAGAAACAAATTGTGCCGGCGCCTCTAGACTTCGGAACCAACTTCCTCAAAAATGTCGTACGGTTGGTTCTGGACATGCAACTTACACGATAAACATTTTAGACGATCGGTTGAGCGGCTGAAATGTTCAAACGGAACAAACAGCCAATTTTGTGGAAAAATTGTATGACACCATCTAGACCCAGGAATCTGACCCCTTGGATTGGATGAATGGAGTGGAAAGTTGTAAGAAGGGTAACCTCGATCCATGGAACGGATCCTTCAGATTCGAGCATGACACTAATTTAGTATAACCCCTTTCCTAAACTCATTCCAGTGGAAAAATTTCAAACATAGAAACATTCATTTTTGTATACAGATATCGTTGGCAAGTGGTTTGCCCCATCAACCACTTCACGATATAAGTTAACTAGGATGGACAATAGCTCTTGCAGTGCACAGAGCTCTACTTAGAATCCACTCTCACTAGGTTTAAACTTTTATCCAAAACTATTTATAAATAGTCTTTCGATAATACACAAAATGTTTCAATATGTCAGCCCCTAAGGAAAAGAAATGAATTGAAATTGATGGAATATGCCACCTACACAAATATATCGACTTCACACTTTCACAAGCCATATTTTTTCGACATATCAGGCTAACAAATTGCTTCATATTAAATTTTGATTAATGGATTTTAATAATAAAGGCCTTTACTTATACGAATCATAATCCTACATTTCTTTTTGGAAAAAAGGTTGTAATTAATAATCCTAAGAAATGATCCTTTATGGCAGCTAAATAACCAAAGTAAAAAAAACAATAAGAACCAACAAAAATTCCAATGTCAGAATTACATTTAATGATTGATTAAGGATTATTTTTAATTCATTTTCCTATATATGTAAGCACCGTTCCATATGTGTGTGTGTATAAGCCATATATAAGGACTACATATATAATAAAAATGTTGTTCAAATATGTAACTGACATATTTCAAGTTTATCATGTCAAGAAAATGTGACGTAGGTTTTTATATAGTGATGAAAAATCCGATCACAACAGATAAAAAAAAAATAAAAAACAAATTTTTCATTGTTTTGGTGGATAAAAACCTAAAGTGGTGTAATTTGTTCAAATTACGGTTTTCCCTTTTCTGTTGGGTGTGTGTGTGTGTGTGTGTGTGTTAGTGTCATATAGACAAGTTTATTTGGGTGTTGTTGTGGGATTTTATACCATAATGGATAAATTACGTTTATATCGCGTGTAATCAATTAATTCGATTTTCATTTTTTTTTCAGTTTTCCGTACGATGCCCATGTATCTTATTATCCCTTCCTTCGGTTTAATTAAATTGTGTACGCTGATAAGAATCCCAATTTAAATATATAACAAACAAGTAAACTTCTCTCGACTGCGAGATACGAGTATGTATACGAGTGTATATAGACCGCATATATTACATTATCCCCATATGCGTTACATCCGCTCGTCAGCGTTGTCACACTCAAACAACATTAAATTATGTGCCTAACTTAGTTACATTTTATGAGATGAAGAGATTTTATTTATATTTTGACACATTCATATTCAAGGTAATGAAAATATTTCATTAAATTTTCCTAAGATGCGTATACATATACACGTATATAAAATGTATATTATGTGTAAATGACGAACGTACTTACGAAAAGTAAAAATTCTGTCGACATTCGACAAGGATTTTATAAATTTTTAATAATGAGTTGTTTTCGTTGTGCTGAGACACAAAAATTAAATTTTATTTTTTTTTTAGGCTGCGGCTCGTTCGTTTCGCTTATATTTGAATTGTGGGAGTGGCGGGATTTAATGTAAACAAATTACTGAAACAAACAGATTTTCTTTGCTTTTATTGTTGTAAATATAATAATGTTAAAAAGGGAGTTGAGCTTATTTTATTGCCTTGAAGCATAATTACTCCCAAATGTGTATTTTACTGTGTTTGTGTGCCGAACATAAAATAACACAATTTAAAATGCAAATATTATAGATTAAAAGTGCGGAAAATTGATTTAATTTGGTATGAAAATATGAAATCACAACGTCAAAGAAATTATTAATTTTGATGTTTTAGTAAAAGCAAATATATTCAGTAATAAAATATTTTATCGACTTTGGCATCCTTTTATCGGGAAAAAATAAAATTATTAAGTAAATATATTTGGGTGCCTTGGTAAATGATGGTGATGATGATGATGATGACGATGATTATAATGATGATGAAGAAGCAAGTCAATTTAATATTAAAAATTTTTGCTTTTTACTAAGAAGATACTTTCTTATTTATTCTCCTGTTTTGATAACATTTTATCTAATTTTAATTAAAAGTTATTTTTTAATTTACTTTTTCTTTTTGTTTGAGATAAGTAATTATTTGACGCGCGGTATGGTTAAAGTAACATTTTAAATATTCAAAAAGCTTGTATTTATCTTTCCTGTTCATGGTATGCGGATTAGCAACTTTTCAAGGAAAAAAACATTTTATTATGATAAAAACCGTTTAATTACTTTGTTGGATAAGTAGAGCGGACGGAGAAATGAAATAGGGATAAAATATTCAGTGGCATAATGAGAATGTAGTTAGCAGAAACCTAATAGAAGGTTCCTAGGAAAACGGAAAGGGGGATTACATTTTGGTAGCGTAAGCTTAATTAATTGACATTCAATTGTTTTTATAACTTAAAATCTTATTTTTAATTTAAATACGAATTAAAAATTCAAGAATTAAAAAATCAAGAAAACCAATTAAACTTCAAGCTCATGTTTCACATGTTAAGGACGACTTAGAGCTGATCCCCGTGTTATTACGGCTCGCTAAATAACGAAAGGCACGAAAGCATGCGACTAGTACACGAAAAAAGAGGGTTGCATCGGTCTATTAACTCAATCGAAATATAAATCAGCTCAATAAGCAAAATGGACCTCAATAATGGACTATGCGCACAGCAAATTCAAACTGGACCTTATCTCATTTATAGCGGCAACTATTTGGCCAGGAGTTGAAATTTTAGTAATGCAGAGAACGAGAAACTAGGGTTAGCAATATCATCTAGTGTTTCGTCCGAATAGGTCCAGATGATCATAAAACCCCGGATCAATTTTATAACAGGATTGAAGCATGTTCTGTTGTGAAATAAAATTTTAAACAACTAACTGAAATTAAAAAGGTAACAATTTTTAAATTAACTATGCACACAATTTTTACATGTGATCAGAGAAAACCGCCGGTCTCTTTATCAACGACGACATTTCCGGTTCCTGGGAACCATTATTCTAAATCCGAATTTTGGTCTTAAAAATGATTCGGCCATTTACACATATGAACCAATCCTAACATCCGGATGGTCTTGAAATTTTATTTGTAGATAGTACCCATTATATCCAATCGATATCAGATCGGTTACGTCACTTCGTTTAAATTCGTTTAAATCTAAACTGTATATTTTATTTAAAATGGGCCATCCCAGGATTCTTTAGCGCCAATCTCAACATACGAATCGTCATGTGAATTTTATTTTGGATAGCGAACATGATGCCGTGTTGAAATCAGAAGAGATCGGTCACGACACTCGTGGTTCCCGGGAACCATTAATTTAAATCAATAATTCATACATAAACCGAATGGGCCAGTAAGGATGGCCTTGTGGTTTTTTTGTAGATAGTCATATTGTATTGAAATCAGAAGAGATCGGTGTCGACATTTCAGGTTCCTGGGAACCATTAATTAAAAACAATAATTCATACATAAACTGAATGGATCTATTGCGCCAATCTCAACATAAGGCTTGTCCTCTTATCGTTGTATCATAGATATTTCAAGAATAAACACTTTAGATTAAGTATTATCTTGGGATATAACTAGTATTGCCTGATGAACATTTTTTATTTTTCTGGGATGAAATACTGGGATAACTTCACACAATTCATTAGAGATGGCGCTCCATTTCATTATTCAGTCGTTGACGCCAAATTTACTTTTATTTGTTTATTTTATTACTTTTTTGCACCGTAATAAATCTAAATCTGACAGATCATTCGAAAATTGTATTACTTTTAACAGCAATTCTGTAATTGTAGATCGCAAGTCTCTTCGAAAACAGATATCGGAAGTAATTGAAAAATAAAAAACTCGGCATTGCTAGATACATAACCTATACGAATTGCATTAGATGATATTTCATCATTTCTGGTCCATTAAAGTATACCTCAATACAATTTTAAGAAATATCTTGTGCATTCCATAATAAAGATCAGTGGACAGGAAAATACGAGATTGTTCATGATTGAAAATTTTCACAACGACGAAAGCTATTGTTTCGGTTTCACGAAATATGATTAGCCGTGGTATAGATCAAAACGGTGATCCTATTACTCAAATCGTAAAATGTTCAGATCAAAACTATAAATCATAATTTGTAAAATAAATTTCATAATTACAGGGGTTGGTACTGGAAGTGTTACCAATTAAAGATGCTGCAAATTTGTCAATTTGTATGTTTTTATTTCAAAACATCAGTATATTGTAAAACGATTCAAATTTAACAAAAAATATGTTATTGTTCCTATAGCGCGGCTAATAGCATCGAATCTGCCCAAGAAGACCTCACATACTGCACGAATGTGGTCTGATGGTATTTTGTCCCCCCCCCCCTCCCTGATGGTATTTTGCGTCGACCGTCTTATATTTTTAGTTAATACTTTGGCCTCCAGAATCGACCATATGGAAAAATCCATTGGGTTCTAGTCCGGAGAATGGCTGGTGGCCATTGTTGAGAAGAAATGAAGCTGGGTACTTTTTCTTGTAAAAAAAGGACGTGCCCAAGGTAACAAAACATCGTTTAAAATCTGTCCACGGTAGATTTGTTAATTTACCTCTACGCCCTTTTCAATGAAAACGAGTGATGAGCGTCCTGTGTTAGTTACCACGGCCCAAACCATCACTGATGCAGGCGCTTGCTTTCACTCTAACACGATCGTTTTGTTTGTTTAGATATTGCTGAACCATAAAAAAATGTTCATCAGAAAAGACCAGATTTCTAAGCTCGCCACCAACTTGCAAGGGTTTTAACACCTTTGCTCTTGCTAGGCAACTGTTTTTTGTGCAGATGGTAAATCTTGTACATTTTGTATTTTCGAGGGCTTCAATCGTAGTTTATTTTTTAATATGCGCCCCATGCTACGAACAGACACATTGAAATGTTTTGTCAATTGAACAGCGCTTTGTCGTGGATAACGTTGAATTCTGGCCTTCACCTTTCGAACAATTTCTGGCAATGTTGCTGTTTTTAGATGTCCACCTCCATGGCGTTTTTTAATACTACCAGTATCATTGTAAAGTGTAATGGTTCCATACACGCAAACATTTTGTTCACATGTAACTGTCGTAGCTCATTAACGATGGCTGGTTTCGATTTGCCAGCCAAATCTGCTAATACTGTTGCGTTTGAATTCCATTCCGATAACCTTTTTCAACTGCGACGTAAAACGATGTGTTTCCGTAGACTTGTAAACAACATAACAGACTGACTTGTCAAAAAATGAGCGTCTCTTGTATATGTACTCGGTATTATTGTCATAAATTTTCGAAGATCACGCGAGGAATCTAGTTGAGGCCTTCGAACGAGTACAATTCGCTGGGAGATAAGTTCCTAAGAAATGTTCACTCTTCATAAAAGAGATAAAGTAAATTTAAATCACAAAGTAACTGCCAATGGAATTCATACAGAAAAAGCAAAAATATCAACGGTAAAGGAATGACCAAAACTCAAACTTTACATCAAACTATTATAGATGATTCGTGGCAGGATTCGCCAATGTTGCAGGAAGTTTACACGAACTAACAGGAATAACTAAACGGAAATGCACAGCACTAATACATGCGTACCCTATATCCAACGTGAAATTTATTTTCGATACCGATGCAAGCAATGATAGTATAGGATGGATGTTGCAACAAGAAATCGATGGCCGAGAGCTAGTAATTGCATATTACTCAAAAATCCTATCGCAACTTTAAGCCAGTTGCTCTCCAACTATTGGCTATAGTAGAATGCGTGAAACACAAACACCTATGCGTGAAACATAAATACCTCCATGATCAAAAATTTCATTGACGAACAGACCATGGCGTGTTATGATGGTTGCTACAATTCAAGAATCCAAAGGGACACGTGCTACGTTGAATCGAGACATTCGAAAAGGACGCGCACATGGAAATGCCGACGCATTATCATCACGCCATGTAACGTTGAATGTAAACAAAAAGGAAAAATGGAAGGAAAGGAGGACATAATCGATGTACGGCTTATGAAAGTGCTACCCGAACAGGAATATAATGATGAATCAATCCGGACGGAGCAGTTATTACAACATAATTTATCAATAATATTGCGTTATAAGTAAGAAGTACGTCGTCCAACATAGAGTGAGATTTCCGATAAGACACTCATGAAATATTTGATGGCCCCTACTTACTTTTCTGTGATACTCCATCGTGGAAAGTAAGTAGAGGCCATTTAGGAATTAATAAAACACTCACAAATATTCGTCAAAAATTTTCATAGTGGGGTGGTGTCAAAAATGTGGTCAATGTGCAATGGTGAAAGAGCCGCACGAAAAAGCCGAGGATCAATGCAACAGTACAACGTCGACGCACCGTTCAAAAGAATTCCCATGAACCTGGTGCTCTACTGGCAAAGTGGATTGCAAAATATAAATCTATAGTCAACCACAATAGCTCACAATTTTATTGTTGGAGTGATCCAACAATAACCCTTTATAGACTTTTTAGGACGCATCATATTCAACCAAGATTTATTCAAAATTTTGGAGGGAACCCAACGATTTTATCACAAAACAATGAATAGTGAAATCAACCGTTTATTATTAAGAGATCAGCAAATGTTCCTTCCTTTCATTATCTATCTGCATTATCATTGAGGCGTATTAGTTTTGGTGATCGGAACGTTAATGAACGAGATGATTTGGTAAACTCTTTTAAGCATAAAACGTCTGTTTTACGTTGCACGCAATGGTATACGTACGTCGTTTTATTCACAACATGAAAAACTCTTCAAATGAAAGATCAGGACCTCTAAGCTAAAACACTTATACGTTACTTAGTCCTCAGGGCCTATTAGCAATTATCAGTCAGGTATATAGTATTGTTATTTGTGCTAGAGCTAAACCAAAAATGCTTACCATTTTGCTTCACTACGGTAGATTATTGTGGGTCATTTTTGCTTATTATAACGCACATGTAAAGATTCGTAAAGGCCTATTTGAACTGTTTCGTCTGCAGGGTCACTCGGTCGGTTCATTTGCAACTGGCATCAAGAGTATGAAATCTTAATTATGGATGGGCATGTTGAAAAGATTTGTCACAGTTAAACCTTTTTACCAATCCTTAGCTATCACAAGCTATTTCATCAAGCAGCGCTGAAGGCTGCAACCATCATTTACGTCGATAAACATATAACACGCGGTTTAACTTCGACGAGTTTTCCACATTAATCAAACAAATTGAAGCAGTGCTCAATTCGAATTCTGGTACTGCAGAATTTCTAACTCCTGCTCATTTTTCGATAGGTCGCCCGTTGAATTTAATTCCTGAATGTGTCGAATTTGATACAAGAGTTCCTATATTGAAGAAATGGGGGCATCGTCGAGTTTACATAAACAATTGGGTGTCTTGGCCAAGGGATCATATCCATCAACTCCAACAAAGCAAATTTTGTACAGAAACGCAACCTAATTTAAAAGCAGGAACAATTGTTAAAATTCATCAACAGGCCCCGACGGCCATGTATATGAATCGTGAAAATTAAAACATCAACAGGAGAGTTCACGACACCCATCACAAAAATTATTATTTTACCTGTCAGTCTTGAACCAGTTGAACGCGGGAGAAATTGATGAGGCAAGGAATAATAATACATTTGTTGTCACATACGAATTTCTCTCTCATGCAATTTAGTTTATGCCATTTGTCGTGTATCATTCACTTCAATAGTTCATACAATTGCACTTTGTGAACAAATTTATGATTGGAATTTTTTGCTGGTTCGGAAGGAGTTTTGTTTAATAATCGTTCCTTAAGTTTAAAATTTTATGAATAAAACGTTTCTGGAATTGGTAAACTGAACTCCGTTGTGTTAGAACCTGACTTCTGAAAAATTGAGTTTTTTTTCTTTTAAAACGGTTGATTGATGGTTATAAATAGTTAAAATCGAAATTCAAGTATGCAGTTTGCGCATACCAATTTTTTTAAATTTTATCGATGGATAATCACGATGGACAAACAGTCGTCAGCGATGATACTGAAATATACTAACATACAGAACAATCACTGGTCGTATTGTAAAAGTATGAAAGAAGAAAAGAAAGTGCGAAGGAACAGGTTTCGCAGCCTAGAAAAATAATTCGCTAGTACTAAAAGTACATAGCACAATTTCAGTCGCCATTCTTATCAGGTCGAAACTAAATGTTGTATAGTTCTTCCAGATTTTTCATCTATGTAGTAGAGTCAAATTCAAACAAGAGTAGATTAATGACGTCATTCAAAATTTCTCATTTAAATAAATTGGAGTCTGGGGTGCCTAGAAACCCTGGTGGCAAAGTCAATGGAAAGGTGTAGCCAATATTAAGGCTCTTTAAAAAAAATTAAATTTTATTCACCACCACTCTTATCTAAAATTCACCACTCCTATTTATTCGGAAGAACGTAAAATTTCCTATTAAAATTACTTTAAGCATGTATGCAGCATGTAAGCCTTTATGACTAGACCTATCCGACAACACCGCCACCGAGGCTCTAAGACACCTAAAGATTATTTGACATTCTACATCATAATTTTCAAAAAATGAGATGCTAAATAGTGTTGTGCGTCTACGCGTAATTCGGAATTAGCTGTTCTCATTTTTTCAGTATGAGCTTGCCAACTTTTAAGCTGTCTAGTTCAAAATGGCATTTTCCAAAATTTTAGAAGTTAAAATTAAATTTTTACTCAACATATGGGTGAGATAAGGAGTTGTAAAATATTTCCAATATTCAGATATAATTTAAAATTTGTATTCTCAGCGCCATCTGTTTTGGACATTACTAAACTTTTTATTACATAGCATTAAAGGACAAATGAGTAACTTTTTTTCGTAACGGAGAAATTGTAATTTTTACCAGAGATGTCACTATTTGGTAATTTCTTATCGAAAACATAATAATTTCGAATAAAAATATTCGAACTAAACTAATCCAAATAAAAAAAACACTTGCTCCTTGTAATTTAAATTAAAAGTAGCACAGACAATTTTTTATGGTCGCTTGTAAAGTAGATTTTAGTAGAATACAGCAACTTGAGACCATGAATTAATCTGCCAGCTGCCTGTTCAGTCCTCCAAACGTTTTGGTTATAACATTATGGCGCAACTTCCAGCAGCAAATTACTTTCGAAATCGAACACTTGTACGCGATCCTGCAAGAAATTTTTATAGGACGACTGTATACTAAAATTTGTTTACGTCCCATTGATTCTGTACCTTAAACAATCTAAATTGGTCACGGTTGACGTGATTAAAAGAAATTGTCGAGCGACATCCGTTAGCGGCAATCGCAACAATTTCTTCAAACATGTATACTGCGTTTGGGTCAATTGCCTGCTTTTCGAAATTCCGAAATCAAAATCGCACTTTCCAAAAACCCGCATTTCAGCATCCAGCTTTATCAAAATTTCGATTTTGATAATGATTTTTGGGATTCTAATAGTTTGTACTCAGCTATAGGGAATGAAAATTGGCCATTTCTCAACCGATAAAGGTTGAGGTTCGCTGGGTTCGAATCCCATCAGAGGCTAGATGCAAATCGAATTTTCATCATCGATTACGATCGGTGATGCTAATAAATACAACTAAGACCCTCTGATGGAGTGCAGAATTCCGTGTCACGCGCCGACCCACCTTCCATGTCAATGTACAGGTTGACATGGAGCTTGCAATGTGTAGGTGGTATACTGTAGTTGTGTGAGTAGGTGAAGTAGGTGGGTTAATGATGTGGAGTGAATGAGTGGTATCACAATGGGCCTAAAAATTGGCCTAAGTGTGCAGTAAGCAACCACTGAAACCTAACCTAACCTAGGTCTGTAGTAAAATTTCGAGAAATATTCTAGAGTTTGTCCATGCTAAATAGAACCAGACAGTTTCCCCCGATTTTTTTTATATTTATTACATTTTTTGATTGAAATCAATAAAATATAGCCACTGGTTTTCATATACTGTACCCCCGATATCTTGTGGGTTTGATACGAATGGTTTATCGATTTTAACTGCATTCTTTTAATAAAAGGTATTTTTTATTATTTTATTTCATGTTTACATCATTAATTGGTTCCAAAATGGCCAAAACTTAGAACTTCATACAAAATTGATGTTAGATTTACAATCCTGCTATACAAATCAAATTTGACTATACCAGCTGTGTAAATATGAAACACACTGACAATGTACCGCCATTGTTTTCTTTTGACATCTGTCAACAACATTAAATTCATAACCATACACGTTTCATACAATAACGCATGTTTTTTACGTGTTAAAAATGACGAAAAATGTGTTTTGTTCATATATTACGATTTGTGGGCATCATTCATTTTTATTATCATTTGAAGAAACCTGCTGCAGAATCACATGGAATGCTTGTCCAAGCTTACGGTGAGCATGCTCTTGGTAAATCACAATGCTATGAGTGGTTTAATAAATTACGTTAGAAACGAAGAACGTGGAAGACCACCAATACAGTTTGAAGACAGTGAATTGTAAGCATTGTTTGATGGGAATGACGCTCAAACGCAAAAACAACTCGATCAATTGAATGTGTCTCGAGAAGCCGTCTGCATACGTTTAAAAGTCATGGGAAAGATCAAAAAGCTAGGAAAATTGGTTCCTCATAAACTGAATGAAAGGCAACAGTAAAATAGAAAAACCACTTGCGAAATGTTGCTCGCCAGATACAAAAGAAAGTAATTTCTCCATCGAATTATGACTGGTGATGAAAAATGGATCTATTATGAGAATCCAAAGCGCAAAATGTCTTGGGTTGATCCAGGACAACCATCGACATCGACTGCAAGGCCAAATCGCTTTGGATGGGAGGCAATGCTCTGTATTTGGTGAAATCAGAAGAGTGCGGTTTGAGCTGCTAAGACCTGGTGAAACCGTAAATACTGATGGCTACCAACAATAAATGATCAATTTGAACGAGGTTGGCGTGAAAAACGACCAGAATATGATAAAAGGCAACACAAAGTGATTTTGCTTCATGAAAATGCACCATCACATAAAGCAAAACCGGTCATGGAAACGTTGGAAGCACTTAATTGGGAAAGATTTTCACATGCGTCTTAATCGCCAGACTTGGCTCCGTCCGATTATCACTTATTTGCATCGATGAGGCACGGGCTTACTGAGGAGTACTTCACCTCCTACGAAAATGTACGAACATGGCTCGATAACTGGTTTGCCTCAAAAGAAGAACAGGTTTTTTGGCGTGGCATCCACGCATTGCCAGAAAAATGGGGAAAATGTATAACTAATAAATGGCAATAAAAATTCCGGTTTCATATTTACACACCTGGTAATATATTAAATAAATTCATTGTCTGTTCTCTTCAGCATCGTCGAATTTTTGTATTTCGCCCTAAATTCATTTAGGTTTTAGAATTGACTAAATTTCGTATAGAATGGTTGAATTCCAAAACATCATTCAAAATTCTAGTTAGAATCCTTAAGTTAGGAATGGCCAAGTCCACTTAGCATCGCAAAATTCAAAAAATTCTTGATAAATTCATGTTAAAATGTAAACCACCACATCCCATAATCAAAATGTGACAATGATTTGATAAAATTTTAACATGTTTTTAAAAAATACCACTTTTTGGCGGGAAATGTTAAGATTTCAGAAAAAGTGGGATTATGAAACTCTTGTACCGATCTCATTTGTAAATTTCACTGTCCAGGATCAATGATGATTTTAAAATTAGTGCATTGCTGCGGACGTGGTTTGTCCGTTAAATTCCAAAAATTGTATTAATCCGGAATTTATGTAACCTAAAACATTTGTCAAATATAGTCCTCCGGTCATTTGGCTAACTGATTTTTCGACAAAAAGTTATAGTATTACTGTATCCACCCAACACGGGCGGCATACAGATACAGTGGCCACACATTGAGGCTATCTTCTAACAATTTCGTTGTGTCTGCTTTAAATTCAGCTTGAGACTCGTCATTACGATTTTTTTTTTACTGGAGTATATTTTCTAAAATACCCAGCGAGCCTACGGTTAAGCTATCGCTTTTATAAGGATTATTAACCGATAAACTTGTATCATCATTAAATGTATCCTAGTCAGATAAATATTTTTGTGTTTTGACATTTTTTAACTTTGTTAACAGCTCTGTGTTTGATATAAAAACTTAACTGTACATCAAGTTCTACATTTGACAAAAGCGTCTACTGCTTTTGGTTTTTTTCGTAATTGTCATATGATAACTAAAGCTTTATCAAAAGTGAAGTTAAGATGAAGCTCTCCACCTTAAAATAGTTCCATTAATAAAGAAAACATAATATTTTGCTAATTGTTAACAGAAACAGTAATTTTCGACATATTATCTACATTTTCTATAAAGTCGACGCCATTTGTTTAATTGTCTACATCCATTGTCTACCCATGTAGAATAATAATTAACAATGGAAAAACAATGGAGCTCTCGATTTCACTGTGTAACATCTTTCATTTTGTAATAAAGATGAATAGCACTGCTTGAAAGCGACAAAGTAATAAAACTGAGATATCATGTTTCATTCGGTCAAAATCCGTTGAACTTTTCTAACATCTAATTTTTAAGTTGTAACTTTCCAAATGAGCACGTCGTACATATCTACTATACCATGTTTCATAAACACATTTATGACGTCATCTACTTTAAATAAACTATTCCCATTATTGTCAGTAAAAATAATAAAAGCTTTTAAACGGTATTTTGCATAAAGCTTTTAATGTGTCAAAAAGCAATTTAACCATAAATTGAGAAAATGGAAGGGCAACTCTACCAATATTGAAATTTTTAATTCTGAATCTTTCACAATAAACCATTTTCAAATATAAACGAGTCAACACGAACTTCCGCGAACATAGTCGAAGATAATGTTTATTTGTACATGCCATTCAAATTTGACATTTTCTGTTGTCTTTATACAACACAAACACAGCCTAGAATATACAATGCACGCTTTACACACGTAGGCATAATTCTTCCGCACATTAGCATTGTGCGTGTGCACCACATGTTAATCTGATGTTAGGTACTCGTACGCAATAGAGAAATGTTATGGATCCTTGTTATTATTTAAAATAATCGAATGATTTGTGTTTTTTATTCCTCGTGCTATAGAAATTCTACGAAGGATAAATAAATTTATAAACGGAGTAATGGAAACTAAGGAGATCTGTATATTCATCTTGTATAAATTTTATATACATAAGACATAAACTAGAAATCATTTTTACCATTTTCCTAGAATACACATACGCAAACAGGCAGCAGAATAAACATTTGTGCCTTATTGTTTGCGTTGTTCCTGCTCCCCATTATATTGTAAATTGAAAATAGAAAATCAACCGAGACAAATTATGAATATTAAATTTTTGTTATTATTACTATTATTATAGGGGGAAGGCGGGTAAAACAGCGATGCTCAATATGCCTAGACACAGAAAGCAGTAAAGCACATATTAATTAACATGATTTTTACGATTTTCGAAAGTAAAACGAACAATCGAATGTGTCGCCTTGTGAATCAACTGGTGGATCTAATTATCTATAGGATTTCTTCGGTAGGAATACACAGTCGAATAGATACTCGTAGGATATGGATTTAGTAAAAATGTAATTGATCTCGTGTTATAAATTATTCCATTTGTTGATTCTGTATTTTCGTTTTTTGTTTTTGGGTGTGGACTTTTATTTTTCGGCATTATTTTCTATTTTCGACTTAATTGAAATAAATTGACCACGAGTTTCAGCAAACTTTTATTTTTATTATGATTATTTGGAGAAATTATGAAGAATGATGTATAAGAAATGAAATTTGATCCTTATATTTTTCTTCGTTTAATGTCCTTATATTATAGGACTGTCGAGAAAAGTTTTTTGTGATATTTATTTTTATCGAGATTTAATTATATGTACGAGTATAGCGTATTTTTTTCGTTTTATGACAGAAAAGTTTTCGGTAATGGCAAACCTAAAGTTATTTAATATAAAGTTGTTTTCATTGTGGTCCTCTTTTCCTTTGAGCCGCCGTACTCGTACATAGTCCCAAACAATTGAATTTGGGATAGGCTATTTTTGGACAGGCTTTTTATATCAAAAACATTTTAAAATTAGTCTGCCTGAACAAACTTTTCTTTTAATTTAATAGATTTAATGCTCTCGAACTGAGTTTTGATATTTTAAATTCCTAAACATTCTAAGGAGTATTTATTGGAGTATAACTTATTTTTTTGTAGTTTACTGCAGAAAAACACATTTATATATAGGAAATGGTAAATTTAATTTTAACCAAAATATTTTTCATCGTTATCTGGATTCCATCGAAAACAAAACTGTTTGTCTGTTGATGCTATCCATTCGTCAAGCCATTTTTTGATTTCTTCGTGGTTTCTGAAGTTCTGGTCTTGAAGCTCGCTTTGCATTGATCGGAGCTAATAATAATCTGATGGGGCACACTCTGGTGAATAGAGAGCATGCGGTAGAATTTCCCATTTAAGTACTTCCAGCGTATTGTTTACTTGTTTTGCGACATGTGATCGAACATTGTCGTGCGGCAAAATTACTTTACGCTGTTTGTTGGCTGAAATCGGACGGTTTTCGTTCAATACATTGTTCAAATCTATCAATTGTTGTTGGTAACGTTCATCAGTAATAGTTTCGTTCGGTTTTAGCAGCTCAGACTACACAACTCCTTTCTAAACCCCACGCTTTTATCATAATTTTTTTTATAGTTATACCTATTATAATTGGAGGATTTGGAAACTGATTAGTCCCTTTAATATTAGGAGCCCCTGATATAGCATTTCCTCGAATAAATAATATAAGTTTCTGAATATTACCCCCTTCTCTTACTCTTTTATTAGCCAGTAGTATAGTAGAAAATGGAGCCGGTACGGGTTGAACAGTTTATCCCCCCCTGTCAGCCAGCATCGCCTAGAATTAGCAATTTTTTCATTACACCTAGCTGGAATCTCTTCTATTTTAGGGGCTGTAAATTTTATTACTACTACTATTAATATAGGATCTAGAGGAATTACCCTAGACCGCATACCTCTATTCGTTTGATCTGTAGTTATTACAGCAATTTTATTATTACTCTCATTGCCTGTTTTAGCAGGAGCCATTACAATACTTTTAACTGACCGAAATTTAAATACTTCATTTTCGACCCCGCAGGAGGTAAGGTGACGCCATTTTATACCAACATCTATTTTAATTTTTTGGGTACCCAGAAGTTTATATTCTAATTCTTCCAGGATTTGGAATAATTTCACATGTAATTAGCCAAGAAAGAGGAAAAAAGGAAACATTTGGAGCATTAGGAATAATTTATGCAATATTAGCAATTGGTTTATTAGGATTTATTGTCTGAGCCCATCATATATTTGCAGTAGGTATAGATGTTGGCACTCGAGCATATTTTACTTCAGCTACTATAGTTATTGCTGTCCCAACATGAATTAAAATTTTTAGTTGACTCGCAACTTTACATGGATCCCAATTAACATATTCCCCATCATTATTATGATCATTAGGGTTTGTATTTTTATTTACTATTGGAGGATTAACAGGAGTAATTTTAGCTAACTCATCAATTGACATTATTTTACATGACACTTACTATGTAGTAGCCCATTTTCATTATTTATTATCAATAGGAGCTGTATTTGCCATTATAGCAGGATTTGTCCATTGATACCCCCTATTAACAAGTTTAACAATAAATTCTCAATGATTAAAAATACAATTCACTATTATATTTTTAGGTGTTAATTTAACATTTTTCCCCCAACATTTTTTAGGATTAGCAGGAATACCTCGACGGTACTCTGATTACCCCGACGCTTATACATCTTGAAATATTATCTCTACTATTGGATCAACAATCTCCCTAGTAGGTATTTTAATATTCTTGTTTATTATTTGAGAAAGCATAATTGTTAAACATAATCTTACTTCCATGAATGTTTTGTTTTGCTGTTGATGTGGGTGGTTCATCTGGATGAACTCATGATTTGTTGAGTTTAGACAATTTGAGACAAAAAATGCCATCTTCGGTGTCTTGTAAGCAAAGAATTTCAAACCATTAAACGATTTTCAATGTTGGCTTCAGTCAGTTCATGTGGTACCCATTTTCCTTCTTTTTGATGTCTTCTCTTACATGGCATGTAAACGAGGTGATGAAGTTTCTTCGAATTTGGTTGGCCAGAACGTTCTTTTGAATCGTTCAAACCAGTTTTCGCAAGTCTGTTGAGTTGGTGCATGTTTACCATAAGTTTCTTGAAGTAAACGAAAACTTTCAGCAGAAATTCGATATGTTTAAACGGGATTAAAAAAAACTATTGTTGACGGTTTCACGAATAATGGCAAGTTAAATTTTATTGTGGAATGTCAACACTTTAGAACGCCGTAGGTGTCATTGTAAAAGAATGTTTAGTACTAAAGTTCCGCCGTCTCTCAGAAAATTTTCTTAGAAAATCTATAAAATCTTAGAAAAACTAAGTCATACACCCAATAATACACCCGTTGAATTTGTTTTATTATAAGCGTGATGAATGCAATCATATACTAAACTGTTTTGGCCTCTATTTTCGTCTTTCACGAGATCTAAGAAATAAGATAAGATAGAGTATGTTGGGGCATAACGGACTCGCGCAACATAAAGAATGTCCTCATGTTTAATAAAATACGATTTCTGAAGATCGTAACGTAGTTTTAGGGTGTGGTAATCGCAATTTTTTGCACTTTGTCATTTACTAAGCATTAGCTAGAAAAGATGAACGAAAAACAATTTATAGTTTTAAGAAATGAAAATACAAGTTCAAAATTCAAAAACCCAAAAAAAATTTCTACTGAAATCTAGACTTTCGGCGGATGGCGGATGAAACGTATATAAGTTCTTATTATGCCTCTATTCAACAATGAAACATATTTTTTTCTAAAAGAACGAGATAAATATAATTAGACCACAAACTAAAATAAAACAAAAAAAATGGTTATGGTTTATTGCCATAAAAAATATTAAATCAGTAAACGGAGTACTTTTTATGGCAACATTCAACTACGTAAAAATATTAAAAGACAAGGGGCGGTATGTTGCATCATCGCAATTTTAAACTTTCGATTTTGTTTATGTCTCGTTTTTCTAAAGCAAAATGATATGCGCTTTCACCCAAACAATTATTTTTTGTTCTTTTCTGCACCGCACCAAACGTACCACAATAGAAAAATAATAATTGGAAAGGTGAAACAGTATCATTGAGACATAAAATAAAGTCATTAAGTGAGACATAAAATAAGTCAAAAGTCGAAAGATGTGATACAACATCCCGCCCCATCTCGATCATTTTCTATTTGGGAACATATTATAGTGGCGCAATTATTTTATTATTTTTATAATTTGTGGGGGGGGGGGGTATTATGCGAGATTTTTAAAAATATTATCGATACAAATTAAATTGCTGATATATTTTTTTTTTAGTTTATGTTGGTTATGGATAGGGATAGCTAACGATTAATGTTCAATATGTTGTTATGTTCAATAAAATCGAGTGATTTCTGGAGTAACACAATTTAAGCCACAATATTTTTCGGATGGCAAAGCTAATTAGAAATAGTTTCAAGACTATTTTACTTTCAAAATTTAATTTGTTGTTAAATACAAACATTATTGAACGGTTTATGTATTTCATTTTTAAAATATCAATAAAATTAATTTAAATATATATCTGTTTGAAATCAACAACGCCATCTGTTGCCAGGTTTGTATAGTAATGCGAGTTTGTATAGTAACACGTGTTGCATAGTCAACACGTGTTTTAGTTTTGTGAAAGGTTAATTTTTATTGAGTAAAGTTGTAGTCAAAAGTTGTATTACCTCGCATTATTTCCGAGTATATTATCTCAGCTAAATATTAGGTTGGGGGAAATATCAATCCTTTATTTTTACGTTTAATTCGAGGCTTTATTTAACATGGTTACAATCATTCGTTTTGGCTCAGATATGCGCTATTTTTTCGATATCTCGTTGCCATTTAGAAGGCAATTTTATTATGCCGCTTTTCCAAAACAACAACTTGCCCCTATTAGCAAAAAACTGAGATAACTAGTTTTCACAAGCATCTATTGAGGCCACTTTACACCACCAAGAGCGCTTGCCATAGACAAAAAGAGATGAAAATCGTTTGGTACTATGCTCGGACTATAAGGTGGATGCATAATAACCTCCCAACAAGCTGCCGGAACTTCTTGCGAGTCATTATAAACGTGTGTTGTCCTGGTGGAACACGACACTGCTCCTATTGGCTAATTTTGGCCGCTTCTAGTCGATTCCTGTCTTCAGTCGGTTCAAGTGCTGGCAGAAAAGGTGAAAATTGAGTATTTGGCCATTGGGCAGCAGCTCAAAGTATATGATTTCCTCCCAATCCCATCAAACACACAGCTTAACCTTCCTGGCTTTCAATTTTGGTTTGACCATTATTTGGGCCGCTTGACCGCCCTTTGACCATGATTATTTCCGCTTGACATTGTCGTATGTGACCCATTTTTGACGGCAATCACCATCCGCTTCAGAAATGGCTCGATTTCGTTCCGTTTGGCCTAAGATTCAAGATTATTTTTAAAGCCAGTCTTATGCAACTGGTTTAAAACTGTTGTGTTCGATCTTTAGCTCCTGAGCGATGCTACGGCAGCCAGCTTACTTCGATAATTTCCAGGATTTTATTGACATTTTCGACGATAGGCCTTTCAGTGCGTGTAGCGAATTTTCTCTTTATTTACCTCCATCCGTGACACGCAATAACTCACAACTGAATCGTTCAATCCAAAAAATGACAAAGTAAGTTTGTTTGTTCAAGAATTACCCTTTCAAACGAGTATAGCATACTGCGACAAATATATTACGAGATATATGTTACTAAAGCCATCTAGCGAAAAAATAATCGATTCATTTTTCTCCGATCCATTATTATACACTTTGGTGCCTCATGTGAGAAATAAATTCATGACCTCTGGAAGAGAGATGGCAGAATTCAATTTGAAAAGATCGTTGGCTTACCATAATTTACAACAAATTACGTCGACTACTGTTGGATTGTATGCCAAAGCTGAAGATGTAAAATTTGTGTCACCATGCTGTAGACGTGCGCTTGGATCGATACCCGTTTTCGATGGATATATAAAAGTGAGAATGTTCCGATTATCAGAGGTATTTATACGGGTGGTTACGATCAAGTTTGAACCAAGCTCAACCGACGATATGATAATCTACGCCTGTTAGTCGTGACACACGTTAATCGCTTGCTGGATTTGCTTGATCATTCACCTGAACAGCAACGATTTGGAAGATATCGTGAACTTTATCCGTAGTACATTACGAGCATTAGCCGTCATGAAGTTGCCAACTAATTTTTTTGTATGTTTTTAGAATAATTGCTTTTGTCCACGACGAGCAATTTTGAAGAAAGGGCTTTAAAATTTGATTTTGATGTTATGTTAGAGTACCATCGGTTAGTGTACCATAGTGCAAGAAATTAAAACCTGTACATTTTTGATTATATTTTGTTTGAGGGAGCCCTTTGTTACAAGGTCACACCTCTTACAAAACTTGACACTACATAATGATCCCTTTTTTAACCTTTTACTACTATATTTTGATCCTCTCCAAAATTCGAAATCAAATTATGTTAGAATACTAAATTTAGAGTCCTTGAAATTGTGTATGCCCGTTGACATGGAAGTCCGACTCTTTCCAAAACGGGTAGCGATAGGGTGCCAAATATCGTACATCAATAATAATAGTAAATTTTGCATAAAAAAAATTGTTTAAACCCCTAAGTGCGATCCTTTTCTAAACCCGAATATAATCCTTCTTATATTCCAAATGGAATCTCTTCGCAATATCATAATTTAAAGCAGAGTTTTTTAAACCGGCTTAAATGTCGACAAGGGTCTTCTACCACCAGGTTCATTAAGGTGTTCTTATAGTAAGACCCAAATATTTTGGAGTTGGTAAATAAACTCCCCGAGAGGGGTGTAACTATAATTCCTATAAGTAAGCCGACTGTTTCTTACCGTTAAAAATACTCCTGCAAGAGTTCGGAATTTAATTTATTAACACTATTTGTGTGCAGAAAGCTTACAGAAGAGCTTACAACAAAACCTCAAAGAATTCCTTATAGCTACATTAAGCCTCTATCTCTATTAATTTAACATAAGATACATGGCCAGCCTACTTTAAAAGCTAATTGTTTGAACCCCTTTAAGAGAAGTATTTTTAACATTTCATAAACTTCATTTTCTAATAAAAGCTTTCAAGTTACTTTTAAAAGCCTTCATTGTAATTGTTGGTATACGCAAAGCGAAAATCTCATTTTTAAGTAACGATAATGTTGGGTTTCTGCATCATAACTTTTTATTCGACATATGTAGGCGATTTTCTACCTAACAACGTACATAGCAAGACATAAGATATAAAAACTTTTACACAATTGTCTATCCCACCTCCCTCCCCTTTAAACTGAGAAATTTCTTTAAAGGTTTATACAAAATGTTTTGTCTATGGTGATTGCTGAAATAATAAAATTATTGACGTGAAACCAATCTGTTAGTTAAACTAAAAATATTTTTTGTAGAGGTTTTTGGTTTAAAACCAGGTTTTCGTTAGTAACTAGGGTAGATAACCAAAGTAAAGCTTTAATAAACATAATGCTTGTAATATTATATAAGAAAATTACCTTTAAGGTAAGTTATATAGAACTTATCGAAAATTAGAACAAAACGAATTATAATTTTAGCTTTTAATGTTCTTCTCATATTAAATTTCCATCGATGAATGGAAAGCTCCCTGAAGTTTAAAAAATAAATTTTTGTTTTCGCTTCAAAGAAAATTTATTAAAAATTAAAAGCTTTTTAAGTACTAAAAAGGTTATTTATCGAATTAATTCCCATAATATAATTAGAGACACGTTAATAAAACATATTCCAGAACAGACAAAGTTCTGCTGCTTAAAATTTCAATATCCCAAGACTCAATAGTTTCGCAATTAATTTTGTTATTTTTATTTATATAAACCATCTAAATTAATAGCGTATTATCCGCTAATGAAGTAATAACCACTAATTGACTATTTTGTTCATTACTGACATGTTTGTTGACCGCAAATTAATTAAAAATCAGATAATTATACCTTTAATAGACCATAATTGGTCGTTCAGTAAACTATAGTTGGCACTTTATCAAATTGCCACTCAAAACAAAATAAAATATTCAATCTTTGTTGCTGCCTATTATTGGCAGCAAGCCACTAACATTTTAATTGCCACACAGTCAATGGTATATTGTGATTCTCGGTAGGCCGTTCGTTATGTGTTATTCCATTTTGGTTTTTTGTTGGCCGTCCTTTTCTCAAGGAATATCGCCAAAGCACTGTGCATCCATACGAATTTGTGGTTAATAGGCAATATGACATTTTTTTATATATCGCATACAACATGACTATGAACGGCAACATTCAATTTCAGTTCTACCTTTGCATTCATAACCTTATTTGTAAAATTACTCGGTTTGATTAAGTCTTATCCAATTTAATGTTTCGTTTCCATAATAAAATAGTTGTACAAGCGCCCTATAGCAACAATCACCTACTCGTTTCTAATTAGAATAACTAAGAATATGAACCCTCAGAGAGAAATTGTACGACCAGATAGAAATTTGAATCACATCCAGAACTTATTTTGGGATCCTAAGTTAGTTTAACATACAAACATAATTTCATCCCAATCGGTTAAGAAATGGCTTAGTATCACTTAAATTGGCAGTTCATATTGACACATCCAAAATTGATGACGGCCAAAACGAAGGATCCCTAAACTAATTCCTCAAAATCATAAATCATGAAACGTATTGTGGCGGGCGTATTAAGCCGAACAGTTCTAAAAGAAATCGGCGCTATCGATTGAACGATTTACATAGGTTAGAGCAAAAGCATAAAGATAAAACGGGTTTTGAGTTCCAGGAATCTATTGATGTGGGTTCCGTTTTCTGGAAAATTCATTTAGAGGTGCTTTCTCAGCATACACGACTTTGAAAACAATTGTTGAAAGGGATTTGTCAGTATCTGGAGTTGATTGTGATGGTCCCCGATTTTAGGAAAATCCCGTTAGGGGCCTGCAATCTAGGCTGGGAATATTAAAAAAAAATCTTAATTCCATTGAAATTCTGAAGATCCTACATCCCATGAACGGATTTGGTCCTGTGAGATCCTGTCTTCATTGGTGCCGACTCTACAGTCTGCTCTATAGTACGTTTTTGGACCCTAGACCATGTTCGAGCCTTCCACGCTTTGCATCGGATACTTCTTCCTTAATAGGATCTAGCATCATACGAACTAATTTGCGAAGCTAATATTTGGCTGATTTGTAATACATGAAGCTAAGCTGCTCTATGCTAAGCTCGAGAATGCCATATTTTAGCGATAGGTTAAATAAAATTTGGGATATTGGTTTCGATTTCGAAAAAATTTGATTAGGAAGTTCTACTTTGAGGCTCGGGTCCGGGCCCCGTCCATATTTCGGGAAATTCGTTTATTGGGTGTTCTGGTGGAGGCCGAGTTCCTTTTTAGAGTACTTTTAGGCTCGAATGATTTTGATAAAAATTCGTGAGAGTTCTCCTGTACATCATGTTGCTGAATGCTGAGCTCCACGTTGCGAGCTGCACATTGTTGCACCATGTTGCGTGATGTGGCGTGATGTCGCACCACGTTGCGTGATGTTGCATCATGTTGCAACATCTTGCATCACATTTCATCATATTGTGTCATGTGTTTTTGATTAATTAGAAGTTCACGTTATGTTGCATCATGTTTCATAATGTTGCTTTTGTTACTTTTAGATATTATATCTTACGTATGGTTACGTTAATCGTGTCTTTTCGAAAATGTTAGTTATTAGTAGTCGATTCTGATGGGTTAAAAATTCTGGAAAATTCATTAGGCGCCCTTTGATGGGACCCGCGTTCCGTTGTACATCTTTTTTCTCAGCACAAATTGCGAAGAAAATTACTGAAAGGGAGATTGGAAGTACCAAGAATTCAAGAATTGTTTGTGATGAGTCCTTATCGACTTTATGAAAGTTTCTGAAAGAGAAGCCCTCTTATCAGAAGACCGAAGTATCAGGAATAGATATCGATGAAAAGATATCAATGAGTCAATGAATAGATATCAATGAGTGGGGAGGCGTCCCACTGTGGTTGCCTTTTGTCATGTTGCACCATGTTGCAGGATGTTGCGCCCTGTTATATGATGTTACGTCATATTTCGGAATGTGGCCCCATGTTGCGTGATGTTGCATCGAATGATGTTTGACGTTATGTTGCATCACGTTTCAGCGGTTCCACCAATCCGTCGTTTCGAAAATGTTGATTATTATGAGTAGTATATTATTTGTTTATGTATATTATTTATCATCTAATTAATGCTTTTCTGAGTAATTTATAGATCTACTATCGCATAAAATTTTATGTTTGAGCCAAAGGTATCAAAGCACTTGGGTGCCAATGATATTTGTTTATAGGGGACTCGGGTTCCTACTTTAATAAAAATCCAGGCTCTAAAAATTTTGGTAAAAGGTATTGATAAGGAATTTTCGAGTGCTAGAAAGTGCCTGCTACAACCACGGTAAAAAAGTTGTATTCCCCAATAGCTCATCTAAACTGTTACTTACTCTTTACACCACATTCCATGGTTCATCCTAACGTAACGTTTACTTATATTTTGCGTATACCAAACTTCAGCTTATGTTATAATTAGCGATTTGCCTTAAATGAGCATCTTTCGACTATCGAGCGATTTGGTCTCAGTACCGGCTCGCTAATTGGTTCCACATGTATACATAATTATTCCATGCAATAACATGGATGGTCGATCCTAACTCAAATGAATTGATAGAAAACCTATCACTTAATTGCCGGCACACGAGAAGATGTAGACAAACATGCGATCCTATTCGGCTCCGAAACGACGCGACTCAACGTTTTACTAACAGGAAACAATAGTAGGAAACAATAGTAACTCCACTCGGTACAACTTTGCTCAAAGACCCGATGAGGTTGATGGCTTTGCTAAAAAAACAAACCTGTCCAAAAAAAATCCTAGCCCACAAAGAATGCTACGACGCATTTCTAAAACTTAAAACTAGACTAAAACAAACTTAACGTTATTCTTCCATTCAAAATGTTTTAATCGTTTCGTCGAAGGCCGAGAGTCGGACTTTATCAATTAAATCAACCACACTTGAGAAGTTTAGCTTAAAACTCTCTATACATTTAAAATCAGGCTTAATATAAATATGGGATTCAGTCGGGTAAATAACACAATTACATTAAATGAGCGACACCCTGGCAACTCTCGAGACAGCCTGACATAATGAGGCAAGAAAGGCTAAGAGATGTGTCATTTAAAGGTTATGTGAACGATTAGAGAAATCACTAATCTCCATTTCATGAGCATAGATCTGGACTAAGTTACACCATTTTTGAGAGGCGAAAGCTGGTAAAAGACAGAAATTCAATATAAAAACTTGAAAAAGACGTTATTGGCCCAATGGAAATTCTCATTAAGGTACGAACTTCAGGTCAAACTGCAGCAGTAAAATGACAGTGTACCCTTCCAGAAACGTTTGGAGAAATGTGGTTTAAACATCGATCCGTTGCAGCTAACATAACTGATGAATGAATCATCGGACTAGATTTTAAGAAGCGATTTGGATGGACGGTGAATCAACTAACCATGTACCAAGATGGTGCAATATAGAAATAATCCTCGAAATAAACATCAGTGAACGAAAGGAGTGGAAGTTATAATCGTCGGCCGTGTCTAAATATTACTGATGTACGAGAAAGTAAACTACGCATAAATAAGTTGTGGGCATAACAAGATGGGAATTGTGGAGCCCAAAAATGTCAATAATGGGTTATTACGAGCGAGAATTTTGGAAGAATCCCAACAGAAAGCGCCAGTTCGAGTAGTGAACGTCAGTTCATTGACAAATGTAATCAGGCAAGGGAAGGGTCGAAGTCGACAGGGTCAGTCGAAAAAACAATGCCATTGATCACAAAATCATAAATAGAAAAAGATCATTCGGTCAATGTAGCCAACTTCCCGCCGAACATTTAGATGCCACAGTGAAGGCCTTAAGCAGCTATCAATCCTTATGATAGAAACAAGGAATTTTCTGCAAGAAATGGTTTTTATCAATTTTGAGTATTGCCGTTTGAATTAAGCACATTTGTAGAACAAGTCAACAATATTACGCAAGTACTACAAGACATCCGGTGTAAGTAATGGGTACAACAAGAACTAAAGAACTGCTTCACAGATATTGTATAATTCAAGTTGAAAGCAGAAAATGACTGGAATAAAGAATATTTGAAGAATGATCTGGAGATAAGGCAACTGAACCAGTAATAAAATAGCAATTATACCTTAAAGCAGTACAAGGACATATAGTAGCACGCTATGATGAGTTGCTAAGAAAGAATCCGGGATTGCTGGAAATGGTTGGGAATCGGTTAACGAGAACAACAACAAACAGAGACCAATTGTGCTACTGGTTTTATTTTGTTAAATGCCGACAAAATGCAGAAGAAACACAGGAAGATAAAAAATTCTGGGCAGTATAGAAGAAGCCCGAACCGAAACCACCGCATTTGTAGACCATTGGATTCGTAGACTCGAAGTACCGCTAGAGCTACACTCGGATCAAGATAGAAACTTCGAGTTATTTATGTTCCAAGAAGCGTGCAAAAATTTGAATTGGCTAACAGAAGAAGAAGAAAAGAAGAAATTTGACTTGGCTAACAATCCCAAGAGAAGAAAAGTAATATGGCTGAAATTACAGCAAAGTTCCGAAGGATTTCGTAAAACGATCTAACTCTGATCTAACTCTAACTAACTTGACGATGGTGTATATCAGATTCAACAAAGCCCCAGAAATAAGAAGAAGATAGATCACTGACAGGAAAGTGAATGCGTTCTCCTAGTCGCCGGTTCTAGGCCAACAGGAGGCTTTAATTTTATTAGACGATTATTATTCATAGAATTTCTCCTACACTGATTGTGAATTGGATTTTCAAGAGCATACTGGAGTAACAAAAGCAATTGGAAAAACTGGCATTAATAACGGGATTAATCACCATGACAGGAACTCGCAAGAGGTGATGATTTGGAATGATTACAAATAAAACTTCATACTGATGATTTGTAATTGCGACACAGTGTAAACAGTGTAAAAGGTATTAATAAAAAAAAAATTGGAACTTTACGCTGAGTTTTTTATTTGCGAAATTAATGACAAATCTCTATCGAACACCTGAAATTTGCGACAATATATTTAAGCTAGAGTTTGGCTTAGTAACCAGGTCCTCCAACTCTAGTGCACAGATAGAAAAATCCCTAGACTTGCAAGAGACTTTGCTCCATAATACTATTCGTCAACATTGATGATGCCTTTAATAATGTTAAAATGGAGGCAGACCACACTGTAAGTACATTGATCAATAAGCAGGATTATTACCACTGGAGAAGAGAATCCTGCATCTATGTCTGGCCTCTTTTTCTTTCGAATGAAGAGGCTGGGCCTAGTTGTATTACAAAATTTTTTAGACATGATGGAGGTAATGCAGAATGTCGTTTTAATTGTCACAAAATGAAACAGCGGATGTGGATTGAGGGTTAATCCACCCAAGGCACAATGTTATTACTAGAAAAAATAATATTCACAATGTTACTCCTATTGTAAACGGCACCAGACCCATTTTTATTGATGAACAATATTTTCTAACAGTATCTTGGACGTAAGCTTTTCCATACGGAGAGCAGAAGTAAATTACATTGCAGCCGCGAATTGATATTCTATACATCTTAGTTTAAGCAATAGTTGTGCAGGTCGGAAAGCACCTTAATGAACTTTTCGAGCTTATTAATGAAAAAGAAGGCTCCCTCTGCAAATGAGAAAATGAAAGAAAAAACTCCCCAGGAAGAGAAAGCACTAGCGAAAGTAATGAACCTAGATACTGCGAAAGGCATGATGAAGAGGTCTCGGTCCACCAATGCCGGGTGGCAATAATCTGGGAACTCGAGCGAAACAAGGCTTCAGCTACAGAAAATGATCAAAAACTTTTTTAGGCAAAAGTGGACAATAACAAAGACTCATGGCAGGAGAGGCGCTCGTCTCGATACTCTAGAAATTAAGAAGACGAGACACCTAACGTGTGTGATATTATTGAAAAACCTGAAGAGCAACCTTGACCTGTCTTGAGGATGATGTGACAATGATTCGGAAGACGGAGAAACATAGCTCTCTTCTTGAGCTAAAGAAAGCGGCAGGCAATCAAGCAACTATACTACAAACATCAATAAAGCGACTTCTTGTGACAGAAGTATATGTAAAAACCCTGAAGGAGGCATACAATTCGATGACGGTTAAATTCTCCCAGTGTGTATAATATAGTTTTTGAGAAAAACATAAGTAGAAACCAAATGGTCCTCCGATGTTTCAGGAATCTGGACTACTGATATAAGATGCAAGTAAGCCGTAGCATCGCCGATCGATTCAAACAGTACGGATAGGAACCGTTAAATAGTGCAGCACGAATACCAAAAGCATTGTTGTTTCTCGATACTGTCTTACATTCTGTAAAACAGGGAAGGAAATCAGTTTAAAGTCTTTACTAAACAGATCGATAGCACTTATTGGGTGGAAGATGAAATGCTGTGATGACATTTTTATCACAATGTTGGATACCGCAAGGTTTACTAGGGGTGTGGCAAATTCCAAAGCATCCCAACTTATGAACTGCGAAAATATGATCATCCGTCGAACTATTGTTGAACGAGGAACTATCAGCAAAAAATATCATCTAACAAGAGAGTATTGTGGTACGCAATGAGGCTGTAGCGCCAATACAATAAGACGTTATATAAAGTAAACCATATAGGATGGTAAAGTCTAGATTTAAAATGGCAGATGTGTCGATTTCAACATGCCCTATTATGACGCAAACTTTGAAGGACTATTAGCAGTGAAAGCGGTTCAACAAATTACGATAGAGGAGTTAAAAAAAGGTTAGTAAGAAAGTTGAAAATAGTAAAGCACGCCCAGAAAATATACCAATATTACTGAAGGTAGCAGTATGTGGTAAGTCTAACGAGTTTCGACTTACTGGATTTCTGTTTGAATAAAGGAATATACGCTGAACGAAGAAAAATGCTGAGGTTGTTCCTACTTTGCAAAATAAAAAGTCGTACGAAAATCCTTCTGTATGCTTCTGTATGCTACAGCATGCACGATTCTAGAATACATCATTTGAAAGGAATTGAAGAAGCCGTCGGAATAGGAAAAAGTACGTAGCGCCAATATGGTTTAAGAAAAGTACAAGTCTTGTTGTTACTGTAAACATCAAAAAAGCGTGCAACTCTGAACTCACATTTTGGATGGAGTCATTGCAAATTAAAGCCTACTGCCGAAGCATCTAATGAGTATATCGACAGTGTCCGCTGTGATTTGTGTGTGTCGACCGATATACAGATATTTCGGCATATGGTCTAGCAGGAATACATCCTATTTGGAAGAGGCAAAAAATCTACCTTAATGGAGCCCAGGGAACTGCGATAGTGGCTAGAGAAAATTTTAACCGAATGAGATGCTACGTTATAGCTAATAATGGCAACAATAATGGGGCCTCCCAGCAAAATGTTGATGGACATTCCGATTCATACCTTCAGTAGATGTATGGTTTAGCCGATGAGATGACTTTTATTTGACGCACACAAACGCGTAGGTTCGAACACGATGATGCATCTGACTACCCGGGCTGTAAGGGTTCATGTCAAATGGTAAGGAACATTTTTCAAAAGTCAGCGATCTATAGAAAACAGGTAAGAAGTTGGGACCCGGACTGGGCAATTTTCGAGATCTGACAATAAAAGGCGCAGGTAAATAAACAAAACCCAAAGTGCGATATCGACAACACCACCTCCCGAGGTAATATCCAATGTTGGTTCCAAGTTCTTCATGGTCGATGAGAGAGACGAGTTTTTGAAAGAAATAACAATCCGGTATGAAAGATGACTTGGCGTTGAGACCTTTACTTCACAAGAAAGTCATAGCTGTGTTTATTAGATCGTCATTCGTAATCAGATGAGCAAAATTTTGAATCATATTTTGAAATATCCGGTGAGCTCTCAGCGCCTTAAAGGTTATGGTCCACATACTTCCGCGCAATATTTCTGGTAGATATAAATGGCGACTAATACGGCGGCGCGACGGTCTAGTATGATAATAGAAAAGTCTCGTAACAAGGCACTCGACGATTAAGTGGAACCTTCTTTGTTCAATTAAATGTGAGTATTTTAGTGATTACTGCAGCGTATGTAAATAACTCTTCTATTACCGATTACGACAAACTCAAAATCAAACCTTCCTTAACATTTTCTCCTTACTAAGGAGTGTGTAGCCGATATATGTCATTTATATAAGCATCAGAAATTAAATTTCAAAGCATAAATGCATAAATCATTCTTTGCAGTATTGAAATTTTTAAATATTTTTATAAAATTGATCCAATTTGAAGGGATCCTCCAATCCAATTTTATTTTTTTAACTATATTTTGTACAAGTTTCAAAAATGTTAAACATTAATATGAATAATACTAGAATCGTTTTTGATTTCTGGATGCCTATGAAGAATCATTTATACTTAGACGACGGTAAACACATTTTCGATAAACGGCGAGGTCCAACCCAAGTTGGCGGAGTAAATTATTTCCGAGATAATTATGTGAACTACGAAAATGTTAAGTATAAGTATAAGCAGGGCGTGGCCGTGAATGCAATTGAAGCCAATGCCTTCCTAAAGCCTCTTGAAAATAATTTAACGGTAATAGTATTAGAGCTGCTACACTTTTCAAATTGTAATTCGAGGTAATCCGAATATTGTGAAATTTAGAAATTTAAAAGAAGTGGGATAATTTTTAATTAATTTAAAATTAATTAAAAAATATATTAATTTGAAAATTGCCCTAACCAACACCAAACTTGTTATAACTAAACGCGAAAGAACAAAGGGCTATTATTCGTTACCATTTACTGCCACTGTTTCTTTGTCTAACAAAGAGTTTCACTAGCAATTTTCTATTATTTTTTTGTGTGCTGGTGACAGTATCATAAAATCTGTCAAATAAGTAGAAAATATAATTACAAGTACGTAGCACGAATATACAGAATACGCATGAATACCGTATCAACACAAGCCCTCCAACCGTATACCATGTATAGCCATACATAAAAACACCCTCACCTCACATTCCCGTAACTACTGTGTATATATTTATCCATATCAAAATGTGTAGTTAGCGTCACGATTATCCACTTCACAACAAAAGAACCAAATAAAAAAGTCATAACCTTAAAATAAAACCGGTGTCCCATTTAAATACCACATTGCCGCATTGTGCAAAAAAACCGCAATTGTTATGGGTCATTAACATAAACAAGACGCTATAATATCTAGGAACGACGTGTACCGGGTCAAAGAACCCGTATATGGAAAAACACTCGTTAATAATTATTTACGATCATTCACCTCATAAATCTTTCTGCCACAGTATAAGATAATTTTAAACTTCCCCCACCTCCCAACTAAACTAATTAATTTTTTTTAGTTCATTATTCCCTCTATTCCGATAATATGCACCACCCCATTCATCGAACTCAAGTAGTTTATTTTATGTACCGGCCGTTCGAACTAAAATCTCATTTAACATAAAAAAAAAATTGTAGGAAAAAGGGGTTGCAAAAAATATATAGAAAAAGGATACAATTTTCATTTCATTGAATAGACTGTAAAACGAGTACCACTCTCACTATATATACAATGCGGATATTCTCGTACACCCAAATATAAATATAATGTCGTGAAAAATGAGAATTTTCCAATCAATTTCTGTTTACTTAATAATTATTTTTTTTTTGGCTCGTCAGGTTTACACAAATGTAATTAAATTTTTTTGTGTGTTTAGAATAAATTTTTCATCTTTGTCAAAAAAGAAAAATATTTATATTAATTAAAGAAAATTCAAGTTATGAAAGTTTTTTTTTTTGTAGTTTGGGACAAGCGCAGTACAGCTACTAGATTTATAAATAAAGAAAACACACATCAAAAAAAAAATAATAACTACAAAGTAATGGAAAATTGTTTATAAATTTTCTAAGAGATTAAACCAAATTTTCATCACCCTTTTAAACAAATTTTGTGTACCGCACATTTACTACATATACATATAATATGTCACGTGAACTAGCATAATGCAAATTTCCCAACATTTTCAATATTATAAATTATCCAAATGTGTCCACTATATACACATTTCCTTTTACACAAACATAAATCGATTTTTTTTTTGTGTCATGGAAATTTGTTAGTACCGCTCAATCGGAAAATTATTAATTTCAAATTTATTTATAAACAAATGAGGTGACGAATGATTAAAAGAAAATTGATTTGTAAGGCACGGATCTAAAATTAATTTTGTAGGTTGGATACACCAAATTTTAAGTACGAGTACGTATAGGGATGGGGAAATGATCAGCACACACAACAAAAAAAAAATTAAAGGATACACTCCTTTTTCTATATAAATTTTCGTGTTTTCTAAAATAAAAATCACATAAAAAAATAAGTTTTTCACTGATAAACGGCATTCTAAACACACCCGAATTTTCATTTTCGTTTTATAATATTAATCCAAATTTTGTGTGCACGATGAAAATTCATTATAAATAGAACTTTGAATTTTTTTTTTTTTTTTGGTATTTGTCACTTTTCACATTTCTTAATTTTGTTTTGGAAAATTATTAATTAATTTTCTTTTTTTTTAATCAAAATTAAAAATAATTTGAATTAAAAAATTACTTACGCTGCTATAGATTTGGATAGAGGCCAACGTTCCATAGACGCTTGATATCTCATATTTTCGATTTGTTTCTTTAATGCGTCACGGTCCATTGTAGCGAGGATACTGGGATCCATAGTGCCTGAAATCATTTATAATTCATTATATAGCTGTTTCGTTTAATTTACGCTTTCTATCTTCTTTTATTATTCAATTTATATGATTTTCTTTTTTTAGTGTATTGCGTGTGTATTGGATTTGAATAGGGTTGGTGTTTCACAAAATAAATTCCCTAAAAGTTTATTATACGGCAACACTAACGAAAAAAGGAGTGTTTCATAATAAGGATAATATTCCCCTACATTATTAGTGTTGTTGTTGTCACACATCAAATATATTTAGATTTTGTTATATTGTCGGAACTGATAAAATGTGTGTAAATCAAATTAATTCGGTCGCTATTTAAAAATAAAATCTCGTTCGCACACTGTTCAATGTATTATCAATCCGACTTTCGGCGACTAGCATACGAAAACATTTGAAACCACCATTCGAAGTATATGTTAAAAATATATTTATTAATTTACAAACAAATATAAATTTATAACACCTACGTCAATGTAAAAATAATAGAAAAGAAGAAAAGTTTTTATGATATCGGGAAACCCTAAAATACACTTGCATTCACACACAAAATTACGAAACATGCGTACTGGCACACAATCAATATCAACACAAATGTTTTACACTTCCTTAAAATACGGGAAAGCCGCAATATTGTACAATAATTCCCCTCACAAAAAAATGTTGATAAGAAGCTTCAAAGCTACCAACTACCAGATATGAAATTAAAAATTTGCTATTTTAAAAAATTTAACAGATTTGTTTACTTTTTTTTCCTTAAATTTTGATCACCAAAAATTAATGTGACTTAATTAAAACTATTAAATTATTTTTGACACAGCACACAAAATAATTTTCAGTATTATTAAACCGGGAGACGGAAAACTACTCGAAGCATGCAATGAAGCAAGTATAGCACACAAAATACAAAAAATATCCAATTAGCGAGAGATGATAAAGTGAAAACATAAAAGTTTGTTTATTGTTGTTGTATATTGTATTTGTTTTTGTGTGACTTAAGTGGATTTAAAAGAAGAAACCATAAGTATGTGGTTAGTTAGCGTTAATAATTTCGCGATATATTAGATTGGAAGCATGTTTGTTATATTACACAATGTAGAGCGCGATATTGATTATATTTTGTGGGACTGAAGTGATAAACCGAACGCAGAGTATGTAATTCAAAAGATTGTAGACACAAAAATGAGTTTTGTGCCGCGTTATACGTAGATGACTCGTCCACGAATAAATATTGGCTTTGTATATTAAAAGGACGGTATGAATCCGTGTGATTTACATTCAGTTTGAAAAATCCAAGTTCATCTGCATTTGTTGGACTCTCCTCCATAACATAAACAACATATTTCTTTTAATTACTTAATATGGGGTGTCCCAGCAAGAGCGCCGGATTTAAATTTGCCGCCATTTTGTTAATACGAGTTGTACGGTGATTTTTTTGACAGTTGTCACGTACAGACCACGCGGTTTAAGAATATGGAGAAGTATTCAAACGAACAACGTTTAATTATTGTAAAAAAACATTACAAAAATGGTGAAGGTTTTGCGAAAATAGTTCGCCAATTACGTGAAGTTTTCGGTGCGCCAAATGAATCGACAATGAGGCGTTTAATTACAAAATTTGAGACCAAATTTACGCTGATGGATCAGGAGATCATTGTTCGTCGTCGTCCTTGTCGGTCGCTCGAAAATATAGCCACAGTAAGGGAATCTGTGGCCGAGAATCCAGGAACTTGGTAGTGCAGTATCGCGAAATGTTAACGGAGTTTTTGTGGCTCGAATTGGATGTAATTGATGTGGAGGACATGATTTGCCAACAAGACGGTGCGACCTGCCACACAGCACGTAAAACAATAGTGTTACTGCAGACTAAGTTTCCAGACCGTGTCATTTCTCGATTTGGCGACCAACATTGGCCACCAAGATAGTGCGATCTAACATCGATGGACATTTTCCTTTGGGCAAGGAAGAGGTGGGGGAAGGAAAAAGTGTATGCGAAAAAGCCTGAAATAGTTGAACATACAAGAGGAAATACGGAGCGTTATTGGTGAAATACAGCCACATTTATGCGAAAAACTTTCACCGTGTTTGTAATGTGTTTTTAAAGTTGTTGGTTTGAATACTTCTCCATATTCTTAAATCGCGTGGTATGTACGTGACAACTCTCAAAAAAAATCACCGTACGAGTTTAACAAAATGGCGGCAAATTTAAATCCGGCGCTGTTTCAGAGACACCCTTTGTAATCTAACCGGCAGTTCACGGTACAGAACAAACAGAAAACAATATAGCAAACCGTATAACCGTCAGCCCCGTAAATAACGATGATTCGTACTCGATTTTGTAACAGTGTTTTAACTCAGCCATTTAAGTTACAAAATTTATAATTTCTGCTGCAATTCACTAATTTCACTCGTTCACTGCTCATTAATTCATTTTTTACTTTTCGCACAGTATTAGAGAAATACTTGGTCCTACAACATCGATCCGTGTTAAGAATAACAATCACCTCAATAAAAAATATGGACTCCGACTATAGGTTTCGAACCCCCGACCTTTGAATTCGTAACACTACGCCTACCTTAAATCTGTTCGTCTCCACCCAGATTTTCTTTTATTCGATACACATCGTCACTGATCCTCTTGGTAATTTCCTGCTGTGCGGCCACACTAAATCACCTCGTCGAAAATTGATCCACTCTGTTCGTGTTGCAAAATGTGCTACTCTATTCGTGTTGCACTTCCGATTAATTTCTAGCGTTCGTAATGTTGCTCTCTACTACGGCTTGATCTTTAATCATTCGATTTCGTTGATCAGCTACGCTGACGTGCGTATCACATTTGCACATCCCTCCGTCTCAGCCTTCTGGATTGATCTCTCTTTAGCATTCAACTCCAGTGCTATTCACCCTCAACAATCGTACCGAATTTTTCTGCTGAACAGTCTCCCAAGGATGTTTGCTCCATTTGATAACCCAATTCGTCCGTCGTTTTCTCTGATCTTAAACTCTCTTTAAGCAGAATTACACTATACGGTTTTGAACTAAATATTTGCCTCTGGTCTTTGCTGTTTCTTAATTCCTCTATGGTTTTATTTAATCTCGTAGTCTGACCCTCTCGCCAGTTTTCATGTTGCTTATATCGGGAATCAGGCTACCTCGCAAAACGATCATTCCATTGTTGCATACAATCTAGGATGTATTGGCCTAACTTCACGCAACTGAAGAAGCTTCTTTGACTTTTGATGTTACCTGGCGCAATATTTGACTGTTATAATTTTCTGTGGCTCCAATAGCTTTATGTTAGTTGCATTAACTCCTCTCTTATTATCTCCTCTATCTGTGTGATATTCTCCGACCCGGCTTGCGCAACTTTACTGTGTCAGTGGCTAAACTTGCTCTGGCTGCCTCATATTCTAAAGCCAAGCCCATTGCTTCTTAAATGAAGTTTCAGAAGGTCTTCCTTGATAGGAGTTTGCACTGGAGTTGAATGTTGCGTTATTCTCTGATGCGTGGCTGCCCTTATCTACGTTCCAACTCAATCATGAACTGCTCATAATATCTTTCTGTTGTGGATACAGTTTGCTAGACTTCTGCAGCTTTCCCATGAAGAGTCAAAATGAGTGCGATGAGCTGCTCCTCTACGCCCCAACAATTGTGCTGCACTGCCGCTTGGAACTGAACTTTAAAATTCTCAAGTGAGACCTCGACATCGACCGAGATGGCCGTCGACTTTCACTTCTAGAAATTTTATTTTTTCTATTGGCTCTTTAGCTTAGAGATCTTAGGCGAGCTGAATTTAGTTTTTGGTCTCACTCGGCAAATCACCCAACTTGTTCTGCTCGTAGTTCTGCCAATTGGGCACTTTTCTGCTCGAATTTGGCGGCTTGCTCTGTGTGAAGTTGGTCTGATTTATCTCCTTATTATATTCGGAGTTGCTCGAATTGAGCATCCAATACCTTTAGTTGAACCAAAAGTGCTTGCATGAAGTCTACCATATCCAAGGATGGTTTCTGTTGTTCAGGCGTATGTGGCTGTTCTGAAATGGTTGTTTCCATTTGATCCATCTCTCTGGTTCTGTTATGTTTTACTTCTTCCTCGTAGAAGTGCACTAACTGCTAATCGGTTGGGGTATTTGATATTTGCCCTCCTGTTTCAGCATCCTATTTCGTGGCGCTATGCTGTCTCGATAGCAGCTCGTTCTTGTTGCCTTCGGTTGAAAGGCCAAGCCTTTGCCTTTTCTCTCAATTAGTGTTTGAAAAATCCCACTTCTGACACCAAATGTTACGATATTTCCATATCGTGGATTCGTACTCGATTTTTCAAATAAAACACGCGGCGATTTAAGTTACAAACTTTATTTCCCAACACCTTTATAATTTCTCCCGCAATTCACTAATTTCACTCGTTCACTGCTCACTAATTCATTTTTATTTTTCGCAATATTTACTTTTTAATTCTTAACTTGCACACTGATTAAATTACAAATGTGTCTGCATTCCAAATCGCTCGCGCTTATATACTTGTCTATCGCTGTTAGAAATTATTCCTTTTATTGCATCTGGCGATGTATGCGTTTTGCAATTGTAAATCACTTGCATATAGTTGTACTCGCGAACATTCCACGTGAACGTTAATTCCAGTATTTTCTATGGTAACTGTCGCCGCCGTTTAGAACTGCTTTTGTTATCTCCATATCTCCCTCCACTAGGAATGCCATTCTAAAATCCAAGTCCCAATCAGTATTCGAGAAATATTTGATTCGACCACATCCGACCTTCTAGACAGACTCTGACTAGGTTCGAAATCGCGACCTTTGGATGGTTTTACAGAATGATAATGCAACGTTAATTAAAAAAAAGTTTGAATGTACCTTGAAATAGCCTGTAAAAAACGTTCTCATAATTTCGTTTATTCTAACACTTCAAATCTGATAAAAGCGAAGTAGTGGCACACGGAACCCGTTACCCGTTATATACTCATATATTGACAGTTTAAGGTCATCCAAACTTAATTTTAAGTGAATCATGGTTTTGGTATCCATACTGAATTTTTGTTTACTTTTCAATCTCTGTAATCTGTTCGGGGGCCGAAGCACTCCCAACTCTTTTGCGGTTTCTTTTTCCCGTCATATCTTTCGCAGTTATGTCAAATCGAAGACGTACGGCTAAAGGTCCGATTTACGTTATCATCGATTTACGTTATGCGCATTGCATAGCTTCATGCTAGCCAATAGTACTGGACATGGAAGACGGGTCGGCCCATAAGTTTTGCACGCCGATAGGGGGTCGTGGTTGTGTTTTTCTTTATCACAGGTTGTAAACTGTTGATGGAAATTTCCTTTTGCATCCTGCTCTTATCGATATTCGAGCGCGGTACCTCCCAATCCATTTTATAGGAATGTATACATATATTCTAGCTACTTTGAATTAACGAAAAATAAATCCCCACTTCTTAAAACTTTAAAGAGGGAGGATCTAATATTGGAAAAATCTTTGGAACCAGGTCACTTGGTCCCCATCAAGAAAATGTAATTGTTTTATAGAAATTGTTAAATCGTTACTTCTATTTACCGCAATTAGAACCGGGAAATATATGACTATTGAATTCCTCAAATGAATCGTAAACCAAGACTTTGAACTCCATGTGCCTGTTTCAATAAAACATCAAATACTTAATCGTTCGATGACCGGCTTACAAACCTTAAAAATCGTAAATGTAAAGCCTACACTAAAATGAGGAAAGTTGGCATTTTTACAACACAGTGAGGAGTTCGATACGCATTTAAAGGTTTATTAGACTATAAACTGGAAATACTTCTGCATGAAATCGAGGATTTTTCTGCCAATATGACTTATAACAATACGAATACGGCGAACGCCAAAGAAATAGCTGAAATGTTTGCCGAATTTGCCGAATCTGTCTATCGCCCAAAAAATTATACCGAAACCATTTATGAAACAAGCCGTACCAACATCTTAATCACTCCGAGAGTTATATCTGATGATATAGCATTCTATCAGCCTTGAAGAGTTTTGGTGATGGCCCGGACAATATAGACACGACTATGTTAAAAACGGTTGCGATTATTTTGGTAAATTCATTATACAAAGCCTTTAATCATTCGTTAACCTCTGCGCTGTTCTCGAAAAATGTAAAATTTCAAGAATAAAACCAATTTTTAAATCGGGCAAGCGGATTTGAAGTCACATGTTACAGAGAATTAATAAACAACATCATCAATTCTGAAGCTAGTTGAACTAGTTGTGTCCAGCGATTTATGCGGAGCCGATCTACATCTTCTACCTTGGTTGAATCATAGCTTTATGACATCAATTTATGTCTACACCTAAATAGCACGATTTCTTTATTTGCTACCAATACAATTTAGTTTTTAACTTCACATCGACAAATTTTAAACTTGCAAGCTTATTAATAAAATGGTGTGTAGTCCATTAAAATTTAAATTATTGACCTTTAATAATAATGCTAAGATATTTACACTTTACCCCCGTTTTGCGTCGGAGACAGATTTTAAAATTAAGCAACTAGAACAGTTGAAAAGTTAATTCGTGCAATTAGCGAATGGATTACTCAAAAGTTTAAAATAAAATATAAAATAAAGTTCAAAAATAAAGTTTATTACACAACTTTACTATTTTTTTATTATCTAGAAAGAAATCAATTAAAATTTTAAGTTCTAGTAAAGCTTAATTTATAGTTTTATGCCATCTCAATCATCTCATTTCATAATTTTTGGTTTAAATTGTACCACGCAACCCGAGGACAACATGTATCTGTTATTTTTATTATTAAACCAGTGCCCATGTATGTATACGGCCATATCACAAATGCTATGAAAATGTTATTTTGTTAGTGTTTTTTTAAATTTATTTATTTATATCTCGTGGCACAAAAATAAATGTTCATTCTACTGAGCGTGAACTTTGTTTATTTACCTTTAATTGTAATAAATTGTTTTTCATTTTTAAGTTAATTTTAATTCAGAGTTTTACCATTTTCCGTTATTGATGATCGTCGTATAAAATATATAGGGCATTGATAGTGTGTATGTATGAAGGGTAGTTATTTCTTTCGTTTTTCTTCACTGTTATCTACTCTCCAAACCCTTTCGAACCAGGCAAAGAAGAATAACAAATTAACCGTATTTGCACTACAAGAGTTTAGGTGGTGTGAGAGTGAGGTCCATGACACCACCAATAGCTACACTCCTCATTAAAGCGGCCATCAAAATGCAGGAGAAATTGGAGTTGGCTTTCTCGTCCTTCGGCGCGTACAGCAACATAACATCGACTTACGTGTTTTCAACATGCTGATATGCACGGTTAGACACCGCACGAAGAAAATTAAAGCACCGAAAATAAATCAGACAAAGTTGTCGAGTTGGAGGAAATCATCAATCGATTCGATGACCAAACTGACTTGGTATCATGACTCTACGTGGTTCTCTAATTCTATGTTGTGATGTTATATGTTCTAATAATAAAAGAACTAGAAGAGCGAACTGAGGTTTATCTATATTTATATATTCCCAATTTTCTAATTCCCGTTAATATTTCGATTATTAAGGATAAGTAACTTTCTTGTTTGTTCTCTTTTTCTCACTATGAAGATGAAGAAGGTGGATTAGCTTTTTAAGTTTTACCTTTCTTCAGTCATCACTGCTCCATTTAGCTTGTCCCAGCAACTCTACAGAGTAGACGAACTTCTAAACGAACTTCTCATAGGGTCCCCTATGGAACCATCGAACACTAATAAAAGCGCAATGGTCCCTCCATTCCACTGCCGGAACATTAAAATATTTCATAATACGAAGAAACCTAAAACTCTTCAACTTAGGAAACGAAAGTCATTAAATGTCCGACTCAATTCTATTGCATTAAAATGATCGCCTCATCGTAACCAAAATTCCAAAATTTCACACATAGGTCACCCATGCCACAATCCAACGAAAAATTTCATCCGCACTCGAACCCCACACCCAGCGTGATCAATCTCTCACTCTACCTGCTCGTGCTTATAATCAAAATTCATGCAAAAATAATGAAATTTAAACGGAAACGGAACTTCTCTGATTTTGAAATTTTTATACGTATTAGTGCAACATCCATCGGTTCAACATCCATTCAGTACTAGCACTACTTATACGCCGCAACATTGCTCGAAATTCAGGAATTGCCACTGTAATAAAAACTGGCGCATACAAAAGCACTTGAAGCGCTTGATCGTACTCTGCGCGATTTACGAAAACATAACCGACCAACAGGAGGACCTCTTCTCTCTCCTCCACACTATCTACAAATATGCATGCGAATTTACTTTACCATGTTACTGCTAAAACATTTGTCACATTTGATAACGGAAAATTTCCAATTGATCGCATGACAAGAATTTAGAATTTATCTCTGACAATTAAATTTAATCAACGTACCTCTACCTGTACTATTTTGAGGTACAACAAATCGTTTACAGGACGATATAACAGGAAATATGCCATCGATACCCGGGTTGCATACTCTGTTGAAAACAAGTTTCACAAAGCAAGATTTGTGTTGCCCACAATTAAACACAAGTTTTGTTAAAAATATTTGTGATTCTTTATTTAAATTTAGTGTAGACACTTGACCATTTATGGATGAAAAATAACATCTGTCAAATGCCTATCACGAGCCCGTTTACAGAAGTTGATTCTTTCGTCGAAATTTTCGATCAAATTTCTTCAAAATTGGGGCTCTTTCTCACGAATGACACGTTCGATTTTGTTTTGAGACCTTCGACTGATTGCGGGTTTTTTATTTTTTTTTTATTTTTTAGTTTTTATTATTCCTGCTATCTGTTCTGGGGCCAAGGCTCTCCCAACTCTTTCGCGATTTGCTTATTTACGTCCTTACTTTTCGCCAGTGTAGGCCAATTCGAGGACGTACGGTTATAGGTCCGATTTTATCACCATCTGGACATTGCATAGCTCCATGCCAGTTTATACTGGCATGGAAGATGGGTCGGCCCATGAGTTTTGCACTTCGACAGGGGGTCATAGATGTGTTCCATTTAATCAGAAATCGTAATTTGTTGATTAAAATTCCCTTTCCATCCTGCCCCTATCGAGATTCGAACCCGGTACCTCCCGATCCAAACGCCAAAGCTTTAACCACTGTGCCATTTGGTCGGTATTTTACCAGCTTCATTTTTGAAATAATGCGGACCAATGATGCCTCCGACAATATTTTCGATTGAACGACCTGAACGAGCACATGTTGCTGTCGGTGGGGGTTTATTACTGAACCAGTGGACTCAAAGTTTTGCACTCATATTTATTAGTTCAGTTGGGTGGTTTTGTCTACCAAAAATAACGCGGAATTTTACGAAATGTTTTTATAGATAAACCATTTTTATAACGAATTTTAATTATTTTAAAATAATTTTGAAGCAAAACTGAAATAATTTGGTCAACCTTGTACTGTTTGTTAATCTTTAAAAAACGAATAACGGAACTTTTAGAATAGCTACTTTACTAGGTCCGCAACTAATTTACCGGGCTTTTTTGAAAAATGAAAAATGGAAAATTTAAAAATAGTTTATTCAAAGTATTGTCCTTCGCTATCTACACATTTTTGCCATATCTCTGGCAATACATTATTACCACGACGATAAAACGACGCGCCTTTGAGCCAAAACCATTTATCCAACCAATTTTGCACTGCCTTGAAACTGGCCAAATGTAGCCCTGCCAAACCATGCGCCACCGACCGGAAAAAGTGATAATCCGAGGGGGCTGGTCTGGCGAATAAGGCGGGCGCGGGAGCAAATCGCATCCCAGCGTTTTGATGGTGTTCTGGACGATGGGAATGCGATGGCATGGAGCGATGTCGTGCTGCGATATCACTCGTTCGAGTCTCGTGCTCATTGATAGTTTCTCCCTGTTTCAGCAGCTCATAGTACACGATTTCTTTCTGGTTCCACCAAACGCAGCATTGTCTACTTTCCGAAGCGATTTGGCCGTGTCGTCGATGTAAATGCTTCGCCAAGTGAAAGCCACGACTTGTTGAGTTTGCGTATCATGCAAGCAGCGTAGTGTCTCCAAATGTTTTGGTCTTCCGGAGCACTTCTTGTCCTCAATGTCAATATCGTCACTTCTGAAGCGTTTAAACCAATCTCCACAGGTAGTTTGCGATGGTGCATGTTAGCCGTAGGCCTCCTCAAGCAAATAATGTGATTAAGCTGTATTTTTTTCAAGTTGAAGCTGAAAAACAAAGCTTCCTGCAAATGCTGTTTGTTTAGCACAAAACTCTACATTTTCGATCTTAGAAAAAATATTTTTCGTTGCGATATGTGCTGGTATTACAACTGGTCCACGCTATGAATAAAACGCAACTTCTGGCATAAATGAAAACTAGATGTGTCGCTAGTGCTATCTATGTGTGAAACCCGGAAATTTAGTTGCACACTGATATAATCTATTAAAAACATGTGTTCCTATTGGAAGAGCCTGTGTTTGGAGTAAGTGATCAGGAGTGAGCAGAAATTTAGCTGTAAATCAGGAGAAACAACCCATCATGATCACTTGATATCATACGGTGTAAATAAGAAAAAAGTAGAACGCAAGGTATTGAGTCCGAATAGAGCGGGGGAATCATTTATAATATTACATTCGGAAAAATGAAAAGGAAATAGTTACTTCGTAACTTCCCTCTCTATGAGAAGAACTGATTCTAATAAGTAATGCAAGCGAATATTTAATAGACTTTTTTATATTCTATTATCATCCCATATAATCTGAAGGGTAGATCTATTGGCTCTGTTATTATTATCTTCTAGCAGCGTTGGTCACTTTTCGTAGGTCAGAACACTAAAAAAACTTATTCCGAGTCAAAATATCGTCAGCGACCGCCAAGGATAACTGCTCGTTCTTACTGCACGAAATAAGGTTAGTAAAATCTTCCGAAGGGGAAGGATGAACAACCTTATAAACTGATGATATCACAGTTGGAGTTGAAGCTCCAAATCACAGAAAATTTACACCTCACTCCCCCAAAATAGAATAAACAGGGCGAAAAGACAAATTTTTTGGTTTACAATTTTTGCGTGCTTATCAAACTTGGTTGTTAAGGCACAGATAATTCCTCCTAAATATAGATGAAGTATTTTAATGTCGTGACGATTACATCACCATTTTATTCTTTAACTTGTACACGAATTCAAATACCAACCCCAAATACTTTTGTGTGTACATATGGCATAGCATGTAGATAAAAAACTGTTTTAAATATTAGAAAACATTTCCGGCACAAAGCGTTTTGTTAAAATAAAATAAAATACTAAAATAGTTTAAGTTTGGTTTCTTCTTCTATGTATGCGAAAGACGTGTATACATTTTCATGTTACGAGCAAATCAGAAAGTTGTGGAAATCATTATAAATTCAACACTTTTTGCATAGAAACATTATTTAAACTTTAAAGTATTTAAAGTACTCGGCACAGGGTGTAATAAATTTATTGAGTTACTTGCCCTCCTGCATTTCCGGATGCGTTGCGTGCGGAAATAATTATTTTGTTGAGTTTCCCCAATTTCAAAAGTTCTAATTTGCCCCAATAATATGTAGTTTACACTTTTCTTCCCCACCATGTAGAGTACATGCTAAAATTTACATATTCACCAATTTTTGGCAACTGTTCAAAGCCGATTAACTTACATCTGTTTTATATATAAAACACAAACAACAAAAGTGTTAAAGCATTCGTATACGTAAAATACTAAATACGGCGTATAACCGACATATACGAGTATTCACATGTTCGTGTCGCTCCTCACACAAATTTTTTCAAAACAAAAGAAAAATTACTTCCGTTTACAAGTTTTGTTTTGTTGTTTTTCCAGCCAAAAAAAAACACTTTGTAATATTTGTACTACATCTAACCCTACAAGAGCGGGAGGTGTATCATTAGAAGCAATAAAAACGTAAAACTAAATTCGAAATCGATACACCCGAATTCTGAGTTTGTACAAATTTTGAATTTATATTAATTCCCTAACTCTATTATTTATAGTTTGTTGAAATAGTTGCTTTACATTTTTGAAACGATAAATTATTAAATAGATTAGGTCTATAAAATACTATTTCGTTATGTATGTGTGTGTGAGTGTGTGCTTGGGTATGTGTGTCAGTACGATAAAATTCTTTATCTCTAGATAGATGATTTCGATTTCAATTGAAACATTTTCGGATTGTTGTTGGTTTAGGTGAATGCTTTCAGTTTAGAAAACTAGACGATGAAAAAGGGTTGTAAACATTTATATTAATTAATTCGAATAATTTGTGACACGATATAACATCATTATTTTATTGATGTCATTACGTAAATGTGTTATAATACTCGTATCTAGACATGAGATGTTGAATAATTAAATGTTTCTTCGTCATATCGTAACTGTCATGTACTAATTGGAAATTTGATTATTACTATGAACCATGCTGTAATCGTTCATGAGCTTTACTTAAAAATTTAAAATTCAGATCGCCGTCCGAATTCTTACGGCTGCTAATCCTATTCTTGAGCTTGTTAAAATTTTGTTACGGTTTCCCGATTAATCTGAGCGGAACAGCGAAACCTTGTAAGAACTTCAAGAAAACCAAAAATTTTTTTTTTAATCCATGCAATCTTTTCTGGGGCCGAAGCACTCCCTGCTCTTTCGCGGTTGATTTTTCCGTCTTACTTTACGCAATTCCTGCCAAATCGAAGACGTACGGCTGTAGGGCCGATTTAAGTTACCATCTGCGCATTGCATAGCTTCAGGCCAGCCTATAGTACTGGACATGGAAGATGGGTCGGCCCATGAGTGTTGCACTCCGATAGGGGGTCGTAGTTGTGTTCCTTTTAATCACAGATCGTAATCTGTGGATTCAAACCCGGTACCTCGGTGATGGTGATTAAATTCAATTAAAGACAAAAACTAGAAAAATCACACTATTTTCCAGTGTTGCGTAGCGTTAACGTAACATACCGAAATAATAACGTAACTCTAAAAAATTCCATGGAACGTTACGCGTAACTGAATCTCAATATGTAAATCGACAATAACGTTATACGTAATAGTACTAGATTTTTTCCAGTATTTCGTTTCGTCCAGTATCAATTACTAATTTAAAAATTAACTACAAGGTGGGCCATCTGTTAGTCCTCTTTTCATTTGTAAATAAAACACACATTTTGGGATGTAAAATCAAAATTAATTATTCATAAGAAAAGGTGGTTCTATGCCATTTATGAATGAAAAATAATATCGTTCATATGCCCACCACGGCTTCGTCTACAGGCCTGCATCCGAACATCAAAATTTGCGATGACTTTTTCCAATAAAAGCGGATCAGTGACCTCATTTTCAGCGCGAATGTTGTTTTTAAGTTGTTGAATTGTTTGTGGATGATTATCATACACCCTACCTTTCAAATAAGCCCATAAAAATAATCAAGTTGTGCTAAATCCGGCTTCTTGGTGGCGAAGGAACTTCTCAATTTCTTCGAACTATGCGATCAGTAAACTTTGTTGACAATAAATGGATTGTTGCGCGACTTGCGAGGCATGTCGCTCCGCCTTGTTGAAACCAAAGGTCGTTGACACGGAATTCATTCAATTTGGGCCACACAAAACCAGTTAACATATTGTGATAACGTTCCCCATTCACTTCCCCAACGACCCTATGATGCCACCAGCCCATAAACCATACCCAACAGTAACTCTTGGAGGATGAACTTCTGCTTTGTGAATAAGATGAAAATGAGCTTCATCGCTAAAGATGATTTTTGATGAAAAACCTTTATTTCGTTCAATCATCCAATTAACAAAACGACGACGATTTAAATGTTCTGGTGGCTTCAATTTTTGAGTTAGTTGAATTTTGTATGGATGAAAATGAAGGTCAACATGCAAAATGCGTCGGAATGTGGTTCGTGAAATGTTTAGTTCTTGTGAACGATACCAGGTTGATTGCGAACACTTTCACTAACAGCTGCCACTGCATTAGTGTTACGAACTGCATGAACATGTTGATACGGTCTACGACCTTCAAAACCAGTTTCTTCAAAACGATCAATAATTTTGCCAATTGCACCCTCAGTAGGATGTCCATGTCGACCAAAACTCACGGAATGTTATTGTTTGATTATTTTTATAATAAATTAGGACAATCAAAATGTATTGTTGTGTAGTTAGTGACTCCATGATGATAAATGGATTATTTTGGACTTTTGATATGTCGAAAAACATTTAGAATCGATAACATTAAGTACTAAAATTCATCGATTGAAAAAAGAACCAACAGATGGCCCACCAAGCCGAAGACAAATCAAAAAAATACCGTTTGCATGGATACAGGTCTATGAAATGAAAACCCTAAAAAGCTTTCACTTAAACGTGAACTTTGTTTAGTTATCTTTCATTTTGATAAATTGTTTTTCATTTCAAGATAGTTCTTATCTAGAATTCCCATTTTCAAACGAATCGGAATGTAACGTTTTACCGCAAAGTAACGAAAAATAATTTCAATAGTGTAAAGAAACGAGTAACGTTACATTTAATTGTTCGTCTCGTAACACTGCTATTTTCATAAAATATTGAACTTACAGCAGCTATCCCAAAATCAAAAATCTAATTTAAAGTATGGAACAAGATTTAATGTCTTGTGAATATTTGAAGCCTATCTCATTAAAATATTGTAGATTGAATGAATTTTCAAGAACACTGTAGCAAAGCAATAAAATCTGATTCGTATTGCAAATGAAGATCCAGAGTCAGATATTATCTGCAGATACAGATATTTCTAGTAAAGCCCAATGGTATTTAATCAAAAATAAGTGGATGCAAACATTTTTTAATTATGGTCCTTTGATTTTAACCCTAATCAGCAACTGTCATTTTGCTAAATTAAAAGCTTACCATATGACACGAGCATTCATGGAGTAATTTTTACAGAAAAATTGGGTCTACGGCTCTTTACAAACAGAGGAACTTATTCAACATTTATTTGCTCATTTGATGCCATCAATACGTATGAAAAAACGTTTCAATTGAATTCTTTTTTATTTTTTTTTATTTCCCCTGATCTGTTCTGGGGCCGAGGCTCTCCCAACTCTTTCGCGATTCGCTTAGTTACGTCCTTACCTTTACGCCTGTATTGGCCAATTCGAGGACGTACGGATATAGGTCCGATTTTATTACCATCTGCACATTGCATAGCTCCATGCCAGCCTATACTGACATGGAAGACTGGTCTGCCCCTATCGGGATTCGAACCCGGGTACCTCCCGATCCAAACGCCAAAGCTTTAACCACTATGCCATTTGGTCGGTAAATTGAATTCACTCACTCACTCATTTATTTGTGACGTAACAACAAAAAAATGCTAATTTTATTTGGAAAAGTTATTTTTGGCCTATTGGGCGCTTTTACTAGATACATAATCAAGACACAATTTCGAAGTGTTATGTCAGGAACACTTGACAGATAAAATAAAAAATGTTAGATTGTATTACGATCTACTTTACGGGAAAATTCATGAAAAACAACTAACGTTGATATCTGATAAAAATATTTAAAGACCAACCGAATATGATTCGCGACATTGCCTTATTGCGTATGGTCTTTTACTATGTAAATTAAAAACTATAAAATGTTCAATACAAAAATTAATAATTTTCTAAAACCTATAGAGTGCCAGTTAGAATACCAGCTGTTAGTAATGATTGGTATAAGCTCAATAAATTCACTAAATTTGCTATCCAAATCTTTACACACTTTATATTCCAAAAAAATATTCGTTCTTGTTATTTATCTTAATAAGATCGGCCAAATGCAAATGGACCGATGTTTACACCAAATCATGACATATACGATTAGACATCAAATTTTATTATTTGATTGCGTTAGTCTTTTGCTTGTACTCCTAACTTAAATTTGTGAACTTGTACAAATATTTTGCCAGGTGGTATTACTATTACCTGATGAACATTCTTCTTTTTCTGGGATGAAATCCTGAGATAACTTCACAGGGCGACTTTTTTCAATAAATCGGGCTTTTCATATGACATGTGGCATATGACAGCTTCTATATATTTAAATGCCGTTTTCTGGCTGTGCAGCTCATCGTTTAGTGTGTTGAGAAGCAATGTGTGTCCTTCCTTGACATTTATTTACAAATACCAACAAATTCATGCAAAATTTGTGTTAAACATGCCAGGCTTTATGTAACATATTGAATGTAGTTCTGGCTTTATTATTCATTTATTGATGTAATTTATTTATAGCTTGTGGATTATCATCGCTCAAAATGCAGCAATTCTGTTTATTGACCAAAAGAACCAAAATTGTGGAACAATAACAATGTATCTTTCGGCCCATTCACCAAATGTATTGCGCGAACGATGATCGTGTGTCTTCAAAGTGGATGCACAGAAGTTTAATTGTTGAGCACGATGTCGAATTGACATATTTAGATCATCATCAACACTTCGTTGCACACCATCAATCGCTTGTTATGTGCGCACTGTAAGACGTCTTACGGGATGCGTATTATCGTTTAGAGTAGACGTATTGTGAAAACGATCCATAGTTTCTCGAATTAATCGCTCTGATAGACGATTATGAGCACCATAAAATGCACATAATGCTCGATGAGTTTCTCCAATTGAACCATGTTTTTCAAAATAAATTTGAGCAATTTATCAACAATTTAGGGGTGAGTCTATTCATGATGAAGTGACGAACAAAACTAACCTCAAAACAACCGAGAACTGTCATCGGCCATCACAGAAAACAGTGTTGCTAATTTAAAGTTCTCCGTCTCTAAAAACCACCCTTTATAATAAGCCAAGTGTCTCTAAAAATTTTAAATTTTATTTCAACATAACGTCGCGATTGAAATTGAAAATCATTGGTACCAAATTTATAAAACAAACACTATTTGACGTAAGTTTACATTATATCAAATTTTCACAGACTATTTCACGTAGAAGCAGTACATTTCAATTCCATAATTAATAACAAAAAAGAAGTAAACTATTTCAAGTAAAATCGTTGTATAAATATTATGGATATAAAACAGAAAAAATTTTGCTGTTTGGTAAATTTTGCAAATAAAGACTATTTAGCGTAAAAGTGCTGCTTGTCATTTATAAAATAAAGGCTATTTCGTGTAGGGACAAAACTTGTAATCAAAACATTTTGTTATTTTATTCGCCTTTGAACGCAAAGTAACTGACATCTGACGAAATATTTAAAAGCTAGATCAGGTGATCAATTTTTCATAAAACTAGTTTTTGTGTTATATAAACTCCAAAGTTGATTATAATTCGACAGAATATTACGTAAAATGTTCATTTAGTTTATAATTAATGTAACAAATGATGACATAATAATTAAATGACATGAGGCTTTTTCCCATAAAAACAAATATCACCTTTCGCTCAATTAGAAAATGGTGTTAACTAGACAACCTTTAAAACGCCAATATCTTGCGATATATGCTATTAGTGTACAAAAAAATTGACATTTTTGACGAGTTATCACTATCACGCCAAGAGTATCTATGTGTTCTTAAAGTCAATCAACTCAAATATTCAAACGTATTTAAAGTTTATTTTTACTGGTGAGTATAATTAGACTGTTTTCGTGTAATTTTTTTGAACCAGTGAATTACTTTTCAGATCAGGATGAGGGAAATCCAATTGAAAAAGACGTTGATTGGACAGGGAAAGGCAGCAGCGTTTTCATGGCCAACCAAGCCAACAGACTGTTGAGAGGTTAAACTTAGAAGCTGCTAAAAAAAATCGCTAATTGTCGTCAAAATGAAACTCCAGAAACAAACCAAATCCGATGTGCTACAAACACAGTCTCACAAGCTCATCGTCGTCGAAATGAAACTCCAGACACAAGCTCGATACATTTTAAACGCAATTTAATGCTCGTCGCCCTCAAAATGACTTGCTTCCAAACGCTTTTTCCGCTGAGCATCGACCAGGTATACACAAAGACAAGCAATTTTCTTCATGACTGTTGACCAGTAGAAAGTGTTTGTTATGTAAATCACACAATTTCCTAAAATAATGGCCAGCCTTGTTGTTTTGTTGCCGGAAAAAAAAAGCTTCCAAAGCCGTTCATTTTAAACGGTGATGCTTTGAGCGATTCTGAGTTTCTTCGATCGTTTTTATCTGATTCAACGATTTCCATAAGAACATACGATCATATAACAGCTCCGTAAAGTTTAGTTTTATAGGGATGCGAAAATAGTTGAAGCTCCGAGTAACGGACCATATGCTTTCAGACTCAGGGTTAAACTTATCATCGCACATCACATCTCACTTCTCCAAACTAGATCCAACTGGAAGCAAATGATCGAGAACTTTGAGAGGAATTTTAAGAAGAACCAATTTTGGATTATGAGCCATTCTACAGCAGAGTCTATAAGTTAACCTACAGACGGCATTTACGCAGTGCTTAAGCAGAATAGATCGAATTATGAAAAGATTGACTTTCCATCAACTGGGCAAGGCCCTCCTTGCTAAATATGCTAACCCGAAACACGCGACCAGGCACATTTCATTCATATTCGTTCAGCTACTACTGCCAAAAAATTGTTGTCCCAAGAGACGTCATGATGGCCAACAATCAGAAAATTTCTGTCAACGGCATTGAAGATTGCGAGTTGTCTATAACAGTAAATAATAAAATATCAAATGTTAATGTTTTAAACGTTTTATTTGTTCCTGGATCTATCAGCAAATTTACTGTGAATAAGTCCGATGGTCAAGAATAATAACCAAGTGGGTTTTAATCAACAAGGATATCGAATTTAAGATTCCTACAAATTTTTATTAGCAACCGCAATTGAATCTGAATAAGTCTAGTTATAAGTATATCCAAGATGGAATTGCGCCTCATCCGAAAAGATGATTTTTTTGCCAAAATCGGCATCTTCTTCAAGTCGATCGCAAACCCACTCAGCGAACCTAAAACGCAATGGGTGGTCTCTTTGCTTCAATTAATGAACCAATTGAACTTTATACAGTGCCATACTAAGGTCTTTATGCAGAATTCGTCGTAATGTTGTGCGTGAAATATTAAATTCTTGAGCACGATGACGAGTTGACGTTCCCGGTGGCTCACGCACATTCTCTGCTACAGCATCAACATTTTCGAGTGTACGCTTAGTTGGCTGCTTGGTCCGTGTTGGTTTATTAATTAGCAAGCCTGTTTCTTTAATTTTATTCACAAAATAACGCATATATGAAGCTCACGGCGCTTCGTTTCTTCCGAAAACCGCTCGCAATTTTCGCACACATTCTGCAACATTACCACGATTTTCGAAGTAATGTCTCAATATTTACCAGCGTTGTTCAAGCGAATACGCAATCATTCTCGTTCAACGGAAGGGTAAAACTAACTTTCTGTCAAATCAGAAGTAGCATAACCCTTACTATACTCAAAATAACTGCTAGTTCAAAAAATATTAGATGGCCCACCCTGTAGATCATTTGGTGGAGAGGGGTACATTTTTAGGCTAGTAGAAGATTATTCGAGAAAAGTGTTCGTTTGTTTTTGAAAACCAAACCTCTAGATTCTAAGCATTTTTATTCAATTTAAGAGTTCGGTTGAAAACGAAACTAATCCAAAAAAAAACTTTTACGAAGTGATAACGGAATGGAGTTTTGTAATGCCTAAATGGATGAACGACTACGTAAATCTGGTATCAAACATTAGAAGACCACACCTTATACGCCTGAGCAAATTGGATTATGTGAATAGATGATCAGTGCCCTCGTCGCGAAAGCCAGATGTATGCTGGTCAAGGCCAATCTGTCAAAAAAGTTTGGGCCGAATATGTCAATACAGTATCATATTTTGTAAATTGTTCAACAAATTGAATGTTGAATTTTGTATCGCTTTTTAGATATAATTATGTATTTGTGTACATATCGAAACAAAAGAGGCAAAAGTTAAATTCTAAGTCAAAGAAATTTGTTTTGATGGTGCAGAGTGAAGAATCTAAATCATATGGACTCTATCATATTGAACAGAAATCTGTACTTATAATCTGATTGAATTAGTTTCGTCACAAGAAATTCAACAATCTTTGGTAGAAAGCACAGACAATAGTGCAGATAATTCACTGCAAGACGGAGAAATTTTTTTTGGTGAAATAAGTGTTCCAGACCCATACGCTGATTGCATGCCTCCATTGAATATTCAAATTGATAGTTGGCAAACGTCGGTCATCGTCACGACTGTCAAAACCAAAGGATATTACTGATTTTGTGTCGTATCGTGCAAATAATGAGTTCATCCATTCGTATAACTATGATCCAACATTTGCAAAAGAAGCATTAAATAGTATAGATTCAGGTTCGGGAAATCAACCTATGGAATGTGAACATCAATCGTTGATGAAAAATAATTCATGGAAATTGCTTGATCTACCCTACCAGACGATGGAAAGCCCATAAATTGTTTGTAGAATAGCCAAACATAAAGCGGGATCAAAGGGCGTGCACAAAAACCTGGTATGAATTACAGGGAACCGTATTCTCCTGCCGTAAGATACAGTTCTAAGCGTTTTTTGTTTGCAATGACAGCCAAATATGATTTGGAGATTCATCAAATGGACGCAGTAACACATTTTTGCAAGGTGAGCTAGAGGAAATAATGTTGCAGGTACAAAATTATCATAGTGGCCGTGTATGTCTCATTTTGTTTTTTAATGATCATATCCATTACAGAATTGAAAAGAAATTTGATGAGCAAGTTCCAGATGAAAGATATCGGTCAAAGCCAAATATGTACTCGGAGTACACGTTGAAAGGAATCATAAAGAAGGCAAGATAACATTGTCTCAAGAATTAGCACATTATAATCCCATGTCTACACCACTCGATGTTAAACAAATCCTGTCCAACGAGATGAGTCGAAAGAACGAGAATGATGGAATAAAAATTAAAAACTTTCCGTATCAGGAGGCAATTGAATTAAGCCGTCAATAAATCAATAAATTAAGCCGTTTTGGTTTGAGCCAATAAATCAATAAATTGAACCGTGATTAAATTGGGCGAGCGGTATTGATCAACATCGATTAGCCATTGTTTACGTTTTTTCAATGCTGAATGGTCCAATTTCGTAAATCTCGAAGCGACAAAATATGGTGGCATTATCAACAACCCAAGCTGGGTATTGGTCAACGGTAGCAGCAACACAGGAAGAGTTATGGCTCATCAAACTGCAATGCAAAATTTGTCGAGAACGCTGAGCATAATAAGGCTTTATTGTTGTAATAAAAGCGCAACAAGCTTAAGTAGAACGAATACATATCATCCTAGGACGAAACATATCGACGTAAAATATCACTTCATAAAGGAATTAGTTGTTAGCCATCGATTTAAAACAGAACAAATTTCGACAAAGGGAAAGGTTGCCGAGGTTTTAACAAAACCACTACTTAAGCAGCGGCACCAAAGTTATTCAGAAGCTATGGGGCTACAAATATAAAATTTAAAAGGGATAATGAAAAATAAATTAATAGTGCTGTCGAGTTGTTAATAAAACTTCACTTCCGCATGATCTATTGGTTTGAATAGACGTGTCTTTTATTTCGATGCGCATTAAAATTTCTGTCCGTTACTACCTTTCACAACAACTGATATAGCAAGCACATTATTGAAAATTGAAACAACTATACATAGTGGTTTTGAGCTTATCGTGAAAACTATCAAAACAAATGATAATTACAAGTAGGCAAAAGGAATAATTGCGCCAGTTCCACAACTTCGTGATCCTGAATTAATACAAGGCCCAGATGAAATAATTCCAGACAAAAATTGGTGTCTTTTTGGAACTTTCTACAAAATTTAGGCATCGAAGAGATATAAAAATGGAAAATAATAGCGCCAATCAATGAAGTCTCTTAGGCTATCAACCGCGAAAAAATTAAGCGTGTACAAGGACAACCAATGCGGTTTACTACAGTGACTCTGTGGTTTTGGAGGATCCAATTGACGGATGGTTATTGAAAACTTCATCATCATATACAATCAGTGCAAGAATAATATCCGAGAGTAATAACTGAGAAATTACAATCCGACCAAGAATTCAATCTTCTTCATCTAACAAGTCAAGAGAGCAAGGAATAGGGCTTCGAATTCCTCTATTTTCTCATGGTCAACTTTATGTTATGCTTTCAAGATCGGGAAACAAAGACAACATCAAAGTAAAAATTCAAGAGCACAACGAGTAAAGGAAGCTGACTGATGGAAGAAACATCACCCTCAATGTTGTTTGTATGGAAGACGTTTAAAGTTAAGGAACATTTCAGTAGTAAGCTAAAGATGCACGTAAATGATCATTAACATTGAAATGACTTGATTTTTTAATTAAAATTCAAATTTTTGGCTCTTGAATTTGGCCTCTCTCAAAATATCCAGAAATACAGGAATTTCAAGACAAGAAAGTTTAAATTTGATGGAGGGTATTTTAAATGGAATTTATAACAGTACATTTATTCAACGTCTTCCGTAGACAGAAACTCTTGATTGCGTTTTCTTAAATAACTTTTATTTATTAGAACCATTTAAACTTAATCGAGCGCTATTCATTTACTGTGTTATGATGAACCAAGACCAAATATTATAAAACCAAACACCAAGAGTGTGGTTTCGGTAAATATGGTTCCCAGATTATTATATTATTGAGTGTGTGTTTATGCGTGAATTTTTATTATAGAAATGGAAATGAAATTCGTAAGATTATCGACCCACATTTCACAATAACGGAAGTGTTAAATAACGTTTTATTTTCTTCAAATTACGTATATACAAAACGTCGTCGCTGTCATTAATTTATACGTTTATTAACTTTTGAAATTTCCATAACAGTTTTCGTTTTTCATGGTCGAATGGCATTGGCATACATAGGTATATCTAAAATACAAATCCAAAATTTATATCAAATGCCCAAATTTGTAAATTTTTTTAATTAAAATCATATATACGAACAACTGTGATTAATTTTATAGGAAGGTAATTTATTTTTGGTCACACCAAAAAATTTAATTAACTAATTTGCATTTTGGTGTTTGGCATATAAAAATACATAAACGAATGTATAATACAAGCCCGTATATGTGAATAATACTAATTTGAACGTTTAAAAAATGAAAACGGTGACCGAAGTTGTTGTATAGGTACTCCAGTATTATTATCGTACGTGATAGAAAGCAATCAATGTGCTCGTATAATGGTAGAGCATGCAAATCTAGCAGCAGTCTAAATGAGTAATTGAAAAACTTATTTATATCCCATGCGGATACACGACTAATTTGGGTATTTTGTATTTAAGCCAATTAATTTTACCGTAATTAGGAAAATTATTTTTTAGAGAAAATCAAATTAATTATATTATTTCTGTCATCATTGTTTTTAACAAAAGTGTCTAACAATATAAATACCTAACGACAACAATAACTGCCAATTATACAAGATATTTAAAAAAAATGCTTAATACAGATTAAGTATAAAATAGCGGAAATTTGACAGCAGAAAATAAGAAATTACGCTACTCGCCGCAAGTGGCAACACTATTACAAACGATAATTTCTTTTGTTATATAATTTCAAGCGGAAATTTTTTTATTCATTTTGAATCTCTTTTCATTATATAAAACATCCCAGCGGAATAAAATGCCAAAGTGATCCTTAAAATGACAAATTGATGAATCACCAAAGTAAAGGAACTCGGTAAATTTAACAATATTCCGTCTTTCCGTCATTTCTTAAAGAATTAATTTTGAAATTTGGATACCAGTATTGATCAGGGATCTTAAAGTAAGTTTTGGACAAAATTATAGAATCTGTTCATGCTGGAATAAACCTAGCCATTTCATAAGCAATCCTTTTGAAAATTTAAAAATTGTATTTATTTATTTTCAGTTGTTGGCCAATATATCAGAAACTTCCACTAATAACCAATACTTTCGATTGTTTTTCTAATAGCTTAGGTTATACTGAGACTACATAGAAAATCTGGGGTAAATTTATGAATTAGAATTTTCACTATAATTTTTTGATTTTCTGTGGCCATATAAGTTATTTTCAGTTTTTGAGGATTGGTTATGAAATGGCCAAGTTTAGTCCTGCATGAACAGATCCTAGAATTTTATCCAAAACTCACTTTAAAGTTCCTGTCCAAATTTCGTCGTAATTCATTAAGAAATGGCGAAAAAAGACGGAATCTTGTTAAATTTCAAGATTTCATTTACCGAGTTCCTTTACTTCGGAGATCAATCAATTTGCCATTTTAAGAATCACTTTAATATTTTATTCCGCTGGGAAGGTTTATCTAGTGAAAAACGAGATACAAAATGAATAAAAATTTCCGCTGGTAATTATCCAGGGTGTTTGGCGCGTGGACCGACAAAATTTTTTGGCAGATTGGGGGGTCATTTAGAAGCTTTCATCCCATAGAATTGATGTCCTAAGTCCCACGGTAACTGAAATATGATACTTTAAAAATTTTTTAATTACGCATAATCTTGCCTTTAAATGATCATAACTTTTTGTTTGTAGTCGAAAAGGCACGGAATTCCCTTTATTGTATTCTGCAATGTGATTTTCCAAATGGATTTCCAGATGAACTTCCAAATCCTAAAAATGAGCAAAAGTGTGAAAAATGTCACCTTCTAAATTCATTTTAGAAAACAGCTAAAATTTATTTGGAAATTAGCTTTCCAATGGTATACTACATCCCATAAAAATCAATCATTTTGTGGTCAAAATAAGAGATATTATTTTGCCGGAGTCAGGGTTAATAAAATGTTTTCTAACATCATTTTCGTTGGCAAAAAGATTTGTTCACAGATCAACAATTTGATATTAGTAGTTTCGATCAGTATTTGATTTATTTTGATTTTTTCCTTGATCCCTGATCAATTACAAAAATCAAAAAAATTTGTGGGATTTCATTGACGTTTACACACACATATACAAAAAATTTAACTTCAAATTGCAATTGCCAACAAACAACGGCGGCGCCTTTTTTTCTCATTCCAACTGTGTTTTTTAAAAGCGAACGCCTGTATTTTCATTTATAAATTCAATTACCATTATCATTTTCAATTATGACAAAACTGTTTTCATCTACACAAATTTTAAATTTGTGACACGTCGTATTCCATTTTGAAAAACAAAAATGATTAGTCGTCTTCCCAGTAAACATAAACACAAAATTTTTATTTTCTATTTGCACTCACACACAAACCCAAACGTTACTTTTGTTTTGTGTTCTTTGGCAACAATAAAATTGGTCTTTTCGAACGAAAACGCTATTAGTTAAGCCCATAAGCCATTTTACTTAAACCAATTGTATTAAATAATGATTTATTTAGAATAAAATCCCATTGCAGAATACAATAAAAGCTATTTCGTGTCTTTACGACTAAAAACTTACAACCATTTTAAGGCGAGATTTTGGATAATTAAAACAACTTTAAAATATCATATCTAAGGTACCATGGACTTTTAGGACATCAGTTTTATAGGATGAAAGATTCCAAATGGCCCCCTCCCCCCCAATTGGCCCAAACATTTTGTCGGTCCATGAGCCAAACAACCTGTATAACACAATAAATTATCTTTTGTGATAGTGCTGCCACTTGCGATGAGTAGCGTAATCTAGTGTTTTCCGCTGTCAAATTTCCGCTATCTTATACAGCATGCTTAATTTCACTTTTAGAAATTTTTCTTACAAAAATATAAATTGTTGCCTTTAAGCTAAACATCTAACTGTTTTCAATAAGTATTATTTGAGCTAGTTTAACCACAGTTTTAACGAAAAGTAATAAATCTAATCTTAACCTAATCTCTGCCATTAGGAAACATTTACTTCGGTTCACCAGCTTAATGCCAAATATTATTTGACTTATATTAGAGCCATCTATATATAAGAGCCATCAGATTCTGGAAGGGAAACATTTTGTTAGTTCTCATAAGATTCATTGTAAATAAATATTTTCTAAAATACATTTTTTAAATTAAAACTGCGCAATTACAGTTTCAATTTTCAATTTCAATAACCATTTTAATAGTCAGGAACAGTATATTTTAAAAGTCAATTACTTTATTTATGAAAAGTTAATGCAATAATATCTAAATTAGACTTTTACAAAAGTTCACTTGTATGTAAAGAGAGACAGAAACAGGTATGGAGTATTCTTGTCATATAAACTTTACATGGTGTTCTCCAATATATATGAATAAACAATTTTTTGTACCAATAATTCAGCTGGGTCATTGTGTTATAAATTCTACTTCAATTTAAACAAACCACGACCATTTATTTCGCATTATACGATTTTATATAGGCACACTCTGAATAAGCATAACCTCACTTAAAAATAAAATTTTAATTTTATGAGTTTTATGAATTTTATTTCTGCAATTACTAAAACCGATCAATAGATGTCCCTACGTATAAATTTAAAAAACCAAGAGAAAAAATGTACATACGCCTGGTTCACGCTCAAAAATTGAATGAAAAAATATTTTCGCAAGCTACAGTAATACACCACAATCAGTTTATTATTATCCTAATCAACCTCAGAACCGACTTACTCCAACACTTCCTCTGTTTCAATTGAATTCTAGCTTGAATCTAGCTTGGATGAAGTCAGACTAACATCCAATTTGGATCAACTATTAATTAACTTCATTTTACTTTATTTTTGATTTTTCGTGTATATGTTTTTGACACATCACGAGCGATTAGCGACATTTGTCAAGGTCAATTGTTTTTAGATAGCATTGAAGTCTCATCATGGGAAGACTTACACCCGTCGAAGTTTTGGCTAGTGAGTCTTAGAACATCTTGAGAAAAATCTGTTTTTACCGAAAAATTGTGTTCAGCGACTATGCTCATTTTTGGTTAAATGGGTACGTTAGTAAGCAAAATTGGCGCTCGCTATCAATGACTCGATGATCGTGAATGAAATCGATGAGTTCGGTCGTTTTTTTGCTCAAAATGCATGAACTAAATCTGGTCGATATTTGGTTTCAGCAAGATGGCGCCACATATCACGAAGTACAATTTATCTTACGATTTGGTCCGGTGAATTGGCCGCCTAGATCAGGCGGTTTGACGCCTCTCGACTAGTTTTTAAGAAGCTACGTGAAGCCACTCGCCTATGCCAATAAATCAACCACAATTGCATAATTGAAAGATACCAGCCGAAATGCTCGGAAAGGTGGTGAAAAATTGAACATCTCGCATGGACCACTTGAAATGTAGCCGTGGCCAACATTTACTGGAAATCATCTTTAAAGAGTGAATGGCAGACATTGATTTATCGATTCCAATAAAAATTGCATACATTTTTGCAATTTTACTGTGTTTTTATTGAAAATTATAAACCAAACGCTTAAAGAATCGCCATTTATATTATCTAAATTTAAATTTGGAATTATTCTGGGAGTATATAAAAAATATATAAGTTCACCCATATATTTTTTTGGTATTCCACAATTCAGTTTTTTTAATTCTTCTCGAATTAAATATATTACCTACGTTCGATTTATAATAACTTCCTCTTTTGAAAGGTTTTGGCTGGATGATGTCAGACAGATTTTGGTTCGATTTACATTACTTTTGCGTTTTCACAATGAATATTGAAAATTTAACATTTGACGAATTCCAAATAGAATGCGAAGTTCATGAAATAAGAAGTAGTTCCAGGAATGCATTGAACCAATTAAAAGTTAGAGTTTTAGGGGACACGGCCCTGCAAGTAAAAATGCTAAACGGGAAATAACGCGTATAAAAAATAAAATAAAAGATTTTTACGGGCGTTTACAAGTCGCGCTTAATGTTGAGAACCATAGGCAGGGAATACTCCCAGCAACGTGATCGCTTAGTCGATTAAAACAACATGTCCACGGTAGTTTAAACAGACTAAGTTATTCAAAACTGTAGTATCTGAGGTTTTGTAACTTAAGGAGAAAGCAAGTAAATTAATTACTATTCCTAATCGAATATAGTTAGCGATCCTTCCTTAGATGATTCCAAGAACGTCTTCACAGAAATAAGCGAACAAGATCTAGGCTCTGATGAATCTTCTGATGATGAACCCGGTACTCGAGTAAGGTTTTCCACAGAGACTGTTAAGCCACAAAAACGCTAACCTCTCCAAATTTCAGCAGCCACATGAACAAGACCTGGCACTTGTCCTTACTTCAAATAATTCTCGAGCATCAGGTCGAATTGAAAACGATCTGGGTGATCAAAATCGTTTTTTTTTCATGATCTAAATCATCATCTACGCAAAATAGCACATCTCGAAGCCTCTTAACGAAACCTCGTCTTCAAGATCGTGATTTAAGCTCAATACTGTTTACTAGCTTTAGTAGATTATCATTTTTTAAGTAATTCTAACTATAGCCATTCTAAAGGTATATCGCCATTCTAGTGGAATATACGATTTGATGGTAGTTATACAGGAGAAAAGATCAAACAATTTCTCTTTAAAGTGGATAATTTAACCGAACACAATAATATTTCCTCATTTTAAATGGTTACCGATTTGAAATATCTATTAAAGATATTGCACCTGATTATTATTGGGCATTCATTGCAAGAAATCCTAAGACTACATGAACTCAGCTAAAATCAGCTTTGCTCAAACGTTTCCAAGATCGTCGAAGTAACGATGAAATCATATGGATGTCGGAGGCTCGGAAACAAAAGCTGCGCGAGTATTTTAACGAAATTTATAGTGACGTTTTAAAAATGCAGAGCTATGGGGATTCCCTTTAAGTGATCGGCAACGACCTGGTTTCCAAGATAAGCTGGTCGACCAAGAAGACATGGTTCGAAAATGCGTCCGTGAAGACACCTGGGCGAGAACAGGAATTGTTCTGGAAATGTTATGTTCCAAGCGCTAGTTTGTGTGCGAATTGGACAATCAATTTGCAGAAGGTACTGAAGTGACGACCAATATGATTACAAACTAAGAGCGCGAATTATTTAAACTTCAACGAAATAGGCAGCCAAACCAAAGTTCTACGAATCAAACGGGCAGACCAAACACCAACCATATTACAAATTATCAAAATCGCGGGTCTAGTTGTCCTTATTGATACAGGTGTCAAAAATCCGTTGTGTTAAAATCGAACTGCTTACGTTGCTGGAATCAATGGAGAAACGACAGGAGGGAACAGAGAACTGGCAATACCCTGAATCCCAAAACCCAAATTGGATTAGCTGGCATCGAAAAGACTAACGTAACACCTTCTCCTAACTTTAATCTAAAAACATATAAACAAATTCCTACAAGAACTGCGAGACGTCGATCGCTTAATTATTGGTCAACTCGCAGGCGCATGAAATATTATATTATAGATTCTCTAATTACTGACGATACCAACGGGAAACCGTACGCCGAAGTATTTATTCCGAATAAACTATAATGCGGATTACTAGACAGCGGAGCCAATATATCTGTCCTAGGAAGTGACGAAGAATTTCTCTCGTGCCTAGACGTGCTCTTCAGACATGTGCCTGCTCGAGTAAAGACTGCAAATGGGTCAAGTGAAATTTGCATGGTTGCATCTCGGTTCCCATTTCATTCGCAGGCCAAACGTACTCCATTAAATTACACCTCGCGCCAAATTTAAGTCAACCTTTATACCAGGGAATGGACTTTTGGCAATTATTTGATATTCGAATCAATATACCGTGACTCAATAAGGCACCTGTCATTAGCGAATTAAACCTGATAAGGCATATTTGCATCACGATTTATCTTGCCAACAATTTGAGGTCCCCTCAAGCTAGAGAAAGCTAGAGAAAAATAATTATACGACGAGCTGAATCACATGCTTTCTCTTGGAGTGATCGAGGAGAGTTTTAGCTCATGGTGTAGACCGGTTAGATGGAAGAAGACACCTCTGTGCCTTGACGACAGAAAATTGATCGCGGTAACAGTAAAGTTGCTAGGGCGTCTTAACAATACAAGGTTTATTTCAAGACTTGACTTGAAAGACGCCTTTTGGCAAATACCGTTAGATGAGGGGTGAAGCAATAAGACAGCCTTAACTCATCCTGGAAGACCGCTATATCATTTTATTTTTTAAACGAGCTTCAGCACCAAGTCTTCGTCTACCTAGTTGACTTGCTGATTATAAGAGGGACGTTTGATGGCCACGTGGCATTATTAACTACGGTAACAGGATTACGATAAATATCGAAAAGAGTAAGTTTATGCTTCGAAAAATCAAGTATTTGGGATATGTTGTTGGTGGCGGTATCGTAAAAGTAGATCCTAACAAAGTCTCAGCTATAACTTCGTATCCACCACCTAAAAACGTTAAACAAGTTCGGCGAATTTTAGGAATGGCTCGATGGTAGCGAAGGTTTATCAGAATCTTCTCTGATGTAGCGGTCTCGTTTATTAAAGGAAAAGAAAAAAATATTTTGGAGCAAAAAGCGGCCCAATCTCCGGAATCGAAGGTTTTTTTTTTTTTTTTTTTTTCAAAAACAGATGAAGGAATAGAGCACTCCACTGTGTGCGTTTCAACAAAGCTAAATCCTTCGAAACGTTGTTATTCGATCACTTAACGAACCATGCTAGCCTCAAATGCCCGATTGATCAAAGTGATTTTGCAGGGAAATTAGATCGAAGGAGTTGGTTGTGCCGCCGCAAAGGTTGTGAAAATGTCGTACTGGACGCCCTATCTCTATAGTCTGCTGATGAACTAAAAATGGATGATAACAATTTACTGAACGGAAATTTTAATGTTAATATGAATGATCCCGCGTTTAAAACTAAGGAGTATTTGCTTTTGATTGATGTTATACGTTCCCAACCTAAGCTTAATCAAACATTACGTTTGACAGGTGACAAAATATATTTCAATGCTGTTAACTGAAACGGATATTCCAGACTGGAAGTTGTATGTGCCATCCGAGCTTTTGCCTAGCCTTATTCTGTAAGCCCACTGTCTCCCTACTTCTGCGTACATGGGTATCAATAAAACGTTGGAAATTCTAAGGAGATATTACTACTGGCCTCTATAACTCGTGGTGTATCAGAATTTCTTAAAGTATGTGTTATCTGTAAAACGACAAAAGCTCTAAATTCGACCACGTAAGGGAAGCTATAATGAAACTGATCGGCCGTGGCAAAAACAATTTATCGATTTCTTAGGGCCGCATCCTCGATCTCCTTTCAGAAGTACCTCTTCATTGTTCTTAACCAATACTCACGCTTTGTATTATTAGAACGCGAAGCAATTTTAAAAAACGTGGTTACGTGTCTAGAAAAGACTTTCCAATTATTTCCTGTTCCATATCATTTAGTGATTATGGAATGCAATGCGTTTCTAAAATATTTGAGGAATTTCTAAACAAATATGGTATTAATCATACCCTTATGCCAAAATATTCGCATCAGGATCGCATTGTCGTAGCCATTCGTTCGTACATAAAAACACCAAAGTTCTAAATTTTTGCCCCATTATTTGGTATTTGGACAGCACTACACAGATCACGAAACTTAATTCGAATTACTTCGGGAGCTTAATGAATTATCTGGAAATGATACTACCATTTCTTACAATGACCGGTTATTGTTGGCGCAGTGAGTGATAAAGAGCAAAAGTTTAATAAAACCTGTCGGTAATGTAGGTTACAATTATCTGATAAAAATGGGATTGATTGGGTACCCACATCAAATATATCAAGACTTAATTCTGGATTCATTTACCCGGCATTTTTAATGAGACCTGCTCTCCTGGAAATAGGACGACCCCATGATTTGTAGAGCCAACCACGTTGACCGTTACAAGGGGCCTATACTTGCGAAAGGATACTAGTAAATTCACCATCCCTTTCACCAAGGAAACTAATCTTATTATCAGTGTCAGTTAGTTGCTTGACACCCTAATAATACTTTCGGTTTTGCATGGAAATAAAATAAGGCCCTTCAGTCTTGTGACTCATATTATCAAGCTGCTGTCCACACGCAAAGTTTTCAAAAGTGATGTGTCTAAACCAAACCCGGATTCAACAGTTCTACAAATAACAAATCTCGTTGCAAGCCGAGTAAGTCGACGAACTTGTTTTCCATACATAAGTTTTACACAAACAATCTGACAAGCACACAAACATAATTACCTGCCTGTAATGGACCTAATTTTGAAAGAATAAAGCATACGACAATTAAAGTTTCACGGAAAACAGTTTAAAAATCACAGCTGTGTATGAAAATGTATGTGTAGATAGCAAACAGAACTAATAGCTTTTGAGCAAACGAATAAATTTGTAATTTTAACTTAACGACGCACCAATTCAAACTTTAATTTGCTTTAGTTTCGATTTTTTTATTTATTTGACGTGACTTAAATGTTACATCGTTACAGAAAAGCACGTCAAATAAAAAATTATTTTCTTCCATTTTAGCTTCTTTTTTTTTGTTAAAAATCTAATCTTATTTAAGTGCCAAGTATATGGAAACCATGACCATACGGCAAACTATAAAAAAAACTTGGCAAAATGTAATTTGAAACTTTTATCACGTCGCTCTTTAGTAGCTTGTTAAATATTATAAAAAATAAAATAACAAACTATTGACCATATTATATTATAATATATATTATAACAGTTGTATATAACAGTTAATGTTGAACAGATGATTACTCGCATATATGGGTACATACTCGTACATGTTTGTTTAAATAGTTGTACGAGTTTCTTGTTATTGACAACAAATTTAGACAGATTTTTATCTCTATGGTTTGTATTGATTTAACATTAGGTATACTTAAATATTATGATATGCAAGTTTGAGTTTTGGAAGAACAGGGGTACACCTACCAACATGACTTTACCTACTGTGGAAAAATATTTAAATAATAACGTATTTTGAAGTATTTTGAAGGAAATGTGCGAGTAAAATGTTTTGAGGATATAATCTGAATAGTATACTGTTTATGCTTGTTGAAAAGGTATCGAAGATTATTTTCAACCCTCTCTTAATTGAATGGAACGTCAAGCTTATTCAAACAAATTTTCCCGCAATTTGAGGAGTCAAAGATATACGATCATACTAAAATAACGTGACTTACCATCACCATACGATTTTCTATTTTCCATTATGTTGATTTAATAACAATTTATATTATTCGTAATTAATAAAATTTATTAATTTAATTTTAATTTATTACACGACAGTCAGACAAGCTCATCACTTTTGACAATCAAATTAAAATTTAACAAAGCCAACTACGAACAATAATACATTCGACGACATAATACAGTAAAGTCGACGCATACATGCTCCACTACCAAAGTAGAGTTGATATTTCACTTTCATATGTCTTTTCACACGCACGGAATTACACAAAATTAGGACTAGGGCATTTATAATTATAAATAAATATCTTATGATTAATTATATTCTCCTTTTATAGACAACCGGTCTGAAATCTGACAAAAATTTATAGTAAACTATAATTCGAAGTAAAATGTTAAAGTGTATCTAGTGTTTGCAATTTCAACTACCGCTTATTTCGAGTATGGCACCACTTACGTCATTCGTGTTATGACAGAAAATTAGTTTCATGTTTGAGATTTACGAAATGGGTCGCTTTACACTTGAGCAAAATTGGGAAATATTGAAAATTTACTTTCAAAGTGGTGAGTGTTCTACCCACACTGTAAGAAATTTACGTGGAACACTTAGTAGAAATGAAATGCCTACAAGGAAATTTGTGAATCAATTTGTGAGGAAAGTTCGTGAAACTGGAGTTTTGTTGGATAAACCTACAAGTGCACGTGCATTTACAGTGTGCACGAAAATTTTGTATAAAACCTCGGTAGGCGTACAAAGCTCAATTGGAACTGGAACAAAATGACCATCCGCAACGTTTTCGGTCGAACGCTTGGAAGAAAATCAGACGTAACGGAGATGTCAATTGGACACCACGCAGCGATTTGACTCCGTTGGACTTTTTGTGGGGACCCATTAAGGATAAGTGTTACGCTAACCACTCAGAGATCATCCAATATTTGAAAGACAAAATCAAAGTTGCCATTGAGATAGAAGCCCATATAATCGAAAATATTCAGAGAAATTGGGTTGAAAGAATGGGGTACTATAAAGCCAGCCGTGGAAGTTATTTGAAAGAAATTGAGTTCCATACTTAATGGCAATGTTTACTCTTTCTAATAAAACAAACCACTTCGAAAAATATTCATTCGTCTTTGAATTAGAGCCAAATTAAATTGCAAACGTTAGATGGGCCACCCTTTAGTAGATAATCAATATCACAAAAATATTTATTTATATAAAGAAATAGCTCCGTTTGCTTGATAGGACGTGGTGCTAACTATGCAATGCTTAAAAGAGGAATAAATCACGACGAAGTGCCAAATGTTTCTAAAAACCTTCACGCTCTCATTTGGAATTTGTAAAAGCATAATCTGTAATATAGCTACTAGATGTCTCCTGAATATATCTTCTTTTTTAAAGAGTAGGGCATTCACAATCCCCTGCAGATTCCCCGCAGCACTTCTTTTGAAAGCATTATATCATTTGCACATAGGTTTTCTTGACACAACCCCAAACTTAGATATCATCGACCCATACTGGTTTTAGCATTGGCCTCTACAGAAGCAATTTGTAATGTATTGTGAGCTCAGAATGTTTACCCGTGAGCCAGTAAATTTTCGTATATTTGATGTTTAACTCTTTTATTTTATTTTTGATGTCCTCTTTCCATCTTAGCTTAGCATCGAGGGTCATGCTGAGGTATTTAGCTGTATTTGCATATGGAATATGGATTGAGTTAAGAACCACGGCGTACCAGTTTACATTTTGGTTTGTAAAGTTGACATGTTCTGATTTGGCTTCATTTAATAAGATGCGCCATTTATTAGTCCAGTTACTCACTGTGTTAACTAAATTACTCGAAAAATCTCTTCTGTTCATCTTTTATAGAACCGGATAGGTCCAAGTACGCTATCTTGTAGCGGGTCTGCTGATATTACTTTGAGTTAAGAGTATTCGTTTCCAAGTTTGACTAGAAAGTGATGCAGTTTAAATTCAAGTCCTTGGTGCCAAACTTTGTCGAAAGCTTGAGCTGCATCTAAGAAAATTCTAAAGCATATCTTCTTATTCTAAACTGCATCCTCATAGACATCCTTATGCTGTCAATTTGTTCAACAGTAGTGATTTTCTCTAAATCAAAATTGGTGTGGTGGAATAAAAAATGTTCTTGTGTCTTCTATTTTAGGCTTCAGTCTCCTGAGGAGCTGGTTTTCAAATATTTTTGATATGACTGGAAGTGGTGATATCGGTCTAAAGGTTTTTATCGTTTGATGGTTTATGAATCAGAATTACTTTAATCACCTTCGGCTTCCAGTGACGTGAAACATATTTCAGTTACGAGGCTGCATTAATTATTTGAACTAATTTACGGACGCCTTATTATTATTTACATTTTTTAACTTCAGTAAAGTCACATAAGTTGTTAAGAACATTTGCTGTTAGTCTCGGCAACGGATGGAAAGCCTCGTCAAAATGAGCAGCAAATAGGGAGACATTTTACTTTTCGGTACACGCATTTTGGTTCTTTTGCACTCCTTCATTGCCTTACAAAATGAGTAATCGTCATTTTGTTCTGTATTTCCTTTATAAGTTGTTTTATCTTGTTGAGGATATTTTTATGTTGCAGAGCACGATTCTACTGCAAGATTTTACGAGCTTACTGTTTCTCTCTAACTAATTATCTAATCTTAAGAGCCAACCATGCTGCTGTATTATTGAATGCTTCTAATTCATCTTCCAGTTGCATCTTTGTTCTAATTAGTGCTCGGAGATTTGTTTGCTCTTCCACTATGGTTAGGTTAGATTAGGCCAGTTTTCTGTTTCTATTATCATTGTACTCAGAGTCATGATTAGTCCTTCACTGTTTTCGATGCTCGTGTAGGTCTCTCAAACTCCTTTTGTTGCAAAGAAGTCAAATAAATATTATATTTTCTGTATGTCAGTAGGCCAATATTTTGGTTTATCGCCATAGTGAAATTCACAGTTGTGTAGGTTGTAAGTCTAGATCCCCAATAGGTATTCATTGCATTAAAATCGCCGCCTATGATAAAATTTTGTCCTAGTGATTTAAAAATCCAACTGTAGTCTTATTTTTTAACTGATGGCGTGAGGGACAGTAAATAGAGGAGATACTAAAATCCCTGCATTATTTCTGTTTTGATATGGGGCTCTTCATAGTATTTGATATTATTCTTAACAATTACGGTAAATCCAACTCTAGCGTTTCCTCCTGAATAAATAGCATAGTAACATAACTGAAGTTTCTATTAAGTGAGTTTTTGATACAAGACATAGATCTATTTTTTCTAAGTTATAATTTCTATATTGGTAATCCATTCGCGTCCCAAACGACAATTCTAAATGTTCCGGCCATTTGATTAGTATAGCATTGATGTTTGCTCCTTCGTAGCATCTTGATGGTCTAGTCGCTTATATATAGCTTCGCGATTTTGTTTGCCTAGACGTATATTTATCGTATCTACACTTCGAAATATCTTTTCGAATCGATTTTCTTTAGTAGCATTAATTAACTCGTGCATTATTACCACGGACTGTGGTTGTGGCGGCACTCTAGTTCTGAGCGTTTTGAGTCAGTTGGCGCGTTTTATTTCTTAACCTTTGCAGTCGTACCGCTACTTAACATTTGCTATAGTTTACCCTTTACAGTTTATACACCTTGCATGTTCGTTTCGGCTAACTGGGCAGTCTTTTGCATTGTGTGTACTGGCACATACATTTTACGAACCTAATATCACGCCCGCTTCCACTGCCATGGAATAAAAATTAATTAATCAAGTTTGCGTTGAGTTTTTCATCAACCGGCACCCAATTAATCGGCCGTTAATCATTTTTCTGAGCAACCGGCCATAAGTCGACTGTGTATAGCATTTTCGTTTTCCTGTAATATTTTTGAACTTTGTGTGAATGGCATCACAATGGTTGGCTCACTCCAGAATCCATTAAGCCGCACTAAGGACTGGTTATTGAAGCAGCTACCAACATAAGTGAAATTGGTTGTGGGTCAGTGGAGTGAACAATATTTGCTAAGTTCTGGTTGTTCGGTTATCCCGCCGCTTCTTGATCGCCAGGGTCTGTTGGTTGATTAGCAAAAGGCACTACGTGTATCTGAGGTTGATATTTGGATTGATATATTAACCTTCTGTTGGTATTCGCAGTTCCTATTAGTACTTAATATTAAAATCGTGCTATCTCTCGTGTATTAACATTGAATATCGGCGGCCTTATCACAGAATTTCGACCTTATTTTAAATTTTTAATTTAAACGACATATAACGGTATAATGTGTTAAACATGGAGATAGTGGATTTACTTTTGACAAAAGTCTTCAACCAGTGTGACCTTGCGGTAGAACGGGAAGATTTTGAATAATATTGGGAGAGTACTCGTATCCGTTCAATTTTGATCAAAAGAACTGAGATTGGAAATGTTTATTTCTCGTCGCATTCTTGAAAAGCAAACATGTTGGCGTGATCAATAATTTCCTATATTTAAATTTTTGTTCCCGAACAGTCTTCAATCCTGAAGGATTTAAGGTAAATGTTGTCTTACAGGGTGGTGCACAATCTGTATAACTGTTGGAGGCAATATTAAGGTGAAATTAATGAGACATGTTTGTCAAAATGATCGATGAATATTAGCGGCGAGTTGGTAATTCCTTGTTAATGTAGCTGTTTTATCGAAGATTATTAGCAACTCGGTTATATCTGTTCATAGACTTGTGCCATCCAATTCAAAATGGAAAAGACATTGTAATCTAGGATGCATGGAAAGACCCCCTCATTTGTTTGCTGAAAGCATTTCTGAAGTATAGATGACATATTAATGTGCTATAAAGATGTAACACGAGAAACAAAAAAATTAACTTAGGTAACGTCTAATATGCATTTTAAAAAAGGAATGAATGCCAGTGTCAACTACAAATTCGACCATGTCACTATAAAGCCTTTTGCAAGCAAGCCCTTACTCCCAATCATTTACCAACATCTAAATCGATTGACCTACAAATTATTAGCGGAACGGGTGAAGGTGAAAATCCTATTAAACAAGACTGAAAACTGGAATGATTACCGTACCTCTCGTGTCAATTGGTCGCGTTCTTTCTTAACGCTTGTTTAACACTGATGACAACCTTAGTAGAACTAATGTTCTACAATGTCAAATTAATACAGGAAGTACTATGCCATTCTGCCAAGCTCCAAGATGAATTGATAAACAGGATGGAACGGGATGGTTTAAACAGAATAGAACGGGATGGCTTAATAATGCAGGGAACATATCAACTTGTTAACCAGTGTTACTTCGATAAGAGTTTATGAACACTAAAAACAGCAAATTGAACGATATCATGACTCATAACAAAATATTGTTATCCGTTGAATCGGCCTACAACAGTTCTTTCTCAATTATACCGTTCTGACACACACATTTAAGAAATTGACAAACCAAGTTCTACGAAGTTCGCCTTGGAAAACATTTGTATGTTTTATTTGATTAACATCAAGCAATCCCACCGAGTCATTAAGGCTGCTGAATTAAAATTTCATTCCTTAAGGTAGTTTTATGGGCTTTACTAGAAGCTTTTCTACAATCTTTTGAGTTCGAAACTTCAAAATGACACTTTGTTTGATAGTGAGATGTGGGCAACAAAATTTATGTCAGATAATTGAGAATAGATGCCAGCCCGCTAATGCAGATTATAGAAATATCATGCGCATTAACATGACAACCCTTAAAATTACAAAAAACATTACAAAAAATGAAAGGGTAAATATGTGGTAGCGAACACTCGTCTTTCTTTTAAGACAAATGTACATAGGTCTCGAATACACCACACTTAATTGCCAAATCGCAAAATTGAACCTACCGGATGTCCCAATTTATGTAAAAATCTTTAGTATGAAATTTGATTCCGAATAGCTCATGGCGGATGCCTGGACCAGAGATGCCAAATTTTAGTGAAATATAGTTTTTTTTATCAAAACTCGTCATTTCCGGTAAAATTTAAAAAGGTAATCTAAAGAAATTTTCTATTAAAACTTAATCTACTTTAATTTTTTTAAACTTAATCTATGTATTTGCAATGAACAAAAAAGGTCCTAAAGAGCTGCCGCTTTCTTTCGGCCAGAAATCACTGAAATTTCCCAATTTGGGAAAAAGCTTAAGTATAAAGTTTTACACCTATCAGTGAATCCGTTCGGGCTGTAGGGAAACAACTACATTTAGTCTGGTCAGAGGTCGAAATTATTCATAATTACTATACAAAAAAACAGTTTTTTATACAAAATCATCATTTGAACCGATATTGCTGAAAATTTAATTTAAAATCTTTTAGTTCTTAGTCGTTTTTCTCGTAAACGTTATACTGTTCAAAATATTTATAATTGTCTCGTATTGAAGCTGTCACTTCCGGTGAATCTGTTTCAACCAAAATTCACTGGTATCTAACAATTTGTGGAAAAAGGTTTCATTGCGATCAACCAATTCGTCTTTCCACTTAAATTTTGGAAACAGATATTGTTGCAAATTTAATTTAGAACCTTTTAGTTTATAATCCTTTTTCTTGGGAATGATATTATTTTCAAAATATTTACAAAAACGAAAAAGCTTGAAGTTTCATGACTATCAATCAATCCGTTAGGCTGTAGAGAACCAATCAATGTCATGAGTAAAATTCTACGATGAGATTGAAGAGATCGCACATACTGATCGACTGTACGAATTTAATACATTTGGGAACATCTCAATAAGTCAGTTGTATGAGTGCACTTTAAATCAATCGATTAACTGACCAAATTTTACTTTCTGTTGTTATAACATCGAAGATCGGATATCAAGGTGGGATATCAAGTATTCCACCAAACAGAAAAAATATCAAGCGCTCTCACTAACGACACTAACAATGAAAGATCTCCAAATGAGTACTGTATTTGAGCGTAAAATAATTCGCATGGTTCATTAGCCATTTATGAGTTGTGGAGGAATCACAAGATATGAAATCTGATTGAAGTTTGCATTAACTAAAGTGGAACCTCTCTATACGATAGATGGAGGATGTTGAACGAGATTCAAACTACACATAAGGTCATCGTGTCTGGCGTGTTGGGAACCGAAAAATTTCAATGGAGATTATTTGGTGTGACCTCCGAATAAACTTAAAAGTACATCTAACTTAAATTTAACAAAAAATGGAGTAATTTCCAATACAATATTGCCTTCGATTCTGGCCAATTCTGGAAAAGAAATAAATTATTTTTGGCATGCACAATTTCGCACATCCAAACTAAATTGGTGTTCGCTGTTTAAACGGATGCTCTAATTTTCCGTTAGCCGCACACAATTGACCAATCCAATAAAATGGCGTTTCTTGCATAATTGAGCAATAAGTTGAAATTCATTTTGAAATCCGTGTTGAATGAAACCAAAAATATTATGTTAGCATAAAATGTAAAACCCCTTTCAATTACTTGTAATGGAACTGGAGCAATTCAATGGTCCGATAAATCTTTAAATCGAATCTAAAATATTTTTTGAAGTGGGAGCTATCTGGTATAACACCGTTTTCTAAAATACAATAAAAATATATAGCGATAGAATGGCAAATTTGAATTTAAAACTACTGGTCATTTCAAAAGGCCCAAATATTAAATAAACTAAAATATTAGAAAAATTTTAATTTTCCTCATGATTTTTTAACTACCACAAGTGCATTAAAGTGAAACATTAAATTTGATTCACGACGATTTCCACAATCAAAACAGTTTACTAATAGAAAAGAGTTAGTTTAATCTAGAGGCATATTTGGTAACACAATTTCATTAAACAATGCAATACTAAAATATTTGTCAAGGCTATGAAAACAGCTACTAAAATCGTAAAACTGTCACTAAGTTTTCCAATGCCATCGTTACACACCCACAAAGTTTCATAGGCAAATATACACGCACGTACATTTATCCTATTGCCACCTAATTAAACAGCATCAACACACGTTGCAACCACATTTTATCAAAGTCGACTAAGGCCACCAAATTAAGATCGAACATAGAGATATTACGAACATAAACAATACACGATAAGAAAATTTGTAACAACAACAAAAGTAAGAAGTTTTCTTATCACATAACAACACTAACCCCAATACAAAAATAAAAACATCGACTGTCTTAGAAAATTAAATTAATTTCACCAACCTTAATTATTTATGATTATTTCAAAAATATTAGTTTGTAGTAATCCAATTAAAATAGTTTTGATCTCTGATTTTCTTTTATTTATTGCTAATTAATCAACTTAAACTGTTTTTTTTTTCTATTTTTGTTTTGATTTGATTTTAAGCGTAGTAATTTCCCGCACACTCAGTTTTTATTCATAAAACAACTTTACTTTATATTTATAAAACCAAAATTACAGCTAAACTTTTAAACGAAAAACGAAAAAATATAAAATAAAATAAATAAAAAACTATTTTTTATTTTTCACTATTCCGAAAATTGTTACTAATAAAAAAATTATCGTTAGTGGTTATAGAGTAAAAAATTACAAAAAAACTGTTAAATTGACCGCTTTCATAGAAACACTAAACTAAAAAACTAAACACAAAACAAAACCACACCGCACACCGTACACACAAAACTATAAACTAAACTTAATAATAAAAAAAAAGCAAAAAATAAAAAAAAAATACAAATAAATGTCGCACGAGGTTTTATTTTTCTGTTATTTAATAAAATAAAATAAAAAAATACTCGAAATAAAAAAGGAAAAGCCTACTTTTGATATTTTCTTTTTTTAATACTCTGTGCTTTCGTACCCACACAGTAGTTTTTCGATACACAACACTTTCGTGTTTATTTTTCGTTGTTATACAACAACAAATTATTATGTTTTTCCTTGTATTGTTGGTGGTGTATTGTATCTTGTATGTTTTTCTGGTGTATGAATTTTCCTCTCGTATACTGTGTGTGTGCGTGTGTGTGTGTGTGTGGGTGGGTGAATGTGTGGAACAACAAACCGTACAAAAACAGTTTTTACTTTCTGATCTTAAGAAAATTGTCAGCAGGAAAATTGATTTTCTTCTGTGTTGTGATGACGAAAACTTGATTAAATGAGGTTTAGTTTAATTAGATTGTGTTTGAATTTTCTTTTCCCGAATTTTTTTTATACGTTATTTAGATAGAAAAAGGAACGCTGGAAGGGACTTAATTCCAAATTAATATTAATAATCTTCTTTCGGGTTGTTATTGCGTGGGCAATGCGATTTGTAATTTGGTCTTTACAGTTTTTGTGGTTCGAAAGAACAACAAAAGTATCTCTTGCACGTGTAATGTGTCAATCGGGATATCTTATGTTATTTGCAAGTTACTGACTTCTGATCTGACCAAATATTGCACGATTATTTTATAAACAGCTCGATGCAGTTATTCCAACGTTTATCCAATTTCATTAAACCTATGTGATTTATCAAACTCCTCAAAAAAAGCTATTTCATCGTTTGATCTAAATCTCTTTCCACTAAACCATTTCTGTACTGTTTGGATCAGAGGAATATGTCAGTTGTCATGATGGAAGATCACTTCCATCGTTTTTCATAATTTGTCTTTGATGATTTTACCTTTTTCAAGATAGTCGCTGGATATTTTTGTGCATCCCAAAAGACAGTGGCTGATCTACTCGCAAGTATAATTCACCAAACACTATACCTACAAATATTCTATATATCACAATTCTCAAAATACCAACTGACAATTTAATTAACTTTTATTTAAATACTTATAGATGTACACGTTTTATCGTCTCAGAATTCAAAAACCAAAATCATTCTTCCATTTAAAAAAAAAACTGTCAAAACCCTCACCAATTATCAACGTTATTACAAAACAATAATAAATACGCTGCTGGAGCGTGAAACCCCTTTCTGAAATTACAACTGGTCTCCTAGTTTGGTTGATCAATTCGTCTTGCATCATACCTGGTTCACTTTCGATGGTTTGCTTTAAACAATGATCTCGTTGTGCTGTTGTTAATCTCGATATTCTTATGAGGTGTGGTGGTCTCATATCCACTACGTAATTAATTTTTGTGTCTTCGCCATTCTCCACGATCCGCGTTAACCAAATACATCATTTTACCTACACGATCTTATTTGACCTCGTACCCATCTGTCACCTCGTGCAAAGTTCTTTTACCCAAACATAATAATCAGTTGGTTTAAATTTTGAAATAATTTCAGGTCCCAACTCGGATGTTCTGACCTATTAGGTAACATAGCTGCATATCTCTACATATTGCTTGCAGAGCAATTTTATATAAAGCTGTCTTGAAACAAAACCTTTCTGCTCCACTAATGGAAGCAGGATGAAACAGTGCTGTAATGAGATGTTTAATGGTTCCTTCCTCAATAAGATGTTTAAACTCCATTGACGTTAATTGGAATCATTGTCGGATACAATGGTGTCAGGACACCCTTCAGTGCAAAAATGGATCTCAGTGATAGTATGGCGACTTCAGCGGTGATGTGGTTTAAACTCACGAGGTAGGGGAACGTAAAAACGCATCTACAGACACCAGCCAGTAACTACCCCAAAATAACCCGGTGAAGTCAATGTGCAACCTTTCCCAAGGGTGATTCGATTTTGCCCTAGTAATTCCTTTAATATGTATGAAATTATTTATTCAGGGAAACCAGCAATAACGCCTTGACATTTACTTCAAACGTACTATTATATCAATGGATGGTATAAAAGTATAAGGTCACCATAAGTGTCATTTTTTTCAAACTAACAACAATTCCTTTTTTAAAATAGACAAATCATTAAGCCAACCGTATTCTTGCTTGCGTTGGGTGGACATTCTTCCAACACCTCATTGTATAACATCATTATATAGTTGCAAGTCTCTTCACTTTCATTAAATTCACTTTCAGGACCAATCGGCAGTCGACTGAGAGCGTCTCATACTGGTATCCCATTAGTATGATGGCTCATCTTGCGTGACGGTTAGCAATTACAACTGGCAATTTATTTTTCGAACCAAAACGACGGATTATGGCCCGCAATTAAAATGAATTTCCGCCCGTAGAGGTATTGATGGAACTTTTTTAATTTTCGAATATTTTTTTTGCATCTGTCATTGCCTTGTCGTTGCAAATACTATCGAGTCCGAAAATATACTGATAATATATTACAAGCATCGTCCCAAACATAACTAGCGTATTTCTATGTCTAGGCTTCTCGATAGTTGCTTTTAATCCCGTTTCTGATGGTCGTATACCTTTCATCTATTGTGTGACCCACCACTGTTAGGCCATGTTCTTGAAGTCGTTGAAACACTGGAGTACTACCAGTAATTATCATATCGTCCAAATAATTTACAAATCTCTGCAAAACAACCAACACCTGTTCCAGAAATTCTTAAAATACGCACTGGGGAGTCCCATCGATAGTCTCTGGTATAGGAATATACAAAATGCCATATTAACCACAATACATTCTTTCGATTTTTTGTTGTCCATTTCTAATTGTAAATAGCATTGGACAGGTCGATTTTCAAAGAGTCTCGTCCCCCACGTAGCTTATGGAATAGTTTTTCCGCTCGGGGAATATAATCCTGCGCAACTGGTATTTAGGGATTTAATGTAAATTTAAAATCGCCCACAATAAGTACGCGTACCGTTGCCCAGTCAAATGTGGAAACTGGTTTCCAAATTTCGTCTTTCACCATGCTATCTACCTCTTCCTCTATTTTTACCTACCTTAAATCTTGGTTCAGCATACAGTCTTAATTTGAGACTCGTCTTATACGTAGCACAACATCCTACTTTCTTGATAAACACGAAATGAAATTAAGTCCAGTGGTCGCACTTGTTCGCACTTCTTAGATGTGATCTCGAATCCTAAGCGATCGAAAACGTTCATTGAACAAGAATGCCACCAGAATCCGAACGTGTAACAAGAAGATTCATATTTACGTTGACGCCGTTCAACTGGATTTTCACTGGAAGTAAACCTCTTATCGGAACGTCTGCATTTCCATAAACTCGTACTGATTAGTGGGTTGACATGGTTCACCTATATCCTTATAGCCAAGTATTATTCGAGTATTACTAATCATCGAACAAGTAGCGCCCGTGTCCACCAGAAAAACCATCATATTCCCATTCATCTTAAGTTCTATCATCAAATTCCGGTTGCATTTTATAATGTCGGTTTGATAAACTCGTTCTTCGATATAGAGAGTTCTGATGTATTCAGGTTCATTTTTATGTGTAACATCCACACCATCTACACCTTGGTTCTTATTACTAAATTGGCGCACAGTTTGTACGAGTCCAGTTTTGCCATATTTGTAACACTCAGCATGTTTAAACCCACAAAATTCTCTTTTGTGCTTAATTATTTATTCCGCAATCTACACAAGAATTTCGAGTTATGATATGATCTTCCTCGTCATCGCCTTTTTACCGCTGTCTGATTTACTTCTGGTATGAACAACTGTTCTTTAACTTGTATTGCATCTATCGTTTTACAAGTATTATGATACATTTCGACTATTGCTAAAACATCCGCAAGAGTTGGGTTTGTTTTCTGTATAGTGGCTGTTCTTACTGAATCGTGATGAGTTTTTATGATGATAGCATCTCTGACAATTTCATTCTTTTACCTCAGCCAACCACTCACAGTATCTTTCACTTTCTTTTAAAAATAGTTTGCCAAATGTACTACGCGCAGCTAGCCCTGTACCCGATTTAAAATGTTCCTTTAGTTTGCTCACTAATGCACTATATGTTTGCTTCCCAATCTTTTACGATCGGAAAAGTTTTTGCAATAAAATAGGCGTTTCTGTTCCGACCCACTATAATAAATATGAAATTCGTTGGAGGTCGTCTAACACATGGTATGCTTCAAAATGTTGCTCTAATTGTCCGGAATGTCTGTTTCATGTTGTGCTTTCCCAATTAAATTGTTTGAAAGGCGGCACTACTATTTCAGAAGCATTACCTTTAAGTACTGTAACTTCAAGTATTTCCCTCATTAGTTTGGCTTGCTAGTCTCATCACCTTATTTATAAGCTTTTCCACGGCGTCGGGATCCATACTTACCTCGTTGCCAGTAGTCTATCCACGAGTATAATTCACCAAACACTACCCACAAATATTCTACCAATCACAATTCTCAAAATGCCAATGTCATAACCCTCACCAAATTATCAACGTTATTACAAAGAAATAGTTAATATCATGCGGAAGCGTTGTATATTTTATTGATTCGATCAACATTACAATGGTCATAACTTTACCAGCTGATGCAACAACTTTTGCTTTCTTTGCATCACCTGAACCAGCTTCTACCTTTTGGGTTGACTGTTGTTTTGATTCTGGCTTGTAGTGATGGATCCATGTTTCATCAACTGTTATGAAAATCGACACAAAAACAAAAAACATTACATATGGTCATTCGATTCATTTTTTGAACATTTGTTTACAATCGGGGCACCCATCTTGCTGATCGTCTTAATCCTCTGCAATTCTTTGTGTATGATGTTATGTACACGTTAATATGAGAGGTTTACAAAGTCAGCAACCTCGCGCAACTTTATTCGACGGTCTTAAGATTTCATAGAATCTTGCGACCATTTCTGGTGGTGTTACCTCTGCTTGTACGGCCACGTGTGGCCATTCATTTACCCAAATATAAACGGTTGTATTTTGGTTTTATACCTTTTAAATGAAAGTACTTAATCATTGCATATCCATTTTTCTATATTTAAAAAACATCAAAATTAACTTTACAATAACGATTCTAACTAAGAAATTATTCAATCAAATGTCAAAGAACATACTTCACAAAAGATGCTGTTACTAGTGACGCATAGATGGTGTTATTCAAAACATTTATCAATTCATCCTCATAGTGTGAAGTGAAAATGTATGATACATACGAGTATATTGTAAGTTAATGCAATAAAATTAAGCTTTACAATAGCACAAGGTGTGGTAGATCCGAGCTTTATATTTCAAGCTTAATAATCCTTGTTTAGTGTAGCGAATCCGAAGTAGCATAACTATAGTTCAAACTTTCACTTCAAAGTACGTTCAGGTAACCCAGCCGGATTGATAGAATTCAATTGTTCGAGAGGAAAGTTAATACACTCACTATATCATCTTTTGTATCGGCTTCACCAGTACTTAAATACCCTCGACTTTGTTCAGGCAGCAAATCAATAAATTGATTTTTGATTCTGTTCGCATCAACGTTCTTTGGACATAAAATTACTTTTCTCGACAAACAAGAGATGTCATTTGTAGAAATTGTTTTTATAAACGTTTCTTTAACGTCATGTAGTAAGTTTTTCCTCCAATCAAAGCAACTTATGTTCTCTTGTAAAGTCTGCTTCAAAAATTGTAGCAGTTTTGCGAATACTTAAATCTAGGCTGAACCAAAACAGACCGCATTGCATGTGGAACAATAGCTAAACATTAACGAAAATCCGCTCCGATTAACATGACTTTAAACCAAAAGGAATGTTTCTTTGTATAACTTCCTGCAGCAACTTGTCAATTGTATTGAGAACATGACTGTATGCTATAGTGCATTCATCTATAATAAGCAATTAAACCTGCACCGTCACTTTCTATCCTCAATCTTGAGACGAATGTTTCACCGTTTGGTATAGTGACTAGTACTCGTATGTTCGTCCATTAATTAATAAATTAGAAGCTACTTCAGTTGTTGATGTAGCCAAATCCAAGTGCTTTCTTTCCAATTTTTCCACTACCTCCAGGACCATGAATAAAACAGTATTTTGACTATTTCTGAGCAGTGTTTGTTCTCTGTATGTTTTACTCGTTGACGTTCCAATCCGATGAACTATTTGTCCGCATACGCGAAAGAAATACGGACCGTTTCTTTGAGATGGCTTACTGTTAGCTCCAGTAAAAACAAACGCGAATGAACTATTGTACGATCGTATACGAGTATATTCCAAAAATTGTTGGCTTTCTGGCAGAGCATTGTCGAAAGATTTTCTAAATCCCATATCGTAACTATCAAATGGAGCTAATTTAAACTGCTGTTGAACTGTTGAAATGCTTGAGAACAACCGACCTTTGTTCTTCAACGGTGAATGATCTAGTTTTAAGGTATCGTAAGCATTAGTGTTGAAGTCGAGTGCGTTGAAGAAGCTCTTGAAGAAGAAGTTCTGCGACGATCGTTTTCAAGCCCTATGTTACGCTGTTCAGCTATGGCAGCAGATCTTGTTGCTTGGATCTTCTTCGACCACGCCGTACCATATCCCATAGATGCCTGCAAGTAAAAAGTAAACAACATAAATCTAATAAGAATCTATATTTACTTGAATCAATATTTCACCTGAAAAATATTCACCACTCATAACTTTGCTATCTCTAATCGCAAAAATTAATTATTAAACTTAAACTACTCGAAATTATTCCAAACGTGTCGCTGTGAAATATATTTGAACGTGACATTACGAAAAACAAAAGAAAATTTTAAAATTAGCTCGATTTTTCGCGTACAATATTTTGTATCAAAGGATATTTCTTGTAGAAGCTGAAAATTTAACTATAAAATATTAGTACCTGGTATATGGTAATAAAATTGAATCATATAACAAAAGAATTAAATGTAAAAATCGCTTCTTAGATTTGTTTTGTTCTTGACTGGCATGGACTGGTAAGGTAAATATTTTACTGTTGCTGTTTTATTGTGTCTTTGTTTTATTTGCCGACGTTGCCGGTTTCTCCGTCTTTGTTGGGGCAATAGATGTAATATTTGATTGTTTCGTATATATTCGAATTTTATTTTCGATATTAGGTGTAACCAGCTCGTCACGAACGAGCATTTGACATCTTTTTGGACGTGAATCTAAATAGTACCTGGTTCTCCTTCCAAATGCCATTACTTTACATTATTATATATCGTCGAATGTCTATTAAATATGAAATTTTGTAAAGAATGATCGAATGATATATCAACAATAGCGATGTTCTCAAACGTGTTGTGACGTCAATGAGGTTTCATAATTTTTTCTTTTGATAAATAAACCGAAGTTTCGCAATTGTTTAATTATGCGCGTACAGCCGAAGGTTTTCATGATTTCATGGCTTTTCGTGAGATATCGAAAAAGATCCAAAAATTGAACGGAATTTAACGAAAGTTTGTTCGGGAGCTACTTGAAAAATTGTTGTTGTTATATACATATAATAGGTAGGAAAAAAGTTCGTGGCCTTTTTTCCCGGTAGATGGCTTTACATTCATATATCTCAGTAACCATTGATCATATCAGGCAATTCTTATATGTGTTTGAAAGGTGACATTTTAACTTGTACTTTGAAAACATTAAAATCTGTGAAGTGAATAAAAAGTTACAACATTTTGAACATGGAGATAAATAATGAAAAAATTCGATATATTTTACAATTTTATTACGACAAAGGTAAAAACGCGGCTCAGGCTTGCGAAAAAATTTGTGCTGTTTATGGAGGAAGTGCTTTATCAAAATCAGCAGCAAAGAAATGGTTCAAGCGCTTTAGTTCTGGAAATATGGATGTCAAAGATGCACCTCGCTCTGGTTGACCAACCACTGGAAAAGTCGATGAAATCATGCAGAAAATTGAAGAAGACCGACATATAAGCAACCATGCAATTGGTAAATTACTAAATATTTATCACAAAACAGTTTTAAACCATTTGAAAATGGCTGGATACAAAAAAAAGTTTGACGTTTGAAAAGTTAAAAGAGTTAAAAATTTAATGGACCGGATTTCTATCTGCGAAACGCTGCTGAAACGGAACGAAATCGAGCCATTTTTAAAGCGAATGATTACTGGTGATAAAAAGTGGACAAGATACGACAACGTTGTGCGAAAAAGATCATGGACGAAACGAGATAAAGCTTCCCAAACGCTATCAAAGTCAGGATTGACGCCAAGAAAGGTAATGCTGTGTGTTTGGTTGGATTGGAAAGTAATCGTGTATTATGAGGTGCTGCCACCGGGCCAAACGAGTAATTCTAATCTTTGTCAGCAACTAACGCGTTTAAGGCAAGCAATTAAGCTAAATCGTCCAGAATTGAACAGCAGAAAGGGAGTTATGTTCCATCATAACGCTAGACCACACACATCAAAAATGACCCGACAGAAATTGACAGAGAGATTGCACCCACCATACAGTCCTGACCTTGCACCATCGTACTACCAATTGTTCCGGTCCATGCAGTACCCGTTTAATGGTTTTACATTAAATTCAAAAGAGGCCTTCGAAAATCTCGATTTTTCGCCTCTAAACTACAGAAGTTCTACAGTGATGGGATCATGGCTCTACCAGAAAAATTGCACAAGGTCATTGATCAAAATGTCACATATTTGGTTTAATAAAGTTCATTTGAAATAAGAAAATTCTTTATTTCTATATGTCACCCAAAAAAGGTCACGAACTTTTTCCCTAATCCTTTATTTACTGAAACATATTATTAATTATATCTGTTTATTTAAGTATTTTAATAATTAGAAAATAAATTTAAACGAATTTAATTAAACCGACCAAACAACACAGTGGTTAAAGCTTTGGCGTTTGGATTGCGAGGTGCCGCGTTCGAATCCCGTTAGGGGCAGGATGAAAAATGGGAATTTTCTTCATTAGATTACGATCTGTGATGAAATGGAACACATCTATGACCCCCTGTCGAAGTGCAAAACTCATGGGCCGACCCATCTTCCATGCCAGTATAAGCTGGCATGAAGCTATGCAATGTGCAGATGGTTCTACGAAAATCGGACCTATAGCCGTACGTCCTCAAATTGGCTGGCAACGGGGTAAAAGTAAGGAAGGGAAAGCAAACCGCGAAAGAGTTGGAAAACTCTCGGCCTCGGAACAGAATATAAAGATAATAAAAAAAAGACTAATTAAAATCAAGATGATTCAATAATTTTATATCTAAATTTAATAGCTTGCTTCTCATTTTTAAATACCAATTGTTGTTTATTTAGCTCGATAGTAGTTATTTCAAAAATCAAATATGTATCAACAATTAAAGACTACAAATTAACTCAAACTAGAATATCAATACGAAATATCATTTGCTTAGAAATAACTTAGAGTGACTTTGGAATGTACCTAAGGCCCATTAAAAAACCGCACTTTTAAATCTAATGAAACACCCTGTCGGGCCCATTAGAAAATCAATTGACTTACCAGGGACACTCCTTTCGGTCTAAGCGGCCCGGCCCACCAATATCACTGAAATTGTTCATGTTAAATGCTTAGAAAATATTTAGACTTACTTTGCAATAGAACGTCGATTCGAAATGTGATGTTGTATGTAAACACAGTAAATTGAATAAAAGTTGACGTAAAAATTTTGGGTTCATTTCTCTAGCAACTACAATACATCGAGTTTTTCTCACACGATAAAGTGACAATGATTATTTATTGAATGTACATTAAAATAGAATTAATTTGGTAAAAAAAGTAAAAATTAATTTTCCCTTTACGACAGGTTAGTCACAAAACGCACTCACCTATATAAACAAAACATAAGCATGATTGCGTTTATTGGCTTTACAATGTCTACCCGTTCAAACAAATTGAAACAAATATTCCACAATAATTTAATTGAATGGATTAAGTGGGTTAGATTAGCAGATGCATTTTACCCCATTTATCGTAAGCCATCGTGTATTTTTCGAACAAAATCGAAGTTTATTCAATTGTTATACATTTTTTGCCTATAAGAAATTTTCGTACAGTACGGTGGCTCACATTATAAAGAAAAGGCGCCTATTCGAAAAAGTAAAGGTGACTAGCCTGATCGGTATGAAGCGTTCATCTTATTAGAGAATGTCAACATGCATTAAACATTCAGCATGAATTTGGAGAAGCTCATTTAATGTTGCCATTGAGGGCACTATTTAGGGTTTGCAATACCGGTATACCGCATATTGATGGGAAATCCCAGTATTTTTAATGAAAATGCCGGTATTTACATTTTTCAGCGAAGAACACTTCCGTAATGACAGATGTTTTCAGCTCACTGTCTGCAAGAGTGTCTTTGACGAAGTAACGAAGTAATACAGCAAAAACAAAACGGAATCGCCTCAATGTGGTACAGTGAAATAATAAGTTGAAGAAACAACATAAACAGAAATTTTGAAGACCATGGAGAACTTAAAAAGTTAAACAGAATTATAAATGCAACTTTTTATGTATTTTTTATTGTCAGTCGTAGAAGAAACATTGTGTCAGACTTCGTTGCCTCGCGTAGTTATTTACCTCAAGAAACCTTACAAAATGCCTCGCTCGAGCAACAAAATACCACATTGCGCTCTATATGCACAAGTAACTATCTTTTAGCGCATGCACGAGTGGGGTTGATAGTATTTTTTGGAAACAAAATAAGATTAGGAATAATTTTTCCTATCAATTTCGACATGGAAAAATTATTCCCAATTTAAAAATATTTACATCAAAAATTGTTTCTTGGGAGGCCCGAAAGGTCTTTTTTGACAGAGATTGACTGCGTACCAATTATCGATGAACTCATTTTTGGCTCAATTTGGGCCTTAAAAAGTACTTAGAATGATTTTGGAATCCTGTCAGACCCAATAGAAAACTATTTAACTTACTTTGGGTCTAAGTATTTACACCGACTTTGGAATATCACAAATCAAATACTTATTGCTTAGAATGATTTTCGAATATACCTAAGGTCCATTAAAAAATTACATTTTTGAAATTCGGGGAACGTGTAAAATTCGTGTAAAATTTAAATATTTCACACTCGTAGGCATTTCGCAATATAAATTCGCCTGAATGTCTACTTTTACGAATACTATTAAGCGATGTCACATTCACATATCTATGGGCGACTTCTAAAACCAGATTTGCCATTTATGAATTAATTACAGCATATTTTTGACTTAAATTAATGAGATAATATGTAAAATATGTCAAATTAATAGCAAAAATAATAAATTTGCAATTATTTAATAATTTTAATTGAAACATAATCATTTTACTATTAAGCCGTTTCTAGAAACGATTTTTGCTCTGAATGGTATAATAAATTTTACACGTGAACGAACGCGAAAAATCTAAAAACAAATTCCGAACTTATCCAAAAATTTTAAAGGATTTTTTTGTCTGTTGTGTTTAACCTCACTTCGTTGATTTTTGATACTTCAAAACAAAATACAAAGAATAGTTGTTGTAAAAATCGTCTGTATTTTTTTCTTGTATGTGGCGAGGCAAAACAAATGTACGCATGAATCGTCTGCAGTTAGATGTGTATGTGGCAGAGCTTTTTCAATACGTTTATTGTTGTTGGATTTTTTGGAACCGGCCGGTTATCAGCACGGTACGATTAACAACTTAATCCAGCCCAATCCCTGGTTCAGTTTAGCGTTACCAAGGAGCATCGATGGTTGGGTATGAATCTCGGAACGGACGTTGCTCCGCAGTTCGTTCAAACACATGTTCGATAAATATTATTTTATTTTCGGATATTAAATTTCGACCAAAGCATTCTTCGACGTTTGTTAAATCGAAATGATTTTTTTCGACTGTGTTCGAAACCTGAAGTATGTAGTTATTTTTGTTTAGTGTTTTTTCACATATTCCTGAAAATACCGAACTCACCCGATTTACTACCGTCTTTTTCTGAAAGAATTATTGACAGATACAGAAAAATATATTTCATATTGTTCGGCCTACGCATTTCAACTCAACAAAAACAAATCAAAATTCACTTCAAATATCAAACAAATTAAGATGGCACTCGGGTAGCAAAATTGTAAAAATATTGTGTAGGGGAAATTTTTTCAAACACACGTCCATAATTACGCCTAGAAAATATTTACTACTAGTTTCGGGCACAGTTTGTGGATAAAATAGGCGTTTATGATCGACTTTCAACTAATCGTAGTCGAAATTCGATCAAAAATTCGATCAATAGTTTGACCAAAAAATATTGATGTTCCTTTTGTGTGCGTTGCACACCATTTCATTATAGAAACAGCGAGGTTTCAGAATTTCATCATTGATAGCTCACAACAAGATTTCAACCGTTTTTATTGTAAAAGGTAAAACAGTAATAAAATGCGAAAGTGAAAATTAAGCTAGCACATGAGCTTTTGAGCTATCAACCCGCGATTGGTACTCGGCACCACCTAGGGGTGGAGCCCCATGTTTTCTTGTGACGGGAAACACGTTTAATGATTACTGAACGTATTTTTACCAATGAAATGTCAGATTACAAATGAAATAAATCTTTCGAAATATATTCCAAACAATGAAATATGATGTATGAATAATCTGAAATAATGTTTTTCCTTTTTTGGGTTGGAATATAGTGACGTGACAAGAGTTTAATTATAATTCCAAATCAAAACCTAACCATACACAGATTTACCGCACACAAAATCTAAGAAACATATTAATCCACACGAGAATTTCAAAAATCTTTTTCCGTTTTCCAGATTAACGTTTCCCATGTTCGAATATCATCCATACGTCACCCCCTCACACATAAAATATCTAACTGACAGTATAATTTCGAACCAAAAATGAAAAACGAATAAGAAAAAAACTTTTCATTTTGTCAGTGGCATTTTGGTATTGTTGTAGAAAACTCTGTGTAGTACTTACCATTTTATTTTATTTTTGTATTCGGTTAGTCAAACGAAAGCATGTATTATGTGTGCTTTACTTATATCATGTCGAATATTGTAACACACAGGTGTATTACGTACTTCAAATTTCGTTTATTTGTTGTTGTAGTTTTTTATTGCTAATGAAAATTTGATATAAGATGAGTATATTGACTATATTACATATGTTGGGTACACAAAGCCTGGGTAATATAAATAGATTTACATATATGCTGACCGGAAACTGTTACATTTGTGCAAAGTTGAATAAAACATTTTTTTGTAAAATGTGACTTTACAAAATAATTTATCGGGGCGATATTAGAACGATACAGCAGCCAAGCTTCCGGATTATTTTTTATTTTTTGGTATTTTGTTTATTTTGAAATCATCCCACGCCTATAATTCGACATTTAAAAGGTTATGCTAGTGGAAATGGGGAAGGAAAATGAAAACAATATTTTAACATCCTACAAACATTGTTGTTGTGATATCTTACCTTTAGCATACTAATGCTCATTATCGAATCAATAATGCTTCGATTTTAATTTACCCTATTTATGTATGTTGAAGGATCGATTATTTCATAATTTGGGTTTATTTTGCCAAGAGGGTAATTTGGAATACGTAATTGAAAAATAATTGTTCGATAAATTGTTGAAATTAATGGTTGGATTTGTCGTTCGACTTGATTTGTGTTTTGCTTCTTATAGAATAACTTATAACCTAACTTATAGAATAACTTAGAAACGTTTTGCCTTTCTGATCCATAGGCCAACCTTGTCCAGCCCGTAGCAACATACAACGGTTGCTTTACTTCTAAAAAAACTTACACTGGACTACAGGTCGTTAGGGATGGAATACCGTCTATACTTAGGACACCGGTTTAGATTCCATCTTTCCAAATTTATGGGCGCTAGTCTACCTGCACGTCTTTGCTCCGACTACGCTAAGGAACACACTACAACAAAGCTACTGCTTTATTAAGATTAGGTTGTGTACAAAGCTAATGAGAGAAATCAAATTTTGTAGGTCACTACAAAACATAAGTGACCCTGATTACTCGTGGCGTGGCCGGCCATCGATCGACAAAAGAAAGGCCAACAACAGAAATAGAGTAACGTTTTCTTTTCGCCCCTTTTGACATTCAGGTGAATTTCCTTCAATTATTTTATTGTTATCGGATGAGCAATTTGACTCCGTCTTGCCTCTCGTGGTCATTTTTGTAACTTTTGGGTTGTGAGCTAGGTTCCCTCTATTGATCCACTTGGCACTTTTATTTTACCACTTTGCCATACTAGATTCACTTCTTCGCTCATTTTCCCGTGTGGTGCCATCGAAAAAAAGCAATTGAACCAAACAAAAATTTCATCAATATATATTTTTAACACGAATGACCCTTTTACACATTGAACCCTACATCATTTTTCATTGCATTCATAATGCATCCACTTGATTGTATTCGGTGAGTTGCGTGTCGGGAAAATTGGATGAGAGGACTTGGAGTATGTTTGTAAAAAATTTTGGGAACACTCAGTCGAAAGATCATAGGAAACACTTTCCGTTGGATCATTGGATATTTCTGTTGGCCTTCCTGACCAACACACAACTTTAGTAACGAAATTTAGTAAGGCAGATGTTCTGAGAACTTATGCGTCGCTGTACGAATGGCACAGCCATCTCTACTCTTTCTGCAGAGTTAGCCTGAGGATGGTAGTTCCCATTAAACCAATGACCCACTCCGTAATTTTATTAAAAGCTTGTGAAATATTTTGAGACAAACTGACTGTCGTTCTCCAATATCAGAGCTACTTTCCAACGAGTATTTCCTTAGCGATATCGCCTCAGCTCGTCTAACGGACTCAGCATAACAAATTTGCTGAAAATGTCAATTATAACTGACTAAGACATTTTGTTTAGCTAACCTCTGTCACAAACCTTGACATATTGATGCATATCCTTGCCATCTTTGGCATGTATTGTTTCTGTTGGATGCGTTATAGCGTTTTGAATACCCCAAGGTGTGCAGCTAGAGCGTCATCATGATTTGCGTGGCATTATTGTTTTCCTCTCACATTGAGGATTATACCGGTTTCAATCTCAACAACGTGATCCACCGCCCTCAATAGTCCAACAACGCGTCAGAAACCACCTTTAATGTGGCGCTTTTCTGTGCAGGAGTTCGAAGTCTTGGAGACGCATAGGCCAACGGGCTAGCCTTGATGTAGGGTCCTCCAGTCCTTCGTCAATCTGACGCCATCGATATATGTGTGGCTTCAGACTCATGTACGCTATCACGCAAGTAAACTTTGTAACCGAGTAAAAACATCCTGAGCTGCGGAGGTCTATTGAAGCTTCTTATTGTCAGTCCTTGTTAATAGTCGGGATCGAATCTTAATCCGTGTTCGTCGAGGATATATCAAAGATACTTAATTTCCAGTTGCTAAACAATTAGCAAAATATGAATGTTGTCATTGGCCAGGAGTAAAGATGGATTTGCAAAATGCAGGTTTTAATTCGTTTTTTTTTCGCCTCAAGTCAATTATTGGCATGGCAACTGGCTAACTTTTCATCCAAATAATAGATTTACAACGGGCCTAGCACACTTGAGCTATGTTTTTTGAGTGATGTAAGCTATGTTTTGATTTTACAATCTCCCGTTTTGGTTTCCAAAACTCAAATAAGCGAGTTTTCATTTCTGTCGAATATCTGTACAAAATGATGGTTATACGAACGATAAATATTAAAGACTTGACATACATGTTTCACTTAAGACATTGTCATGATACATGAAATCGGTCATTTGATTTCGTTGTCATGAGGTTTAAGGGTCCGACCTTTGATGGAGCTTTGTGACTTTGCTGGGGAGCCACTGGTTGGCTGGAAGTTTATTATCTTTGATTATGATGATGTCATTCAACTGGATTGTCGGTTTTCTGATGTGAAAATTGGATCGATGCTGCAGAGACGTAAGATGTTCAAGGTACCACCTGCTCTAGAATTGTTGTCCCATTGTTTCACCAACTACCAACGATGGAGATGTACTAGTTTCACGTGAGTAATGTTAATTTTGGGGATATACCAATATGAACGCTCAATCAGAAAGTGTACAGGCGTAAGTGAATCGACTTCAGAACCGTTGATAACGCACAGCGGTCGAGAATTTAGAACTCCTTCTGTTTCGGTTAGCTGGGTATCAATCTCTTCTAAAGTCAAAACGTTTCTTCCAACTATTCTCTTGATTTGAAATTTCGTTGCAGCTACCCATAATCTTCCAAAATGGGGAGAATTTTGTGGGATAAGGAAGTTTTGATTAATTTACAAACGTTTCTCGTCATTTTCTGTCAAAACCGACAAAATTGCCTTCCACCATTGTCACTGTGAATTTCACTACAAATTTCGCGCCGTGCAGTCATTTTGTTAAATGGATCAAAATTTGCCCTACATAGTTCGCACCAGTTTTCAGAAATGGCCGGACCAATTCAAATCGTGAACTAATGACACTCCTCCATAAACTTTGAATGCGTAATGCATTTACCTACAACTTCTTTCACCTTAATTTTCCCATTTGGTACCCAATATTATTGGCGGATTATAGACTGCAGAAGTTTAGGACCCGCATGCTTATTGTCTATATGTGCATCACGAATAATAAGCGGCGTAATTGTTGACTTTGGGTGCAAAATTATCGGGTGTTTGGTGGAGTAGTGAATCACATCATCTAAAAACGGATTTAATGACCTAAGGCTACTGGTTTTGTTGATGTCCCATTTTGATTAATGTGCCAACATATTATCATCTCTGTAATATTGGCTTTGTACGTTGTTGGCAAATAAGATGCACAACATGAGTCAACTCTTTCGGTAGTAGATGAATCCCGCTCGTTCTGGTGTCTTTGTATTTTTAAGATTGTTGACAAATCGTATAACATAACCCATATTCCTTTGAAGCTTGCGGGACAATGAATATTAATTATTTGGTGAATTGAGGATGGCGCCAATTTTTCCTCGATAATGTGGAGATAATTTCGGATGTGCGGTTACGAACGAAAGTGCTTCAATATTTATGATGACATTCAGTATGATTTGTGGGTCAGTCCATGCATTTACGAGAAAGATTTTGCGGTTTTATCGACGCTGCCTTTGTTTTGGAGGATACCAGTGCTGCAGACGTTTCTCCGTTTTGGTCGATAAGGCGGAAATATACCACACCTGTATACGCCGACTGACTTGAATCGCAGAAGCCGTGTATATCTATTTGGCAACCTATTGATGAATGAACGAATCGAAACTTATTCCACGTAATATCTCTCTATGTTGAAAGAGGATCATCCCATTCCAGGTTATCACACCAAAGCATCTGCAGAAATATTTTGAATTCTATAATCACTGGAGATACTCAACCACCCAAACCTACCCAAACTGTTCGTTTTGTGAATTTCATGGGGTTACGGAGTTGTGCATTAAAAATGAAACAATCGGTTTTGGGGTTACAGTTGATTCCTAATACCTTTACGGATTCTATGATTTATTTATTGTGGTCCTAAATTTCCTTGTCTTCTACTTCTTGAGTTGAGAGATATTGCGCAAAATACGTTGACTATTCGACCTCCCGTCAGGAGGTCGTCCACGTAGAATGACGTCTACTTACTATAGAAAGAGGAGCATTTTTGGCTGAATTTTTATTATTGTCCTCTATTTGTTTCGGCGCTCTGGTGGCTAAAAATGAGACAGAAGCGAGACATAGGTAACCGTCGTCAGCTGGAAAGGTCTTATGGGTTGCGAAGGACCGGGCCACCAAAAAATTTTTTGATATTGAGTAGCTTCTGACGCAAGAGCACCATGGCGGTACATTTTCTCCACATCCGCAGAAACTACTATCTTATGTACCGACTGTCGAACAATCATTTAAGGAAAAACCGTGCCAGATTTGGAAGATTCATCAAATACATCTCTCATTTTTGCGACATTCTTGGATGTTTTGAGTACGCCATGATGCGATAAATAAAATTGATTTTCCATGGGCTTTGAATGAATCTCCTAAGAAATTTGGTGACCTTTTAAACGGGAGTCTTACAGCGAAACGACCTTCAGAATTCCTCTCTACGTTTTTTAAAAAATGATTTTAAGCAGAAATCTTCTTCCAGCGTTAATTGGTTGTGCTGCTCGTTTAGCGATTCGAAATCCCAAAATCTTTCGTAAACTTCGGTCGATGTTCACCGCGTTGCTTCTTGACTGGATAACCCATCACTAGGCCACTAACACTAGGCCACTATTTTTTGAAAGCCCGGGTTGCCCGGAAACTATCCCTTCGAACATCGAATTTGAAGGACAGAATACTGAAGAAATAATCGGGGTCAGCTAATTTGATGCCAGCGTACGTCTTTATATTGTCATTTACTCGTCTACTTTGCGGAAGTAGTTTGCTGGTAACATTTGACATCACAAGGGCGTCGATTGAGAATTCAGAACGATGATCGTTTCTAACCTTCAACGTCACCATGCCTTTCGATGTTTCCGAGTTCAATGACCCAATCCACTAATCGATGTACGAGCGTTTCTTTTTTCCAAATGTAGGAATTGTACGCATCACTCAGTTATACAGCTCAAAATATCCTTCGTACGAATGAAAAAAATCTCATTATTCTCAGAACGTAAATAACCGGTGCTCGGGTACTGCTCAAAATGTGATGAATGTTCGACAAAAAAAACCTATATAAAAAAGCCGAGGGAAAATGCAACAGTACAATGGCGGTTAATATTCGTAAGAATTGCCATTGAACTGGCGGTACCATTTCGTACTACTGTTACAACGGCAATAGGCAGCAATTGGCATACCCAGTTGTTGTTGTTATTTGAATAATTAGGACTTCTAGTTAAAGAACGGCATTCGTTTCTAAGCTGCGTTTGGGCTGCGAGCTTAATGAATGAATTAGTAAGTTGCTTATCTATATTTATATCGGACTTTGGTTCAGATAGCAACATTCCCCTCCAATACTGATCAACCTAACAATAAGAAGTCCTCGAAGTGCTTGAATAATACACAAATAAAGCTGTTACGGTAATGCACATGAACTGTGACGACTGCCAAACGAATAAAAACCCTATAACATCGTAAAAGTACATCAGAGATCAAGAACAAGTAGATACGAGTAATTTATGTTAAATAAATTGATTTTCTACCTTCTATAGAAATATGTACGCGAGTGCGTATGGAACCCTAAACTAAACATAATTTATTATCATTAAATTTATGTTGCTCGTTGTTTACGCTGTTTAATGATGAAAAATCATAATGAAAATTGTCGAGGGGTACACCACAACCGTTCCTATTTTGTTGTGTATGCAATTTTTTTTTTTATTTTTTGATATCTCCACGTACATCCGTCAATGTCGTTCGTTACACAATGAAAAGTTAGTAACGTTTTAATGTGATTAACGTAACAATTTTCGTATTTATTTTTTGTAATCAATATTTAAAAAGAAAATGCCTAATCTATCAAACAAATAAACGTGTAGTATATGTACATGAATACAGGCAAAACAGGTATACAAATGTACGCCTATTGATTTTTTCTTATATCAACATGGTGTTTAGAGTATATGCATAGCATGTGTGGTAAACAGGTACGCCTACCTGCCTACACTAAACGCTAAACATATTCAGTGCGCGATAATTTATAATTAACTGAGTATATAAAATTTGATAAGGTACAAATCAGTGAAATGAAAAATTTGTCTATCGAGATGTGTGCCTGCGAAAAGGAGGAAAATTCGCTTCATTTCAATTTACGCGAGTAGGTGAAGAATTTTTTTTGCGTACGTAATATAGAACGATGTCATTGAACTGAACATTATTTTGTATAAATATACGTGACATGAAGAAATCAAATCAACAAGTTTATCGCTCAGTTTAAGATTTTATATATTTTGTGTGTTTGCATAACTGCGTAACGTTTCTGGAGAAGCGAGTAACATAATATACTCGTACCTTTTTTTAAGCTATTTAATGGTTTGAACTTTATAAAGTTTATTTAAGCCAACCAGTAAAGTTTTATGATACGATTTCGCCGAAAAACTATATATTCGAGTATGTAGATGAAAATATCATATTTGCAGAAGTTTATAAAAAAATATTAGACCCGCACCCATAATATATATTAGTTTTGTTTGATGGTACATATGTTAGGATTATGCTAAAACAGGTGTTTATTTTTCACTTCAAAGAATTGAATGTGAAAAAAATTTGGCTTTTAATTTAAATATGTGTTCTGATCCTCAGAAATGATATTCCTTATTTCACGTTATCCAGAAGTGCCATGAAAGTCGTTAGCTGAATGATGATTGTCATTCATGTTATGGGCGTATTTATTTGTGATAATGGCACTCTGGCCGAGCCTCTATCCGATCTCCACTGTATATTTCGTGTTCTGTATTGTTGGCCCGAGTTCGGTCATTTACTAGCATCTTTAAAATGTTGTAGGATACACTCCTTACGTCAAATGAAATAAAAAATCATAAAATGATTTAAAATCTCTATTTTACTTTAAAATCGGTATCGTGTCCACCCTTCTCGTGCTTAAGATATTGTCACAGAATTTCTTAACTTGAATGGGCAACATAAGTATCAGCTTGCTAACTGGCCAAGCTAAATTTGTTTCCCTACATAACTGATCTCTAGCACTGAAAATGAGATCACAAACGAATAGTAGATAGTCAGCCGTTCAGAAGCCATTACCACAATCGTAACTCCTTGCACTTAAGGAAACATTCGCTAGTTTTTCTGCTATATTAGGCATGTAACGAATGCGATCTTCGGTAGTTTATTGCTCTTACTAAGGGTAACTAAGCCTTCGTATATCTTAGCCAAAGTATTTTATTTCAAACCCCAACCTTCTTTAGCTAACCTTTTAAACACAAAGAAAATTGTTTTACTACTCCCTGCAACTTCTAACCATTCTACCGATGACTCCATCTGTATTATCCTTCCACCAATAGCCACTAAAGGTGGTTTTGAGAGAAGGATAGCTCCTCCGGCGCTTTCTCCTAAATGCTCCATTTTGATTTGCCGGCAAAGAGCACAACCTTGTGACCCGCGATGTCAGGGCGGTTAAATGGGCGTTTTGTACTTCTTAACTTTTCCATTATGGTAGGCCATCGCAGATTATCAAAACCTCCAGATACACCCAAGAATACTCCTAGCATATATACTTTTGCTCTGACTCCTTTAAAATTTCTAACATAGCATCCTCTGAGAAACCTATTTTCTATGAACCCGAGCTGTTTGTCACTGTACCTTCCACTACTCTGGAATATAAATATCTCTTGTTCAACAATCTGCCGGTAATCAATTTCTCAAGTAATTTACCTAAGGCCGGCAGAAGCATGATTAATTCCTTTATCCAGACAAGCATTCAGTAGCATTTCATATCATTACTAGATATACTTGGTTCAATGATTGACCTCAAGATTGTCTATGCTTGGCGCTTTACCTTTTTTCATGGGCATGATGACAATCGTGACGTTCTTCACTGTTAAAGTGTTCACTCGATTCGTGTTTGGTGCTATGTAGCGTTGAACACGGCATATTGTTTACTCACGTGTGTCTGTTTCCTCGCAATCATCAGGCAAGAAAGTATTCAGTAAGCATTCAGTAGAATCTTCCCAACAAGTTGTGGGAAGCGCTTATGAACTCTATAGTTCGTTTGAAAGTAAGATCTGTTAACCACCACGGCTGTTTATATGTTCTAGTACAAATATTTGTCGTAGACACTAGTTACTGTTTTGACCGCTCTATTCTGTCTATATCATCATCATATTGCTCCTTGTGTATTATCATCATCTCCAGTGAAAATGCGTACCGAAGAAGCCATACAACCCACTCTACTTTTTACCGCGTATGGTTCTTGCATACAATGTAGGTCAATGTTATGGTGTTCTGCAGATAGCCTGATCTCGTGTCCAAACAATTTTGCATTTCGCATATTTAGCTGTACAATCCTCAGTTTGCAGATGCTTGATGAGTTAGTTGACATAAAAGAGAGATGAGTGGTTAAATTCTTTTTAAGCTTTTTTGCAGTAGAGACACTTTGGTGCTTCTGTCTTCTTTCAACAGACCCTCTGGTTATGTCCAGAATCATAGTAGAGTCCACAAATTTGATCTTTTTCTTTGCAAGTTTTTGCGATGTACTCAAATACATGACATTAGAGGCAACTTGTGACCCTAATATAATTTTGCACACTGCAAGAGGATCAACTAATATACATCTGCGATTTTTGTGTTATTGACCGATTCATTCCATCTTATTTGACATAGGACAATCGCCATTGCCTTTATGTTCATTTTATTTCTATGTTGGTTAAGTTATCCAGTTCGTTTGATCACTTTTTCTTCTATCACTTCGAGAATACGCCGGCTAGAACTATAACAGTATCTTTAGAAACTGTTCGATAAGCCTTTGATACTCGTAGTAGGATATTTCTCTGAACACTTTCTAATAACCTGCTATGGCGACAGTTTAATCTATCATACCATCTTGCAGTGGCATACGTGAACGTGAGCGCCCCCTCCACACCTTTTTAGATGATTATTACTAGTGTTTTGTGTTTCAGTCCCCATCTTTCCCTTGAGACTCTTGCCAGGGAATGGAATAGTTTCTTTGAGTTTTCACATACTCTTAGAACGTGAGAAGTTACTCCCATACGTCCATCAATATCGACTCTTAGATTTCTCGCAGTTTTGACTATTTTCAAGCTTCGAACGTTTAAAGATATTCGTGCGGCATTCTATTTATTGCGATTTGACCCTGACGTGAAGTTCGGTCTTGAATTGCCTTACACCACAATTACTTTATCATCCGCGAATGCAATTTCCAGACCAGAGGACCTAAAATAGAGCCTTGAGTATATCCTTTGATGATTTGTTTAGTAACAGAAATCAGCAAGCTATAGCTCCTGAAAACATTGATAATGTTTTAGGGAGATTATAGACCAATAAACTTGCAATGACTTGCGAGGTTAACAAATGCTTCGGCGATGTCCAGGAATATACTCATAACATTTTTAGAGCTTTGGGTTTTGACAGTATTAATTAGACGGACTATCGCATCTTCAGTAGAAATGATACGTCGGAATCTGAATGGTTTGTCCGAATGGCGAATGGCTAATAACCTTTCTAGGAGTTTCCCCATAACAGGTAGCAACATTATAGGTCTGTAAGATTTCAATGAAAGTGGTTCTCTATCACAAGGTTTCCTGATAACAATCATTTCACCTGATTTCCACAACTTAGGATATAGTATCCAAATATTATTATTCGAGCGTTCAAGTTATTGAGTCCTGGTGATTTATTTCGAAAGCGTTTTACCGTGGATGTGGACTGTTGATAGCGATGTCATGCATGTGACTCAGTTTCGTCTGGTATTTTGTCCGATAGTAGTAACTTGAGCAACTCCAAACGTGTGTCATGCTTCGTATCTATGACGAATCCATTTGTCTTCGGTGCTTTTTTGACTTTTTACCATGTTCAGTGATAAACCGTTAGAAAAGTTTTGTCTTGCTTTAAACACTTGAAGAAAGTACTTGCTCCTTGCCCCTCTAACGAGTAACAATTTTAACTCTTTTGCTTCTTGGTTTCATTGAACATCTAAGTTTCCTTAGATTAGAGTTCCACTAACTATTTCGTTTCTTTAGCTACTCTTTTCTTTGGAATTGAGTTTTGCAGACGTGCGTTAACCGTGTTGAGATCAGCTTCACACGAAAATTAATTTCATCAATCGAATAAATTTCTGGAAGTGATGACCCTTTGATCACTAGATGCCTAACATTCTCTCGCACACCACCTACTATCGAGCCCAACAAGGTTCCATTGTCTATTGTTAGATCAATGTTAGGTCCAGCGTTCGTTACAAAGTGAATCATTATTTTTGATTCACTGGGACGTATGGCTTCCCTGATTTAAGTGGTAATCGCTTTTGTTGATAGAGATAATTATCCGTTTTGTGTTTGACAATAAGAACTGTTAACGCTTCTTGTTCTTACGTTTCTTCTGTTGGCATAGTTGCTCTTCTTCCTTCATTGCCTGAATTTCCACTAGGAACTAAATCCCGTTCAGGTTGTGTTTGGAGTGTGTTCCACAGTCACCAAGGTTTTTTCTCGTTGCAATTGCAACGGTTGCGCGCACCTTCCAGTTTTCGCCTGTAGCTTAGTTTCCGCAATCACCTCAAGAATTTTTATTTTATTTTACGCCGTTGGCAGCCAATTCGAGCACGTACTGGCATGGAAGACGGCCCATGAATTCTGCACTTCGACAGGGAGACGTAGTGGTGTTCCTTTACATCATAGATCGTAACCTGTGATGAAAATTCTCTTTTGCATTCTACCCTTATCGAGATTCGAAACCATTACCTTCCGATTCAAACGTCGAAGCTTTAACCACAGTTCCGTTTGGTCGTTCCTTTACCCATATCTCTGAGTAACCAAGTTCTCGCTTTCAGGATATTTACGTGAAGTTGCAGCCACCTCCCGAACAAATTTTAACCGTTAACCAAATTACTGACCCCTTGTTACTCAAAACATGGTCACAAGAATGGCAAAAAGGCATCGGCAGCCATGTCACTACTGGACTACACGTTGCCAGAATTAAGGGATAAACTGCCGAGTAGGATGAAGGAAAATAATGTTACCGACGTTGAAAATATCTAAGGATGAGGAGGTTCAAAACACCACCATAATTTCAGTACGACGCAGATCATTCTCCTTCTGGGATTACGCTACTTATTTTAGTTTAAAAATAAAAGTCATCTGTATCTAAGTCCAACAGCAATGATTAAAGCATTATTTATTAAAATAAAGGAAATGCATCCATTTTGAGCCACCAAATTTGTTCAGCAGCACGTCTAATTAGAGCAACAAAACAACCGTTTGAATACAAATTTGATCAGCAAGTCGGCCGTTTTGCAGAATTGAGTGAGACGAGAAACTGGAATCAACTGGCTTCTGAGAGATTAAATGTTTTGAAGAAAATCACTAAAAATCGATTGCCGATTCAAGCAGTGTGATGGTGCGAACATGACATTGGGAGTTAGTTCGCAAAACTTACCATATATCGTACTGAAGTTAGTTACAATTGCTTTTTCTCAATACAAAGTAAAAAATATTTCAACTCAATTATGGAACTAGTAGGCGGGGCATAATGCATTTCACGAAATTTGATTGGTTTTGAGTTCGGGAACGAGTATGATGATATTTATTTCCTGTGTCATGTACGCAGCATAAAGCAAAAGGTGAAGACCTATAGCTGAACAGATTGAAACAAAAATCTGGCTGGAATCACAACACACGGGGCATGTTGCTGGGAGTTGAAGAACAGTTTCAAGATCCCGGACTTTTGATGAAACTACATTCGAAAATTTTAATGTAGCACTCAATGCCACCCTCTATGATGAAAATTGAGAATTATATACCAATCCGCAAAGGTGATTAGGGACGACAACTGACATCTCGTTAGAAATTTAGAGTTAAACATTTGCAATCTCAGGTTTAGTTCAGCGATAAAGTTCACCTTAAGACAAGTGGAGGAACTAAGCCATGTAAGCCTTGCCTTCTTTGTGAGAAAATTAACGAATATTTTAAGAACCTACTTACCTTTTTAAAGGTCAAGAGGCTACTAGTTCCGGCTTTGACTTTGATCCCAATTTAACGTTTTAATAAAGTTTTTACAATCCTTTATGGGTTAAGTTGATGAAAGTTAACATAACTTCCAATGAGGCCATTAGTGAAAACACTAGGGACAAGAGAAGAAGCCTTGTGCAAATTTGAATCAGGCAACATTGTGTCATTAATCATACTGACTATTGACTCAGAAGTCAGTAAGCAGACTATAAGGTACTCAGAAATGATTACATCTCTGTTTTGAGATTTCAGATGTCAACAATTAGCGATTGGAAGGAGCTATTATAGGAATTATTTTCAATCTCAATTTTCGTTTTCCCACTCAACAATTCCGTTCCACTAATATGAATTCTTGCTCGACAGAGTACAGAATCTTGGCAATTTTTTAAGCGGTTGAATAAATCAATTTTCCGCATCAAGTTGTGATCGAAAAATATTTGGCCGTTCCAATGCAAGTCGACACTTGAAGTAACCAGTGGCAGCGCATGAGAATGCGGTAAAACTCATTATGAAATACAGAAAAGGGACAATGAACATGGGAATTCGATTTGAAAGTGGCATCAATTTGAGTGCTTGTGCGGCTACACTAACGGTGGCATTATCGACAGCAGATTCCGAATACATGGTGGCGGCGTATTCGATAGAAGAATTGATGTGGCCGAAATAAAGACCAAAGCGTTACCAAAAGGTAAACATCAATATTTTTGCAAAATGCTGGTATTTCATGTGACCAGTGGTTTTAGACTCCAGTGGACTCAATTGTAAGAGTTTTTGTTGATTTGGCAGCGGGCAAGAAATACGCTGAAATAGATTTTTGTTACAAATAAAATTTTTGTTTTACGTTCCACTCCGTATTGGACTGAAGGTTGGAAAATTAACAGGAATAGGGTTAACACAACATCGCAAGACCCTAGCGAACATGTACGAAGTCCGAGTTTCAGAGAAAACTGAGGACATTGCAAGAAATGGATTACTGGTAAATTACAACGGAGTTTCACATGTTCCTCTGCTACACAGGTATGTACTATCCGGAATCTAAGCCACACAGTTAATTGTCATACAAATAATAAGCGTGCTTCGGACCTTCTTACTGAATTTGTGGAATAATTTTGTGAGTCATATGGAGTAGAAAGGATACAATACTTTCAAATTTGAATACAACATTTAGACTCTGAAAAAAGTGTCAGAAAAAATTAAGGTAGATTAAGAGAGAAAGAACATCATCAAAACTCATCCTGTGAGTTAATTGACAGCCAAAAATGTTTCTTCGAGCTATGATTGTCTTATCTGAAATTCTAAAAATAACATTCAGAAATAACGATATTGTACAAAACGTTTTGAGTATCCAGTATCCGATACATCAACAATTTTTTTTCAGAATACTTAGAATCGGAGATTGAAAATGAGAAAAATCAAAGCTACGAGTGTTTACCCTTTTTAACGATTAATAAAAACAACACAGTGCACTAGTACGTACAGTTCAAATCAACTCAATCCACCAACGTCAATTCGGTTCACGACCAACGAAGTAACCAAAATCGCATCAAACCATAAGTCATTTGAAAAAAAGTAAAAAACCAACAAAATCTACAACAGGTGGCCTACACACGATTGACTGGGATAGTAGCCCTCTAGTAACTCAACATTGACTCAGGTCACCAAATATCGCTCAAGACAATAAATTATTCAAAGCTTTATTTGAGGAGGTGAAATACATACGCTACGAACAGAAATTCATACTGCGAGAGTTGCAGGAACTTAAAGAAACCTGGAAAGGATAAAAAGGACAATAAAAAGGCTACAGTAAGCATGTTTATTAGTCATTGTCCTTTTGTATTACGCGTAAAGCAGCAAAAGCAATTTAACGTTATAAGCAATAAAAATTGCGGAGGGCGAAATGCAAAACACATTTTTAATGTCACATTCGTGCGACAAATTTGACTGTCACGCCGCGAGCTTGGAGGGAACTCTATAATCTGGAAACGTTTACCCAATAATTCACCGCAACATTCTTAAACTTACAGTAAATATAAATTTTGGTAAATTCTAAATTTGGATATACGATTATGGATATAAGCGTAGTCGCGCACATAAACCGCCGCCGTTGTCGTCTGACAGGAACCAAAATAAGGAACTTAATGCGTTTTTTTTAAATTCTTGTGTAAAGAATCCAATTGGGGATATTCCATAAAACTTTTATTTTCCCCGTAAACCAGTATAGTATATTTTGTTGTTGTACTGGTTGTTGGGAATTTTCCTTATACGCACATATATTGTATGATATACTTGCAGTAATAAAATTTCTGACAGAAATGAAAATTTTATATCGTAGCACTGGGAATTTAAGCCATTAATCGGAATAAAAACCAACATTTAATTTATATAGATGTGTGTATGTATATATTACAGGTATGTGAGCGTGTGTGTGTGTGTTGCGTAATTTTATATTAAGCTTATGAAATTTATAAATTAGAAGTCGTTCAATTAGTAATCGAAAACTCATAAAATATAAAGGGTTACGTGTAATGTGTATAGGTACGAGTATGTAGGAGCTTGCGTGCGAAATAATATTCAAATGTCGCACGCACAGGCAAAAACAACCCAATTATCTTAAGACGTTCTTGTTAAACTTAAAATGTATCACCCTCAATAATTATGATGGAAAAATATAATTTTGCCTTGCTACGTATTTTGCATAAATTTAATGTTTTAATTAAAATTATTTTTCCCCGAGTTTTCTTTAAATAATTTTCACTCCTTTGTCTCCACAAAGATGTGTAGGCATTATAAATAAAGAGAAATGTTAATTAGAATGGATTAAAATTTCATTTTAAATTTTGTTTTTAATTAAATATTTTTAAAAACTGGTACCCGAATAAATTGCAATTAAAATTTCGACTGTGTGTTTGCAACATTACGTATTTTCCGAGTAGCTTTAAAAGGCCCACATTTGATTTTACTTATAAACTTGCGTTTTTCCGGTTTTATATGACATTTGGTTGCAAAAGCAATTATACCATCCACGTCAAACAAGCGTTGTCTGCGTCAGATTCAATCACACATGTTTCTTCTCCTTCGCCGGCGCTACATCATATGAAGGAGTTTGGCCGCCTCAACAAAGCTCTTCCAGATGACTCGGTCAACAACAAGAGGGCGCCAAACACGATAACCAAGAGTTTGAAGATTCTGTTCTACATCGTCCACCCACCGAATAGGGGCCCTCCTGCGAGGTCCGGTCCTAGTTAATGCCATGATAATGATTTATTTGTTGCCTAGTATCAAACACACTAAATTGCACTCAAAAATGGCAAACTTTTAGCGATCTCGTGTTGTTAGCGTCTTGGGCTACCAAAAGTGAGTACTGGTCTTATCAGCGTTTTATAGATATTTAAATTGGTTTTGCGGGATATATTGAAAATGTTAATGTTTGATTAGCTGTTCGGTAACCTGCTGCGATCCGTGATGTTATATCTGCAGAGACTGAGTTTTGCACATTTACTCTCGATCCCAGGTGCGAATTTGTTGGCTTGGTTTATAAAATAAACAGCTGTGCTTTCCTATGTTGAGCTGGCGAATGACGTATTTTAACGAAAGGTTGAATAGAATTTGGCATATTGGGTCCCCTTGCCGTACTCCTGAACTTATTACGAAAACCTCCAAGAGTTTGCCTTTTACTGTCACAATTAATGTTTAAATGCGAAAAGACACTCCACAATGTGTTCCTCTAGATGCTATCATATTCCTGTTGAAAATCTATAAATAGAAAATCCACTGGGATGTTCTTCTTGATAACTTATCAGCAAACGGTGGTCAAAACCTTCTAGCCAATATTGAGCAAAGCTATTCCACGATACCATAGTTGTTATAATTCAGCTGGTTTCCCTTTTCATGTAGTGGATAAATTAGATCTATTTTCCACTCTTCTATGGGAGAAAAAATCTGCGAACAAAATCGATAAAATCAGCTTAATCGCCGCCGTTCTTTAGCATTTCTTTACAGATGCCGTCCTCACCAGGTGCCTTATTATTGGTCATTTTGGATATGACTCTTCGCATTTCATCGTAAGAAATTCACGTCACCTTAGTCGGCCAAGGGGATACTGATTTTAAAATTAAGCGACACGATTACTGTCACGGCGAATGAAACAACACGTCTATGGGAAAGAGGGTGTGATTAATAATTCATACAATGGCATTACATAATATAGATGACTTACACTTGAGTTGCATTGTTTGCCGCAATCTTCGTTTCGGTTTTAACTCTATTTTAACTGGGAAGCTTGCCAACGTTTTATGAATGCGATTGTAATTACCGGAACAGTGGTGCACTGGTTAAAGCTTTGGACCGGAAGGTACTGGGTTCGAATTCCACCAGAGGCTATGCAAGGCGAATTTTCGTCATCGGTGATGTTAATAAACACAACTAAGACCCTCTGTTGGAGTGCAGAATTCAGCAACGACCCGGTTGATATGGAACTTGCAATGTGCAGGTAGTATACTGTAATAGTGTTAGTAGATGAATGCGCGATGTGTGTGTGAATGAAAAGAAGGGTATTATTGACTTTCAAAGGACATTCAATCCACTGGACAATTGGACAACTGGACAACTCTTTCTCTTTTTCAAAAAAATTACAATAAAAGCATTTCACTTCATCCTGCCTTACTATTACTGAGCTAGAATATTGCTATTCCTTAGTTATTTTATCACTGAGATATTATTGTGGAACTACCTGGATTCTGAACTTGTCGTCGACTTTTAGTTATGTTATATTTTGTGTAGCACATCCGTTTTGTCTTCAATTTGGCCGTTTGTACTGCTCTCTCAGCTAAGTCATTGGACTTTGGATAAGGTGGACTTAAATATTGTGGACCTTTACTTGCCTCAAGAATGTTCTTTTTCAAGAAATTGATGACTTCCCTCGAGTTGCTATTTTTAACTTTTTTCATTTCCATGAATTCTGAACAGATGCAACTATTTGCAATGGATATTCGGGAATTAGATTCAATATTATCATGGGGTTGGCCTTGACATACATACCGACATTTTTCAACAAAGTTTATAACATTTTTGGATAGATTTTTCCGATAAAATACTTGACGCGCTCTGTAGAAGTTACTTTGAATTTCTAGATGTCCTACACGTGTTGTCTTTAAATGTTAGGCCTTGATAGGTTGATAATTTGTTTTCGAAATTTAGAAATTGTTTCTGATTGTTTGAATCTGAAAATCACGACTTAATAGATCTGCAATCGGTTTGTCCTTTCCTTTCCTAACTAAATATTACTTCTCGATTATATCGCGAACTTAGGGTATTATTCTCTTTAATTGTGCTGGTGCAGCTTTAAGTATTTTCCTGAACATGGATCTGTGAACTCTTCCTCTGATTAAAGGTCTTCCATATATATTCATGGAGCACATGCGAATCTGAGTGCTACTGCCTTCTTCTCTATTTGAGGATACGTCATCTTGGTTTCGGTAAGTGCGTTGGGTGTTCCTTTTTTAAAAGCACCACTCCTAACGCCTTTGAGATGGCATCTACTGATAATTTGACTGGCGAAATAGCGTTGTAATTACCACAGGCACAGAAGCTTGCTGTTGAGTAAAATCTCAAACAAATCCTGTATTTTTTTAATAGCGAGGCAAAGACTTTAATACTCTAGACTGGTGGTAACTTAGTCCCAAGTGACTCAATTTCATTGAAAAAGGGATAGACAAAAATTAATCAGTGATGTATTGTATGAAAACTTTTCTGACATTTCGATAAATCGAATTCTTCTATGTAAGCACAAAATACATAAATTAGCTGTAATGTATGTGGCTGATGCGACGTCAAAATTACAAATTCTAAAATAGATATTATAATTAAGAGCCATCTAGTTGTCAACATTGGTTTTAGCACGTTATTTTAAGTTTCATGTCTAAAAACAGTACATAAACTGGCGAAAATTGTAAGACCAATATAGTTTAACGGAATACAACGAGTCATGCTAAGTAATTTACGACAGTTCCATTAAGCATAATACCCATCAATTCTGTCATCAAACCTTTACAGCACCACAATTGTTGACAATCATCCACCTTAGCGTTCACAGTCACAATTTGCCGAAAATCAACAGCCTAGTGTACACAATACAAATGTGACAGTCGGCCGCCCTAAAGCCCATAGTCGCAATTGTCTAACATTCAAATTGCAACTGGGGTGCAACCGCCGCATTCAGACACCTACATTTACAAAGACGTCACTCTACATACGTCATGGTGGATGATACTGTAATCTTGTTAACCACGCCAAATAATTCTTCCTCAGAGCCATCATCGGAAACAACCCTTAGCACGGATGGAATTATTGCACTACTTACTTTAAACCTCACTCCGCTGGTATCATAGGATTCCAGGATTATATTTTATACTGCGAATCACGTATATGAAGATAGCCATAAAACCATTCCGAAAAAGACTTTACAAAAATGGTGTGAGTCTCCACTAATTACGATAAAAACCTTTTGGGCCGAAAGACAACATGAAACATCTCAAAATTACACTCTATCCCGAAAAAAGAAGATTGATTTAACAACCTGCCCAGTATGCAAATGAAAAAACTATTCTAAATCCATACTGAATTCCGTGCTACAAATTATCAAAGACACAAAACTTTCAATTGAGTCCGAAAATAATTTTCCTTGTCGCGAATTTTTTTTAGTTTTTTTTTCTCTGTATATTCAGTTTCTTGTGACAGGCCGTTTTTGTGTAACAGTTTTGATTGTTGCGTTTGCGATGTTTTGTGTTTATTTAAATTGTTTTTAAGTGGTAAAGTAGAACTTTAGTAACATAAACTATAAAATAATTGTATTAACCCCGCCAAGGGGGATACGATAGTAACTTTTCGGGATAATTTTAGCTTTCTCATATTAATTAATACAAATTTCGTAGTTACATAGATGAAAAAATTATTTCGGGGTTAGATATGCCTTTTCCATACAATTATGATAATTTTTCGGGATGAAGTTAGCAAGGAAACGCACCAAAATTGAAAAGGTGTATTTCGGGCTACATACATAAAAACTTATAATTCTAATGTAAAAAATTAAAATGAAAATAAACTGCAAGACTACAACAATAAGACTATAACAAAAACTTTTTAGTTTCAAAAGAAAATTATTAAAAATTTCATGAGAAAAGTCCTGTATTTACGAAATTCCACCATGTTTCCAATTTGATTATTTCTCTTTTTAGTCGGGATTCACACCCATACCGGAATTTTTGTGACCTTGTTTGGCGAGTAGTACGGATTTCCGTGTACTTTACATAGTTCTTTCCATAGAAAGAGTGTGGTTTCTGTACGCGAATGTAAACGGAATTCCGTGTTTATTATTTTTATGAGTTATGTATATCATCACATGTATAATTAAATATCTTAATTCATAGATATTAGAGTATAAAGAACTAGACGCATGTAAAAGTCGAATATTACAAAACTACACACACTCAAATTCACATATCGCCTCTCACAAGGATTGCCGAGTACATTGGTTGATGGAATTTACTCGATTATACCATTTCTGACATATATTGGGAAACCTGTTACTATACGATGAGGATTAGGAATATTTCTGGGCCCAGATTTAACCGATGTTGTTGTATTTGAAACTAGTCCCATTAATACTCATAAAGTGCCGTTCCGTTAAATCTGAGCCCAGAAATATTCCTAATCCTCATCGTATGATAACACGATACCGAGTATACGTCAGAAATGATCTAATCGAGTCAATTCCGTCAACCAATGTATTTGATTCAAATTTACAATTTGGTTTACATTTTAATCCCTTTGTGCCGAAATGATTAAGATAAAAACAAATAAAATTATTTTCAGCCGAAGGATTACCATAAAAAGGATAGAAAGAATTTCGAAAATTTGGCGAGTTTTGCCTTGAATAATTATTTCTAGAATTTGATCGCGAATTGTTACGACTATTTTGAATTAGATCGTGATGGGTGTGGGCACCATTTGAACTAACTGGTGCAACCTCTTCATCCAAAATTAACGAAGTGTCACTTCGTTAATATTGTTACCAGTGTTTAATTTCATTATACTCCACAACTGCGACGGCTTCCTGTCTCCAAGTGTCAAGCCATGCTTCAGATTATGAAGCTTCGTCTTTTCTGATTCACCAAGTACCCAAATCAACTCAGCCTCAAATATAAACTAAGGTGTATTACCCTTCGGGCTGTAGTGATTATAAATGCAAATATGTCGTGGTGTAGTGCATCCAGCGCTCCCACCTCATGAGCATATTTAGTACATTCAATAGTAATTTGTGCCAATGCGAACTGCTGCTCGAATATCTCAAACCATACAATTGGATTTTGAGAGTGAACTGGCTGTGGGGGTTTGAAAGCCACTCGAGCAACAACTCCTGCACCGGAAAAATTAATATCTGGTCGCAGAGTCTCTGGAATATCGTTAGATTTTATATTAAACCGTGAGACAGCCTTGGTAACAGCATAATTAATAAGCCCAGCCAGCTCAGTGGGAGTTAACGTGATATTAGACTCCCTTGTTGAACCGTTGCTTGATGCCGCTGACTAGGAAAGTAGGTAGATCGTTCAAACCTTGCGCCACACGCCGAAACAAAAAATTTAAAATTAAAAAACTTATTTTTGGACAGAAAATATTAAATATTAGTACTAGCACCATAAATAATTAATTGGGTACTTACAATTCTGTTTAGTTTATCCAACTATCAGCCGTTGCAGAGATACGCTATTTAAGGTGTCACATCGGTCTCTGGTAATATGCTGAAAGCGGCCAGTTATGCGGCTAACGATGCTGCGGTCTGCAATAATCCAGTATACAAGCACGAATATAAAATAGCCCGATTTTGGTTTCTTCGCGTAATGATTGATAGCAGTTTGAGTTTAGTTCAAACTAATGTTTCGACGCAGGGATTCGTTCTATTCTCACATAAACTTTTAGTGGACTTGAACAAATTTACATTACAAAATATGTAGCACCTACTGGATTTGACGAATTGGATCTGAATTTTTATCAGAGTCACCAGTTTTGGTTTAAAAAGACCAAATTATTTGTTCGCTTCTTAATTTATTTATTTATTATTTCTTTTAAATATAGAACCTATTATTGCAAGTCTAAATAATATTTCTTGTTGTGTTAAAGAAATCATGAAAAACTCTATAACAAAAACTTAAAACTAAACTATGTTTTGTTGTTTACATTAGCTTCCATAATTGAAAATTGTTCAAAAACTTGGTTTATACGCAACTAACCATTCAGGTGCTAGTCAATTTTATAATGAATTTCGATACAAGGTGTGAAGACGCCACAAATCCATTCCATCTTTTTCTGGGGCCAAAGCACTCTCTGCTCTTTCGCGGTTCATTTTCTCGTCCTACTTTACGCAATTACTGCCAAATCGAAGACGTACGGCTATAGGACCGATTTAAGTTATCATCTACGCATTGCATAGCTCCGGCCTTAATCACAGATCGTAATCTGTTGATGAAAATTTCCTTTTGCATCCTGCCCCTATCGAGATTCGAATCCGGCACCACCCAATCCAAATGCCAACTGTGCCATTTGATCGGTACGTAAGTATTTCAAACTCATAAAAATAATAAACCGGTTTTCAAATTTATTTTCGGGATAGAGTATAATTTTGAGATGGTTCATGTTGTTTTTCGGACCAAAAGGTTTTTATCGTACTTAGTGGAGATTCACACCAACTTTTTTGAAAAGTCATTTTTCGGAATGGTTTGCGGACCAAAATTGGTTGAGAAAAGGCCGAGTTATGTTTTCGGTTGTGAAAAAACTGAGTTATAAAATACCTGCAAACATTCTGTTTTGAGATAGTGTTGACTCTAGTGGTCAGTAATGGTAACTGCTATTTTTTACTGTGTAATTTCTGCTATTCAGTAAAGCTTGTAAAAATCTCCAGTTCATAGGAAAGACATTTTAGAGAAAAGGGCGGTATGGTTGAGATAAAATTTGAGTTAAAAGTTTTAAAGTTTATGCAATAATTGAAATACATCACTCAAACTCAATCCGTTATTATTAAAACAAAACTCATTTAATTACAAATATTTTTGTTGTTTTAAATTTATTAAATAATTATTTGTTTGATAATAATAAATAAAACATAAAATTTAATATCTAGAAACAATAATAATTTACATAGTGTTTTTATAATAATTTGAACAAATATATTTTAATATAATTTGATAATTAATTAATTCACGACAAAAAAAGTATATCTATAATAAAAATAAAGCATTTTATTGTTTAATCGCGCAAGAATTAAAATTAACAAGTTTCTTTTAATAATTTATTAGGTATAATTATATAATAATAATAATGAATTAATAATTTAATAAATTTATAGTAGAAGAAGAATATTTTTGTTTTGCTATAAACTAATTTTTTTGTATTTTTTTTTTATTATTTTTGGTTGTTTAATTAATTAATTAAAATTTACATTTATATAGTTTTTATTTGTTTCTTGTTTAATTTGGAATAATCAATATAATCATAATAATAATACAATGATAATATAATTTAATTTAATTAATAATGATTATAATAAACAATTACACATTTAAACAATTATAAAGATATAGATTTTTTGTTTTCGTTTATGGTATTTTGGAAAAAATGTTTTTAAGAAATAAATTAATTAATTTATTAAACAATTACCACTAAAACTTTATGTTATTTTGTGTTTTTGTCTAAAACATCCGTTTATTTAATTTGTTTATTTATTATGTATATAGTTTAAAGGATCCCATGGAGCACAAACACAAAATACTTAACGTTATATCCTACCTATACACTCATATACTCAATATTGGTGTCATTTTAAATTATTTTTGCTTTATTTAAAAAAAATAAAAATCAGTCTTGTCTCATTCAATTTTAATTAAATTTAATTTAATTTATTTATTTTATTTTTTTTATTATAAAATTTAGGATATAAAAACCATTCATCACCCCATTTTTTTGTGTGTACGCCACTGTATTACAATATTCATATTCCTATCTATGAATACGATGTCTCCGGTCTCGTCTTTTCTGATACTATGGAAGACAAAATATTATTTTTATCAAAATTTTAATTCAATTCCCAGTCTCCGCCCCATACCTTTCTACTATGTGTATAAAAAGCTCCACAGAAGTTTTATATTATGTGTCGTTACATTTTATCGTAATTTTTATAAGGATATCAAAATGTTTAATTTTTTTTATTCGTATTAAAATTGGTTCAAATCCTGACAGTTTACGTGTTTCTGTGTTTTGTGTTTCCGATTTAAGTTCAAATAAAAAATTAATTTTACTGCGATCGTTGCTCATGTAATTTTGAATTAGGCCTAACGTTATGGTCATTTTATGTTCTTAAATCTTTTCTTGAATTTTTGGTTTGTGTTCGGTTTCACGTCGTTTAAATTTACGTAGCAATACACTAACAATATAGAACCAAACATATATAATTATATAATTTGATTATTATTCTTTTACAAAAGTTTGAAATTTTATTACTCGTAGCCTACAGTGTTTGATATAAATACAATAACCCCATATTTTTAAGGGGAACGTAAAATTCCTTAAAAAATATTTATGAAGGTGACAGTTTACACTGAATTTTTAGTAAAATATGTAACCTTTAATATGTTTTTCAAAATAAATCAAAATTCTAGGATTACCTGAAACAAGATGGTAATCGTCGATATGAATTATTTGTAAAAACCATAACATAACCAAAAAAACATAACCTAAAAATATTGATACTCTAATTGTTTTTCTTACATTTCTCATTCGCCATCACATAAGCAAGCTCGTATTATTAAAACAAAACGCCACTCTTGATGTGAACGGATATGCACGTCGAGTAGTATGTATCATTTGGAATTTGTGTGTCTAGTTCTTTAGAACAAGTTTCTAAAACAAACCGGCTCAGCGGACTTTCAAACGTAAATGTCAAATGAGAATGCACACCTTATTATCTACTAGTATTTAATAAATTCAAAGATATCATCATATCCTAGTTGCTCATAGTTCGGTTAGTCTCTGCACAACCTATTAAGGTTGTCGCTGGTACTAGTAATCAGGAATCAGTTCTAGTGTTTAGCCGGGCAAAATTGATAAAAAGTATAACGATATGTTTTATCAGCTTTTGCCATAAAACGCACTCATTTATCACAAAGACAACTGTTGATACTGTCAAAATGTGTGTACATTTTATTTCTAATATTTTTGCGTAATGATTTTACATGGACAGTTTGCTCAACTTATAATTACTTGGCTATGATTATTCGTGTATTCACGAATTAGGGAGAAGTTGAATGTTAAACCATACATTTTATGTTACATGAATCATATAGTTGATTGCCTTTACACGCATAAATGCTACCTAAAAACGACTTGTGAAAAAGTCGAAAAAATGAATTACGATGTACTGCAATATGTGGTAAATAACTATATACCAATTATTTATTAAAAAAACATTACAAATTTTGGATTTTTAAATGTAAACTTGTAATTTTAAGAAATTGTGCCGAATGAAGTTGCATCCGTTGCCGCGAGATTATGTCCCACATCGAGCAGCCAAAAAAATCGTCCATCGCCCCAGAACATAACCTCGCCATTGACGTATAAATTCGTATTATTTACCAGTTTTAAAGATTAATAAAACAAAAATTCAAAATTCTCAAAATTATCCAAAACAAACAAGTCGCCACGCCGCTTTTGGTGTGAACAGATATGCGCGGCGAGTTGCATGGATCATTTGGATTTTGACGCCTCGCGCTAGGTGTGTCTTGGCCAAACGAATACTTATTTGTGGAACCTAAGTTCTTCAAATAAGTATTCTGGCGGAGTGACTTATTTTCTTTCTCATTCTTTACAAGAAAATCTAATTTGGTTGTCATTTTATGATGATATTTACATGTCAATATTTTATTAATTTTAGATTTAGGATGACATTTTTAGAAAACAAATGTATCTTTGTGGATAGCAAAATATTTAAAAAATTTAAAATGATTAAAATAAACATGTATAGAACCCGATTATATAATCCCGTACTTTAAAGGATGAAACACACCAAGCAGCAACAGCGAGCAGCAAATTTAAGTATTAGCTTTATTCGTTTGTATAATGATGCAAAATCATTTGAGTATAAATATAGAAATTTTTAATAAAAGAAATCAAATATTTTGTAATTTTAATAGAAAAATTTAAATTTAAAAAAATTATAAAGATTGAAGTTGCATCTGTCGCGGCATCAATAGGTTTCACACCCATCAGCATGAATTACCTGATCTTTGCTGCTACTCATTACCTCGATAAACAGACACAATTCGATATTACTTGTAAAACACAACTAACTGCTGTACTGCTTGGTGTGTACGCCAATACATCTCATACTTTGAAGGACTAGACACACCAAGCGCCGCGCGTCAAATTCCAAATAATCCATACAAGACGACGTTATAACCAAAAGTGGCGCGGCGATTTTATCGATTTCGATAATTTTGAGAATTTTTGACTTTTGTTTTATTAATATTTAATATTAGTAAATAATAGAGTGCATACATGAATAACGATTGAGAAATGTATGAACCACAATTGAAATATCATTATTTTTAGGTTATGTTCGGCGGCGATGGACGAATTTTTTTGGCCGCTGTGGGGCATAATTCCGCGGCGGCGGAATTCATATCATCATATACTTATATTTAAAAAATATTTCGTTTTCATTCTTCTAGATTGCCGCTAAGCATATTATTTCATCATTAATTCGTATATTCATCATTTTATTAAAAAAAATTCATTGAAAACAGTCAATGTTTTCAAGTTGCTGTCAAAATAAGTATACAAACTCAATCCGGACGATTTACTTTGCTAAGATGGCGGCAAAAATGTAAATAAGTTTGCAATAAGTATCCGTTTCGAAAAGGGTCTAAATGCAACTTTAATATTTGCTCTTACGAGATGCATCTATTCCTTGTTAACTTGTTCAAATTTATAACACACATAATTTTTAAAATTTAATTTACCAAATCAATACACTAACTACAAAAATTACATAAAATGCCGTTGCACGAGAACATTAAAACTAAAAACAAATAATACAATTTTACATTTGGTAACCAGCCTTTATAATTCCGTGTTACGCAGGTGTAATGTTGATCAATTTTTATCATCAATTTGAAACCGCAGAAATTTGAATCTTTTGTTTTAAATTTTATTCGTTGTCGAGTGCTCATCGCATTTAGAAGTTCAAAACATTGTCGTTCTTTGCTGTCAGTAATTATAATTTAAGGTTAATTTGTCAAGGTATTAGTAAATTTTTATACATCGTGTTTTAGTAGTAAAATTTTAGTATATGTTTTATTTGCAATTGGTCATGGAGAGAAGAATAAACACGTTGAAACTTGATTTCTAGTGATCAAAATGTAATGTGGATGTTGTGGTCCGAATATCGTTAAATTTAAACATGACAACAAGTTCTCGATGTAAGCGGGTTTAATGTGTTATAAAAATACTTAGAGAGGTAAGTGTACTAAAGCAGTGAATTTGTATGCACGAAAACAACGTAAAGTACAATAAAATGCCTGCCGACTGTCGGTTAAAAAATCTAATGTCATCGGTGGTAATTCGATTCTTCGACTAATTCCTGTTTATGCGAATTCACGGCTTAATTTAAATGTATCTAAGAATAGTATAATTTTAGTATTGTAATTCAGCAATATATGCGATAGGTGCGAACATTTTGGATTTTGGGGGTAAAAATGCTATTACTACAAAATAGCAGAAAATGCTAAGCTCAAACTTATATCTAACGAGAACATAAAAGCTTTTAGGATTGGAACTTCTTTGGTTAGTGCTACGACCATCAAAACTTGTTAATCTTGTACAAGTTGGCTTGTACTTGATGCAACGTAGACTACGTTTCTTGTGTACTATCACGGCAATTGCGCGGTACTTAATACTGCTAAAATTCAAGCACAAACTAGCGCTCATAATTTAAGTAGACATTCGGTTGACATACAAAATACTAATAAACATAATTTGACATTATTTTAATCTATAGATTTCAAATTGTCAAAAATTAAACTGGGATAAAGAACGATGTGTGCCTATAAGGTGACGTGCGATAACACTATGAATGACAACACTATGAATGAACACTATGGATGACACTATGACTTCTTTTACTATTAAATGAATGACCTGGAGCAGAATATTGCTAAAGAATAGATATTGCATTATAATTTTTTTTAACAACTTCAGTTGCAAAGAATTTTGATGCTGTAAATAACAACTTTAAAAATTACTAGAAATTAATTTGTAATGGGTTTGGGCAATTCTGAAAGAGGATATAAACAAAACCTATTAGGGATAAAATGTGATTTTACAAAAAAGTGATCTAGGTTATACCTGAGTTACAGAATATACTACAGAAACGACAGTTAGAAACCATATTTTGTTTGACAATACCCCTAAAATAGATCCAACGTATGCCAATAGATAGGCTGTAACTTTGGAACAAAAATCAAGTAAACATTAAAAAAAATTAGAAGTGTAAAAATGAATTCTCTCTTCGTCTATCGGTTAAATGGCTTGTATCATCATTTGTGAAACAGTGAGTGAATCAGTGCCAATGTCGGTCGGCAAAGTGGCATACATTAATGATAATTCGTCAAGTATGCATTATGCAAAATATGTTACAACTTTTACCCAAATCAGACCACTTGAAATACATTCGCAGATCCATACGGATATAAATTCGTTTCAAAATGCACAAATTCAACTATGCACAATTTGTGGTAAAGGTTTTTCCAGATCAAACAAACGGTATGCGTATTCATACCGATCCAGCTTTTACCCAATTAAATGATTTAACACCACATTCGCCAGTATACTGGAGAAAAGCCATACGTTTGTGGAATATGTGGGGATCGGTTTATGTATACGTTGAAAACTTGGCCCTAAATGTGTTTGACAGCGATTGGATGGAAATATTGGGGCTTTTCGAGGTACCATTATCAGCAGTGTGCAACAGGGTTCACGCAAATGGAGAGCTGTATCGCTTAAATTGTAACCAGGGGCGAAGTCTGTTTTCAGTCGTCAGCGGCCTGTACCGTTTATAGTTTTTGGGAATCATTCAACCAATAGAGTAACCAACTCAGCCGTGCCTATTGTTGCTGTCAAGAAAAAAAACGGAGGAACTCGTGTGACAGCCGATTATTCGACGGGCATCAATCTGTTACAAGTCAGTAGGTTGCAGCCTGGAAGACAGCACCCGTCATTTTCCAACAGCTAATGCACACAATGCTTGGGAGTATGTGTACATTTGCAGCATATCTTGACGATATCATTGTTGCTGGAAAAGACGTGCAGGACCATCGACACAAGCTTTTCGGTGTCCTCAACCGCATTCAGGATTACGGTTTCACCCTTTAGCGCGCGAAATGTTCTTTCGGTGAGAAATCGATTGGCCGCTTGGGCCACATCATCGACGCTGGCAAATTCATCAAAGAGTTGAAAGACTTGCGTGAATTGCTGCGAGATGACGTCAAATACGAATGGATTCCTGCTCGTGACGAGGCGTTCAAAGGGCTAAAAAACGTTCTGGTAACAGATCTCGCATTAGCACATTACGATCCAACGAAGAAAATTATTGTTGCCGCTGATGCATCTATACGAAATAGAGACAGTAGTATTACATAAATTCATAAATTCGAAGATGGTTCAGAACGTCCTATCATGTATGCAGCATCGTCATTTTTCGTGTTCGTGCTTAAGAAATTTCATCGTTATATCTACGGCCGGAAGTTCGGGCTACGTACCGATCAACAACCATTGCGAGCAGTTTTTGGACCAAAAAAAGGTGTTGCTGTATACTTTGCTAAACGTCTACAGCGTTACGCGCTTGTTATGCTCGAGAGTTTTGCGAATGCTGATTTGATTTCAAGACTTATTAATGCGCAACCGAAGCCTGAGCCCGAAGATACCATCATTGCAACCATTCGAATTGATAGTCATGCTGCCGATCGCATGACATCGATCAGCGAAATCATTACCAGTTAATTTTGAAGCAAGACAAGCTGAAACCGTGAAATCCGAGGTCCTGAACCAGGTCGCTTATTTCATCAAGCAGGGTTGGTCTGAAAGGAGAAAGCAAATCGGAAATGACGCGGTTATAGACTATTTCCAACTCCGAACATCGCTCTCATTGATTAAAGAGTGTATTTTTTATGGCGAGCGGGTCGTGATACCATTGCAATTGTACAAAGCTATTATCAAGGAACCGCATTCGGGTCATCCATGGACAGCACGTATGACGCTGTTAGGGCGAAGCAAAGTTTACTGGCCCGGAATTGACAACGAAGTCGATTGACATCGAGTCTCATGTAAAAAGATGTGGTATTTGCGAGGATAACTCAAAATTACCTCGGAAATGCACGCTGCAAGTACGTATTCACATCGATTACGCCAGCCCAGTCAATGGATTATACTACTTGGTCATCGTTGATGCATTTAGCAACTGGCCGGAGGTTTTCAAGATGAGCAGCACGACATCTGAAAAGACGACATCATCGTGACCGATAACGGCCCACAGTTTAAGTCTGACTGCTCCAAAAACAAGTGTGTCGAGAGCGGCATCGATCACATTACCACGGCACCCTACAACTCACAGTCAAATGGCCGAGCCGAGCGTTTTGGCGAGCTGCTTAAGACAGGACTCGAAAAGTTGAAGGAGGATTAGCCTTTTAGCTCTCAAAGAGAGATGTGTAAGAACGAAGATAAGAAATGAAGACTAGTTAAATATATACAAGTAGATAAGTAATCGTGGTATCAATAATCAGATTTACAACAATGAGCATCAGCATTCTGATAACTTGAATGAATATTTGCTAAAATTTTGGCTTGATGTATGTAGCAAAACCAACACTAATTATATTTGTTTGCGATTAGTTTGGCACAAATTACTCTCAGCCTTTGCGTACTTTCCAGAGAACTAGAAAAATATGTGTTAAACTTTGTTTAAAAATGCTATCAATATACATTATTAGCATATAATAGGCGTTTTCGGAAATAGTCAATTACCCGATCTATTTCCGAAGATGTAGAGTAACTTTAGGGTGATTTAGTTTTTGTTGTTTTTTTGTTTCTGTCTTTGTATTAAATTAGAAGTATCAGAAAAATTAAATTTTCAAACTTTTAAAGTACAAATTGTACAAAAAGAAGCAACAAAAATTTCGTATCTGCCAAAAATCCGCCATTGAATTTTGCTGAATAAAAATATTCTTGTAACTTGAGTAACTTTGTTACCAACATTAAAAAAATTAAAATTACGCAAAAGTTACCATGAGTTAATTTCTGAAAACGATACCAGAACCGGATTTGACAATGGGTATTTCATCATTTGCAGCGTTTCATGACACCCATTGATCCGGATCCGGATTATATATGGAAAACCTGATCCAAATATTGTTTTCGATCCCAAATTTTGATTTGAAATCTAGTAAGCGCCTTTGCGTTGTTTCATGAAGCAAGAGCCTAGCCGGATTAGATCAAGTATCAAGAAACACAGCTATTGTGAAAATTATTTATGAACTTACGATTGTTGCCGCAGGTTGATTTGATAGTTCAAATGAAAATAAATTCTAAATACAGGTCATGCATTATACTGTGTGGCTGAGATCGATTTTTTGCCTAAATTTCCAACAACTAAATTGATGGTTAGTTCATACTAGTTACTGATAGATGTCTCTAATATTCATAAACCAAAATGTGGTTGATATTTAATTCTAAACTGCAAAATTAGAGATTGCTAAAACTTTATTTATTTAGCCAATTTTAATTAAAAATTTAACAACTGGTATGAACTAGCTTTCAGTTTGTCGGAAATTTAGACAAAAAAACGGCCTCAGGCACAATGCTGTATAAGATAGCAGAAAATGTCCAAAATGTATTATTGTTATTCACCGCTAGAGGCATCACTAGAGGCGTCGCTATCACAAAAAGGAAATCTGATATTTTTTGAAACCATCAGAAATTTTTTGAAATTTTCAAGCAAATCAATAATTCTTAGGAGAAAGTTTTGTGAAAAATCAAATAATTTATGAAAAAGAATCGAAAATTTGCGTTTTGCGTATGTATGTAGCTGATGATATCAACTACCATAAAACATAAGCCCAGGGTAGTTACAGGAGGGTTTTTCTCACACTTTTGTTACAAATCTAAAAACATTTCACATTAAAATGACTTCAAAAATTAATGGAGCGCTTACAACGTAGGCGATTATTTTTGTGTTGCCCTGTATTTGCCTTATGATGATTATATTAATTTTAATATATTTTGAGAGTCCTTATAAAGGGTGATTTTTTTGTGGTTAGGATTTTCATGCATTAGTATTTGACAGATCACGCGGGATTTCAGACAAGGTGTCAAAGAGAAAGATGCTCAGTATGCTTTGACATTTCATAATGAATAGACTTACTAACGAGCAACGCTTGCAAATAATTGAATTATATTACAAAAATCAGTGTTCGGTTCGAAAACTTATCGGCGGTTGGTTTATCGACAAATTTTGTTCAGCGATGAGGCTCATTTCTGGTTGAATGGCTACGTAAATAAGCAAAATTGCCGCATTTGGAGTGAAGAGCAACCAGAAGCCGTTCAAGAACTGCCCATGCATCCCGAAAAATGCACTGTTTGGTGTGGTTTGTACGCTGGTGGAATCATTGGACCGTATTTTTTCAAAGATGCTGTTGGACGCCACGTTACGGTGAATGGCGATCGCTATCGTTCGATGCTAACAAACTTTTTGTTGCCAAAAATGGAAGAACTGAACTTAGTTGACATGTGGTTTCAACAAGATGGCGCTACATGCCACACAGCTCGCGATTCTATGGCCATTTTGAGGGAAAACTTCGGAGAACAATTCATCTCAAGAAATGGCCCGGTAAGTTGGGCACCAAGATCATGCGATTTGACGCCTTTAGACTATTTTTTGTGGGGCTACGTCAAGTCTAAAGTCTACAGAAATAAGCCAGCAACTATTCCAGTTTTGGAAGACAACATTTCCGAAGAAATTCGGGCTATTCCGGCCGAAATGCTCGAAAAAGTTGCCCAAAATTGGACTTTCCGAATGGACCACCTAAGACGCAGCCGCGGTCAACATTTAAATGAAATTATCTTCAAAAAGTAAATGTCATGGACCAATCTAACGTTTCAAATAAAGAACCGATGAGATTTTGCAAATTTTATGCGGTTTTTTTTAAAAAAAAGTTCTCAAGCTCTTAAAAAATCACCCGTTACAACCGCAAATCGTTCTTTAAAGAAAATTTACTTTTTTCGTTTCGAAACGTTTAAACATATGTTTTCTCTTCTTTTTCATTAATTATTTGATTTTTCATCAAACTTTCTGCTGAGAATTATTGATTTGCTTAAAAATTTCAAAAAATTTCTGCTGGTTTTAAAAAATAGAAGCAGGAAAATTTCCTTTTTGTGATAGTGCTGCCTCTAGCGGTGAATAGCAAAAACACATTTTTTATGCTGGAAATTTTCTACTATTTTATACAGCATTCAGGCACACAGGATTAGTGCTCGAAAACTACAGTATAATAATATTATGATGTTTATTTCAGCTAGGAGATGATTATCATCAATTTTACCGGATAGCCACAAATTTGAAATATGTGGCCTAATATTTCATTCAATAACAATTTAATGATGCTAGAAGATTGACAGGAGTTCTAAAAATTAGTATTTATTAGCAGCAGGGACTGAAGTTTTATATAATTTAGCATGAGGACTGGGAATAGTACGTTCTGAAATTTCCGTTTTCTGAAAATTTGGCTTTAAAGATATAACTTGTAGAATATTCCGAAAGGTAGTTAAATTTTAATTTAATCTTCATAAATGCTAATTGTAAGTGAATGATCAATTGAACCGTTAAATCTTCCATCCGGACCAAACCCACAAAATTCAAGAAAAGTCCAGTCAATCCTATATTCTAAACAAAAATTTCACTTTGTGAATTATTTTGCAGGTCGTATCACTAACATTACTATTACAGTTATGTATATTATTTTGTATGGAATTTTATGTTATTATTTTATTTTATTTCAATATTATATCAAAATATTGTCACTTATATGTATATACAAAAAAATTATTCCTTATATGTATATTACGTTTGCAATAGCAGTTTTCTTATTAGTTTTTTTTTGTTACCTAAAATAGTTTCTAGATTAGATACATATTTTGTTTAAGATGTACGCGTATAAAAATCTTGTTTAGCTTATATTTTTTTAAAATTTTATGTATTGCTTTTATTTATTTTATTTTTAATGGATTTTACCTTGATTTCAATATTATCCTATCCCATTGAATGTAAATCAATTTGATTGATTTCATTTTCTTACAATATTGTTAATTTAATTAAATTAAATTAAAATAAAAAAAAAGTGTCACACCAAAAATTTCGATTTAATAATTATTTTTTTAAGTATTAATTAAAATGTTTATTGATAATAATTTTTTAAACATTAGGTTTTTTTTTTGCTAATAAATTGTATAAATTTTTGGCTTTTTAATGTGATCACAGATTTCTCTTCTCATTTAGTTTACGCAATTGTTAATGAGGTTATCGATTAGTTTTAAAATACATAATTTTATGGCTAATTATGATTTAGCTAATTTCATGTTATTAGGTTCTTGGAAGATTTCAAAATAAAATTTATCTAAATTTCTGTTGTCTTTTGTTAACATTTTGATATTAAATTGTTTATAAAGTTTTTTGTTATTATTTGGTAAGATTCTGGTGGGAATTACTTAAGTCATAATATAATTAGGTTTAAAAATTGTCTAACACAAAAAGGATTTATTAATGCAAAAATTAAAAGAATAATTATTTATTTGTCGGGCGCATCAGTGAATCTTTATGTACAGATAATTCCGCTATGCTCCCCTCCTCCCGCACTAATAATTTTATATTATATTATAATATTGATAGTAATAATTATAATTAATATTCTAAAAAGTTCATGATAATAGTAATAATAATAATTAGAATAATTTAATATATAATACCGAAAAACATTAATTATTTTATTTGTTTTACTATTTAAATAAAAATTAATCACATTATTATTATGTTTCATTAGGTTTAGGTGTAATAATTTATAATGAATTTAAAAGATAACATTTTTTATCTAATTATCTAAAGTAATTCTATTTAAATATCTTAGTATAAATTAAGAAATGGTTGAAAACACAAAATAAACCGAATAATATTTTAATTTCTATTTTAATACTCATCGCATTTTTGTGAGTTTTCTAGCACAACCATATTTTTTTATTTATTTATTTATTGTAGTGTTTATTGATTATTTTTTTATGTCTGTTTTTGTTAATAGAATTTAATGTTCGCAGAATGCTATTATTAGTCCAGGAACTTTTCAATCATCCGGATTTAAAGGTAGTAAAATAAAGTTTTTAATTAGTTGATGATACATTTTGATGTTTGGAGTTTTGTGTATTGTATGTATGTACCCTACTTTTCCATATACAGCAATCCCCCGATTTACGAAGGCTTGTTTTACGAAATTTCGAAGTCACAAACATCATTCGTAAAGTACAAAATTCGTTATACGAATAAAAAATTCGCTATTACGAACAATGTTTAAAATTCAATTAGGGAAATCCCCTAAAATAATAAATTAAGTTCTATCATTCATTGAAAGTATCTTTAGTGCAATTTGTTTACTGTTTAAGTGAAGTCTATTAATTATTTAGTGTTGGTGATATATTAAGTGAAAATTAATGTTGCTATAAAAATGTCTGGTAAACGAACAGGAACTACGGTTCACACCACTGGTGCAAAAAAGATGCGCAAAGCGATTACATTGGAGATAAAGCTTGATGTTTTAAGACAGTTCGAAGCAGGTGAGAAAAATAATGAAATAGGAAAGCTTTAGGCCTCGCTGCTTCAACTGTTTGTACAATCAAGAACAATCAAGATAAAATAAGAAGTAGTGTACAAAGAGTAACATCTTTGACGGCTTAAAATGTTTCAAAACAAAGAAGTGTGGTGGTGGAAGCCAATAGGTCAAGCATAAATATTTTCCCACAAAATTATGCGATTCTAGCATAATGCCAGACTTCCTGTGTGTGAATACGAGTACATAGATGAATGTTATGTCCGCACTAAATATTTTTTAACTTGTTAAAATGTACGATCAGCAAATTTACCTGCTAGTTGTTATTATAGTTGGTAATGTACTTATGATTTAACCAGTATATAAAGAAACAAATTTGATATAATAAAAGTCAGATTCAAGTAAACTGTCAAGTGTTTTAAATCTCGCTAGTCACACAGCCATCACCCTTGTTGAGCTGTTAAGCTAGTTTTTAGGTCTTGATTCACCACAAGTCAAGAGTGAATCTTTACATTGGTCCTTCGAGCAAAACAAATACAGTCCACCAAACAATTAAGTGCACAAACAACATCTAGTTGAGAACGTCCAGAATCTCTAAATTCATTTCGACAAAACAACATCCAGTCATCGAGTCGAGAGCGTAAAAATAGACACACTTCTACAAAATCAGTCGGGCCTTAGTGAAGAGCTGTTTCATCACATCGCGAAAATAAAGCGCGACGACGGCCGACCAATCACAAGAGGGTTCTACAAAACACTCAACGACAAACAGATTGTCGATCTTGGGACGTTATCCAAAGCACATCCATATTTGAACGAGCGCCAGGAGATAAAACGGGCGTACACAAAAGCGATGGACGACATCCGCAGTCTTGAAGAGGACATTCCCAAGCTTGAAAGGGACATCCAAAAGCTTACCGTAGCCACAAGTCTCCCACTCAACAACCTTAGGGCCGGATCGTCAATCACCAGTAAGGAAGAAGCATCACCTCCAAGATCCGATACGGAACAAAAAGAATTTAGTGAACCATTGCGGCAGCTCAAACATCATGATACAAGTGATTACAGATCAACAAAGGAAGGTCAAGCTACGGTACAAAAACTACTCCGGCAACAAGATATTGGAATGCGTTTAATGTCGAAAAATGAACGCAATTAATATAAAACTAACATCAGGAGAGTTCTCAGACGAGTACCTCAAATTAAAAATTCATCAACTCAACTCCGAAATGAAGGAGATTGATCGGCTGCACCGATGTATCCTCATGGAAATCAATGAGAGAGCATAACATCCGAAGTAGAGTCCCTAGTAATCAAAATGAAGCAAGAGCCAACTAAACCATCTACATCAACATCGCCCGTAAAACTACCAAAAGTGGAAATACCCGCGTTTCAAGGTAAATACGAAAATTGGTACGCGTTTAACGACATCTTCACCCGGCTGATACATCAAAATACTCAACTTTCAAACACATTAAAGTTGACGTATTTAAAATCGTATCTCCAACAACAAGCGGCACAACTAATCGCTCATTTACCGGCCATTTGAGAAAATTACGAGGCGGCATGACAGATTCTACAAGCGAGGAATAATAACAAGCGATTGTTGGCCTCGTCGTACTTCAACGTGATTACATCCCTGCACAACATAAAACATTCATCAGCCGCTAGTATCAGAACCCTGCATGACACCATCGTCGGGATGCTGCACAACATTAAAAATCTTCAGTTAGAAAACCCATTTGAAGCCATCATAACACATCCTGTAATGCAGAAGTTAGACTTCGACACTTTGGAACGTTTTGAAAACAGCCTCGATTGCCGTCACATGTTCTTATTGCCAAGAATACGGGCATTTTCACCACTTCCGAAATATTACCATAAAAAGACGAATTGATTTGCTTGTTACTTAAGACGGATTCAGTATGTGGCGAAAAACCCGCATGTGTCATCTGCAACAACAGACACCATCAGCTGTTACACGAACCAGATCAACGACCTGAAAAAAGGTATCAATCGGCACGTTGCACGGTACTCAAACAACATTATTGGCAACAGCCGTTGTAACGATCAATTCCATCTGTGGCGTTCCAACCAATGTACGAGCTTTAATAGATCCAGGATCGCAAGTCTCTTTGATCACGAAATCCGCGGTTCAACGTCTTGGTATACCACTGCAACAAACCACCGTGAATATATCAGGAATTGAGACTAATAATACAAACACGGCAAATTGCATCGTAACAATGGGCCTTAAACCGCATTTCACATCAACATACAAATTAAAGGTAAAGGCATATGTGTTGCCAAAAATTACAATGGATGTACCCGAACAACCAATACAACGAAGCCAGAACGATAAATGGAATAAATTGGTTTTGGCTGATCCGGAATATCATCTTCCAGCCCCAATCGATCGCTGCTGAATCATAAAGGGAAAGCCTAGCGCAATAAAAACTAGCTTCGGTTGGCTAATCTCCGGCACAACTCCAATCAGCGGAGCTCCACAAAACACTGCAGTCCATATCGGCAACAGAAACAGAGATATGGAGAGAATTTGGGAAATAGAGGAAATTCCGACCATCAGCGGCAAGCCGGAGATCGAACATGAATGTGAACAGATTTTTTCACAAACAACCAGCCGAGACCCGAATTGTTCAAATTGTTCAAATTCCATTTAAAGAACATCAAGTAAACCTATTGGGACACTCGAGGCATCGAGCACTACAACGTTTCTTACAATTGGAGAAAAAATTGGACCGAGACCCTAACCTGAGGGAGCTATACGTGAATTTCATGACCACATACATCAGATTGCACCACATAAAGCCGGTTAGACCCAATAAAGGGAACTATTAGCTACCTCACCATGCGGTATTGAAAAATACAGATACCGCAAAAATTAGGGTGGTATTCGATGCTTCAATGCCGACATCTACAGGCCTAAGCCTAAATGACGTGATGCATATTGGACCTCCACTACAAAATGATTTGTGCTCAATTCTACTGAGATGGAGATTACACCGCATAGTGTTCGCCTGAGATATCGAAAAGATGTATCGCCAAATACGAATGCAGAGAGAACATCTGAGTTATCAAACCATCATTTGGAGAGAAAATTCATCAACCTTTGCAAGAATACCAACTCACTACCGTTACGTATGGAACATCCGCCGCGCCTTACCTCGCCATTCGTACACTACATCAACTGGCTGAAGATGAATCCGCTCAACATCCAGAGGCGAGTTGCATTCTCAAATGGGATTTCTATGTAGATGATGTCCTAACCGGCGCTGACACCGTTGAAAAAGCTCAACAACTACAATCCCAACTGGTAAAACTACTTCACAAGGGGAAAATGGAATTAAGTAAATGGTCTAGTAACCATTTCCGGATTCCGGAAGATAAAATCATGATCGGCGATCTTATACCTTCATCGACGAACAGGTGATTAAAACATTAGAAATTCGCTATAATCCAAAGGGAGATCACTTCATCTTCCACGTTCAGTTACCACCTAACAGCAAACTCACTAAGCGGCAATATTTGTCGGAAATGTCAAAAATGTTTGACCCACTGGGATGGCTGGCACCACTAACTGCAAACTAATGTATCAGACAATGTGGAGTTTGGACTTGGATTGGGCTGACTGACTCATTGCCACCCGAACTCTCTAGGAAATGGGATCACCTTGAGCGGGACTTAAATGAAAGTCAAACCATCCAGATATCGCGATACCTTAATTATGCCACAAACAACTGCAGTGTTGAGCTACACGGATTTTGTGATACGTCCGAGTCCGCCTACGCTGCCGTAATATACAGTAAAATTACCGTAAACGGCCAAATTACCAGCCGACTACTAACAGCAAAAACTAAAGTGGCCCCAATGAAGTCCAAACTAACCATCCCCCGCCTAGAGCTAAGTGGAGCATTGTTGTTAAGCGGACTAATACAACAAGTAACCAAAGCCCTAGACGTGAACATCAACAACATAACCTTATGGACCGATTCCATGATCACGCTGGCGTGGATTCAAAAACCGCCGTCCATGTGGAAAATGTTTGTCGCAACCCGGGTCGCAGAGATTCAAACCATCAGCGACATACAATCATGGAAACATATTCGATCGGCAGATAATCCCGCAGACTTCGCATCAAGAGGGGTGACGGCAAAAAAAATGAGATCGCTAGACAGATATCCAAATATCCAGGACTAATACGGCCAAAAGAGTGCGATCACGCATTGTTACGTTTAGTCCAACCAGTCCAGCAAGTGGCATTCGCAGAAGAACATTCATCGCTAAGCAGAAACAAGTCTCCTAATAAGCATAGCAAGCTTCGTTCACTATATCCCTTCCTGGACCAAAACGACGTAATTCGGGTAGGAGGTAGACTGGAAAATTTTAAGCCCCGTATGAAGAACAACATCCGCTTATAATCCCATACAAGGGACATTTTACCGACTTGGCCCTGGATTGGGGCCATCACCAAACATTACATGAGAGTAATTCTCTAACTTTGGCATATACTCGACAACGGTTCTGGATCATCAGAAGAGTTCAATCAGTCAAACAACACACGCACCATTGCATACGATGCCATCGATTCAAGGTTAAAACCTCGGAACAGCTCATGGGAAACTTGCCTGCTTCTCGAGTCACTGTAACTCGACCATTCACATATACGGGAGTGGATTATGCAGGACCCATTAATATACGAACGAGCAAAGGCCGTGGAAATAAGTCCTACAAGCGGTATATCTGCATCTTCATCTGCCTCAGTACCAAAGCAATTCACATCGGATTTAACTACGGAAGGATTCATAAGCGCCTTTAAGCGATTCACTACACGGTGAGGCAACGTCGCCCATATATACAGCGACAATGAAACCAACTTTGTAGGAGCTACCAAACTAATGCAGCCCATCAATTGGCATTTTATTCCTCCTTCAACACCACACTTCGGGGGACTGTGGGAAGCAGAATAAAGTCCATCAAAAATCATCTTAAAAAATGTATAGGCGATGCGAGGTTAACATTCCAGGAATTGACAACTTTACTAAAGCAGATAGAAGCGTGCCTAAATTCCAGGCCACTCTGCCCAATAACTGAGGATCCAGAATCCCTCGAGGTGTTAACACCAGGCCATTTCTTAATTGGAAATTCACTTACAGCTCCTCCAGAAAAAGAACATCCAAACGCCCCAAAAAATTTTTCATCTCGATGGAGGGTGGTGCAGAACATGCGGTCGTAGTTTTGGGAAAAGTGGACAAGGGATTACTTACATCGTCTACAGATGGAAGCTAGGCCGAATTCTGGAGTTACATCCCGGCAGGGATGCACTAAGCCGGGTCGCTGTGAAAACCACTAATAATCCCAACATCAAGAGACCAATAACAACGGTGTCACCATTGCCTATCCAACAACCAATAAGTGAGGGAGAGAGTGAGAAGTTACAGGACATAGCGAACCATCCCGCTCGCCGACAACAACCAAGTCGTCTCGCAAAACAAAACCGAAGTCTTGCCAATCATACTAGTAGACTTTTACTACTGACCTGCGCAGTGATTTGTGACATCAGTTCGGTACATACTCATCCATTCGGAAGGGAATCGTATGCCACACAACCTCAATCCAAACCAAGTTATATCGAATGACCAGAGACCAAATGGACTCTGGTCATTCGATATAACTTGACCAATTTTTGGCAAGAAATGCGTAATATGGAAAAGGGTCTTACTCCACTTGAAACAGCCCGCAGCCATGTAATCACCATCAACTGCGACCTCTTAATACAACAATTACAGTGGCAATTCAATAACATAAAACAAGACAACGACTTCCTAACACGCAACGACTTAAACTATCACTGAAGAAAACGAGGATTGGGCGATACCATTGGCAAAATAGCTGGGAACATATTCGGGATCCTATCTCAATATGAAGAAGAGTTTGAACGAAGTCAATGCAATGAAGAATACACCTTAAAATTGTTAAAAAATCAAACATCTATCATCAAACACAGCAGCGATATAACCGCCCAACAATTAAAACAACTTGTGAACACACACCAACGCCTGGAACACGAGTTAGCAGCATTGAACGAGTACCGGACGTTTCAAGATAAGGCGTTAGCAACACTATTGCTCTCATTGCAATTAGGACAAGCCATGAAGCACGTTGAAGACACCCAACGAGGTCTACTACAAGTACTAACCTAGGCTAAAAATCACATCATTCATCCCTCGTTGTTATCTCCCGTACAGATGGAGCAAGAGGCAAAGATATTGAAGCATGTGCCAAAATCAACTATTCTTCCCGGACATGGACTCTTGGAGTTACACCATATATACCAATTAATGACGGTTAGAACCCGCGTAACCCAGTCAAATGCATGGACATACAACTTATATGAAGTAATTCCGGTCCCAGTCATCATAAATAACACTCAGCTGCGAATATTGTCATCAACAAAATATCTACTTGTTGACCAATACCGTGAACGCTTCGCACCCATCTCCTCGGAAGGTAAAACAAAATGCCACGGCGTAATTCCTGGACTTCTTCTTTGCGACATTTCCACAATATACACTCGTCAAAGTGAGTATAATCAATGCGAAATATCCATGTTCTGGGACGCACCAACTCAACATGAATCCTGTGCACTGGAAGTGTCCACACCTCACAACTTCTTCATCAAACTTGATGCAGGAAATCAATGGATTTTCGGAACCAAACAACCAATGGTAGTCGAGTCAATATGCGGATCATCAACATCAAAAATAGTACTGAAACACTACGACATCCTAGAACTACAGCCAGGATGTACACTCAGGAGTAATAATTTACATCTATATGCTAGCAGCAATAGAATCGGCGAAATAGATAACGCCTTTATACCGTTATTTAGTATATCATCCTCCATAACTAGTACACGATCATCAATAAACCACCATTTTAAGCTCAACATTACAACTCCAGATACGAAACTGTTGGAGCAAGAAATACGGGAACAACAAATGAACGAATCAAAGTCGTTGGATTCGCATCATATCCATCATTACGTCATGTCACACAGCCATCACCCTTGTTGAGCTGTTAAACTAGGTTTTAGGTCTTGATTCACCAAAAGTCAAGAGTGAATCTTTACAACGTTAGTGCTTTGATTTAAAAATTTACAACTAATTAAGCACAAGTATAATTATTGGATCAATTATAAAATAATTAAGCCACCCAAAATGTATCGTTCCAAAATATTTGCGCACCCAAGTAAAAAGTTCCTGGGCTAGCTTTTCATTTTAACTTAGCAAAGTTGAAATTTGCTAAGTGGAAAGTTATTTGTTAGGATCTATTTTGATTATTATTTTTAAAATTATAAATTTAAATTTAGTTTCGCAAAAACATTATGGGAAGGAAAAATTCCTTTTGCTTCAAATTAATTCCATAATCATATCCGCATTCTACTAACAAATTCTATTAACAAATTCCGTATATTATTAAACTATATTAGATTCTTTATTAAATTTTATATTCAGATTTCGATTGAATTTTATTTAAATATTTCTGTTTATTAATACTGCTATGAAATTATATATTTTTTTGTTTATGTAATTATTTCCAAACACTCCCAAAAGTATAAATTAAAAATTATCTACACACGAATAATTATGTAAATTGGGTATGTTGAAAAAAGAAACAGATATTATTGATTTCAGGTCTCAAACTGTACGATACAAATTAGTAATTCGATTGTTATTTTGTGTTTTAATAATTAATTAATTTTATTAATTAATCACGATTAATAAAAATTAAAACTCATCAGGTAACTATATACAAGCTCTACGCAATGAGATTTCCTAGTTTCCTAGTTCTAAGAGAGAGACAAAGTGGCTATAAATTAGAAAATAAGCGCATCTCATTATTTTTTTAATTAATTTACTATATCGATTTTGAAATTAATTTAGTTATGTAGTTTGAGACAAAAAAAAATTGTGTATACGCTTAATAATTAGTATAATTAATATATGATAATGGTGAATATAAAAACACTGATTTAATATAATTTATATTAATTTTATAATTTAAGATAAATAAATCAAATACGGAATGATAATTTTTAATTAATTACGAGAATTTGTTTTTAATAAATAAGATTATATAATTATTGTATTTTTTTATTAAATTTAATTAGGTACAAGTTTCTTGGTATTTTCTGTTTTTTTTGTGTGTTAATTAATTTTAATTAAAATTTTAATTATTTACCAACTTTAACTTATTAATTTATTTTATATAATATATTGTTGTTTTTTAATAATAGGACATTTTATTTTTTTAATGTTGAAGCACCTTTTATATTTTTAAATTAAAAATTATTTGTAATTTTTTTTTAATTAAAATGCAGCTACTAGGACATTTCTAGGTAAAAATTTTGCATGTGACTTTAATATGTGGCTCAATCACAGATGTGCTTTTGTTTAAATATAAGCGATAATTTTAAAAGAATTTTGTACAAACCTTGACAACTTATACGAATTTATTTTATTACCCGATGTGCTGTAAAAAATTTGGAAATATGATTAATTTTCTGAATTTAAATATCGGAACTGAAAAGTTTTCATACCTAATGATAAACTATTTGTCTTCAAAAGACTGATATTAACAAACAAAGCAAACTTTTCAATACAACAATTTTCCATCATGAAAATTATTATTAGAGATTTATCTTTGTATTCAGGATAAACTTAGGGCCACCTTATAGCACCTTTCATTTAACAAGTCTTCTTAGGGGATCTATTATGAAAGTCAGCTATCGTATGTATCCTGGATTAACCGTAAAGGGAAGTCATAAACAAAATTCGACAAGTAAATACCAGTCGGAATCTATCATATGTACTGCGGAATTTTCAGGTTGGATCAAACTAATACATCTGGATAAAGGTTTATCCATTTATATAAAGGTGTTTTATCCAGTGTGGAACAGGATCGAAATTCTACAAAAGAGGAAACGATAAATTATTTACACAAAATTTCATGCTTTCCACTGAGGACGAAGAGTGGGTATTTCATTCGGTCGACCGTTAAACATTAAACAAATTAAATTCGAACGAGAGTTCAAATAATTTGGGTTTGCAGTCGCCAAGAATCGGTTTTTGCGGCTTGTAATTGTCTTGAAATATTTTGTAACAAAATGTGAAACACTCGCTTCCCAAACAGATGGTACCATTACGTTAATTTGAGGAAAGTTACTTATTCTCTGGTAAATATTTTTAAGCTACATGATTGCCGAGTCTCTAATAATTTGTACAAAATCGTAGGAGTTAATTTTAATTTATGGTGAGACACAATTGTAGAACTGTACTAGTTTCAAAATTGTTTACTAAACAGAGCTACCCTGTTGGCATTGCCTACAACTAACAGTTAAATCTCTAAGATTCGTAGGAGAGATCTCTGAGATTCGTAGGACAAAGTTTTAATTTTGATTATAATTTTGACATAAATTATCGAATCAACAACATTCAAACAATATTCAATAAAAGTTATATTCTCTAATATTGAGCCATTGGAGGCAGTTGGTTTCTATTTTGAATAATTTGTAGGGCGTTTTAATGGAAGTTAATAGAATACAACGGTTTGGCACTTGGTAAAAATTTCATTGATATTCCCTTATAAAAAAGATGTTATGCAGTCTGCACCTCGATACAAAACCTTTGGCATACAGCTAGGTAGATTGATTAAATCGTATTCAGCCAGATTAATTTGTATCCATAAAAAAGGAGCAAACCTGCACTTGCTTTTATAAGTCTCTTAGTAAGCAACAAAGGAACGCATAATATTATTTATCCCAACTGCCATCGTAAGTCCAGACAACAATTATGAAATGACTTTCGACTATTACTGTAGTATGTGGCTAAATTTACTTCGGAATGTATGAAAATTTACCGTTCACCCACCTTGGCAAGTAATGCAAAAAATAGAATTGCGTTACATCTTTAAACATTTTCTAAAAATTATCGGCAATTGTCATTTAACCGATAAAGCAATGTGGTAAATAAGCAGAAAAAAGATTACAAGAAACGTTTTAATTTAGAGCAACATAGATTCCAGACATAGAGACGTAGATAAAAATTTAAAATATAAACGCGGATCAGAAAAACATCTCTTTCAGTCTTATTGGTCCCTATATTTATAAAAAGAAGTGTCTGTCTGGCAGGATTTTCTTTTCCGGCTAATCTCGGTAAACACTAAATAAATTTTCAACAAAGATTTACCAGATCTGAGATGGTTTTAGGCGTCACAGAGCTTTATAATTTATCCTCATTGTCATTTATTTTTAGCTTTGTAAAATGGAACCATTATCCAAGATCATCAGGATTTAAAAAAGGAGGAGATATAAAATTTTACCCATTTTCGACTAAATTTCTTATTATTCGGTTTTGTATAATCTAACGTGGCTGCCGTATTACTAACGACAATATGACTTTCACAAGGTGGAAGCAACTTCAGTTCATTGTTCATTCAACCCAGACCTACCGTGTTAAGAAATTGTTGAAATTAGTTTATTTTTGTTGGTCAATACATATATGGGCCTATAGGACGATATACCGATTCTTTACTGGCAGATTCACTGATGCAATGGAGAGATTTTCGTATGATAATATTAACCTAAATAATGTTTCACGTCGAGCTGCAATAACCTAATATTCTCATTTATGCGTGTCAATCTAAGAAGTGAAACCAAATTATATTTTTGTTTAACACGAATCAAATGATAGTTGGCATACCAACTTAGTGGGAGTTGGTTTTAATAGAAATAATGAAACTTTACCATCTCTTGAAGCACCACATAATTGAGAATTCGATTTCAAAAAATTTGAATTGATTTTCAATACAAATATTGTTCGAATTGGTTTCAAATCAAAGTTTTTAAATCGAATATCTGATCTTAATTCTTTAACAGCCAGGAAGAATAACAAGAATATTGATCGGATTTAGTTTTTATTTTTACACAAATCGATGGAGGAATCCTATAGAGCGATCTATCGCAGAAGAAATCATTGAATTTCAAGCTCGTTACGTCATGAGTGATCGCAATTGTCCACTAAGCTCAGAATTGCAGAAAAATTATGTATCAATAAGGCACAAGCATTGATAATGTAATACTTGGCCAAAACATGGCCTTCACTATTAAAATCTATCGCCTTCGTTCATTGTCGCACCTAACACTTGGAGCAGGTTGTAATAACATCACTTTTTCGATATTTATCGAATAGTATTATCTCTTTTCCCCCAGAATAAAATTGATTGCCATTTCACTTTAAAATTTTGCTTTATACATTACCGATCGCTCGCTACTAGAATAAATTGTTAATTTATCTTTTTCGTTTTTCCATAAATAAGTAGAATAAGAGTAGAATTACATAATGTTTTATTCGAATAGATAGAGATCGCAATAAAAATAACGTAATTGAAAAATGAAAAAAATTTCGATAGTATCGAAAAATGTAATGTTACAACATCACACCCCTTAGTAAAAATTTTGTGTTATTGTTTTCGATACCTCTTACTATTTCCTGTTCTACTTGTTTAAGATAAAAAAAATCCAACAAAGAAAAAAATGAAGCTTTTAGACAAATTTTTTATTTAAACTGTGATCGAAAGTCGAAAACGAACAATGGAATAGTACTAGCTGCTCATTAACGATAGCTGTTCAATAACGAAAAAGGTCGTTCGATGAAACGAAGTTGGTCGTTTTCAATAGTGTTCAAATACTGGAGCCCAGTATTTTTCTGCGCTGCACTTAGCATTTTTTCTAGGTTTGAAGCAAATCCATTATGAAAGGTATCAAACGGGGCCAGTATATAATAAAAAGGTAACCTTTATTTTATTGTATAATTCATTTGGGAAAATTGATCCAGAAGCTCTAAATATGACAATGGCAAGTAAACAAATCTGGCTAATTACTTACGATTAGACCTCTTCGTTTACTCAGGAAATTTGTTGCTGCAGTTGTAGATACCCAAGTGAACCAAAAAAAAATGTAACTCGTTGTCAATTTTTTCTCCACTATATTTTTATCCAAATTTATATTCCAATTCGATTTATTGTTGTAAATAGAAATTCCCAAATAAGCAATGAACCTGATTTTATTGAAATAAAACAATTTTGACTTCGTTTTTTCGCAATAAAAAACAATTCATTGGTGATCAATCGCCAAAATGTGATCAATACTGACAACGATTGTCTAGCGAAATAAAATTAAAATCGTATGATTTTCTTGGAATGAGGTGCTACCTGGGAATTTTTTGTTTTTTAGATTTTAATTAGGTATTTATTTACCGATTAATCGTATGTGTCTAAACGATAAAAACTAGTGACCAATCCTGCCCTAACGATGACCAAACGATTCCAATCAGCATTTGTATCTATATTCTACCCTTTTCCATACAAATCAACGGTAAAAAACAGCCGACATTTTTTCATACAAAAATCGAGTACTGTTGACGTCTGTTAATTATGTATGTATCTCATTGGACGAATACTAAAGTTAAGTTTGAGACATCTATCGGCACATAAAATAACTAGCTAAACACTATAAATTTATTTTTCTCTACCTAAGAACGGTATTACACCGGGCAGGCCAACACTGAGCCCAAGTTGTAAAATTTGGTTTTTCAGAACAACCTACATATTTAATAAACACAATTGTCAAGCATTTCGTTTGGTCCCGAGTTATTATCGGTGGTTGAGCACAAAGTGAAATTTTAAGCATAAATACATATTTGTACAGGACATTGAATTTCATTCAAATCGCTGAAATAATAATGTAGTTCAGGTGTAGCTGGGTCAATCTCAATTCTCTGGTTTTGCTCATTTGACCGCTCTTATCCACCCGAAAGCCAATTATTTATACGTTCGCTCGTTGAACTAATCTAATATAGAAAATGTTGAGGTTATTTGCATGCAAATTAGCTTGAATTACATCATATCTAAGTTTACTCAAATACGCAACAAATGCTTTGTTTAATTTAAACTTACAAAGTTTAATTCGAAGCTCTCCAAATTAACCACTAAAATCGATATGTGATCGAGCGGCAGATGATTAGTCGATTTTTTTTAGCCTTTCTAAATTTTAAAAATTTCACTAAAAACCTAAAACTTTTGTTATAACGAATAAACTAATAAAATATTCCAATTAGAATACTTAATAAAAATAAATTAATTAACCAATATTTAATGTTTTAGTAACTGCATTTTTATTAATTTTCCACAACAAAAACTTAAAAATTAAATAAATCAAATGTTTAATAATCGTAATAAATTCTTTATTGAAACAAAATAAAACAAAAATTAAAAATATAAATAAACACATAAAATATTTAATTTTAACATAAATAATCAATACGAAATAAAATTAAATAAAAAGTTTTTAAAAACACAAATTCAAATAAAAACAATTAACCAAAATAAAACAAACGAAAAATAAATTAAAATTCCAAAAAAAAAAATTAATATTTCATGTTTTTTTAACAAAAATAAATTTAAATAATAATTTTTAACAGAATTGCCAAAAAAGATTTTATATTTTTTTTATATATTTTTTTTTAGAAAAATACATTAAACATGGAATAGTTATTTAATTATATTCTTTTCAATATATTTTTTATAAATAATTAATTTAATTAATTATATGTAAATAATAGTTTTAAAACGTGACCGTTTTTTTTAATGTATTTAGTTTTTATCTCCAGAAATGCAACAAAACAAAAAAAATCTAATATAAAAATTATATAAAGATTTATAGTTAATTAATAAATAATTAATTACTTTAAATATAAATTATGATTGTAACATTTTTCTTTTGTATTTTAAGTTTTTGGTTTTTCTCAAAAATATTCACTATAAAAAATTGTAGTTTTTTTGTTTTGTTTTTTTATTTTTTAATTACACATAATAATGGAATTTTTGTTTGTTTGTAAATTTTAATTTAATATAATAATTAAATATAGATAATTTAATATATTAAAGACATAATTTATAATAGTTATAAATCAAATTATAATTTTTTTTATATAAGGAAATAGCCATAATTCAACTAAAAAAAATTTGTTTACACAATTTACTTATTTTTTTTTTTTAATTTCGTTCAAGACAAAATTTTAATTAAATTTACTACAGAAAATAAAAATCACGAAAAATATTAAATTCAATAATAATAATAATAATAATAATAATGTGGTGGTTGTGTGTGAACAAATTAAAATTAAACAATTTTATAAAATATCTAAATTAATTCATTCACGCATTAATTGTTGTTTTCGCTTTATTTGTCTTAAAACTAACTTGCAGTACGCGATTACCCAACGTGTAACCATTTAACGATTGTATTGCTACAACAGCTTCATCGTAATTTGTCATTGTAACAAAACCAAATCCTTTACATTTATTAGATTGTAAATCGCGAATAACCTTAAAAAATATAAATGTAATTAATTTAATATTTTTGATGTATTTAATATTTGTGGATTTATTTTTGGTGCATCGGTTAATTTTTTTTACAATTGTAATTTTTTTACCTCATTTTTCTCACTAGATGATGAGTGTTAAGATGTTTTTGAATATTTTTTTCTTATTTTGTTTAAATACGAGATAAATCGTAGAGAAGAGAAATCAACGAAAAATTCAAACAACCTGTTGTTTTGTTATTTCTGTTGAATTTTTAAAATTGAGACTGATAAATTTTTCCTCCGAAATGTTTAAACAAGAATGTTCGAGCTTCGAACGTAGACTAAAATAAATAATATTTTATATGTATGTAAGTTGAATCCCACACTTTCTGATCTACAATTTTTTGGTCACACTAAGTGACCATCCAACCCAGTTCGGTTTTAAAAATTCTAAGCAGTTGTAACTGGCGATCGTATATCACATAATCTTTCTAAGATTATCTATTGCAGTTCAGTTGTGGGTCACAAAATCTTCTTCATTTGATCCAATTTCATTAAATGTACTTTGATATTCAAGCAAATTTCATGCAGGCAAATCCCAACCAAATCTGAGGGCTTTCTCGTCAGGATTATTTTGAATAAATATACGTTTAATTTGTCTTACTTTCCTGATTTATAAAAATTGTAACCGATCTCACTTATTCTAGGATTGAAAGCATAATTAATTAGACTTGTTTTTTAAAACAACGCTTGTTTTTACGAGGACGATTATCAGAGGCTTTTACAAAAGATGGTAGTGCTCAGGAAAAACTCACATGATATTTGAATGGAAAAAGAGTGAACCGTGTGCCAATAAAATAAAATATTCATTTTTGTGTGGCAAATCCATTAATAAAGTGCTGAGCTCGGTCGCACTGAATGGTTCATAACTAAAGAAGCCGTCAATAAAATCCATGTTATTACGAGTATACTGTCAAGTAAAGATATGCGATAGACGACCGTAAAAGCGGCCTGCGAGTTTTAGAGGAGATATGTAATCGTATATGAAACATGGATCTAATCTATTATTACGATAAATTTCTTAAGAATATAAAAAATTTAATTTAATTTTATAATTTTATAATCGATGATGCTTAAAATACCTTTGATATCATTACCACGGAAAAAGGAAAACACTCCTTTGCCACAAGACAATAAAAAATGTATTGTTTTTCGAGAAAAGGGTAAATCAACCAGAATCTCTGTAATAATCGTATATACATTGATATTTCTTTCACCAAACATGTTTTGCGTTTTTCCAATTTCCTTGTTCAGCCATGGTATGATTGTCACCAATATTTTTGCCACCCGACCTACAAGCCACAATGTTCTATATCATTCTATCAGTAGCTTTATTAATATAGATTGTGTTCTGAACAAAACGATTGAGTCTGGTATCAGTGATCATAGCTTTGTTTTTTCCAAGTGTTTTTTTAAAGAAAGGTACATAACTTGAAAATTGGATAAATTAATTATCAATCATAGTAGAGTAAATAAGCATTTCAAAAAATTTTATCCTCTACCACTTTTGATGTTCAGAATTCTGATTGTACCCTGAAAATGATATTTCAAAAATATAACATGCATGTTAATGATAAATTCTCGTAACGGATTCAGGTGCATGTCAAAATAAAAACTGCCAGCCAATGCCCGTGGATGAATTTTGACATGTGGAATCTTATCTCTATTAAATAAACTAGTCCTACTCAATAGACAAATTAAATCTGCGGTGTACTTTGCAAAAAAAAGAATTATTTTGTGAACTTAGTCGACAATTCGTCGCAAAAGGAAATTTGAACGTTTATTAACCAGTTTATGAAAAATGAAATAATTCTGATATACAAAAAATATGTTGATCGTTCCTACAGGATAACACATATTTAATGAGTATTTTCTAAATGGTTGCATTATTCCCACATCAAGTTATAATCTTTCTACAGATATTAATTAATTTAGAACGATATTGTCCAAACTCCAACGATATTGTCCAACCTTTTCCAAACCATCTAATATGTAGATTAATGAACAGTAAAGATAGTGGTCATGATAACATTCGGAACAACGTTATTGAAAGGATTTAATTTATCGTGCTTTCGATAAACAATTGTATATATAGTATATACGGTTTTTTCTTAGACCTAAGCAAAGGGTTTGACTGTATAGCTTATGATCTGATGTGGCTATCTTTATAACTGGAAACAATTTCAATAAATAGTGCGAATAGTGGCATCCTGTTTGGACCTTTATTCTTCCTTATTTTATAAACCCAATTAACACTTATTGGCAAAATTAGGATGTTTGCCGATGGTAGAGCAATTTTTTGTGAAACCAAAACTTGTCCAAAAACCATCTTTTGGAATTTAAACACAATATCTGCAAGGATTGGGATGATCATATATATTCATGAAGTTTGCAAATTAGTCGGTTTATTTATTATATTTAATTAGAAATCTGGCTATTTTCTGTAATTATATTTTTATCAAGCCTTAAACTTAAAAATTCAACCAATATTTTTGTTTTCTTTAACTAATATTTTTATTTTATTCAATGGTATTAACATATGTCAACCATTATTTAGTTCTATTTCGGAGGGACAAAAAAAATTGTTTTAAAACCGTAAAATATAAATAATTACATGGTGCACTGCACCTCGCTAGAATATACTATGAGCTCAATCAAACAAGCATTGTAACCTTTCCAAGAAGAATGGATTCTTTGTAAGCATTTAAATTATTTGTAAGCAAACAGTGACATACGCGTATTTTCAAAACCGGATCTAAAAATTATGTATCGTTTTACAGAGGTGTTACGTCTATATCTTCTGTACATAATAGCGTGGGCTCCGCAATAAATACGTGCCACATAACCAGCATGTCTACTGTTAAGAAATCATTTGAAACTGAAGACCAAGCATTATTTTCGTGGAAAAGCCTAGTGTTGATTTTAGTTTGTACATTTATTTGCTAGCCTAATTAGGACTTAGTTGCTTCAGAATTTATGAATGTAATTTATGTAATCTGAAATCAAATTTGTAGACTTATCTCAAACAGAATAAATAAATATCAACGGTGGACGCTGTTGAAATAATATTAATATATTTCACTTCGTCGCAAAGCCTTACGTCCGTCGTAAGTCTGGCCCGTAAATATGATATTTAGACTGACAGTTTCAAATTCCTATTCCAAAGACTTGGATCTGGATGCCAAATGATTTGGGAGCAGATTTTATTAACATTTTAATCCTTCCCATTCACAATAATTCTGAGTAAACTAGTAATAATGAATTCGTACCATTTGTAGTGTATTTAAACGGTCAAAATCCATTTTAAAAATGCTGCAACTCGAGCAAAAAAAGTGCTACAAATTGTACATTCCGACGATTGTAGGCCAATGGAGATAGTTTTCGTACAATAATCGATGACTACAATTTTTTGCAATTTTTTAAAATCAAAAGATGAAGTAAATGATAATGAGACAGAACAACGAAACCAAATTTTACGAACCGATGGTGGTACCGAATATCAACCACTTGATAAATTATTACGTGAAGTTGGTATTCAACACCAAATAAATCGAACTATTGTGGAAAAAGCTCGTTTTGTTTATTATTTTATACAAAATTACCGAAACAATTTTGGGCTGAAGCTGTTGCAACGGCTTTTTATTATAAATAGATCACAAACTGAGGCATTATCAGATTAAATGATTTCTCAAGTTGTTTGATCAAATAGAAAATCGAATATGAAATTTGTATCTTCCGTTGTAAAGTTATGGCCCATGTACCGAAACAAAAAATCAAAAAATGGGATGCTAAATCAACTGAATTTATTTTTATTGGTTATCCAACAGGAACAAAATGGTACCAACAAAATTATACCGACTAAATGTGCCTGAAACGCAAAAAATCAAAGAAGGATCAGAAATTTACTGTTTTTATAATACCTGAGGAAAATACCATGCATTTGCATGTCCTGCAGAAGATGATAATTCTCAAATTTATGTTAGATGACAATCCAATCAAATTGTCACTGAATAAGAGATTGGTATGAAACAACTGAAGCTGAAGTGATTTTTATGGTTATTCCACCGACGTTCATCAAGAACAACTACAGTATCTAAAAAAAAAACTGATAATTTTGTTATGATATGAGCGAATTATCTGATCCGTTGAAAAATGAAATATGGGCATTGGAGAATCTACCTTCGGATCGAAAAGCAATTGATTGCAAGTGGGTTTTTAAAACTAAACCCAACGCTCCTGGTAAAATACGTTACAAAGCACGATAACAAATGGGGGGGGGGGATAGGTTACAGTGAAACTTATTCACCAGTTGTTCGATATACATCCATACGTTATCAGTAACAGTATTTTTACAACGCGATTTAAATGAAGACATTTATATAGTGCAACCCTTTCGCTATAGAAATGGCACAAAAGTTTGCAAATTAGAAAAGGCATTTTATGGATTGAAAGAAGCCAGCAGAGTTTGGAATGTTAAAATAGACAAAATTTTATCTAATAATGGATAGATCAGTTCTAATATATTTAAATCAAAAATGTTATTTTTAGCTGTTTATGTGGATGATTTGCTACTATTTAGTAATTATGCTAAACTGAAAAATAAATTGAAATCGGAACTAAACAATCATTTTAGAATGAACGATTTTGGTGAAACTAAATCTTGTTTGGGTATAAATATCACTCGTAACCGTGATCAATACAAAATATGAATAAATTAGGAGAAATATATCAATGAAGCGTTAACCAGATTCAATATGTCCGATTGTAATTCTGTATTTACTCCTTGTGATATAAACTTAAAACTTCCTAAGAAATTGATGAAATGAACTGTATTCCGTATCAATAAGCTGTTGGAAGCATTCTATACGCTGCTCAAGATACCAGACCTGATATCGCATATGCAGCTAATATGGTGAGCCGTTTTCACAATAATCTTGGTAAACAACATTGAAGAGAATTCTGATATATTTAAAGGGAACGTCTATTGTAAAACTCGAATTCACAAACCATTAGAATTCCAATATCATGTGATATTGTGATTCTGATTGGGCTGGGCTGGTGCATATTTATGATACAAGGTGGCTCACTTTCGTAGAACAGTAAAAACAGCAAACCATTGCTTTATCCAAGAATGGTTATCATGCACGAACCAAGCGTTTAGATATTAGGCATCATTATTTGCGAGAGCGAGTTGACTTTGGGAATATTGTTATTGAATAGGTAACAACAGACCGGATAGTAACAGATGTCTTGACCAAGTGTTTTGTGGAGACAAACATTCGGCATGATGTGATGGACTTGGCTTATAAATTTTAATCTACTAAATAGAGGCAACATTAGATCAGTTTCCAAACCAACCTACCTTTCCTTGATCATTGGAACGAATAGTTAGAAGAGGAATGATCATGTTTGGAAAGTCGGAGCTCCAATATATCCGCGAAACCACGTTATACTTGAATTAATGTCTCCATCGTGGCTTTATTTTTCAACAATTTGAATTCACGGGTCAAAACTCAATTGTTAAAATTCTAACACAAAAACCACAAGGCAATTGCTGTAGTTTACAGAAGTATATCCGGGAATGTGATCGTTTAGTAAAAAAATATTGGTTAAAATGGCTTGCGACACAAAATAAATTTGATTGGCTTTTCCAGTTCTAAATATTTGCAATAATATCATCAATGATACTGCACCACATGAAAAATATGCAGCTCGTATTATTGGAAGACAAATTCTAGTAACGGTCTTTGACAATGCCTTTTCTGAAACCTTGAATCAGATTAGAATTGATACATCGAAACCTTTGTGATTTTAAGGCTACCAATTGCTAGCTAGTCAACCGATCTATTACCTATCTCTAAAATCTTGCAATTTTAACTTTGATGCTGAATGGACTATAGACGCATTTTATAGAAACCAACAGATTTTGTATAAATGCAAAATTAATTTTTGCAATTAATTGTTACCTCAATTCACACCGTACATTTTCCGTTTAAATTCTAGTGATTCAGTACTCTAAAAGTGATAACCATAACATTATACAAATTACTATTCCATAGCATATACCATCACCATGATCACATAATCATTTCATTTTAATATTGTCTAAAAATTAACCTTGGCACCAAAAATAATCCATTTAAAAATTATTTTCTACCTTAACTGATTGAACAGCACCAAACGGGCCAAATAATTGCCATAACACGTTTTCTTCTGTTTCAGGCGCTAAATTATAAACGAATATACACCAACCTGATCCATTAATTGCCGTTCCAGGTAGCATAGTATTTGCCAGTAGATCACCGGTCAATGGTGAATATCTGGACGTGATTGAACTGTAATTCATACTTAAATGCAAATTAATAAACAATTAAAAAATCAGAATAATAAAATTTATTTTAGTTACCTAAAACGACCGGCTGCAGGATGTATACCCGGTCCAGGGTATCGTCGTGCTGTTTGTGGTGTTAAATATGCTGCCAATGGTGGATATGATTTATTACTACTGGGATTGTTTGCGAATTTAACCGTAATCGGCTCTGTAGTTCCTTTTGGTGTTGTACCATTTAATTCTTTAATCGCTCGTTCCGCTTCCATGCGCTGATCAAAACGGATGAAACCGACACCTTTAGAAAGACCTAACATAAATTAACCTTTTGTACATTTATTTATATTACATTACAAAAAAGCGATAACAGTAACAAATAAATAAATAATTATAATTATGATTTCGAGATGTACACGGTTAATCTTAGGTACATAATAAGACAATATATTAACAAATGCTACGGTTTTCTGGATTTTGAGAATTTTTTTAATGATTGATATTTGAATAAAAAAAATTTAAATAATGATTTAAAACAATTAAAATTAAATAAAGGAAAAGGAAAAAAGAAAACAAAACAAACCAAAGCGTTATGATTTTTAAACACAATAAAAAAAATTTAGTTCAAAGTGTTAAACGTTAAAACTAAAAAATTGTTCAAAACGTATGTTTGTCCGCCATGCAATTATGTGTCTGATATGCACATATAAAAATTTACAAAACTAAGCGATATAAGTAATTATAAAATTTACAGTGGTTTTAAGTGGTATAACTAGATTCGCTAATCATCATCCATTAAATGAATATCTCAAGTCGCAATATCGTAGCGGTATTTTAATTGTTAAAATGCAGAAACATTGAATTTACCTTAAATTAAAGTAAGGCACCAGCCTAAGCAATTCGCTTAAATTTTAAACCAAATTCTTAAAATTATTGTACTTTAATCGCAGAATCGTTTTTGGTTCAACTTTAGTATAGCTCACCGAAATTATTTTTATATATAAAAGTAAATTTTCGAATATTTTTACCAGCGAGCGACTTGTAGAAAATATAATTTCTGTTGAAGCTACTGAATACCCAATATTCTATTAATCGTATTACAAAATCCTGCATTTTGTAAAAAAATATCTGAACAAAGCAGCAACCAATGTTATTGCGTAAATTTTCATAATTCAAGAAGTGTCTCATTGGTTAATCCGTTTAGATTATTTATGATTTTTTAATTGTTATTTCTTTAGTTAATAAAAAATAATTAAAAATTAGAAAACTTAAACCATTTTTTCCAATTTGTCATTCTTCTATCTAACAGAACAAACATTGCTCTGTTTTGGACTCCCTTCGCAGCAAATCCAACGCGAGCTCTATAATCGACGTGAATATTTACAATTTGGGCGTTACCGACTTATAGACTGTTTCTCAGTTTTCATCAGCAATCGACGCGTTCAGTTCTATTACAAATAGAATAGACTCTTTAAATCAGCACCGACCAAAAGTGCTCGCCTCAATGAAACATATCCCATAATTTGTCACACATTGGGCGCTTTCAGGTCTTCTAACATGATTAATAAAATCATCGCCAATTTGATTTGAAAATTTCAGTTCTAAACTTTTCCATAGCGTTGGCCGCGATTTTACTCAACATGTTCCCAACTGTTGGCTGCCTTGAAACCGCCCATTTATTACAAATTATTACAACAAATCCCGATTTTATATTAGTTACCGTTTTCGAGGAACGAATGATTGGTTAGCTTATAATTAAATCTGCACCGCTAAAATTGAAAGTTTTGAGGTAGCTATGATATTGGGATGGTTCTTGGGCAAAATTTATTACATTACATTGGATAGTTAAAGACCACCTCTATAACTTGCATATGGGTAAATTTCACCCCAAATCGATTATTTATTTCAAAACGTCAATTTAGCCACATCTAATAATTTATTACAGACAGCCACCAGATTTTAAGCCAAATGTTGCTCTAAGAGGTCTTGTAGAGGGTAGATCAACCTTATCCACCTTTAATAATTTATTACACCAGACTAATATTACTTCATGACCCTTGTGAAGAGCAGGTTAAATTTATCTCTTTTGGTAATAAATTGTTTTAGTGTCAGGTTAGACGGAATTTTCTTCAGACAGTGAAGAATTTAAATATGTAATTTAAAGCTCGGTTTTAACACCAGGCGGTAAATCTTCCTTAAATTACATATTTGAGAATTTAACGTCTAAAGCCAATTCCGGCTAACCTAACACAAAAATAATTTATTACAAACCTAAGTAAGGTTGATTGGCCTTCACAAGGCCCATAGAGTATTATTTGGTCCAATATCTGGTGGCGGTTTGGTGTAATAAATTATTAAAGAGGGTAAATCAACCTTTAAATAACATAGCTAAATTTTCAATGAAGTTTTGTAACAGAAGCAATATCCAGTTTCGATCCGATAAGATCATAAAAAAACATCTCATCAGGCCATGGCGACTGAATATTACAACACAATGATCATACTTTGTGTTCTATATAGTAGAACACCCGTGTATCAGTACCACTAGTGAATTATATGATAACTCATCAAATATTATTCTTACAAACTTCTATCTCATTCACACTGGATGATTCCCGTGCAAGTAATTTTATATTTTTTTTGTAATATTTTCCCCAAATTTAATACTGAATTAATTAATTAATTCAAAGCGATATCAAACATAAAAAAATATAAAATCACTTGTACGGGAATCACCCAGTGTGAATGAGATGAATAATATTTAGTGAATTATCATATAATTCACTAGTGGTACTGATACACGAGTGTTCTGGTTTTTTCATGATCTTATCAGATCGAAACTGGATATTGCTTCTAAAAAACGTCATAGGAAATTTAGCTTCAAAAATAACTTGAAATACTGATTTATTCGGCGATTCTAATATATTCCGTGTTATCTGAAAACACAACTAAATGGCCTTAGAGCCTAAAGTTCGATATCGCTTTGAATTGATTACTTAATTCAGTATTAAATTTGGGGAAAATATTAAAAAAAAAATTAAATAACATATTCGAAGCCTTTACCGTTTTAAGTCATTTCCGTCAAACCTGACACAAAATAATTTATTACACAACTGGATAAGGTTTACCTGCCCTTCACAAGGTCCATGGAGTAACATTTGTCTCAGTATCTGGTGGTCGTCTGGTGTAATAAGTTATTAAACGTGGTAAAATCGACCTTTATATTACGCATTTGAAGTATTTGCAGTAAACCAATTCTGTCTAAGTTGCCACAAAAATAATTTATTACCCACCAGGGTAATAATGCGCTCCCCTCCACAAGGCCCATGCAGTAACATTTGACCCCATATCTGGTGTCGGTCTCGTGAAATAAATTATAAAATGCGGCCTTTAAATTAAATCTTTGAAGCCTTTGCCGTCTGAAGCCATTTCCGTCAAACCTGACACCAAATAATTAATTACACACCTGGATAAGGTTTACCTGCCCTTCACAAGGTCCATGGAGTAACATTTGTCTCAATATCTGGTGGTGGTCTGGTGTGATAAATTATTAAACGTGGTAAAATCGACCTTTAAATTACATATTTAAAGCCTTTACCGGCTGCAATCAATTCCGTATAACCTGTCAAAAAATAATTTATTTCCCAGCTGGGTAAGACTAATTTTCTCTTTACAATTCTCACGAACTAATATTTGACCCAATATCTGGTGGCGCAGCCTATCTACAATTTAAGCCTACATCGTCTGACGCCAATTCCGTATAAAAATAAAAAAAAAACAATTTGATTTTTGGTTCACCTACTCTTCACAAGACTTATAGAGCTACATTTGGCCCCAAACTGGTGGTGGTCGGGTGTAATAAATTATTAAAAGTGGCTAAATTGACATTTTTGAAATAAATAATCATTTTGGGGTGCAATTAGCTACAGAACATCGAAAGCAACGCTACTAGCTTTCAAAATAAAATAAATTAAAAACCTGATAGGGAAACCATTGTCATTTTCTTTAGAGTAATCAAATTGTATAAGTGCGAGGTAATCTGTTTTAATCTTGTCTGATAAGATAGTTGTGATTGTTTGAAGATAAAAATGATTTTTTAAAAAGAAATTCAGCAGTTTTACATTGCACCGCTGAAAAATACCAAAAACAGTTAACTTTCCGCAGAGATAAATCACATTGAACAGTTCAATTTTCAGCAGTGAATGCAGCTTTATACGTTTTTTGAGGTCTCTTGGTTTTTGGGAGTCACGTCCTAAAGATGTTGTTGCCTAAAAACGCCTAAACTTGTACGTTAAAAATGTAAAATTGAACATTTCAAAATTTTATTCTTATCTGCGGAAGTTACGAGTGTCTTTTTGTTCAAACCCTTTCCAATTAAACTCGTCACGAAGGCGGCAATGACAAAAGGTTTAATTTAACATTGGCGAGTAAATGTTAAATAAATATTAGAAGTTTGTATATGTTTTGGTACATTGAGCAACCTGCTCATCAACAAATTTAAACTAATCGGCCAATGTTTTATTTAGGTTCTTCCGCAAAGGAAGCTATGAAATAGACTTAGTAAGTCCATATTAGAAGTCTCTTCCCTATCTTAAAATTATATTTAAAGTTCACCGTTAAAACGAGCAGAAAACGATACAAAACCTATTTCGAGGAGAAAATTTGTTTATAAAATAGTTCGCTTTGATTGTTTCATTATGTGGGTTGGATGTCGCAGGCTAATAATTGCCCTGCCGTATAAACTAAAACGTTCAAATTGCATTATTCAATTTGATTCCGATTTGTATAAGCCAATGACAAGACCTTAACCATTTTTACACCATCCTTTTTCAACCTGCTCGCTCTATTATTTTGTTCAATTATATAAATGGGTGGCAAATTATAGCTTGAGGATTTGATTCTGACAACAGCTCAAGCAAATAGCAAAGCCACAAATAGAGCCATAGTAAAAAAGGCCTAATAAGTTGTTGGTGCACTTAAATTTTTTTATTTCTTTTCATTCATTGGAGTACTTGCCTCTTTTTGAGTCTGCACAAACATACTTGTATGCATGTAAGTGATAGTAAAACAGACTATCTGGACATTGTACAAGATATTTGCCATTCTAAACTGATAAAATGAGCATCGAGCAATATTCAAAAGGCAATTGTGCAACATCGTTTCCAACATTCTGCAGAATTTTGGCCTAGTGGTGGTTCAATATTCCATTTCGATACAAAATTACTCCCGGTTAAAACTAAGAAAGGTCGAGTTGGCATTTTAGTCTTACAGACACAGAACCAATGAGTATTCCCAAATTTCAAATTTGTTCAGAAGATAAAGAGGCGTTGACCAAATAAAAATGCTCAGCGAGAGGCACTGCTACATCCGAAGGTTCCCAGCCTTAAAATTATATATAAAGTTCACTATTAAATAAACGTCTTCTACCGTTTTAACATTTCTGGTGGCTGGTATCCAGCAATATGAAATGTACCTTATTTTAAAAGCTCCCTATGAAAAGCAAGCCATAAATAAAAAAGGATATGCAGTCTTAAGAATGCGGAATGTATGCGGATGGACTAAATATGAACAAGTTCAAATGGTTGGTTTAGAATATAGTTATCCAGAAAAATAAAGAAAGCTAATTAGGAGAGCTAAATAACTACAGCATCCCAATTTACAAAAAAATTTTAGGCATAACTGAAATAAGCAAACGCAACAAAATGATCTTTGAAAAGCAAGATTATTTTAATTATGTTGGTGCAAACTAAAACAAGGGGCGGATGGGCGACATTAATTTTACTGAATCAAATGTATTAAGCATTAAAAATTCTATATTACACACATAAGGCTCAACATTGTAACCAAATCTTAAGCCTCGGCTACAACATTGAGATTTTAACAAAATTACAAATCAAACAATATTGTTAATGAAAAAAGGTACAAGTTAGAAATTTAGAATTTATGCGTTTAAAATTTCAAACAACAAAAAAATTTAATAAAAATTAAACTGTGTGTGTGTGTGTTTAAAATAGTGAATGAATGCTCAAGTAGTTCAATCCAAATTACATACCCGGCATGTTAACTGCCTCTGTAGTAACAAAAATTTGCCGCGTTTGACATGAAAATAAATAAAAAAAACAATAGAAAAAAACAAAACATAAAACAATAATAAAAACAATATTGTTTTTATATTAATTACAAATTAATACAAAAGAAAAAAATTAAAAATTTGCTGGCCTTTTCTATATTTCAGAATTAGTCTACTTAATTTCCAATTTTCATTTCTGGTTTCAAGACGCATGGAAAATAAAATTTTAAAACAATTTTTTGTATTTGTATTTTATGATTACAACGAAATCCAGAAAATAACATTTGTTACTTTACTTTACTAAAAATAGTTTCTCGTGTATATTATTCGTAGGGAGTATGATGGAGGAGGCTTAAATATTTAGCTAAATCCATGCATATGCTGTTTAACATATACAATTAATATTAGGTATATGATTTTGGTTGCAGAGCCTAATTATAATTCTGGGATGTGACCAAACACAAGGCGAATGCAGATAAAAATTGGAAATAAGTTCAGATTATGCACGCGCTTAATGCGTAATTCCATCACATACACACAGGAACGAACGCAAAGTATTTTTTAAAAAAAATCGCGTTACTAAAATTATATTTTTTAATAAAAATTATTGCTGTAATAATTACTCAAGCTTACCTGTCATGTTATCACATAATATTCTAGATGTAATAATACGCCCGTACGGACTAAAAAGTAATTCTAAATCAGTTTGAGTCATGCTTTTTGGTAGTCCGGAAACGTATAAATTTGCGCCCTTTATAGACTCCGAACTTGGACGTGCAAACGATACTTTAATAGTTTTATTTTGAAGGCGTAAACCATTTAATGTGTTTATAGCTTTGTCCGCATCTTCTTGTCGGTGATAATTGACAAAACCGTATCCTAAACTTTGTCCTAAAAATAAATACAAGATTAAATAATTTTATTGATGTTATGTTCATTTTAGAAATACGTATTAAACTTATTTAGAGCCGAAGGTTGAGTAAGTGCGATGAATTTGATACTTTGGACCACAAAGATCCCAATGTAAAATAAGCCCCTGCAGAATAAAGGTAAGATTTTGACCAGTTTCGAGAAATCGTTAAATTTATCTCACGAACCGTTTTCCAATTCCCTTTATATTTAAAGAAGCAAAAAATATAGCGAGAAACATAATATAACTACCCTGTTAATTTTAACGATAACAAAACAAAACAAACATCGCCCAAAACTCTTCACTATTAAAGCGATAACGGAGTGAAAGAGAGCATGCCCAACATTATGTCTAAAAAAAATCGTTTCAACAAAAATATTCTGAGGCACTATTTTGGGACCCTATTAAGAAACAGATCGCATTTAGCCTATTTAGCGATTTTGCCAATGCGATTCGCTTTGATTAATTATATTACCTAATGCGATGAATGTGAAAGTGAAAAGTAAAAAATGATGTGAAAGTAAAAATTGTTTTGTACGAACGATGCGATATCCGACTGCTATTGGGTCCTATTTCCAAATCGATCGCATTTCCCATTTTTTGCACTTTGCGGATACAATGCGTTTTAAGTAATTATACGAATATTATGTAATGCGATGGTAATCACATATCGCCTTTTACATAGGGACATTTTTTGCGAAATTTTTTTTAACAAACTACAAAAAATTTAAATATTATTAAATATAATTTAACTTCTTTATTTTTACAATTTAGTTATAAAATATTTTTGTTTTATTTATGTCTTTCCTTACGTTTCATTACGTTTGTGCATTATTCGAGTTCCATTTTTGAGGATTACAATTTTGTTTGTTCGAATAATGCGATATGTGCCGACTACTGAACCACTCGCATTTGAATATTTTAATTTCGCTTTATTGCAAAAATCGCGTTTTACAATACCAAAACACGATAACGCATAAAAATATTAAATCGCATTTTTTCATCGGGCCCCTTTTCTTTCCCTCGGAACAAGGAATTGGGGAAAATATTTTCATGGCATTTGTGACTAAAATGTATTTTTCTCGCTTAATGATGGACTCAGTTTAGTCTAAATGTTTTACAAACAAAGTGGAATGGAAAAATTTTGTACGAAAAAATTATTATTAGCATAAATATTTCCCATTTAACTTTGTATCGTAAATATTTTCACCAAACTGATTCCATCAGTAGGTCAGAAAAATACAATGAAAACAAAAGTGATATGAACAATTTGTTCCCAAAACCTTATTCCCAGGGAAAGCCAGAATAATTGGCAATGGACGCAAAATCCTAATCGACTCGAAAATCCTTTGTTTTAAAATGTGCTTTTGATTGCCATGAGTAGCATTATTACAAACGAGATTATTTTTTTTCTGAGAAAAGCCGCACAGAATGTATAAAATTCTTAAACAAATCAGCACCGTAAAACTCTATGAATAATTCATTATATTTCTAAGCAAAAAGGAAAAATATTTTTGGTCGTTTTTAAATTTGTTTATTTATTTTGCAGGCGCTAAACTGCTTTTTGAGGTTACCTAATCAGGTATTTTCAGATTAATGTGAGATTCGTCCATTAAATCGTAGTCAAGGCCCAGGACTGCTATAATATACTCTAAAAAATTTAAATTAATTTATTTTGAGTTTTGTTTTAAGTTTTCAACTGAAACTAATCAATATTTAATTTAAATTTTAATATAAGCTTTATTTAATATGTGCCCGTATTATTTTATTTGCTAGGAATAATCCAGCTTTATTTTTGGCGCGTGGCAGAGAGAGATAATGCGATAACAACTTCCTAGTTATTGCTTGGTTTAGTGGAAATTTGGGTGACCGCATGGGAACAGAAACATAAATCAAATGTAAAATAGAAAAACGTTTTCTCCCTCCATCTTCCATTCCCCCTCCTTCCGGCCAGTATGCCTCATTCAGTAGGAGAATGCACCTTCCTGCATCTCTGGAGGACGACTGGCTAGGCTTTTTGACTTTCTTTTTTAATTTTTTAATCCTTTGTAAATGCTACACTTTTCAACATCATTTCAAAAATTGAAAATTCCCTCGGAAGCTGCCACTTTCTTCGAAGAAAATAAAGTTCAAACAACAATTTTCTAGTTTTATTAATAAAACTGGGAAGGGATGTAATATTTTTGAAATTTTAAAAAACAATTTTATAACAACTGATGAAAACTTAATTTGAAACCAAATTTTGAAAGTTACTTGATTCAAATATCGAAGACATACCAAGTTCAAATTGTATAAAAAATACCAAAATATTTAAAACAATATAATTTTAACTAAAAACACCATTTTTGAATCTACAAAATAATGTTATAGTAGTAATTAAAATTCTGGTTCTAATCTAGTACAGCGTCAGCTACAGACATTTACTACTAAGATGATTGCAATGTTCGAAGAATTATACTCATAAGGATTCTCAATGCTATGTTGGCACACCCTACTTCAAATTATGTTTGAATGCATAGCTTTTGGAATTTTGTCTGTTGTCAACAAGTGGTATAAATTATGATAATTTTTTAAAATAACTTTAATTTTGTCAAAAAAATTTCAAGTACGTACATGAAATATAACTTTTACGGTTTCAACTACTAAGTTTTCAGTTGTGTCTTCCTAATATTCCTAGTGATGACGTTTCCCGGAAATCCATATTTTATGGAATTGAATCCATGATTTTTGGAATTAAATAAAACATTCCGACTGCTTTAAAAAAATTTAGACTATCAAAAGGGCTGTATTTTTGTATACGACTGTGGAATCCAAGAGTCATAAACCATAATATAAATATTGATATGCCAACGTTTCTTTATGGTAACAATTCTTACTCCGACTACTATTTTCATTACGTATACAAATTTTAAGAATTCTACAAAATTACTTAAATTACAAGTTGGTGGTTGTGTAAGACGTATCCAAAAGCCAGTTATTGTATTTAAATTAGTTTGAATGGACGGCATCCTGGGATTCAGTAACTAATCCCGATGTAAATACTGTTGTCTGATTAGAAGAGCAAGTCCATTTTTTCGATATATATTTTGTACATAGTACTGTACATGAGTACGGTTATGTTACCCTTATCAACCTTCAGTACATACAATTCGAGTTGTTCATTCAGAAATTTTGTGGTTCTTAGGATCTTAAATTATTTGATTGCTCTAAATTTAAAAAAAAACAATTATCTAGATATAATCTATTTCTAATCTCGGCACTCTCTCCATATCTGCCATAATTCTGTGATAGGGAACAAAATATTGTTTAAACGGTAAACAAAATGAATTACCTAATTTTGAAATTTCGATACGATCCAAAGAAATTTACAAATCCGTTAAATTCACGTTCTAATTTTGTTCATTTTCCACTCGCTCATTTATACTTGGATAAGCTTCAAAACTGCTTAAGTGGTTATGCTATATCATTGAAGTTGACTAAATACCGGAATTTCGTTATTTATTTCGTTATTTCCGTTTTGTATTTTCAAATACAGAATAGGTAAATCGAATTCTCGAAAAATTGGTTCTGATTGTTTCTTTTAAGAGACCAATTTTTTATTTAAATGAAGAATTATTTCAAATACCTCACGAATTTCTATCTTTATTTTACCGAAAATAAACTTAACTTCTACCATTTCGTTATTTTGAAAACATTTTTGTATTATTTGAATAGTTCTATTAGATTTTGTTGGCACATCGCCCAGTTTTTGACTTCCACAACTCATAAAAGAAGCATTGATAAATTTCAAAACCATCCCTATGTGTGCAGCAATTATTCTTGCGTGCGTGCCATAATTAACTGTTGTTTCTAATGTTTCTATCCCACAAGTTTAAATAAAGCGTTTAAATAAATCAGTGGATATGAACGGATTGAGCTCCACAGATCGGTTTCACTCTAAACATAGCTCACTTCAGTCAAAAAACATAGCTGAACTGTAAACGAACCTTAAACTCTCCAGAGAATGTTTTCTGGTCTGGGGTTTCACATATGTGCATATAATAGAACACAGCAAAACTCAAACAATGTTCAGTTTTTCTCAACAGTTCAATTTGGCGCTTGACTACGTAGTGAGGAAAAGCAACATCGAAATTTCGCGCGGTAAAATTTAATAAATCAGACCAAATTCTTGGATATGCAGATGATATTGTGCTTCTTGGCCGAAGGCCTAGCGATAACAAGGACCGTTGCATACTGCTTGATCGCTACGCAATAAGGCTCGGTTTGGAGATGAACAGAAGTAAAACCAAATTTTTAACAACACACAGGAACATCTCCATGGCAAATCTCGGGATTAGCGACAATAATTTTTATAGCGTCGAAAATTTTAAATCCCTCCAATCATTTATAACATCGTTAAATGATATGCAGGCAGAAATAAAAGTGTTCATAAGACCTGTGCTGGCTTTCGTAAGCGAGAGCTGGACCATGACCTCTAACGATTGTAGATTGTTATCTACCTTCTAAAGAAAGGTCATGTGTTCAATCTTTGGTCCAATTAAAGTTGCGAACAACGAATATCGGGTTCGTATGAACCACGAAATAAAGCAACGTGTGTTCCAACAACCAGCCGGTGTGCGTCGTAGAGGAAGACCCGACGCCAGTGCAGTCGAACAAGATCTACGCATATTAGGATGTCGAAACTGGAGGACGAGAGCGATGGATCGAGCCGGATGGAGGACCATAGAGAGACAGAAAACTCAAACAATAAAATAATGTATTTTTCTATCATTTTAGTGGGAGCAACTGAAAAATACAGTCTATCAATCATATTAATATTTAACAGAAATATCTTTAATAATTTTACAAATTCGAATGATGGAGTTACGTCACTTGAAAATTCATATTGAATTCTTATTATAAACGATCTGTTTAGAACGTGGACGCTTGTCTTTGGGCTTGCGGAACAAATAATCGAATTTGAGAGTAGCAATGAAGGTTTTAGAGTCCAAAGGCTATTTTAATATCACCAACTAATTCGGAAATAATTTAGGTTATTTATTTAACTAAGCTTTAAGCGTCGTTGGAGTCGAGTAGTCAATTTTAAAAACGTCGAATATCAATTTCATAAAATCAGGATCCGTGCATCGAATTTCAAGCCAGTAAAAAATATTCGAATATAATTGCAACCGACAGTTCCATTTGGATTAAAGAAGTTTTTATCAAAGGCTTGGTCCCTACGATTATGTCGTTTGGCTTGGTTTCAATTGTAGGTTAACAATTTAGGAAAATGACTACAACAATCCCGGAAAAAGGCGGCCTTAGAGAATGCAAAAAATTCATATCAGAAACGAACAGGCCAACTTTAGTTCTGGTAAAAGCTGTACAGACCACATCAACTCAATTCGTATCATAGTTGAACGCGCATTCGATTCCATCAGTAGATGCGCAATCTGGAAAGCACTGCAAAATGGATATTCCGAGAAAGATAATTGAATTCATTAAGGAAATATAGAGGATTTCGAAAATAGATACAAGGGGAAACAGAGTGATAAATATTATAACACACGCGGAACATCACATCGCCAAACGGCATTCAGTGGGGTCCAATAAACCGAGTAAATGACCTGGATTACGCGGACGATATATGTCTACTAACGCATAAACAAGCAGGTCTCAAAATTAACATCAAAAGGACCAAGGCTATGAGACTAAACACGAACATACATACACTCATTACCAAAACCAAGAAACCATCGAGGACGTTGACAACGCATCAACAAAGCAAGAAATACATTCTATATGCTACACAAGATCTGGAATACGTCCGTCCTGTCACGTACTACAAAGCTGCGAATGTTCAATACCTGTGTGAAATCAGTGCTGCTGTATGGATGTGAAACATGGAAACACACGCAGAGTATCAATAGAAGAGATTTGTGAACAAATATCTTAAGCGTCTAATAAAATGATTCTAGCCAAACACGATCATAAACGAAGAACTTCTGCGAGCGACCAGGCAAATCGAAATTGAGCGCGAAATTGAGTAACGAAAAGGGAAATGGATTGGACACAAACTAAGGAAAGTGACCAATGATATAACAAGAATTGGAATGGAATCCGCAAGAGAAGAGGAAAGTAGGAAAACCTGCATTAACCTGGAAAAAAGAACGGTGCTAGCCGAAGCGAAACAGCTCGTTAAAACATGGGGAGAACTGAAAGCAATAGCCCCGAATAGAGTAAGATGGTCCAGTCTAGTGGACGCCCTATGCTCCTAACTCGAAGATAAAGGAAAACAAAACTTTAGGGAAATGCATTAACATGAGTGTAGAAGCGTTTTTTTTTCATGTCGAAAAAATAATTACCTTTACTGTTAACAGAATAGTGATTGTCTGACAATTACGCTTTTGTTCTTTTTCGGTTTTACCCAAATTTAAGTCAATGCAAAATGTACACATTATTAGTAGTAGTAGAAGTCAATTAGTAGTCAAATCAACTAAGTGGGAATTCAATATTTCCTTATTTCAATTTTGGTATATGATTCTCCACGTGAGTAAGTATTTCATATATTCTATCCCTACCTACAATTTCTAGGCGTCACCAACTATCATTTTAAATATATTTTATCAAAAATGCTCAATTTCTCCATGTGGGCTTCACCAGGTGGTAATGAGTTTCATGCAGAGCCACTTTGAAAGTGGTTTGATGTACGGTAGTACAAGTTATTTAGCTGTTTGCTAAAATACTATTTGGAAATTGTTTTGCTTTGAGCGGAATATGACACATTTTTAATGTTTATGACATAGTGTTTGTGGCTTTCGGTCTGATTTGCGTTCGATATGTTCATCGAATATTTTTGTAAAGTGATCGTTTTTTCTGTTTCTAACGTGGAATTAGTTTGAGTTCTGATACGTACCACTAGGAGATTTAAATAGCAGTAGGGTGTAGAAGCACAAAAAACATAAAAGTAAAAGAAAGTAAGTAATGTAAAGTCAAAAATTGATAAAATCATTAAATAAGAAAGCTAATATATTTGGAAAGTAATATAACTATTTTATTGGGAATCTCTTTCGGATGGTAACCAAAAAAAACGGAATAAGACAACCTACCAAGTAGGCTTCAAAAACAATGAGATTTACGCTAATTACGCGCAAAAATGCATGTTCAGCGTTACTGCATTGCATGACACTCATTGATCAGGATTAGTTCAAATTTTGTAAGGAAAACTTGATCCAAATTAGTTTTAGATTACAAAATTTAATTTGAACTCTAGTGAACGTCAAGAAATACAACTATTATTGAAAATTTAGAAAATATTATGGTTGTTAAGTTTCTAGAAATGCAAAGCTAATGTTTGGCGAATGTCACCGCTTTACTATTCTAGGATGAATCTAATTTTAAATTACATATTTTGAATTGCCACTACTTTTTCAACTAGTTTCCACCAAAATGTTCTAAAAATCCGGTATCTTTAATTTTTTAAACCTCTTCTTCCTAAATTACTTTACTTTGCTATGCATATACCTAATAATACTTCATATGCTATTTCTAGAATGGGAATTTTGTTTTATTCCAGCTACTTTGCAAATTCTTCCAACTTACCTGTAACTTTATCTCGTATTAATTTACAGCTCTCTACCGATCCAATACTTCCGAATAATGATTTAATTTCTTCTTGTGTCATCGTCTGCGGGAGATAATTGACTATTAAATTAGTCTTTGAGTCCTCTTGGCCTCCAATGCCAACACTGCCGCCACCATTTTGGGCCTTTTCCACTAATCCGTTTGTCATCATTACACGTAATTTATTTGTATAAATTAAATTAGTTTAAAAATATTTGATTTTATTTAAAATAGTTGTATAATACTGAATAGCCTCTTTTATAGATAAACTAACTAACATACGGCATATATTTTCACGATCCACGTGTCGTTATATTTGTGTATAATATATCTAAAAAAAAAACTAAACTGAAAAAAAATTATCGTTATATCTCAATACAGAATAATAATAAATTATGTGCATACCTTATTACATCGATTATCGATCGTTACGTACAAACGTACAAAAAATTTCGTTACAAGTTAAAAGCTGTAAGAAGATAATAAAAATAGAAAAATTGTGAGTATTATTCGATTAACAATCTTCGTTTTAATAGAATAATTAGCAATATATTCTATATATAGAATATGGTAAGGAGAATGCGATTTATACCCCCCCCCCCTCCCACACCAATCACAATAAAACTTAGAATAACAGTTTTAGATAAAACTATTTGATTACGTATGCTTTACTTATATTCTAACCGAAAATTATCAATTTCATATGTGATGAACTTGTGGTTTCGCAGAAGTATTGCTTATTGCTTTATATTTAAATCGATTTTTTTTATTCTAATCTGATAAATATATTAATATTGGATTAAAAAATAGTTCTGGCACTACACCGAAGAGGGATTGAAAAAATTTTCATTTTACATACCACCGTATGCGTAAATAAATATTGTGCTAAGGATTTTACCGTACCTTATCGAGACGTCAAACTAAATGACACTGCAACGCCATATCCAGTATTCGTTTAAAACATCAGAGTTTAAATCAAATAAAATTTGCGCTTTCTTCACGATATCTATAAAAAAAAACTTGTATTCCAAACTAACACTTTGTATAAAATATAAGTGGTTGCGTAGCGAGGCTCTAGATCCGACACCGTATGAGAGACCCATACTTTTAATTTTGTTAAATGAGTTGAAAAAGTTTTTTTGAAATTCACAAAGCATGATTGAAGGGATTTACTAACATTTTAATTACTTAGATCGGATAATATGCCTTGACAAAGAAAATAAACTTTTAGACTAGTGGTGGTTCAATTATTCATAGTAAGATTTAATTTGTAAGAAATACCAACCTGAAGAAGCAGCTTAAGGTAGAATCTGTCCGTCTGTATATGAACTGAAGTTATTATATATAAATATTCTTTCCTTAAAATATAAAAATACTCACATAATACGTCTTGACAGAGACATCTCTTATTGCCAATTCGAAATGTCCATTTGAAAAATAAAAAATTCTACTTGACAATTCAAAGTATCACCTAATCAAATGAAGCTAGAGAGAGTTGCATTTAAGTTCAATAGTAAAGCGACAATACCGATAAGTTCGGATAGGTCTTAATGCAGCAACTAGCCACGTTTTATTATTAGTGCCCGATAGAAATACCTGGAACACTGAATTTTCTTTAAAAAAATTTAAATGCAACTTACTATTTATTGGTGTTTTTAAGAGAAAACTGAATTTTTTAATTTGATTGAGTATTCAAAACTTAGCTGTGTTTTTATTCACTATTCGGGGCAGGCTATTAAGATATGACTGGAAAACTATATATTCAAACTTTTCCTATTACCCGTATTGCCGCTTTGATGCAAATGGCTTCATACTACATATAGATTTTACGAATGGAAATGTTCTTGCATATATCTATTATTGACGGCAACACTTGTTGTCAAGTGTTGAAGAAGCTAAATGCAGCTATGGATATATAAACTCATTAATAAAGTACAATACAGATGATAGGAAAAGTTCGAATATATAATTTCCCAGTCAGCTCTTAATTGCTCGTTCTGGATAAAACGAGGCAATGGTTGTACCATAACTAGTCGTCCGCAATGTTCTACCAGAAACTAAATCTAAAGTTATTTTTTCAAAAATTGTACTAAGCGCAATCCTTCATCTTTCTGGAAGTGAATATTGAAAGAAAAAGTTCGAATATATAATTTCCCAGTCAGCTCTTAATTGCTCGTTCTGGATAAAACGAGGCAATGGTTGTACCATAACTAGTCGTCCGCAATGTTCTACCAGAAACTAAATCTAAAGTTATTTTTTCAAAAATTGTACTAAGCGCAATCCTTCATCTTTCTGGAAGTGAATATTGAAATCGCCGCTAAGTATGAGCGGAAGTTCATGATAATGTTTCTTCAACAGTTTTGAACCCTCTTCGGTACATGTTAACAATGTCTCTTGGAGAATTGGAGAAAATCTATTATGTATTTAACGTCGTGTTTGACTGGCATATAAACTGTGACCATAACAATTTGTTTACCGTTAGGTAAAGTGCATCTGGCGGCGCATATGTCCCAAAAAATTTGGTTTGACTAACGTGCTGGGAATTTCTTACGATGTAGTATATATTACGACGTAGATCACGCGTGTCAAGATTGTCATTCCCTCTACTGATTTTTCCGAGCATACTCCGATCAATTGTACAAAGCCGAGTAAACTCGTTTCGTAATGGAAGCATCGTTTCATTTTCTTCTACCATGGTAAAAACGTTGACGCTCGTCAATAGGCACAATATAAAATCCTTCTTACGGGTCGTGACCCTGAATAAGGCTACGTAGAGCAAGGGTTGCGAATGTGTCTTACTGTATTTGTTAACAATTTCATCAAATGCCCCTTCTTGCGATTTGTAGGGGTAGTCCACATGTCCATATTGTGGTTGGATAATGCACCAAAGGATGCGTTGTGGACTGATTATGAAGAAGCGAAAGAATGGTAAATTCGAAAAATTATAAGAAACAGAAATTATGATTTGGGAAAAAGTTAACAGAACACAAGAGTCTAAAGAAACTCATGTTCAGACAGATATGCAATTTCTGCGTATTTTCGATAAAAATGAAGATAAGGCTTTCATTTGCATCGAATTATTTCGGGAAGTGATAGAGCTCAGTTTCTTCAAGATCCGAATTCAACGATGAATTAGCTCGGGGCAATGTGGAAGAAAAAAGACAACTTGATGGAGACTCCAGAGTTTTCCGAGCTCATAAGAAAAGCAAATGCAAAGCAATTTGAGCTGGTGTAACATATTATTTTTAACCTAAAAAAACCTAACGGGAGTGGGTTACTAACTGTTCTTGACTGGTCCTGCTGGATGTGGGAAGACTTTTCTCACCAAACTCATTATGGAAATTTGTAATTGATTCACAGATAAGGATGGTTATTGTAATGCCTATCTTGCATGTGCATCCACAGGGAAAGCCGCGGTTGCTATAGGAGACACGACTGTTTATACTGAATACTATTCTCCCAAACGCCATTATCGAACGAGGTCAAGAGTTTATTTTAGATCTTTATTCAAGTATGTTCGATGAAGTGAGCATGATTGGGGCGGAAATGTTAGACTGCGTAGGTATGAGACTGCATCACCAATTTTTATTGGTGATTTGAGGCAGTTGCCACCGATTAAAGCCACTCCCATTTGGAATCAAAAAATACATCGGATCGATGGTCAGCAGTTATGGAAGGGAATTTATTTTTTATCAATTGACCGAAGTTATGCGACAGGAGACGGCTGAATTCTCATAATTATTAACAAAGGTTGGCAATGGAGATCGATTGGATAAACAAGAGTTGCAACTGATTGAATCGAGATTCTGCTCAGAGATGGAAGCAGAGGAAAGCTGTCCTAATGGAATTCGCTTATTCAATGATAACTCGTCAGTCGATGCGTATAATTTGAGAATCTTGAGTTCATCTAATGAAACATCGAATTCAATTCAGTTGCTGAAGACGAAATACTCGGCTGTGGAGCTGATCACAAAAAAGAAAGGGTCGCTAAAGGTTTCACAAACGCAGCACGATTAAATGTTAAAAACTAAAAATCAAAATATGCAAAAACAAAACTCAAAAATAAGAATACTACAAAACATAAAATGCGCGAATGTTGCGCGGAGGGTCAATATAACTACTTCACTTTTTGTTAACACTCAATTTCGCTCCTCAGCTAATTTGTGTACCGCAGGCTATATATGAAAATCGATTCTTAAGAAGACAAACTCCAAAAATTTAAGAAATTTTACCAATCAATTATTGTGAGGCTCAACACAATTGATTCATATTCTCCGCATATACAGAATCGGTTTCCATTACCTCAAAGGTAGAATACTGAGCAAGTAAATTTATATTAATCGAAAATAAAGGTGCAAACCTCTGAACATCTCTAGAATCGGCGATAGAGAAAAAATACATTTTACTTTCATTATGTAGCGAAATTTGACCGAAATCTGTCCATCGGAAGTTCAGCTTCTATAGTAGCTTTCGTTGCAAATAGTTTGAAAATTATATCATTTACGATAAAATACGAATGAGCTAAGATTTTAAATTAATTTTGTAATAGTATTTTTCCAGAGCTGTTTTCTAAAATTTAAGCGGAAATGACGAATTTAAAAAAAAAACTGGGTTTCAACAAAAATTGGACGCACTCTGTACGGCGGCGGATTATTTAATTAGGATGAAATCGGTATCCACCGTGATGGGAAAATTAAGCAGGAATAAGGTTTTTTGGTTATACATGACAGTTTAACCAAAAGTCCGGTAAGTTCAATTTTTCGCTTTAGAAATCATGTGTGGTGTATACGTGATCTATGTATATCCATTCGTGGTAAAAGAAAGTCAGGTGTTGACCGATATTTGGACCGACAAAAAATGGGGTTTTTTGTTAGGCTAGAATCTGAGCACATCTTCAGGGATCATGGGGTTACATATTTATGAAAATAATCCAAATTGGTTATAAAGTTCGAAAATGTCAAACATATACGAACGCCCATTTGAAACTATTTTCAGTTGCTATATTTTAGGAAGTTATTCTTAGGTACCTAAAAATATTGGCGGAAATCCTGGGAGGTCTCAAGGAGCAATGGTACAAAATTTTGTTTGATTGTCATAATTTTACGAACCGTTAAAATTGTGTATAAAAGAAAAACAGACGTGAGAGTTATTTATTAGTCATCTAGGTGATAATGGTTTAATGGCGAATATAGTCAGATTATTATAAAATTTTGAATAAAAATTAAAATTACAAAAATTTTATATTCTGTAAAGCATAGTACAAACGACAATTCAGAATTACATATCAGTAATGATATTTAAGCCTCTGAACATCTCTAGGATCGACACACATTTTTTGAAGAGTTAAAAATCACTCGATTTTCAAATTCTTTTATTATTAATTTAAAATTCATTCAAAATGAAAAAAATTCTTTTAAAATTAAAATCTGACCCTACTGCAATATTGACAACAACCAGCCTTATTTTGTTAATTAATTAATAATTAATAATAATTAATTAATTAATTAATTAATTAATTAATTAATTAACGCTTAATTTACGCTGTACTTACATAAGTTTGTAATCTAATTCGTCTATGTTGACTATTGCGTACATGGTGCGTTTATTCCACAAATTTTGTTAGCAGCAAGCGCTAGTAACTAGCGAAAGTTTAAGAGCAATTCACTGGATAAAGACCAGAAGTTCCTAAGCTTTCGCTGATTAGAAACCTAGTGGAAATGGCCTAAACAGATTGCAATTTAAGCTCTTACGGGCTCTGATTCAGTCTGTAGTTTTCCAGTACTTCGAAAAATTTTCTCCTGAAATTTTGTATTCGTTTTTTACTACTTACTTCTTATATACATGAATATCTGTGTTCAAACAACCTTGACTTCCATTCAAATCTATTATGAATCCGTGATACAAAAGATTTCCAAACTTAAAGATGAATTTTCATCCGGTTCTGACGGTCTACCATCCATCGTCCTAAAAAACTGCAGTGACATTCTTGCTCAGCCACTGAAGGCGCTTTACCACAAAAGTCGCTTTCGCTAGAATTTTCCCATCCATTTCGAAGTTCCTTTATAGTTCCGATCCATAAGAACGGCTGCAAACCAGACATATGTAATTACAGGTCGATTGCAAAATTGTCTTGTATTTCTAAGCTGTTTGAATGTATTGTGTATGATTCACTGTAATTTTATTGTAAGCCGTTGTTTTGTGACAATCAGCATGGTTCTCTCAAAGCACCACAAACCTTATTAAGTATGACGGAGGCAGGGAATGAAATTGATGTCACCGATTTTAGTAAGACGTTTGACAGGATTTGTCATGGTTATTTTGTTTAAGCTTAGGGCTCTTAGCTTTATTCCCCAAAATTCCCGTTGGGTGGCCTCTTATCTAAAAGACCGTATATATCATGTGCTGTTCAGGTTTAATTAAAAATTCACCATATAATATTTCAAACACCTTCCTCGCATGATGTACAAAGAACCGAGTTGAAACCTTGAGTTGAACGTGGGCAAATGCAAAACAATCACTTACTCTCGGAAACGTATACAGTTCTTTTTATCGCGACTATTATATATTAACAACGATGCCGTTACCAGAGCCAGTTCTGTTCGTGATTTAGGCATCATTTGTGACAGCGAATTAAATTTCATACATCACATCGATCGTATAATCAATGAAGCAAACTCTGCTCTCGGTTTCAACAAGCGTTGGTTCGAAAGAGTTCGAGGATCCTTATGTTACGAAGGCTCTTTATTCAACATTCGTTCGTCCCCTGCTCGAGTATGGTCATAGTCAGGTGTGGCCGCCTTATCATGAGATTCACATAAAGAGGATTGAAGTAGTTCAACGTAGATTTCTTCACTTTGCTTTACGCGGGTTACCGCAGGTGGACATGGTCAACCTGCCTCCATACGAAATTGTCTCAAACTAATTGATTTACCTAACTACTTAGTAAGCGCCGAGTTGTTGCAGACGTGGTTTTCATTCATCAATTACTAAGAAAGATTAATCTAAATGTAAATTCGTGAGATTAAGCGCGAGTAGGAGGCTAATAAACACTATCACTTCATTGATTTTAATATGACGAAACGCACGTCAAAAAAACTTTTTTATTTAACTCAATTTTTGTTTTATTTTATTTTGTTTTATCTGTTTTAATTTTATTTAAATCTGTTTGTATTAAGCAGACTTAACTTCCGTTGTCATTCCGTCCGCAATGGGTATCGGTTTGCTTAGCTATCCACTTAGTTTGCCTTCTTATAATCAATATTTGATTTGTATCCAGTTTTCAAATTTTCGCGATTTTCACTGGTTAAGCAGTTCGATATCCTGAGTTATAATAACAATACAGATGGAGACTTCCTGCGCGCGGTTGGGAGGAGTTGGAAATTATTATTATTAATTAACATTTCCAAGGAGTTTGTGTTGGGAGTTTGATTGTATGTAAACCAAACTATAGCAATTAATTGACTTAAGGGGTTGCCGAACTCCAATAGATTCACCACTAAAATTTGGCTTATTTGACAAAATTGCAAATAAAATCTAGCAAAGTTTCTTATTCCAAAATTATTGATAGCCTTAACTAACACATCAGCGAATTCTACGACGAGCGGCGGATAATTTTGAATGCTAATGTCTATCAATATATTGTTAATATGTATTTACGTATTTTAAAAACAATTTGAATTACTAGTCATACCCCCTGCCGAACGGTCAATATTAAACTAGTAACTCTTAAAATAATAGTCTGATGAATATATGAGTAAAATTTGTTTTTAAGATATCAGTGACTAATTAGGTAAGTTCAATAAAGATGAAGAATCATATCAAAATATCCCCTACTGAGATCGGACAATATTCGAACAATTGCCCTACACTCATTAACACCCACAAATCAGATGAAAACAGATCAAATATAACGTTGATCTTCATATGCATTCTCAATACATTTCCACGCTTAATTTTCACTTCACCACAAATAATTATGAATATTCCGTTCCATCAAGTAAAATGCTATAATCTAAACTCTACACATTATATCGATTTCCTATTTACACACACTCGAGTATCACAAACATGAAAAATTAGACCATTATTGAATCCGGAATTTTCTAAGCACCCGAACACAAATTTACACCGAAAGAAAATTTTTTATTTGCATAACAATTGTTTTTTTTACACCTTACGGCTTACACACTACCACACGCGACACGCACGCATGTGACTAAAATAAAATTAACATACAACAACAAATCAGCTTTTCTGACGAAATTTTTTTGCAAAATATTATTAAAATTAAATTAAAACAAGTGAGCAACAATCACTATTAAAATAAAAATATGTACAAGAAAACTTACCTATAAAAATAAATATTTTGCTTCTTATTTATACGATAAAAATAAAATTTTATTTTCATAAATTTATTTTTAAAATTAAATTTTTCATACGCTCTTTTAATTTTCTTACTTTATTTTTTCTTGAAATAATTTGATCAATTATAACAAAATATAAACTATTTTTTGTATTTATAAATTTTTTTAAGTAAATAAATAAAATCAATAAAATATCACACGTAATTTCTAGTTATTTAGTATGTTCCTCTATTTTTTTTATCGAATTTCTAATTAATAAAATGCTATCACATGTCTTATTATATTATTGGGTGGTGCAAAAACAAAAAAAAATTAATTGTGAAGAAAGTGTGAGTCTTATGGTGATTTTCATTAAGATTTGACACTTATAATGGATTTTTTTGAGATCCAAATTAAATTATGAAACCAAACGCGCACACACACACACTTTTATTTTGTTTCCTTGTGGTGTAATTTTATTTGACCCTTTAATTCCTAGAAAATTTTTTACACACAAACAATAAACACCAAAAATCCCCAAAAAAATTAACAAAACACAAAAAAACCGAAAAATTATAAAAAAAAATTAAATTTAAAATAATTAAAAAAAAAATGAACTGAACTCAACGAAAAATCAAAATAAAATAGAACCACGACTCTAACGTAGTTGTGTATAGGAAAATACATGTAGGAAAATTGTTTCGAAAAAACGTTATTTTCACTGTGTAGTGTGTAATAGTAATTTATTGACGTTTTGTTTTGGGCGGTCAGTAAAATAAATTTTTGCTCGGTTTGAAAATCAAGAATAGAATTTAGGGTTAAAAGTTGTAATCATCACTGATACAAAAGGCAAGATATCACTGTTAATTTGTGTGTCAAGTGTGTCACTCTCATTAGGATGATACTGGCTGGACATTAGATGTAAATAGCTCCTACAGGCTTGAGCAAAGTAACTATCAAAGTAACAAGTAATTGTTAGAACATGTTGCTACATATAACACTTTGTGGTCGAGTGAATAAGGTATGCACTACCAAGTGTACCAAAGGTCGCTCGTTCGCAAGTATTCCTCCAATACTTAAGGGGAATTAGATTTTGTAATGACATATCATGTGGAGAGTTTAATTATCAAGACAGATAGCGTAAATAAAATTTGTAACTTAAACGCTGAGTTTTTTATTTGCAAAATCCAGAACGAATCCTATTCATATCAGCGTTTTACTTTATTTTTATATTTCTCTTCTTATAATTTTCTTTATAATTTTCTAAACGAAAAAGTAGCCTCATTTGCATCATTATACTCATTTCGGCAAACAAATCGGTGTAGTACAGCTCCTTTCTTATTAATTTGCGGCAATTTATGTTCTCAATTTGAAATCCAATGAGCAATCTCTGCTAGGGATAGTGTACGATTTTTCAAAGTAAACTATAGCGCGGTTGACTGTAGGATCCTTACATTTTTTGAACTGAAGGCCCCTTGCATAAGACCTTGGATGCACAACGCGAACGCGGAATGTTGAAGCGTAGTAAATAAATTTAGCTTAAGCCAATATTTATTATATTTACTTACCAAACCAAAAGTTGCACGAAACCAAAGAACTCTTCAACAGTTAAGAAATGCAGTAATTGCGGTGGAAACCACACTGCATACTACCGAGGATGCCCAGTCTATAGAAATATTATTCAATTGTCACGTCGCCCCTCCCCTGAACCTACCCTGAACAACCACATGCAACTGATGATGCAGTCAATGAGAACAATGCAAGATATGCTACGAAATCAAACCGTTATCATCCAGAAACTAGAATGTATCCGATAAATTATTTGAAGATTGCCATGGGAAAGCAAACTGCATAAGCCAACACAAACTGAATTTCAACATTTCCTTGCAAAACGCGAAATTGAACGCGTTATGCTCGTTTCTGTAACCCACTTAACCGATAAACACAATTTCACGAAACATCCCTTGGGCAGAAGTCGAGGAGGAACTGCTATTATTATAAAAAAGCGGATTTGACATTATGCTCTAAATGAATATAGCACTGAAGGAGTTCAAGCAACCTCTGTATGTGTAGACCTCGCTAAACAAAGCTTGGTCATCGCTTCAATATATTGCCCTCCAAATAAAAACGTTACGGCAGATATCTACAAAAAAAAATGTTTTGCAACCCTGGGTCAACGTTTTATGGTTGCCGGCGACTTTAATAATTAATGCAATTAAAACGGCCTACTGATCGTCGAAAAATTCCTGACGTCCTTGATTTTGCAGTCACAAGTAAAATAAGCCGAGAAATAATTCAGGCTAAACCACTTTTAGAATTACCTTCTGACCACTCTCCGGTCTTACGACATATTACTGGGCTGACCAAAAGCCATGTTCTACAAATAACCATCTAACGAACACCTTCACTAACTTTAATGATTTATTGGTCAAAGGAGCTAGGTGGAATGCTTAAACAACTGCCTGAGAGTGCCGTTGGACGACTGACTCAAATATTTAATATAGCCTACTATACCAATCGTCTCATGGAAGCATGGAACCATTGAGCAAGTCCACCGAGTAGCTACAGAAATAAGGTCAGCATACGAAGAGAAAAAATACTGCTCCACCGTCTTCTTGCATGTTGCCCAAGTCTTTGGCACGAGGGTCTTCTTCATGAAATTTATCTTAAATACAACACCTCCAAATCGGGTGAGAAAAACATTCTGGCTGGAGTATCACAAGGCAGTGTGCTTGGCCCAACGTTATATTTAATTTTCACTTCAGATCTACCAAAGCCTTCGCAAATTATGACGTCTAATTTCGCAGATGATACGGCAATCGTATGTAGCAAGAAAAATTCACAAACGGCGTCCGAAACTCTGCAACAACATATCTATGACATCGAAATCTGGCTAAAGAAATGGAAGATAAAATTCAATGAAGAGAAATCGACCCACGTAACATTCACATTAAATAAGCTTACTTGTCCGCCTGTCACAATAAACGGAATACAAGTCCGTCACTTAAACGAGGAAAATACCTAGGCGCCCATCTAGGCCGACGGTTAACTTGGCGAAAACATATTGGAATGATGTATAACAGAATGATTAAACCAATTTGGTCGTATGGGTGTCAATTATGGCAATCAACGTCAAATTCAAATATTGACATTGTCCAACAAACACAGTCAAAAATTCTCAGAATGATTACAGTAGCACCCTGGTTCGTAAAAAAAACAAAAATATACATAAGGACCTTAGCATCTAGCTAGTATTCAAAGACGAATTACAAAAGATGCGGATCAAATATGTAGAGAAATTAGCATCTAATCCGAATTTGCTGGCGCGAAATCTAAACGGTATACCAATGTCTTCAAGATTAAAGAAGAAAACGATTGCTGTGACAACATAAAATATAAAATTTATTTATAGATAAGAAGTAGATTTTGCTCCCGCAGATTTACATAATTACCTTAGTGATTAACAATTGACAACTTATTGTTATTTTCGTGTTGAAAGATTCAATAAATAAATAAAATTGTTATTAACAAAAAACTTATTTACTATTTATTACTATAAAAGTCTGCAAAATTTGTCTTGCGAATATTAAAATGTCTTTGGTTAAGTAAAAGTCAAAGGTTAACCGTTCCCAATAAAATCACTACAAAGGATCCAGTCATTGATTGTAGATTCAGCGAGGTGCGTTTAAAAAGTATAGAGGATTATGTAATTTCGCGCGTTATAGTAGTTTGATTCCCACGATTCGTTGATTTTCGTCCAGATTTGTGGCGAACGAAACTCTAATTATACCCCAGCCACGATATTCGCCAGACATGGTCTCGTGTGACTTTTTCCTGTTTCTAAAAATAAAGAGAACCTTAAATTACCGTCGCTTGTAGCATAGATGAGATTAAAAACGCACCACTTAGAAAGATAAAAGTTATTACGAAGATCGAGATCCAGAAGTGTTATGAATATCTAATGGTAACTAGTTTGAAGTGAAATGAAAATGTCCATTGCTTTTCGAACACACTTCGTGTTTCACGAATATGTTCGTGATAAAAATGGCTCCAGATGTTAATAGAATACTCAAGTTGGGATCTAGCGTAGGTGAAATACAGTAAGTATCTTTATTGTCTCTATATCGTCATCTCCAGGTACCTAAAAGGTAAACATAGAGTTAGCTCTAGCTATTCACTGCTTAATGCGATTGCAGATACTCAAATATCCAACACTAGTAACGCCTAAGTAGGTCTTTAAATCCTGATACTTTTTGTTGGGTGGTACCATTTAAGGATTAATTTTCCGATGAAAATACATGGTGTTGCATTTATTGATGTTGAGACTGAGGAAGTTGGAATCACACCAAATCACTATTTAGGTTATCAATTCTTGATGTAATTTGTGCTGTTTCGTGTTGCATAAGATAAAAAGGTCATGTACGCCTTTCCTAAGCTTCTTACGCATAAACTTTATTTGAATTCTTAGTGTCGTATGTAATTGATATGCTGATTATTGTGTTAATTTTGCTTCGTTTTAAAAAAACGTTCGAAACGAAAATTTGTTTTATTAAAATTCGTAAAATTCTTACTACCGAATACAAATTTTCAACGAAATTTTCCGATTGCTAAAATATTGTTTCATACATTTTCATTTTTAAGAATCAAAACTAAAACCAAACACTACTAAATTATTTGTGGGAAGTATTTCCTAAATTTTCCTAAAAATTAAAATCCGCCATTTTTTTTTCAATGTATGCGTAAAACTTCGTATAAATGAGTAAATTATAAATTATATGAAAAAATGCAAATAAATACGAGTGCAAATTGACCTCTTAACAAATTTTATTTCCTAAAACACTCGGGGCCCCTAGATTTTCCAATGGAATGGTGTTTGTTTGTTAGTTTTGATCCAGAACAACTCAAAAGTGCGCTTAGTATTTGGTGCGTGCGGTGTTTCTGGAATTGGGAAAATTGCTCGGAAAAACCCTACGATATGCAAATTGACCTCTTTACAAGTACTTTATCACTGTACTTATTTGCATTTTTTCATATAATTTATAATTCACTCGTTTATACGAAATTTTACGCATACATTGAAACAAAAATGGCGGATTTTAATTTCTAGGAAAGTTTAGGAAATACTTCACTATTATACTAAATTTTAAGCTAGCTTCGATGGAAAAGCCGTCGTTAGAGAGCGAAGTCCTAGATTCATACCTCCTCGCGGTACTCCTTGGGTAACTTTAAATGAATCAGACGGTGCAGTGGAGGTGAGCAGAGAAAATTCTGTTTATAGTCATGGACACTACCATGTTACGGCGAGTAATCGGCATCCTAAAACCAATACCAAATCAGCAACTGATCTCCAGGTCAAGAGCGGCTGTGGCGGGCGTCTGTCTTGTTCTGCCGGATAAGATTTTTCACAAGTGCGTGATCCACGCGTAATAGTAAACGGGTTGAGCGGCAGGTTAACAACCTTCCCTCATAAAAATAACTAAGTTATTAATCACTGACACGAAAATTGTACACGGACACCGCTTTAAAAATGTGAACATGGGATGTGCTTCGAACCAACCAAAACGGTACACATTAGACGTCAGATGTGGGTGCACGGTTCGACTCCGCACTAATCAGCTGTCACTCACTATCTAGACCGGCACAGTAATAACGAAGAACCTCTAGAAACAGTGGCTAGGAGCATTTCCATGGTAAATCTCGTAACCAGCGACCATAATTTTGATAGCGTAGAAAACTTTAAATTCCTCGAGTCAGTAAAAACATCGTCAAATGATATACAGGGAAATAAAACCAGGACTGTATGGGGCACAAGATAAAGCAATTTCTCGGAGGCAGTTAGATGGCTGGCCACGTTGCAAGGTCCCCACAACAACGAATGCTGTATAGTGTTCCAACAACAACCAGCCGGAATGAGTCGTAGTGGAAGGCCTTGACTGTGTTGAGGCGGCGAAATCGAACAAGAACTACGCATAATAGGATGTCGAACTGAAGGACGAAAGTAATGAAATACCTTTATGGGTTGTAAAAGCTAGAGAAAAAGAGAGAGACGAAAAGCCATTCACGTCAATAATATTTTTTCTTCTAAAATACGTTATTCTATCGAATGTGTCGAAGCGAAAAAGATTATACATAGTTACAATAGATCACTACAAAGAGAGCAATTGGGAAGAATTCAAATATCTAAAGCAACCATTAGTCGAATAGTCGCCTGTATTTATTCACGAGGAGCTACTTTGAACGGTTTTGTTACTATAATAATTCTTTTATCCAATAAATAAATGGATTTGTATGTTCAGATAAATTATAATAACTAAACACGAAAATTCTAAGTGAAATGTTGTGTGTAAAACATAATAATTAACTTTATACCGCAACAAAACGAAGAGCTCGAGCAAAACTATATATTGGAGAATAATATCAAGACAATTCGTCGTGTACGTCTCTCATAAAGTTGTTGATACAAGATAACCACTTAGATCTCATAAAGCATAAACAATTAGCAAATTAGTTGGTTGCTCTGCGTTAATCACTTTAGAAGTTATCAATTTATTGTGTTGAACATTTGCACTTTTTCGGATCCAAATTTATTTTTTAACACCCTGTAACTCACAGGATATCAAAAATGAACCCCACACTCCCCTCCCTCCGTATGATGATTTCTTCTCAGGATGCAACAAGTATTCAGCCCTTAACGGATGAGCACCTCAAATCCGGACACTGCATGTTCCTGTAGATCGATAAATCGGAGCCGTTTCAGTTTAATTAAAGTTGCAATCTTTTCTGAAAAAAAGACAAGATTTCAGCGAATGATGTTGATCAATTCGAAATTCTAAAATTCATGACATGTTGTTAAGAATCTTAACGATGATATTCTAATTTGAATTTTCTTATTGTAGAAATTTCTTGCGAAGAATTAAATTAAGGTTAGGAAACTGTTTTGACATACTCGTCAACTAAGTATTATTGCGGACGTTACCGTTAAATCTCCCAGTTCTCAGTATCAAGGGTAGTCATATCTAATAAATTTTACCTATGGAGCTCGAAAATATTATACAACCCATGACTTGTGTCAGTGAGAGTTCAGTGTTTCAGTAATTAGTAATAGAAAAATAAGAAATTATAACACATACAGAGTAAGTTGTTACTACGCGTACCTTAGCACAATTATTATTTAATTAAATTATTAGGTGTGCAAGTAGAAATTCGGCTCTGAAGTTGGTTGCATTAAAATATACTTGATCGCATCCAAATCGCCCGCCATTTTGGATATATGTAGCTTAGTCATTGCTGGTTCTATGACATAAGTTTCAGTAATTTACAAGCTGTCATTCCGTGTGCATTAATTTTAAGAGATGGATGTCGATAAACAACATTTACGTCATTGCATTCTATTCTGTTTACCAATGAAAAAAAGCTATAGAATTGATTAATTCGATTTTGAGTGAAATTCTGTGAGTCATTCAACAGTAAAAAAAGTGGTTTGCAAAATATCGTGATGGCAATTTTAGTCTTGAGGAGGATCTACGTCCAGCTGTAGCAAAACACAATTTGAAAACGAAGACCTTAAAAAATCCTTCACAAATCGCTAATCGAAAACTTAAACAACCTAAAACAACAGCTTTTATTGAAAGCTACGCATTCACAGTTAATATCAACAAAAGCACATACTACAGCACTTAAAAGTTCTAACACCGAAATCCTTCAGATATCATCAAAAATTAAGTCTGTTTACCTATTGATCCAAGATGCGATTGAGGCGAATGAAAACGAGACATTACTTGTATTGAACAGTAGAATAATCCACCTTCAAACCGTTTAAACGGGTTAAAATATTCTATGACTGTCGCAAATGAAGCATCCGAGTTGTTAGAGAAATGCGATTAACCAATTGGGTTGGTTGACAAAACTACGGATAATAAAATGGACGCAAATCAATTGATAGACGAATTTAAGGCTACTGAGGTGAATATTGAAACGCAAGATTTAGACTCGGACTCGACAGAGTCATTATCACATACAAGTCGTTCTCAACCAGATTGTACACATTCGAATTTTGCGAACGAACTTCTCTCACTACAAATTTCTCAGTCCCAAAGTAATTTGTTTGGTACGGAACGCACGGTCAAAGATTGATGAAGACTCATCAATATGCATCACAAAAATGCCACTTGCCTCAACCGAGGTTTCGATATTCCACTTTCTTTGTTCAAGCTCGAAACGCGAATGATGTAGTACCTCCTAGTAACCTGACATTGAATAACAATAATTTTGGACAAATTCCACCCAAACATTTTATATCACGAAAACTTATGTCCAGACGGAAAATGTCGTTCGATGGATCTCCTACTGGCCTTGATATTAAGAAATTTTTGTTTATGGTGGAACATCAAGCTAAAGCTGATAATAAGCGGATGAAGATTTAGTGTGGGATTTCAGTTCCAAGGAACTACATATAATTGGTATTGGGATGTCATTCAGCGTAATGAAAACGTCAGCTGGTCTTAAAGGAAGAACTTAGAAACCGATATCAATATCGCCGTTCCGATTTGAATGTTCGTCGACAATTGGAGGCAAAAACTCGGTGAAAAATTCTTAGACTATTTTACCAGAAAATAATAAGTATTTCGTTACAAGCTGAACGTCCAATTTCTGATTCTGAGCTTATGTGCACGCCATTGTTGAAACTGCGGTAGAAATGATCATATGTTCAAAGCGTGTCCTTTACCGAATAACCGCATGTTTTGCTTTGGATATGGTTCCCTAGGCGTATTATATCCACCTTGCGGTAAATGTCGAGTGCATTCGGAAAACCGGCCGAAGGAGGTTGGGGATCCAAGGAACTTCACCCCCAGACAAATTCCAGAAGTTGCACTATTACGAGAAGAAGCAAGTACCGACGTCGATCCTGAGTTTCTTCACAAACGCCTATAAGGGACAGAACAAACCATAATCATTTTTTTTTTATTTTTTTTTTTTAATCCATGCAATCTTTTCTGGGGCCGAAGCACTCCCTGCTCTTTCACGGTTCATTTTCCCGTCTTACTTTACGCATTTCCTGCCAAATCGAAGACGTACGGCTATAGGACCGATTTTAAGTTACCATCTGCGCATTGCATAGCTCCATGCCAGCCTATAGTTCTGGGCATGGAAGATGGGTCGGCCCATGTGTTTTGCACGCCGATAGGGGGTCGTAGTTGTGTTCCTTTTCGTAATCTGTTCGATTTTTGTAATCGATTTTTGTAATCTGTTGATGAAAATTTCCTTTTGCATCCTGCCCCTATCGGGATTCGAACTCGGTACCTCCCGATCCACACGCCAAAGCTTTAACCACTGTGCCATTTGGTCGGTAACAAACCATAATCGATAATGTAACTTGTAAAACTTCCGAAAAATTATCAGGTGCGTAACTAATTTCCGGGTTTTACACAGATTTGGTGCAAGCGACACATCTAGTTGTCATTTATGTCAGAAGTTGTGTTTTATTAATAGCGTGGACAGTTGTTAACGATAATCAGTTGTAATACCAGCACATCCACACCAGCCAAACACAGCTGAATCACGTCATTTGCTTGAGTAAGACTACGGCAAAAATGCGCCATCGAAAACTACCTGTGAAGATTGGTTTAAACGCTTCAGAAGTCGCGTTTTCAACATTGAGGACAAGAAGCGCTCCAGAAGTCCAAAACCATTTGAAGACACTGAACTGCAACCGTTATTGGATGAAGATGACACGAAAACTCAAGATAAAACTTGCGGAAGCATTAAACATGACTCGCCAAGGTATTTCTAAACGTTTACATTCTGAGATGACAAGAATGAGAGACAGATGGAAAATCGAAGAGTCACTTGCGAAATTTTGTTTTCACGCCATGAAAGAAAGAGCTTCCTACACCGAATTGTTAAGGGAGATGAGAAGTGGATCTCTTTTAAGAATCCCAAACGTAAAAGTTCGTGGCTTTCACCTGGCGAAGCATCAACATCGGCATGGCCAAATCGCTTCGGAAAGAAGACAATGCTCTGCGTTTGGTGGGACCAGAATGGGATCGCGAAACTGTCAATGGACAACGCTACGGACAACAACTCATCAATCTGACCATACAATGCTCCAAAAACGGCCAGAATAGGACACCATCAAAACGCTAAGATGGGATCTGCTACCGCATCCGCCTTATTCGCCAGATCTGGCCCTCTTGGATTATCACTTGGATTATCACATGTTCACACGTGCAAAAATGAATCGATGATTATTTTGCTTCAAAACCACCAAATTTCTATCGCCAAGGCATTCACCATCCGGGGCGAATGGTGAATATTTTGATAATTAATCTAAAGTTGAAATCAATATTTTGATAATTAATCTAAAGTTGAACAGAAAAATACGGCAGAATCTATTATTTCTGATTGCAGACCATATGCTCAGGTCGTGATCTGCGGTAAACAATATCTTGGATTGCTTGACAAATATTTCAGTCATCGGCAAAGGTTCAGAGCAATATTTAATTTCCGTACGACCGTTCGAACTGCAAATGGAAATAAAGCATCCATTTTGGGTTATATAAAGCCAACGTGATCCTTGCAGGAAAAATTTGTAGCGTTATCTTGCACATATCTCCAAACCTTAGCCAACTGTTATACTTAAGGGTAGATTTCTGACGTTTATTTGGATTATCAATATCTTATGACAAAAATAACAATTCGAATACCATATAAACGCGTGAACCCAAGGCCATTTCAGAGTTGAATGCTTCTTCTACAGGCAAAGATTTGTTGCTAAAACACGAACTTACTTACCGACAGCAATTAGTGTCAAATACTATAAACTATAGACTTGGGTATCCTATCCCCATTTTACTCTGCATCCCCAGCCGTACAAGCAGACATCTACAAGGAGATTGACAAGATGTGTTCCTTAGGTGTCATTGAGGAGAGCAGTAGTTCGAAGAGTTCACCAGTCACAAGTTCTCAAGCCGAATGACAAAATCCGTCTCTCTGGATACAAGATAAGTTAACGAGATGACGGTGCAGCATGCTTATCCTTTGCCCATCATCGAGAGTTTGCTGGGGCGTCTAAACAAGACCAACCACATACCAAAAAGAGGCCTTCATCGTCCCCTCCTGATGAGCAGCGAAACTTTTGAAGAACACGTTGACCTCCTGCATAAGGTCGCAAATCTGCTAAAACGAGCTAATTTATCGATACACGTCGATAAAAGTAAATTCATTCTCCAGGAAATTAAATATTTAGACTATGTAGTAAGCAAACAAATGAAGATGTGTGTCGATGGAAAGTAACAAACTGGTGCTCGGCAGGAGTTGAAAACTCCAACTAAGCCAACAGATTTAACGAATAAATTAATAATTCTAAAATTGAATAAATTAAATTAATATATTCACAATTATGTAATTAATTAATAAAAATTTTACAGTTTTGGAGTTTACGATCAAAGTATATAAGAATACTGAACATTTGAACGGTGACCGAGAAAAAAATGAAGAAAAACTAATTTTCCGAATAAAATAAAATATCTTTTTACACGAAACCAATCCGATTAAAACCGTATTGTGTTTTACTCGTCTCGCTATCGTAAACTAATCGTCACATTAAATAGGGTTACCTATCTTGCCTACTACGTCATTGATAGAAATCGGAAAACACTTTTTAACGTAATTTTTCTAATTTAGCCAGAGCAATAGAAAAACGAAAATTTAATAATGTCAAAACGGAATTTTTGTTGTTTATTTTTTAGTTGTGTTTGTGTATTCACCATGCATAGAAAACTCTGTCGTCATGTTCGATTGAAAATTGGAAAAATCGGATATAATGTAAAGAAGATATTATGTTTATGAATAGATTACTAATTACATTGCATGTAGCTTTGTGTATGTATGTGGACTTGTGTGTAGTTTATAATACTTGTATACAGTAAAAGTGTTTCTTTTACTGGAATATTGTAAATTTTGATGATTTTATTTTTAAGTACGTGGAATATAAAATAAATTTGTTATTGATAAAATGAAAATTGATATCTTGGGTGGAATATTTGTATACATAATAAACATATATATGTTAGTATAATGCTTTATCAAGTCGGAAAAGTTACGTACATATGTGTTTAGGTATTTAGAAATGTATGTATGTACAGCAAAAAGGTCGGTAGGGAATTTTTATATAAATTTATGTATTTAATCCCAAAACCCTTAAATATTTCTTACAGTTACACTGGCAGAAAGTAGCTGGGGGCCTGTGCAAATGCTCTATGTAAATAAGCGTTAATACATTGAATAAGCGTTTATTGTATTTTGCGACTTGGCGCATATATGGTAGATTACTATTACTTTATATTACTAAGCTTTTAACTTTTTTTCTGAGATGGGAGCGCTTGAGACGTCACGCTGATTCATCACTTTATTTTGTATAGTGGTTAAGGCTAACAAAGCTGTTTACATTTAGCACTAATGGCTTGCTTGTTGCCTAGTAATAAAAAAGTAATCCAAGTCTAGTCTAGACTTAACACTGGACAAAATAGAAAATAATTCAAAAACGGGCTGGATAAATAGATAATGTATGGTGCTTGGATTGGTTACGAAACCATTATCTGTTCTGTGCAAAATGTCTTATTAAAATTGCAGAGAGAATGCTCTCAGAACAATCATTTTAATAAAACTCCATAAACGAACAATTTTAGGAACTTAAACCAAAACATTAAACAGAAAACTGATATCACGTTGTTCAAAAAGCCACTCCCCTTAACAGCACTTAAAAATTACCTCAAATTTATTTGTTGTCTAACAATAGGCGGAAGCTGGTTCAAAATAACAGGTGCACTTACCAATAAATAGTTTCGAAACTGCTAAAAAAAAAGAAGTGAGGGATTTCGAAAATAAACTGGTCAGTTAACTCTAAAATTGTTCTCAAATAAAATACGCGCAAGACTTTGTAAACTTAAAGATGTTACGAGGGTAAAAATCCATAAAAAGGGGCCAACTTGCACAATACAACGATTTGAAACAAATATATGGTGGGCCAAATAATTTTTTTTTAAATGCAATAAAGCAAAAGTTCTCAATATTTTTTCAAATTTATTTTTTCATTGTAAAGAACAATCCTTCCAATTAATTATGGAATACTATTTCATTCATATGACTGCCTCGGCTGGCCTTGACGTATGCGGCATTATGATGGTATGCGGCATTATGTCTTCAATGGCAATGCGAATATTGTTCTTGAGAGAGTCAATCGTTGCTGGTTTATCGGCATAACACTTATCTTTGACGGCACTCCAAAGATAATAGTCCAACGGCGTCAAATCATAGCTCCGAGGCGGCCAAATCACATCAGCATTTCGGCTGATAATTCTATCTTCGAAGACAGTGCGCAAAAGATCAATTGAAACGTGTGCTGTGTGGCACGGAGCGCCGTCTTGTTGAAACCAAATGTTGCCTATGTCCTCCTCTTCAAGTACCGGGAAGAAAAAATCGTTTATCATGGCGCGGTAGCGCTCACCATTGACAGTAACGGCGGCTCCTTGCTCATTTTCAAAGAAAAATGGGCCAATGATGCCACCGGACCAAAATCTGCACCAAACAGTCACTCGTTGAGGATGCATCGGCTTCTCTACGATCACGTGCGGGTTGTCCGTGCCCCAAATGCGACAGTTCTGCTTGTTTACATAGCCGCCAACATGGAAATGCGCCTCATCCGAAAAGATCATTTTTTTTGCCAAAATCGGCATCTTCTTCAAGTCGATCGCAAACCCACTCAGCGAACGGAAAACGCAATGGATGGTCTCTTTGCTTCAATTCCTGAACCAATTGAACTTTATACGGAGTCATACAAATGTCTTTATGCAGAATTCGTCGTAATGTTGTGCGTGAAATGTTCAATTCTTGAGCACGATGACGAGTTGACGTTCCCGACGACTCACGCACATTCTCGCCTACAGCATCAACATTTTCGGGTGTATGCTTGGTTGGCTGCTTGGTTCGTGTTGGTTTATTAATCAGCAAGCCTGTTTCTTTAACTTTATTCACAAAATAACGCACATATGGAGCTTTCGGCGCTGCTTCGTTTCTTCCGAAAACCGCACACAATTTTCGCACACAATCTGCAACATTACCATGATTTCCGAAGTAATGTTTCAATATTTCCCAGCGTTGTTCAAGCGAATACACAACCATTTTCGTTCAGCGGAAGGATAAAACTAACATTCTGTCAAATCAGAAGTGACATAACTCTTACCATACTCAAAATAACCGCTAGTTCAAAAAAAAAAAGTTAGATGACCCACCCTGTAATTCGAATAGTAGCTTTCTGAGAGCAAATAATAATTCTTAATGTTGATATATAGCAGCCACCCCAAAAAGCCAGCGCATACTCTAGTCTAGAGTTAATACATGCGTAATAGAACTTTAGTAAAACAGATGGTGGAGCAACCCGTCTGAGCAAATATAAAATCTTTAAAGCATTATTAGTAGATCGCTTAACCTTAGCAACCTGAAGTATCCAATGGAGGTTGCTATTAAGAATAATTCCAAGACGTTTGAAGCTTTCAACGGTTTCAATTTCCAAATTTACAATAAATTATTTTAGTTTTATTACTTAAAATTAATGACTGGATAATCAAACCATTTCCTAAGAACCGAAATATCACCATTAATATTTAAACTTACATCAAACAAAGAAGACCCGTGTCACCGCCCAACTAGCTGAAACACCGGTGTGAAGTATTTAACATTTATCAAGTGTAGTCACACAATAAAATAAAAAGTGTAGCTATACACACTAAAAATAGGGCTAAAATTTCCCCGAGGATTGCATCGATGTACAGCATATCACTACATATTCTCGAAAGTATCGAAAATGTAGATTTGAGTAGATATCTCTAGCATCATGTGTTAACGGTCATCAAATATCTTCGAGACCGGGTTAGTTCTATAACGTTCAATGAATAAAAACCAATTGATTTTGTTAGTTTTATTTGTATAATCGTTTTTCATTTTCTTGTAAAAATCGGTTTTTAATGAGAAAACTTGAAAATTCAACCCTGCCATACTTTACACTTTTTATGCTATTGTGTAACTACACTTTAGTTATTTGTTAATTTGTGTAGCTACACTTTTGATAAATGTTAAATACTTCACACCGGCAGCTGAGACCCATATCATCAGCAAAAGCAGCAACCTTTCCATGTAAGTTAATACCAAAAATTGAATTTACATAAATTAAAACTAACAAAGGTATCAAAAAAGAACTCTGAGATTCCAATACCTAGAACGTAAGGAATACTTTTACAACCATTAACTACTACAATGTGGTTACGATTCTCTAAATATGATTTAAACCAATTATAAATATTTCCTCTGAATCCTATTCTGTATAACTTGTGCAAAAATGGGTTATGATCCACCATATGAAATGCCTTTTTTATATCCACAAAAAGTCCAGCGCAAGAGTCAGAACTATTTAAAGACACATGGACAGAATTTAGAAATTCAATTAATGCTGACTCAGTAGAAAAATTGTTTCTGAAACCCTTTTGGCGTGCTGTTAAAGTATTCAGTTCAGGAACACAATTGTTTGGCATTAAAAATTAAAATTTTATTATTTTTATTTTAAAATATGGTTGTTTAATACTGTGGACAAAAAATAGTAAGACTTTGTTCATAATTTTAAAATTCTTTATTTATTTCTCCAAATCTATTTCGTCCCCCTCAAAGTACTCCCCCCGGCCTCAATACACTTGTGCCAACGTTTTTTCTAATCCTCGAAACAGGTGTTAAAGTCAATTTCCGGAATAGTCTCAAACGCGCGTAGCGATTCACGTTTAATGCCTTCAATTGACTGAAAACGGTATCCCCGGAGCGCTCGTTTGAGTTTGCTGAACAGCCAGAAGTCACACGGAGCTAAATCAGGCGAACACAGTGGTTGCGGAACGATATGGGTGGAATTTTTGGCAAAACAATCACGTAAATCCAATGCAGTATGAGAAGGTGCATTATTGTGGTGCAAAAACCAAGAGTTGTCGACCCATAATTCCGACCTATTTTTACGAATAGCTTCGCGCAAACGACACATAACACTCAAATATTATTCCTTGTTGACAGTTTGGCCGGTCGGAAGCAATTCGGAGTGCACCACACCTCGATAATCGAAGAAAACTGTCAACATCACCTTGATTTTTGACTTGCTTTGACGTGGTTTTTTCGGCTTCGGCTCACCTTTGGCACAATATTCGGTCAATTGATCGTGTTTCCGGGTCGTAAGCGTAGATCCAAGACTCATCGCCATACATAATACGTTTCATTACATCCTGGTAGTCGGAAAGCATTGTTTCACAGACGTCAATGCGACGCTGTTTTTTCAAAAAATTGAGTGATTTTGGAACCAATCGTGCTTTCACTTTTCTTCCGATATTTCAACGATGCCAGTAAGGTCTCTGACTGTTAATCGTCGATTCTCGAGCACCAATTCCTTGATTTTATTAACGTGTTGATCATCAGTTGATGTTGATAGCGTCCTACACGTGGTTCGTTGTCAACACGTTTTCGACCCTCTTTGAACAATTTGTACCAATCAAAAACACTTGCTCGCGACATAAAATTATCACTGAAGGCCGTTTGCAACATTCTGAACGTTTCGGCACCACAAAATTGATTCCGCACACAAAATGTAATGGAACTTCTTTGTTGAATAATTTCGCTCATTGTAAAAATCGCCGAATGCATTTTTTGTACTTCAGAAAGACATTTGGCACAGATGTCACTAACAGTCATACCAACATAGAAAAAAAAATATTTCGACGAATGGTTTTCCGCGCGAAATTTAAATTAAAAAGTCTTAGTACTTTTTGCCCACAGATAAACCTTGAAGATATCATCTTCATTAATTTCCATATTTGTCCCAAACCGAATTACTCATATTTCGTCTGTCACTCGATAGTATGTATAGTAAACATCATATGTGAAAAATGCAACGTGTGAACAGACATAAATATTTACTTTTTTTACGTACTTTACGTAAGTGCAAGAAAGTTTCTTGTACGAGTATGTAGCATGGTTGACCTACTACATGATAAACGGAAAAGTGAAAAATTGCACCGAATTCTATGTGTGAATTAAGCTTTATGCTAATTCGGTAGAGCGATATTTTTGCTGACACCGAAAGAACATTTAATTTTTTTTGTTCCTCCTATTTCCTCTCACCTAGTCAATTAATTTTGTATAAAGACTGAAAAAATTTAGTGAAACGAGGCAGTTGATTGTTAGTTGATTATCAGTGTACTAGCTCAGCTCGGCGGGTGGTCAACTAAATAATTAAGTTATAACTATAGTAATACTACTTTGCCACTAATTGATAATAAATAAGTTAATTTCTTTTTCGATTAAAGTAAATTTTCGGTTTTAATTTTTTTTTTTAGGTAAGATGAAACGTTCAAAAGAAATTGGTAAGTATAGTGGGTTCCTACTAAGCTAACCCGTCCCAGGTAACAGGGAGTTCTTCTGGCTATCCCAAGAGACGGAACTGTTGTCGATTCGCACTCCTATCCTTCTGCCAGAACCACTCTGAGACCCAAACCTAAGTTGCTAACAACATCCATGGGCCTGCATGATAAGCATGATAATTTAAACCCCCCCAATGTACAAACTCGTTAGATTCAACCCATTTAATGGATTGATGACGCCATCACCCCACTCAACCTTGACGTCTGGTACCCCACTCAACCTCCCCTCCTTCTTCCATTGTGGTTAACAAGGTCGCTATCCATGCACTCCAACACCCACGCTGTATTCCATCTATAAGACTGAGCTGTGGGAATAAATGCCGCAAGAAGAGCAATGGATAATGGTAATTTCTATGAAACTGAGTCAACCTTTGCTTATGTTAAGGCTAACCCGTTTTAAAAAAATTACGGTTCAGCAATATGTAAAAAAGCAAAACGATCGTGTTTAGTTAGAGTGCAAATCAAAAGACAATTTAGACCAGCGAATTATACTGCGAAAGCAAGCGCCTGCATTATTTGTTTTGAGAAGCTATTCTTCAACATCGACAACCAAACCAAATATTCAAGGAAACAAACTCATGTTGCGTATTTGGTGGGATCAGCTTGGTGGTCGTGTATTATGAGTTAGTAGGGCTCTCTACTGAACACAATTGATGAGAATATGCTGAGCACTCAAGGTAAACAACGCCCACTATTACTCCAAACGCAACAAAATTATTCTTATGCATGATAATGCTGAAGCCAGAACAATACCACTGGAAGACAACTATGTCACATCAGTTTTTAACGATTACGATGATAATTGCACTATTAAATGAAAATAGGAAAGTTCTTAAACTTGTTCTGATTACTGTTTTTAAATCGATCATGATATTATTTGGTATATTTAACAAGATAGAAACCGGAAATGTGATTTTTGAACGTGATTTATGGAATATTTTCCACTCCACATTTTTCCAGAAATCACTGAACTACTAAAACTGTCTAGCACCCCGATTACTCTAATCGTGTCGTTTGTCGTTTCAAGTGACTTTTAATATGAAACCGTAGTCGCCTGCCTTGTCAAAATATCTAACATACGTATTTATTATCGTAGTCACTTCAAACGACAATCGGCGTATTTTATGTTTTTTCTAGTCACTTCAAAATTTCACACGACTCGAAATGACAGTTTTTAATTGTTTCTTTCGTCTCAAGTCACTTATTGGCATAGCAACTGGGTAATTTTTCATACAAATAGCAAATCGACTAGCGTAATCGGGGTATAAAATTTTACGCTGCTCAAAAGCCTCTTCGAATCACCGCCGATTATTTTATGTCATACTAACTCGCCATTAGCCCATAGGCGGTCACGCTTCGGGTATTTCCTCCTCCCGGTCTAACATCATCAGGTTTGGTTAAAATGCTAAATATGATGATCACTTAGGAATTAGCTAATTCTCTAGAAATTGATCTAATCAGAATTGTATAAGAAATTTAGGAAAATTTAATCTGAAACACTTGAATTTATGGTGAAAAGCAGAATAAACTCTAACGCAAAATATCGAAACCAATAATCCTATGGGATAGGTCTCAATCGGCGATTTAACAGTAGCGTTAGATTGCCAGGGAGCAAGAGGTATCTAAGTTGATAATGTCGTAACCGCCAAAGTGAACTGAAAGCAGTAATTTCACAATTTCCTTATTAAAATAGGGCGGACATTTTACTTTCTTTTAGTAAAATAGTATTTCGACCAAATAATTGCAAGTTTACTGTTCGCTATATAATTCCGAAAAAGTCGTTTTCAAAAAGTTTTTCATGTGGTTGTGCGTGCGCGTTTTTCTTTCTTTGCCGATAAACTATGCCGATTTACGAGGCTGGTTCAGCCTACGCTAACATTCGGCTAGAATTACCTCATTACTTCGTTTTGCTTCTTCCAAGGTGTTTCAATTCTCTCACAATACACCACGACTACTCATTTAGTAACGGAGGCCGAAGCAGACCAACGTATATTACATTCCAGAGCGAAGGGCCTAGGATTGAATACTAACAAGCTCAACTACTTACCTCTTAAGTTTGAATTTCATGTTTGGTTTTATAATTCAATATCCTCTGATTTCTTCTCCACTCACAAATCGTTTTTATTTAGAGCTGTTGGACATTGCAAACTTTACGCATCTTTTTATCTCATTTTATTGACAATGACAATACCACCTAAATTTTTGATATTTACACAGACCGTACATCCATTATTTATCAAAACCAAATAAAAATACCGTTATGTTATCTAATATTTCAGGTGAACAATTAGGAAACTGAAATTAGTATTAATAGAAATTTCGGCCACGAGTTCATCGAAAAATAATTTGAAGAAGAAATATCTCGAGTAGTAATTTTTAAAACTTGAAAAAAGATGCAGTCACCAGTATAATGGTATATCGTGCCACTAGTCGCTTGCTGGAATCAAGTACTGCTAATTGCCGTCCAGAGATGGGACATAAACGCACCTTCAGAATCTCAGAAATATTGAAGTCATCTGAGAGGAAATTCGCCGAAACATCGTTCGATCTGCAAAAGAATCTGTTTAAAAAATATTCAAAGATAATCTACAACTAAGGCCTTTCAGAAACCGTGAAGTGCATGGAATTGGGCCCTAAAAATAGAAGAGCCTCGAAAGATTCAAAGATATTTTAGCTTAGTACGATGGGGATAAAATTATATTCTCTGATGAGAAGTTATTTGTCCCGAACCAATCCCACAACTCTCAGACTAACAGGGTTAGGTCTGCTAGGAGTTTGACATTCCGAATGGCAAGAGACATTTCAAGAACACAGAATTCTGCGTCGGTCAAGGTTTGGGGTGAAATAATTCCAAGAGGTAACTTATCCTTAAATTCTATAGGAAATTCATACGGCAGCTATTACTCAAGCATGGCCGTCTAAGTACCTAGATTACAAATTTTCAAATTCGCAGGAAAAATGTTATTTGTTAAAATTTGGAATAAAATGCCAATGGAAACAGAGTGTGTCGCTTGCAATGCTTTTGAAAACGTTTGAACTAGTTATCAAAGTTTTAGGAGGAGTAATTCGCAAAGACTTATCATCCATTTTTAATACATAAGTTTATACTCTAAAAATGACCGTTGGTTTATGGCCGGGAGTAGTGCTGAACATCCGTTTCGTCAATTCATCCCCACAAAACCAACACACGTTTAAGAAGATATAACAATATGTAAATGATTCATTAGCGAATACACCAAAAGAGCTGCGTTATAAGACGAAAGTAGTTAGAAATGATTACGATTACTATATACTGAGTGGGTGTTTTTTTGAAGGCTCACAACTTTAAGTTGGCAACACTATTTTGTTTTACAACCGATTTGACAGCTGACATTTGATTTATCATTAGTTTGATTTGCCATTTCATAATGAATAGACTCATAGAGCAACGCTTGCAAATTGTTGAATTTTTTAATCAAAATAATGGTTCTGTTTGCCAAACTCATCGTGCATTACGTCCATTTTACGGTCGTCAAAATCGTCCACCTGAGCGGGTAATTCGGTTAACTATGGATCGTTTTCGCACCACGTATACTCAAACAATGCGTGCCGAACCAGCGATAGACGCTGTACAGCATAGCATTGAGGGAGACCCAAATCAATCAATTCGACGTCGTTCTCAGCAACTGGCGATGTGGCCATCGACCTTATTGAAGATTTTATCTAAACATCTTGGTTTACATGCTTACAAAATTCAACTTGTGCAGGAATTAAAGCCATCCGACCATCGCACACGCCGCCAATTCGACTAGTGGGCTGAAGCTTAAAATGATATTGATGTTGATTTTCCAAACAAAATTTTGTTCAGCATGAAACACACTTTTAGTTGAATGGGTACGTTAATAAACAGAATTTTCGGATTTGGAGTGAAGATAATCCACAAGCCTTTGCCGAAACACCATTATATGCAGAGAAAATCACTTGGTACGCTTTATGGGTCGGCGGAATCATTGGTCCATATGTCTTCGATGATGATGGACGGAATATTACAGTCAACGATGAACAGTATAGAGACATGATTTCTAACTTCCAGACTAATTTCACGTAATGGTCTTGTTAATTGGCCACCGAGATCGTGTGATCTAACTCCATTAGATTATTTTCTTTGGGGATATGTTAAGTCACTTGTCTACGCCGATAAACCAGAGACGATTGAACACTTCGAACACAACATTCGACGATTTATTAGCGAGATACAGCCGCAATTGCTGCACAGAGTGATCGAAAATTTGACCTCCAAGTTACGCCATGGACGCGCCAACCGCGGCATCCACATGGCCGAAATCATAATCAAGCAGTAATGACATAAAATTATTTATCCAATAATGCTAGTTTCACTGATATTCAAAATGTTTTTCTTTGTTCTATTTTAATTTAAAATTGTGAACCTCTAAAAAAACACCCAATATGTTACGGTTAAAGCCCGCATACATGTTTAATTTTTTATAACATTTTCCAGCCTGCTAGATTTCAAAATTGTGATATTTCTACTTCATTTCTATCAACAAATAATTTGTTTTCGATATTTGAACGAAATTGGAGAAAGAGGTACTGCTCATATTAATCCTAGTCGTTTGCAATACCAATAGAACTGTCGGAGTGCAAAACTCATGGGCCGACCCATCTTCCATGCCAGTATAGGCTGACATGCAGCTATACAATGTGCAGATGATGATAAAACCGGACCTATAGTCGTACGTCCTCGAATTGGCCGACATTGGCGTAAAAGTAAGGACGTTTTTCGACCAGTCATATTGCTCATACTGAAAACAATCGTCATTTTGGAGCAGCATGATTGGCCGAAAAAATTTAATGAATGACTTCGGCCTAAATCGAATTTTACTTAAAAATTAAATTTTGTTTATTAAAGGTAAAAATTGGATATTGATATTTCTAATTGATTTTACCACTTTTCTGTACAAATTTACAGCCATAATATAGCTATAAGTTAATACAATAAATTCCCGTTAAATTCTATTCCCAGGTAATTCAACCCTAAAATAGGTATGGAATAATAAACGTCAAAACTGCTACAATGGGGAATAATTTTGTGCAAAAGCCAGAATACACTTTGGAGAAAAGAAAATCAAACTGCAATAAAATTTAAAACTTCCATTCTCCGGGAATTACCAGAATAGGGCCACCGAGGGTTAATCAACATGGGAGGCACAATTAGCTTCCGCGAGCCCGTGAGTGACTTTGCGCTAATATACCATAAAAAGCTATCTGTGGGATGAAGGGTCAATAATTTCGGGAATATAAGACTCCCATTTGATAGATTTCGAAACAATTAAAGTTTTTTCCATTTTATTATGAAGGTATACAAATCTACACGAATGGTTCTAAAATTAACGACAATGAAGGAACCGGAATATATTATTTCGACTCGAGTGACATTTAAATATCTCCATTAACATTAAAAAGGGAAGATACAAAATAATAGTTCAATGGGAGGTACTGACTGGATCACATAAATAAGAAATTATGGTGTATGTACGCCATCTATTAAACAACATTAAAACTATTGATTATGTTCTCGTCGTTATTCATATTTTCCTCGTAAATAATTCCAGTAACATTTTCCGAATTAAATTAATTCATTTTGATTTTTTATATTTAGCCTATTTAGCTTATTTAAGAACTGTGAAACTAATTTGTATATCAGGCTACATATAAAATTTACCCCACCTAACTTGGGTAACTAGCGTTTACATCATGTTACTTAAGATTAAATCACATATAGTGTATAGTCCTGGGATTATAGTCCTCATACTATTTCAAAGTTAAGCTCTCTTTTGACTAGAATAATTTTAGCAACTGTTTCGCTTATCACTTACTACTAACTTCGTTCAGGTATCGAAAACAAATTTTACAATACAACGGAAACGGTTTCAGGAAAAATTTAATCTTTTAGTTATGAAAAACCGTATATAGCCACCAAATTTAGCCTAAGAAATAACCTAGAAGGATGAACAGCAGCCCCAAGGTAAGGAGGAGTTGGAATACCCAGAGGAGACGCTTATTTAAAAAATACGCTCATATTGAATACTGAATGAATTATTAAAAGATGGGCTTGAGTAACTAATTCATTTTTTAATTTGATTAAGACCCCAGCCGATTTAATTCAACGCAACATCCCGACCCAACGTTTAAAAATATAATTTTTGTCTAGAGCCATCCTTGTGCAGTATAAAATAAGAAGTTCGTGTTTCCCATTAATTCTTAAGTTTTTATGACAAACACCTTCCTAAAGAGTCAAGCAGATACAGATGTAAGCTGAATTACAATAAATTTGAATAACTTTACTCTAACTTTTTTTCAGAGCTTTTTTTTAGTTTTTCATAACTGTGGCACTATTCTGGTAATTCCCCGGGAATAGGGAACTGGGGAAAGAATTTATATGTAATTTCTGTTCAAATATTTTTTTCCGACCTACTGAGGAGAAAAGTTTGATGTAAATATTTATAAATTGGGAATAATTTTTCCATTCCTAAATTGACAGGGAAAATTATTCCCCATTTAATTTAATTTTCAAAAAAATTAACACTAACTTTTTACCTCAGCATGCCAGAAAAAAAATGTTTAAATAAAAATTACATATAAATTCTTCCCCCAGTTCCCTATTCCCGGGAATTATCAGAATAGTGCCACTGGTCTTAATTATTGATCAAATAATTTTGCTAGCATCGTTTTATTTCCGTGCACGTTCTGGTGAAGGACCGATCTCAACGCTAGCCTACTTTGCATGTGAGATGTACGGCCTGATCTGGAATTTGCAACGCGTATTTGGCATACTTAGTCATGTGAATGCCCGAGTGAATAGCAGCGTAAATATGCGCACCAAAATGTGTATGCCCTTAAGGCCCTTAAGTGTGACGTTACGCGGGCAAAGCGGCTGAACTGTATACCATAGTTTTAATCTTCGGATGAGCCACAAAATCATCGTAAATTAATTTTGAAATAAATGCCAATTAACACAAAGACACATTGTTATTTCATGAAAGCAAATTCATCAATGCTTTTTTCGATATAGATAAAGGAAGGAAATAAAGTTTATTGTAATTCCGTAGAAATTGTAACGTAGCCTGCGCATTTGATAGCATTATAGAACCATGAACTTGTCCCAACAACACAGTAAGAATTATGTTTGTTGCGAATTTCTCTCGGAGAACGTTAAAACAAATAACTTGATTTACTCCGTAAAGCTTACTGCTACTTTTTTGCATATACCGGAAGCTACTCAATAAAATATTAATATTTTTTGCTATATACATAAAAAGCTCATAAACTTGCATAGTATAAACCGTTAAACTTCTAAACTCGCATACAAAAAAAAATCAATACACAGAAAACTTTTATTTCTGGTAATGACAACGACAAGTAAATGTTTATAGACATAAAACATGGCCATAATCGATATACGAGTATAAAAAAAATTGTTGGAAACAATCCAAATCCAATAAAATAAAAAATTTAGGATTTTAGAATTCTAGACACCGGCAATAAATACACCTGCTAAAATGGCATTGTTTATATTTTAAAAAATTAACTGTGCTAGACGGAGAAATTGTTCGCTATTTATCTCAATTCAAATCGTATTATGCATGAGCTTCGTCAAACTTTATCCAGTCTCGTCGTATATAAGAACGATCCTAAAATTATTTATAGTTTTATATCCTCACATACATAATGTATTATGTGATATTTAAACCACCCAAAAGTTGGGTGTGGTTTATACATAAATAGCAATATTTTTACTATATGTTGTAATATTTATTTAAATATTAAAATTAATAATTAAAATTATATCTGTCTGTCAATATTGATTTAAAATCGCATCGGGATAGATACACAGACAAAACGTAGGCCTCAACCACGATGCGATAAACGAGAAAATCCTGTTTTTTTTAAGTTTTACAGTTACAATAAAATTGCATACATTTAAGTCCCAAAGCATGTGGGGGTATGACGGGGGAATTGTTAGTCTCAGAATATTTCATAAGAAGGAAAGTCGGATAAAAATACCGGAAAATTAATTTTATTTTGTTGTTGTTCTGCACTCACCTATAATTTGTTATTTTATGGGGCGGAAAATTATTATTTTTTTACTTTTTTATTGCTGATAATTATCACCTCTATATTGTTAATCAATTACAGTACATGTCTTAAATTTTTAGATATGAAACTTTTTTACGATTACGAACTTTTTTATCTCTTTTTTTTGATTTTATAAACTAGCACTAAATACACGTAATTTTATTGATATGAAAGTTCTATTCTAGCTATTGTAAAAAAAAAACTTTGTATCAGAAATTTTTGTGAAACTGATAAAATTTAACAAAAAGTTTTCTTCCCACATTTGCCGGTGTCTGGCACGTATAAATACGAATTCATATAAAACTGAGATGAAAACTCAAAAATTATTCATATCAGATACATTACATCGAAATAATTCGCGTGACGTGACATACATGAAAAAAATATGTGTTTGCCAAATTTCGCCAGTTTAACAAAAACACACCTCAAAAATATTATGTGATTGATTATGCAATATAACGACGACGATAAAAACTATGTACGATAAAAGTTCTTACACTAGAGCTTTGCTATATATATAATTATCAATGAAAATATAGTTTAATACAAAAAAGAAAAACTATTTTCCATAATTTTTTAACACAGGAAATTTTTCCCGTTTCCCGAAAGCTTAATATATTTTTTTCTCACTTAAAGGTGGAGGCGCCTTATTTTAACAACACTTTAATATTTTTTCACACTCTATACACACATTTTTATTATTTTAGGAGTAGGTGGTGGTGGTGGACGACCAAATTATTTAAAACAAAAATTAAATGAAAATCATGGAAAAACACAAAAAAATTATTTTACATAACCAAAATAATATAAGTATTATATTTTTCTTTTGCATAAACTTCGAAGAACTACAAATCATCCGCGTCTACTACACACCCACACACAACACAACACCGAAAAACCGAGATTTACAAATTAAAATAAGGAGATTTGTGAGTTTTAATAAAATACAAAAAAAGAAAACCAAAGTAATAAACGGAACAACTTGATTTCTTTAATTGCAAGAACTAAATGAACGATGTATGGGGAGCAGTAGAGTATACGATTTTTGGGGCAGGCGGACGACGAGAGAGGAGGCGCGCAACTATTCCGACGAAAAGCACGAACCAGTAAAAAAAAATGTAGACCAGACAAGGGTTGCCATATTTATCGTGTAGTAGTTTAATTGGGATGATTTTTCTTTGATAAAAAAAAAAATACCAAAAATTTTTATGTTACAGTTCGCATGTGATATGGTGAAAGCACGAGCATGCGCCCTGCGACCAACGAAAGCTTTCTTCCTCAACATATTTTACTATAGTGTACTAAAAATAAACAAAAAGTTGTATCTCGAAATACTACACTTGCTCAATAATGCAAAGTTGTGTCTTTCAAAGACTTTCTTGTCGTCGTGTCTAACGCACGACAAATACAAATAATGGAAGAAGGATGAAGAGGGCAGTCAATGGAATACTTTTTTTTAAGTATCGGATGTACGGTGTGTGTGTGCGATGATGAAGAAGATTGTGACAGGTGACAAGTAGGTCAAATGTTGAGATTTTTGTTTCCCGGAAAATACTGTAATTTTTTATTGTGTAAAAACACAACCGACTGACGGGTCATGAGAAAAAGATTTCTCTTTTGGAAAAACAATTTTTCATGCACAACGGAGCTTCTAGCCTACTTTTATTGTTATTGCCCATTTGCACTACCAGGTGCCGGGCAATTTTTGTGAAATTCGACACTATTTAAGAAAACTAACCTTTGAAAAGGAACTAAAAACTGACGAAAAAAGGATTGATGCGAACAATTTAATTTAAAGCAACCTATAACAAGATTATTAGCCATTAGTATACAAGAAATGGGATTAATAGGAAGTTTAATATTTCGCGGCAGAGTTTTAAAACTATAGAGCTAATCTCTATTAAATTTGACATCTTAAATGGGAAATTCAAATTTTTTTGCAGATTGTAATTCTTCGCCGCAAAATAGCTAAACCAAGGTTTATCTGAAACTTTCTAAATTATCCGATCATGTATGTACAACGTGCGTAGAAAAATATCATCCCATTTATTTTGCTTTTATTATTTTTTAACTAAAATGCTTTTTTTAAGGAACATACCGCTAAACGAATGTGAAGTTTGTAAAAAACAACAAAATTAACAAAAACCAAATTTGTTAAATTAACGATAACAAACAGTCGGTAAAAGCAATGTTAAAAATGAAAACCTGACAATTTTATTTCAAAGAGCACCTCCTATGCCATCATTTGATACTTGTCACTAGTTGGTAGTATCTCTGTGATCTGGCCAATAATTAATACAATGAAACCCCGGACTTAACAAAAAATGTATTAGTATTAGTAATGTGTTATACAGTAGGCAAACAATTGTATAATAAAAAAATCAAACTTTTAATATTATCGATCGCGATTATCGTAATACAGAACTTTTAATACTGTACAAAACATTTAAAATATTAAATAAATGCCTCAAAATCATCACGGAAACAAGAAAGCTTTAGTTATTGGCAATAGATGACAAACATTTTTATGAATTTATACGTAAATTAGAGGTTTACTGTACTGGAGAGATTGACCAAATCACAGAGATGTTCTGGAGGCCTTACCTACATGGTTAGTTAGATAATGACGTGTGCCTTTATTAAAAGTTAGTATTACGTACAATGTAACGTACGATATACGTACAATGTTTCGGAAAGAAAATGGCCTACACGATACATCGAGATTTGCGGCGAACGTTAAGAGAAAGATTGAACTCACTTAGCATAAAGCGTATTAACGTTCGTCGGATTCAGGAAAGAAGTCAGGTAATAAAAAATAATTTATAATGCTCTAAAGAAAATACCTATAAAACTGGCGGTGCTTCCCCCTCCACCACAAATTATGCGTCACAGTTCTCCCGATTTTGTTATCATCAGTTTTCTGAATTACCTTCCTCTATAAAAGCAAATTTAAAGATGTATTCACGCCAACAAAAAATCACTGCAATACAGCTCGACCATATCCTCGCCGCCACTGTGTAAATATCAAGAAACATAAACACTTACAAAATCATCAGTCCCAGTTAGCCCTCGCAAGTAAAACATTCATTTGCACGCAAAATGTTACATGCAAAGTTATGAACATCAGCAAGACAATGTGAAAGAAAGCTAGACATTACCATCGTGAGAAGAAAAACATTATACATTATAAAGACAAGAGACAATATCGTCGTCGCCCCCAGTCGAAAAGCATGCGTTAATTTTTTGTCATTCATAGCTAGTAACAAAAGTTTTCTTGTGTCCGTATTGACATGCCACTACACTTTTAATAAATACACAGGTCATTAGCTAACAGAACCGTGTAGGTAAGACCCCCACAGAACATCTCTGTAATGTGGCCAATCTCCAGTACAATAAAGCTCTAAATTACGTATAAATTCATAAAAATGTTTGTCATCTATAGCCAATAACAAAAGCTTTCTTGCGTCCGCATTGACATGCCACTAACTTTTAATAAAGACACAGGTCATTAGCTAACAAACCGTGTAGGTGATTGTCTAAATGTTTGTCATTCATAGCCATTCAGTAAAGCTTACTTGTTTCCGTTTTAAAAATGCCTCTTGATTTATTTTATAGCTTCTGCCTTATATTATCTGATAAAAATGATTGGTCTCTTTAACAAATTTGGTTTTTGTTAATTTTATTTTGTTAAAAACTTCACATTCGTACCAACAACATTCCCCTATCGCTTTAATTGTAATGCACAACAAACTAAAACCAACCAGCTTATAGCATCAATTTGCGGTCAGGCCGAATTAAATGTACGTCGTACTAAAATAAAAAAACACCGCGATTATCTCGATCTTTGGAGGATATTGTGCATGTGGGATGTGACTGAAGGCGTTACCGTAATCACATGATTTCAAAGTAATGCATGAACAGATTCTAAAAACAGATGAATACCGCAAGTGTCCTTTAGTAATTTTAGACGAAAATCGTTTCACTACATGAGTTACTAACAATGTGAGTATATTTCCGTTAAAATCCCACCTCAGAATCATTTACTGGGCGTGCAAATTATTTTGATAAAGCAATACTTATTCAATTATTCATTGACGAAATATATGGGAATACATCTATACTGATAGGATGATCTTCGAATTTAAAAGTTCAATCCAGCTGAAAGTTGCTATAAAGTTGCCCTGTATGTTATAAAATCTACATTGTCTATATTGCACATTTATGATCTGGGCCTGATCAGACTTTTTCCAGCAATTTCCAAATAAAAATAATAAAAAAATTCCGCGGAACGTTACACGTAATTGTACCCAAATATAAAAATCGACAATAACATTGTATGTATGTGACAGTATCGGATATTTTTCTCCGGGATTTCGTTCTCTTATACTAATATAAAAATGGAGGGGTGAAGATGGTGTGGCCAGGACTTTGTACTCCACTAATTTATACATATATCTCGAATACTTACCGGACTTTAGGCAAAACTGTTTTGTCATTATTCCTGCTTAAATTTCAGAAAACTAACCAGGTCAACTTTACTTAAAAATTTAATCTATAAACTTATGTAAAACTTTTAATTCTTTGTTATTTTTTGTAAATGTTAAACTTTTTAACATCCGGCACACAGATTTCTCCACCAAATTTCGAAAAGATCTCCCAGTTTTTGACAAAATCCTAAGTATAAAGATTGACTCCGAATAGTCAATCCACCTGGACTATCTCTATAGTCGAATTTGGAGAAATAAAGTTTTGTTTTTATCAAAACTCATCATTTCCGGAGAAATTTTAAAAATAATCTGAACAAATTTTGTTTGATTTGTTTCATCCCGATTCCCGATCAATCAATCAGTCCGCCTGGGATGTATAGGGCCGAATTTTTGCTTAAAAACAGTTTGTTTTCAAAAATCGTAATTTCCGAGTACCAGACGACACAGTGGTTAAAGCTTTAGCGTTTGGATCGGGAGGTACCAGGTTCAAATCCCGATATGGGCAAGAAGAAAAGAGATTTTTCTCCTATGAAAGCTGCCACTTCCGATGCACCGATTTCGGCCAAAAATCACTGGGGTTACCCAAGTTATAGAAAAAGCTTTGTGTGCGCAGCACCACAAACACACACACAGATTTTTAAAAACGAGTGACGTTACATTTTAATTGTTCGTTACGCAACACATTTTATTATCGATAACAGGATAAATTTAGGAGAACCCAACAACCTAATTTATGAAAATAACTAGAAGCTAGCTTTCTTTTTATCCTGGAAACCAATTAACACTCCTTATTTACTCGCCCATTTACAAATTGACACAACAATAGTATACACCAGCTGTCCGCTTGCTTCATATTAGTCTGTCCATGCACTAACGGCAAAAATGGATCGGCGATGAGTTCTACATTCCAAAAGAAGCAGATGTGATTCGAACCCAATACCACCCGGTCTAAATTCAACAATTGTCGCTTGAATACTATAAATTCTTCCTCACTGCCGTGTATCTTTCAACTACTGTTTACAGTTTAACAAAAGCGATAGAAAACTCCCCCTATATATAACTACTGTTATAACCTACTGGGATCTTATTCTATCTATAAGAACCACATAAGAATCATTACCGGAGTTTCTAGCCCTCCAGATATTAATAAATTCATTTTATTTTGAAGTGTTTTCAGTTCTTTAATAAAAGTTTACAAAACCCCCCTGAAAATACCTTCTCATCATCTCGATCATAATCTATCTACATGCACAATATAAAAATTGTAGCCGGCGTCAGTAGCACTCCTGAAATTCTTGAAGTAATTTTAATATGAAATATTTTGAGTGTTAAAAACCCCCTCTACAACTACCCTGAGCAACATAAAAATAATCGTCGCCCTCATAAAATTTGTAAAGTCAACCATAAGCCCACTTTTGTTAAAAAACTGAAAACATTTCATATACAATATAACATACTCGTATTACAATGATTTCAAAAATTTCAGGCGTGCTACTGACGCGGGCGAATACTAGGTTTTCCAATGAATTTTGCGTTATAATGATTATTGAAATTTTAGGATACGCCGAATACACCTTGTAAATAGTAATTTATTGTTTTCGTTCCAAAACGTTTAAAATACATATCTCCCTTCTGTTTTAAAAATCCTCCGATTTTTCATAAAACCTTCTGCCAACCATTAAATAATTACTAATTAATTTGCTTAGGAATTTCTTAAAATTTCTGCTGATTTCTAAAACTAACATCAAAATTTTTTTTATAGTGCTGCCTCTAGCGGTTGATAGCACAAACTTATTTTATGTTGGAAATTTTCTGCTTTCTAGTTCCTAGTTTAAAAGTAAATGATAAAAGTAAAACTAAACGTGTAGATAGTGAAAATATAGAAATATTGGATCCTGAGAATAATTAAAATGTAATTGGGGCTTATATTCAACAACAAAAAGAGAAACACACCGATTCGAGGATGGACAATACTAGTAAAACATTTACAGCACAAATAATGGAGTAAAAAACAGAGTCGTTCTTTAACAACACTGATAATTTTTTTAAGGACAAGTTTAACGATATACACCGCAGATTATATAAAACAAAATACTATGACTAACAACCTTCAAACGATCATATATGAACTCAGAATTACTTTCAAATGTTTAAATAAATAAAAATTCTCGGAGCCAGACAACATACCAAACATAGCGACTACTGCATATTGTTCAGTAATGAATTAAATAACAACTACTGTCCAAATAAAAGGAAAATGTCGAAAATTGTACCCTTCAAAGAAAACAAAAACAAGAATCACAAATCTACAATCAAGTTACGGAATTCATCCATATCACCAAGAACAACCGGACAAGTGATGCAGGTTCGAATCCCACCAGAAGCTGGATGCAAACGAGATCGATTACGATCGGTGATGTTAATAAACACAAGATTAAAGAAGAACACAAGATTCCTAATACAAAATAAGACTCTGGAAGAAGGAGGAAAGATTTCGATATCTTTTGGGTTGTTCGGAAAGTAATTTCGTTTTTTCCCAACAGAGGATTTAAATGTAACGTTTCATAGCCAACTTCAAGCTTACCGCATTGTTATTTTATATTTTGACAGCTGGTATAGAAGGGCTTATTTGAGCAAAAATTTGTTTGATTCTGCCTAATAGGTTGTGCCTAATAGTTGGAAGCAGCATTATTGGCATATTTTACTTTTTTATTATCGAAAAGGTAAATGTGCTGTTCAAGTAAGAAAAAGTTCTGTGATGGGTGTGTAAGGAGAAGATGTATTGACAGAACGACAGTGCCAAAATTTAGTTCTGGCAATTTTGATGTTGAAGGCACACGTTCTGGAAGGCCAGTTGAAGCTGATGAAGGCAACATAAAGGCAGTGCTTGATGCAAACCGCCGAATCATAACTAGTAAGATGGATGACAGAATAAATTGATCGAATCCGACCGTTTATGATCACGTAAAACGCCTTGATTTAGTTTCAAAACTTGTCATGTTCTTACAGAAAGAAATTTGCTCCGTCGCATTGACGCCTGTGATTTGCTTCTCAAACGTCAAGAAAATGATCCATTTTTGAAGCGGATTATTACTGGAGACGAGAAATGGGTTCTCTATAACAATGTTAAGCGCAAGAGATCATAGAGTAAAAAAGATGAACCGGCGCAAAGCACTTCGAAAGCCGATATTCATCAAAAAAAAAAAAAAAGGTGATGCTGACAACTTGGCTTCTCGACAAGTTTACTGACGATGCAGAAATCGAAGAATTCATGGCTTCAATACCAACCGATATAGAGAACCACTGATGATGAGGATTACTGTGATTTCATTGATGATCAAATTCCAACAACAAATATTGTGGTTAATGCTGAAGACGATATGATAATTGGAAACCCATTATGGATGAGTTGTTAGCCCGCTACCATATACGAATGAAACCCCTAAAATGGTTGAACCGAATTGTTTTCACCTTATTGACGTAGCAGTTGTAAACGCCCACATTCTGTACCATAGAATAAATCCAAACCAAGAAAAAATTGAGCTTCCAAATTTTCGGACTGAAGGGCTGTCACTCTATTTCAGTGGAATAATGGAGAAGAGAAATGGTCGGCGACCATCTAATGCACCCCAAACACATTTTCGAAAACCAGCCAAGAGAGAATATCTTCCCACTTCAGATATCCGCTACGATCAAGTATGTCATTGGTGCATTTTCGCGATCGGTCAGGTAAACGGCAATTTAATTTCCACAATGTACTTTTGAAACTCAAGCATTTTGTGTGAAATACCATCTTACTTTATGTAACTCGCCGAATAAACCATGTCTCATTGAGTTCCACAATAAATTTAAAAAAAAAATCTGACAAAGCTCAATTTGAATTGTAAATCCTACCATAGCGGGCTAAGTTAATGGTAATCTCATCATGTTTGCAGGTGACGATATGGTAATCTATTCTTGCACTAATTATGAAGAACTAAACTACAAATGGAAAACGACTTAATATGCATCTTAATATGCATTTTTTTAAAATTCTTAAAACTGAACTTAAAAACCTCATACATGATCCTTAATCGTTGACCCAGCGTTCCTGACATTCTCAGTATCGAATGATACACAGAATATTATTAGGATAAAGGAGACGAGGTACTCAGGAAGAATAAAGTGTTACAAAATAAATTAGTAAAGCGGCATGTATATAATGGAACTCATACTAGTTTACTGTATGACTGAAAGGCAGAATCTTTAAATAAGATAAATCGGTTTGAAAGTATTTCATTAATGAAAACAAAAATATTAAATCATTTGATAACGGTTGTAACTCTGGCCCTCTCCCTATGGCACTGATGGTATATTGTTCCGAGAAATTGCGTTTTATTTCCTGTTCCTATCATATGTCAAATTAATTAGAACGGGAGGCCAGAACGGAATTGGGTAATATCTACATCGAATCAGATATGGAGCTAGATATTTGGTGGATGATCTTCGGTTTGACTGAGATAATTTTAGTTGATTTTTTACAGCTTATCAAGTCGTATACTTTATCATTACTTCAATGAATTTTTACTGTGCACTTTGAAATAGTAAAACAAAGCAAACAAAAATTGTTGGCCCAAGTCATAAAAACAAGTTTTAAGTATAATGCGAAAATGCTGAACCGAGTTCTAAAATTACTTACCTTAGAATCGTTCCAAAGTAGGGTTGCCAGACGTACGTATTTATTATGTACAATACGTATTCTTTATAGACGAAGTAATGATGTACGTGATTCTAGATTTCACGAATACGCACCTTCGCAGCATTCCAGGTAACCGTTGCATTAATTTGCTCCTGAGCCTTTGCAAGCTGCCTGGCCCTGGCCCTGGCCAATGCAGTAAAATATTGTTATCATTCTATCAGCAACTGATCTCAAGTTGTAAGTTTTAATTGAAAACTGGCAGAAGTTAGAAAAAAAAAATTCAAAATTTGCAAAATTCAATACGGTAAAAATCGGTTTCAGAACAGTTTTTCAGAGTTTTTGAAAAATAATTATTTTTTTACTCCCAGGCCTAATTTATTTTTATAATTTGCTGAGGACTCACTAAAATTAGTAAGAAACTTAGCGAGGTTAATACACCCAATGATTTATAAATGAGGCATGTTCTGCGATCTGCTGTCGAAACGACCCATGTTATTCTTAAAACGAAATTTAAATCTAATTTTCGGAAATAGTTTTAATGTGAAATTACTAAGATTGTAAGCAAACGAATATAGGCAGTAATAGACTAGTGAACTTCGCAGCTCTTTGTGGTAGATCATAGGCCGGATCATGAGTATTGCACGACAATTTTAGACGATAGTGAAATTTGATTGGGAAAACAACAACAATTTGTCGGTCGTTTAACAATAAAATACAAATAGAAAGATATAAAAATTCAAATTCGCTCATCAGATTTAAGCCTATACCAGTCAGTTCTTTAAGAGGTTCAATTGCACTGTCTGGAACATTTCCATGAGAACAGCAAAAGTTTGATATATCCTTGTCCAAACACAGTGAATGAATCCTGAAGTTTTCACTGATTAAGCCTGTATTAGAACTCGAACGAATGTTTAAAATGGTTCAAACAAAATAATCCGGTAAAATTGGTTTTGACTCGGAATCAATCCTATTCCAAAGATAAGTACATAGTCATAAAAAAACGCGACGAGTACGCTAAAACGAGTGGTTGATTCCTTTGATCCTTCCTTCCAGGTTAATTCAAAATATATAAACCGAAGACAAACTTTTTCATGATTCCAGTGATTGCATCATCATCCACTGGTATCATGAATATTACTAAACAAATTAATTTATTCTTCCTTTCCTCAGCAGTACACATAGCCGAAATGTTAAAATGCTTGTATTTTAATGTGCCATTCCACACTTTGATTCTTTCCTCGTTTCCTTCCCCTCCACCAACAAACAAACAACCGTTTGGAGGTGTAGGAAGGGAAAGAATCAAAGTGTGGAATAGCGGAATAAAATGTACTTAATATATAAACAGTCAATTTAAAAACTGATCATAGAATTGAATTCGACTATACAAAGTATTAAACAACCAACCACGTTGCCGAATATATTTTTGATCGCTCACAAAATTATTTCAATCATAATTTCCTACTCAATGAAATTTTCTTTCATAGCGAAATGTCAAGCAACAAAATAAAATGTAAATTTTTAATTATTCATAATAAATTTGTTATTTTAATTTATAAACAATTTCAACAGGAAAAGTGCACGTGCACGCATTTTAATAAACATTTCAATTTGATTACGCAAGCAATGTACCGTTAGAAATCAGCATCATATTCTCTCCTCTCACATAATAAAGTACCGTTACATAAAATTAATTACATTTTTCACTCACCGAAATCGAATTCCATTGAATGATACACGAATCTTAATTGATGAACACAATAAGAATAAACTCGAAATAATTCCAAATTAAATTAATAACGAAACACAAAAAGTAAACGAAACTTAAAATTTTAAAAACACAAGAATTTACATGAATTGCACACAACTATTACAACACAATCAGAAATGAACTAAACTAAAATGTTTAGGATTACGGTTGTTCGGTTACTCCATTTCTATCTCGTCTCGTGCCGTCCCGGCTATTATTTACTTTTTTCAATATCGTTCTCTTTTTTTCTGCATATTACAGAAACCATTAAACGACCTTGCCTAGGTTGCCGTATAGGCGGTACGTACACTCCGTACACACGAATGAGGATAAGCAAAAGGTCGTTGATGATTGAATAATGATGATTTTTGGTTGTCATAAAAAATTAATTTTTCTGAAATTGTCTCTCTGTACAACACAAATATAATATTTATTGTGAGAATTTAGTTTAGCAAGAGAGTGAGATATTCATACAAGAATCTTATTGGAATAATCGGGATTGCATTCAACTTTTTCTTGATACGATCAATATTAAACAATATTGACTGCACATATTCAATTTATTGAATGGTCGTGACATATTCTGCTTTCAATTCAAATTCAAATTGATTTGTGATTTGTAATGATTAACAAAATGAAAATTAAATTTCCTGCGGTGGTCTAGTTAACTTTGATTGGCGGTGATTTTATCTTCCACATGACCGTACATCTACTACATCTTCAGGGGTGTTCACTGGTCTAATATTTTGTTCAATTATATAAATCTCATAAGAGCGTGAAATTTTGTGTTGGTTATAAACCAACGTTTTAACTGTGTGAGCTCACAGCTGCGAGGCAAAAAGTCCTAAACATCAGCGTATGTTCTAAGTGGTCTCTCGTTGATTTGATCTACAACAGGAGAGTGCCTGATGATGTTCTTACATCTGATTAAAGATGTATCATGTTTAACAACCTCCTACGGGCTACTTCCAGTAACAAAATGGGTGAGCTGCTTCTAGACATCAGTTTTCTGGTTGCGACAAATTGAACAAAGACTTCGTCCCTTCCGAGTAGGCTTACTAATTCCGATATTCTTCGCTGGAATTTGTTCTTCTTTGCCCCATGCATAGAAGGTAGTTCCGATGGTTTTTCCCATTTCAACAGGGAGTTCCAGCTTGGGTTGCATCTTATTGAGGACCACTTAATTCAACTGTTATGAACCTTCCTTGCCTTTCATCAATGTTGGAAAAATGGCAAAGTGGTTTTCATACAGCATTTAAAAATGCATACAGAGCTGGACAATTCTATGAAACTGTTCTGTAGGATTGAAAGATCAACCAACAAGTTTATTGCGGACACTTCCTGAACATTGCCGCAATAACCAATGGTTGTTGTAAATTTGGCATTAACCAAAGTATCTTTAGATCGATGAAATACATACTTACTGAGCTAGATGGTCATACAGTTTACGTTTACTTTATCCGATGACGTGGTCTTAACAGGTTCAAATAAACACGTGAATGTTGTGCTAAACCTAGTACTATCGGCTCTGAAAGAGATACATTCTATGAAATAGAAATACCTGCATATGACTGCTTCAAAAACCAATTCATTGATCTTCATAAGACGTAGGAATACTGATCGATTGTCCGTTCCTTCTTTGTTTAGTCAGACTTTCACTATAGATCAGACGCCTTTAACAATTTGGTGTTACTTTTAATAGCAAACTACCTTGGAAGTAGCATCTTGAATATAAGCTGAACAAAGCTGCCATTGTGGCAATGTAAAGGAGCATTTGGCCTGTACCACCATTTAGTGGCCTAATGTTAAATTAATTTCTCCTGTCACAATTTTTGTTCAAGTATGAAACAAAGATTAATCTTTAACTTACACAATTTTTATCGATACCAAAATCGTTACGAATAACGACAAAATACTACCTTAGGTAATTTTAACAACTCTTAAGTGATTTATCCATCTAGGTAATTGTAGCTTTCCGATGACTTAATTAACAATATTTGAGTGAATTTTGTTTCCCAAAATTCAGACATGTTTACACTCCGATTTGAAGCGTTACATGAGTCGGAAATGGTTCGTTCAAACTACGTGTTACATAATCTTACGTTGGGTGATAAAAAACCATCTCAATCGTTAAATTTGATACCAATTAACGTCGGCAATAATTTTAATGAAATCTTACTTGGCCAATTATTTATGAAGAGGTTGCCGAGTCAAGTCCAGGTTGAACACCTTCGAGAATGATGTGATCTTAAATGTTTTCGCTGACCAAGCGAATAAAATGACGGAGGTGATGCCTCATTTGAGTGCTATAAATAATTCTGGTGCTTCTATCCGTTCATCGTCGGTCACATCATATCAAAATGTAGCTTTAGAAAAACCTTGTGAAATCTCGAACCTAACTAAAATCAATTATTTTATTCCACGTTAATGGAAAAATTTTTAATTGATAAATTAGCTGCAGTATCGGTAGTTCCCCTAAATGTATATAAAATTCTGAAAGCTGTTAAAACTTTCAAATTAATCCCGAGAAATTCAGGCATAAGGCACAAACATTTTGGTTGTGGATTTTGGTCTTCGTCGAAATTTAAAAAGGGAATTTCGCATCGCGGACGTGTTGTTACTCATCATTGGTGGTGATTTCTTTAAAAGCACAGGGTTGAGTGTTGATATGCGTAAGCAAAGCACATTATATACACTTTACACAATCGGAGCCATCACTCTGTTCACGGAATCAGCACTATCTCTCAATTGGATAAGTCGCAGATGAATTGCTAGATTCAAAATTTATTAACTAAATGTTCACATATATTTTAAGCAATTCATTAAATATTTAATCGGTTAAATATCTAATCACACATATACATTTTTGGACTTCCTGCTTCCTATAAAACTAGGCGTTTGGTACCGAAAAAATAAAAATTGCAAGAAGAGCATTTTAATGGCTATTGTTTTATGGCTCTGAAGTCTATGAAATGTGAGTCTTTTATTCCCGAAATGATTCTAACGTACTAAGTCTCATGGATTCGGTAGAGCTTATTGCTTCCTCATGTCGCTTATCCCTCTGATCAGGAATAAACGAAACTAAACGGTTTTTACCGATTTCGCACTTTAACCGTATCAAATATATCTACATTTGGGAATAAAAACGTAGATTGGAGACCGTATGGAGATTAACGTAGGTCAAATTGCGTCACTATTCAAGTCTTGTTCAAGCATACCACCAAATTTAGATTGAACCGTTTGATATTCCGAAAACAGCAATTTCAACTAAATAACTTATGATTAACTTTTATAGACGTTTCATCTCAAACGCAGCTTCATGTCAAATATTACCCAACGATTATTTGAAAAGTTATACAAAACAAAACAGTGCACGAAACAAATCAAGCCTTCAAAAATGCAAGAAGAGGTTAAGCCAAACAACTCTTCTCATACCTTCTCTCAATAGCAAGATTAGCAATTATGATCAGAGGCATCAGATACAGTAGTATATCGATGGCATAAGAGAGCCGCTTCTTCTCTGTTCATCTTAACGACACGCAGCAAAAATATAGTGCTTATGACAGGGAGAGTATTGCGGCTTATTCTGGTATCGAGCACCTTAAATATGTTTTAGAAGGCCCAGAGTTTACTTTTGTTTGGTCACAAAACAAAAGTCTTTTCAAAAATAATTTAATTTTATGCAGGGCGAAGAGTTAAATTTTGACACAGGTCGTTGAATTCTTGCTGAAGAATTTCTTGCTGCCGTGGTAACTTTAGACCAGCATCAGAGTCCGTAGGTGTCGAATAATCGATCGTGGACGACTCGCTGTAGCAACCTCGCCCGACAATTGATGTTGATTTTGACTACTCGTATTCGAAATTCCAGCGACAACAAACGGATCAGGATAAGGTATTCGAGCTCGTGTTTGATTTTGACGACGTTGCACCGAACCATTCTGTGTGATTACACTATACTTCGCCTTGTACCTGCTTGACCTCTTCCTCAATCCACTTCGCCACCAAATGAGAAGTTTCGAACGGAAACAGGTTGGCTTACAAAGAATTTTCCCCACCTATTCCTCGTTGAGTACGAAAAGATGAATGATAATATAATTTTTCTCAAAGATTTACCATCAGGACCTTCTCCACCTCCCAATTGTATCTTCATGGTAGGTTTTAAAAATCTCACAAACCTTTCTGCCTCTCCATTTGACGAGGGACCGAGAGGCGCAGTTGTTAAGTGATCAATACCTTTACGTGGACAGAACTCGTGAAAATCTGCTGTTGTAAACGCACTCTCATTAGCACTTACAATGCTTTCTTTCAACCCGTCCATTGCTAAAGGTTCTTGTAGCACGCGAACTGTAGATTTGGTAGTAATGTCTGGCATCTTCATGACGCATGTAAATCGAAACTATTCGCACATAGCATCCATATACTCATAAGACCTAGAAATGGTCCAGCAAAGTCGACATGTAACTGTTCCCACGGGATCGTTGCCATTCTCCAACTTTCGAGCACTTTTCTTAGATTCGGAGCAGCCTCCTAACATGCTCGTTATTTCTCCACTGGGGTTTCGATTTTGTTGTCGATATTCGGCCACCAACAGTGCTTACGCGGACGAGCTACAACATGGCTAAAACTTTCTTCCGCAGAGTAAGAGGAATATGACTCGAGTAAACTCAGTTTAGAAAAGAAGAACGTTATTGAAAACAGAAATGGAATTTTTCTTACATGGAATTTCTGATGATCTCGATTTAGGACAGAGTCTAGCAATTCTTCTTTCACATAGGACTGGACACGAAACTCTTCCAACATTTCGTGATATTCTTCGCTAACTTGACACGCACATTGTTCACGATCAAATTTCATTTCAGGACCACCGGAATCGCAAGAGTGCATATCTCATGAAAAATACGGCCCAGCGCTGGAGACAGTTGGCTGTCGTTACTGGCAAGTCTTTTCCTGGATGAAACAATGATACCTTGATGCTTATGATTCGTCACGAAAGAATACATAGACGATCGAAAGTGCTTCTTACTCAATCAGATTATATTTTTCTGATGATCATCAAAGCTCTCGGATACTCTTTTTCATCAGGGTAAATATGAGACCAATGCCCCTACTCCGTGATGTGTGTCATCTGCCGCTAACAAGAGTGGACAGTCACGCTGATAGTGGCCAAGCTGAGACGCTTTCACAATGAAATGCTTTATTTGGCAAAAATAATTTTCTTGCTGAAAAACGGAACAATTTTTTTATGCAAAGCATTAAGAGGAGCAACTTGCAGCGAAAAATTGCTATTAAAATTGATTTAAATAATTAACCTTACCAATGAAAGTTTGGAATTCTGTCAAGTTTATTGATCAGAGCATCTCTTTAATCGCTCGAACTCTTTCGGAAAATGGTCGGATTCCAGGTTCATCCAAAATAAGTCCTAACTAATCTACATTAGTTTGGAGAATTTGTACTTCCTCATATTACATTCCAAATTGGCAGCAGCAAGTCAAACGACTCATCTCCAGATTTTTGAGATGTTCTTCATCCGTTCGACCTGTTACAATTATGTCGTCCAAGTAATTTGTAACAAATATTGCTGGGTCACTAGTTATTCCAAACGCAAATTTTTGGTACTGGAATAGTTCAAATTGAGTCGAAACTACCATCAGATCTTTCGATTCACTGTCAAGTTCTAATTGCATAATATGTATGTTCTCTGAGGCCATTCTTCGAAAATCGTTTCTCTCATTGCAGGCGCTGAACTCTAACTAACCCCTCAACTCTCGGAATTTGATACTGGTTGACGCAGAGTTAAGAGTTTTGTCAGATTTACGGCCAGCAACGATTGATACGGCCCATACTGAATTGGATTGGTTAAAGAACCTCAACGTCCATCTATTCAAACAGCACGGACGTGCCTTGAAACATTTAGGTGTAGCATCAGGTTCCAAAATTAGGTGGGCTTCGAATGACCCAAATCAGGTTCGAAAATACTCGAGTATTTGTTACGCAGAACATCGACTTATTCCTTAATCGCACAAAATAAAAAACAAATAATCTTTATCAGCGTCAATACGTTGAATTTGAAGACCGAATATACCGAACCAGTTCAGTCCTAAAAGATTTGCTCCGTCGGCAGCGGTAACAAGTAGTGGCAATTCCATCTGGGTGTTCCAAAATTCACATTAACGTCCAATTTACCTCGCACTAGCACCCGAATATTACCATAGACGCTGAAGCTTGTGTTCACGATCATCACTTTCGGCTGGTTTAATTCACGATAACTACCATAATCATGGTAATTGTTGATCTAGTGCCAACTAAGATAAAACAACTTTAAACTTTTCTTTACATTCCCCTAAGATGCATCATCTTGATTTTGGCAATATGGTGGAGCCAGGAAATTAGACCAATTTAGCAGTGGTTTGCAACTCAACGATAGATACGAGCTGATTAAATAAATATCCATATTTGTGGGTTTAAGAAACTTTTCAAAATAAATTTCGTTAAATTTGCAGGATTGGGCGAGATCATCATCTTCATTAATGAAACACGTAGCGACCGAATACTAATTGATTTCCGCGTTCGATAACTGCGGCACTTTATTTCTGATTGTTATTTTGTTCTACAGAGAGCAAAGCAACGTCGCTGATTTTCTGCCCACCCTGATTTTCTGCCCACCCCACGATAACAGCCGTGACATCGCACAAATGAGAGTGGAACATAGATTATTTGATAGAACGAGGCACGCTCTAGGCTTCGAGACTTTATTCTTGTAAAGATCTTATTATGTATTTAGCGTTGATTAGCGTTAACAGACCGCGATTTAGTAAATCCGATTTATTTCAAAAATTTCAAACAAACGAAAAAATGTGAAAAACTTCTAAACCGGATTTTATAAATCGCAGTCTGTGAAGGCCATTACTGTGTTACAAGTTAATCTGGTTTATTTTATATTGAGCATGGACGTCATCAAAGAATACAGTGTTCGAATTCCGATTTTTCAACATTACCATAGAACAGAATACAAAGATTAAATCAAACAAGCAAACAGATGTACTGAAGCGAATTTCTGGCACCAGTTATCAAAAACAATGGCTTGGCGTTTAGCCTCAATCTTTGGTTGATACAATCGGGTTCATCAGTCCTATGTTCGTTAACACAATATTAGGATCGTCAGGTGAACCAGGAACCCAGGTGTGTATTAGTAGGGTTTCGGAGGATCACTGATCCACAGTTACCAATCGTTCCAGATATCATTGATTTTAGAGATTTCATCAAAGAACCACTTACATGTTTCTTCATTAGCACATTTACAAATGAAGACATTCTCTGATAGGCAGCATCCCAGGAATTGAGAGATATGATTTGGTATTTTAACGGACTCTAACATGTTTCGGTGTAGTTCCTTAAGTATCATAGCTCATTAAAAATGACAGCCGGATTAATATCACGTACTACAAATTTTTTAATGGTTGCCTTTGCGACTGTAAGCACAAACGAATGCGGTTTTTAGGAATAATACCGCGATGGGTTCCAGCTCCAACCATCTTAGCAGCTAGTTGCAAATCTCTTAGACCAGGACAGTTTTCCGAAATAATAGAAAAATATCCGTGATATTGTTGTTGCTTTTCCATATAAAATTTTCGCACGGTGTCGTAATCCTCCGCAGCAGCCTTCATAAACTACTGAACTAATTTCTAAAGAAAGTAAGCAAAGGCAACTGGAACCTTCTGTAATAGATACTTCTTCATGCACGGGGTATATTATGAAACAAATTCGAAATCGGATTTTTAATGGTAATTTATTTATACCTTTTCTATCGAATAGGCCAATGTTTGTTGTTTTCGAAAAAACCGAAATCGAATGGTTCATGTTAGTCTCTCAGCCCTTCAGAATATCGGATATTGTTTTATAATTTGTTCTGGAACACAACCTCTTCTGCTTTCTTTTTTAATCCATTTAAGTTAACCGCCCAATTCCCAAAGTCACGTCCTTTCATGTGGATTGGCAATAGTCATGTCACGTCATATGATCATTGATATTTTTGAAGTCGATTCAAGTGACGCTAGTTATATAGCTTAAAAATACAAACTACAACCATGGTGAGACACGGCTTAATTCAAAAATACAATTCTATCTCATTTTTGTGGATTCGACAGAAAATATTCTAGACTTGAAAAATTGGGTGACAGAATGATAATAAGAAAATGTAGACGATGTGGTCGTAGTCGCATGAAATGATGTGGAGCGACTATGAGAATTGGGTCGTCAGAAGCGCACGTCAACTGTTCGTCAGAAACGCCTTTATAGAGGTCACGTTTTCTGTCGTTGACAAGCACCCAATACTCGTAATTGAGAATCTCATTATATTCCAGTTTCGGCATGAATCCTGATATTATGTATTCAGTTTCATTTCTTGATTTATTCCTAAATTCTCTACTACCGTATTCGAATTTCAAACTTTTTTTCCCCGATTGCTGTCAAAATATTGTCTCACATACTACACTTTTTATAAAAACCGAACACAACTAAGCAACATCTCAGTGGTCGCAAATTTAAATTTGAAACTCGTGCCTAATTTGTGAATTCTAGTAAAATAACTTTAGTTTCGGAATACATAACTCTCCGAACCCCTTTTCTTGAACGTCCCATATAGAACGCCCCAATCATTCTAATACTTTTTACCCTAATAAGTGACATGCTTCACCAAAGATAATGATAGTGCGTTCAAATTTACATTAGCAGGATCTTTATGCAAACCATTCATATCTCTGCACGGTAGGCTACACCAGTTGCGATTATATAGCGAGTAAATTATATTTGGTGAAGCAGAAATTAATTTCCATATACAGTTTTACTATTAATGTGTGCGATAATTATGAAATTTACGGGCTTTATATTTGGACGGTAACCTGTTTTATCAATACGTCATCCTCGTTTAAGCTGCGCTAAATTACAACTTTATTATTTAAACGTATTAGAACAGCTTACCCAACAAGACGAGGTGGCCGAGTGGTTAAGGCGTTGGACTGCTAATCCAATGTGCTCTGCACGCGTGGGTTCGAATCCCATCTTCGTCGAGGATATTTTTAATTAATTTAAAATAAAATGTTAAAAATACAAAATATTTTGTATTAATTAAAATCGATTAACTTGGCATTGATTTTTAAAACTACTTCGATTCGTGTTGATTACGAAATATAGATTGGGCGTAGAAATTAGGGAAAAAATTAAACGCAAGAACATTTTTTTTTTATAAAAATTTTCACGAAATTTATTCTAATTTTTTTGTTGTTTCTACAATTAATAACTTATTAATTTTTTTGTTGTATTTTTTTAAATAATTTTTTATGTTTTGTTTTTGTTTAATTTTAAATTAATAATTGTATTTACATATTATTTATATATAATATAGATTTTGTTTTATTTATTTATTTATAATTAATAATATTGTTCTTTGAATATAATAATATATATAATATTTATATATATTTTGCTTTGTTGTTTTGTTTTTTTTAATTTTATATTATAAATATTTTATTAAATTACAAATTTATTTATTTAATAAAATACTCTAATTCATTATTAATTTTTTGTTTAATCTTAAATTAAATTGTTTCATTTTTTTAGTTTTTTTTAAATGTTATCAAATTTAGTTATAATAATTTATTTTTAAATTAAATATTTATAATCATATATATTGTGTATGTATAACTTTTTAATTAGAATTAAATTGTTTCATTCACTTTCTGTACATTTTTTTATATTTTTAATTGTATTAATAATTAAAAATATATGTTTTATTTTTATAAATTAATATACATTAATTTACTATATAATACATGTATATAATATATTAAGTTGTGTATATAATTTTTTCTTGTTTTTTTGTTTTAATTTGTATATATATAAATTTATTAATGTTTTGTTTTAAATATTAAATTGAATTTACTTTTAATTTTTATATATAGTTAATAATAATAAAAAATTATATATTTTATTTAATTATGACGCGATGTAAAAAATATCGATTAAAATTAATTTTTATTTCTTCTTTTCATCATGTTTGTGTTAATTCAGTTCATTAATTTTTATTTAATTAATTTATGTATTCTTGTTTTAAGAAACGAGTTATATTATGTATAATATATTAATTTGATGTCTTATTAAAATTTATAGTTAAACAAATAAAAATCCACCATAATTAATATTTAGAATCAATAAAAAATAATAATATTAAACGAAATAATATTTAAATGCAAATAATAATAAATAAAATAAAAAAATTTGCCTTTCCATAGGAAATTTAATTTAATTGTTTAACTAAAAAATTGCTCGTCAGGTTTATTAATTTATATATTTTTTACTTGGTTAGAAAATATATCGTATTTAATATAAAACTAATATGTATTGCAAATAAATTTTATTATATTTTGTTTTTTTTTTTGTTTTAAATTTATAATTCAATTTTTTTAAGCACAATTTTAAGTCTCTTAGTTTATTTTTATTTATAAAAATTTAATAATTTTTTTTCTAATTAACGTGCAACTAAAATTTTAGCAACCAAAAAATAATTAATTTGTAAAAATATTAAAAAATAATAGTGAGAAATAATAATCATAATAATAAAATTAACATTACAACGAAATATTAAAAAAAAAAATAAAAATATAAACTTAATAATTATAATATTTAATAATATATAATATTGAAACAATAAATTACGTTTTATGTTTATAATAATAATAATAATGATAATAATAATTAAATAAATTTTTTTATTTGTGTATTTTTATTTGGGATAGTAAAAATAAAAACTTAAATAACAAAAAGAACAATAAATATATATATTTTTTTAAATTAATTTTTTTTTATATTTTATAATTTAAATTAAATAATTAAATACATAATTAATTTATATTATATATTTAGAAATATGAGAAAAAAAATATAAAAGATTTGTCGTGAAAAATTTGTTTTTATTATTATTTTTATTTATTGTCAGTTAATCAAAAAACATAAGTTTGTTTCAGGCTTGTAAAAATAATAATAATTATAAAATTAAAATAGATGTATTTTACTATTTAAATCTAGTAAATAGTCCATAAATACGGTAACATTAAGCAATGGCCACATAATACAATAATATTATATCTAATATATACTATTCATTATACCAGGATATGACTAAGGAGATAAAATAAGGAGATTGTGCGAATTTGATTATTAGAGCCCTGCGCCGCATGCGCCTTTACTTTAACTAATTTATTTGTATTTTGATATATTTTTTTGTTTCTTTGTGGCAGTTTATAATTGGTTATGTAGCCATTGTATAAAATTTAAATTTTGATTCGTAAAATTTTTTGATTTCATAAATCCTTAATAATCATACTAAAATAATTAAAATAAACAAATTTGTTTGTGGTGTTTCATCTCTGGTAATATAATTAAAATAAAAACGTAATCAATTTGTTGTTTTGCATTTTGATTTTCAAATATTAATTATTCATACATTTTGTTAAATTCTTTTGTTGTTGTGGTATAACAAAATTAAAAAAATAAATTTTGTAAATTATTTTTTTTTATTTTAATTTTATTTACAATAATTTTAATTTTTGTATTCCTGCTTGTACGTATTTAACAACGTTATACAATGAACTGTGTAGAGTCATTGGACCATTTTCATGATCTAAAGCTATAAAAAAATCTAAGAGAAAAAAATATTCAGATTAGATGTACATTTTTTATTTAAAGTAATTAATGTTTCTCAAACTAATGTTTCTCGAATAATGAACACGATGATGAAGTCAATCAGATATTATAAAAATATAAATAATTCAATAACATTTCAGAAAAATCATTTAAAATAGCTATGATAATAATCTCACATTAATTCTTGGCGAGGGAGTGGAAGTTAGCTTACGGAACTTACGAAATTGTTTAATATGGTTCTCTTTTTTATTTAAAATTTTTATTATGTTGTAAATTAAGAATGTTATATTTCTTATTCCCGAGATTTTAAACATTGTACGAGGGCGGATTGAAAATGAAACTACCTAGCGCTAGATGGCAGCACAAACACAAAATTTTTTGTTTTTTAGAAATTGCGATCTGTCAAACGTCAGCTGTTAAAATTTCACCCAAATTCATCAATTAGTTTATTTGTTGTAGTCGTTTGAAGTAAACACTTTTGTGTTTCTTGAAAAATGGAAAAAAATGAATTTCGTGCAGTGATTAAACACTATTATTTGATAGGGAAAACGGCGAAAGAGACAAAATAAAAGCTCGATAAATATTACGGTGAGTCTGCTCCGTCAGATTACATGGTAAAATATTGAATTGCTGAATTTAAACGCGGCCGAAGAAGCACTGCAACAATACCATCAACAGGAAGGCCAAAAGAGGTGGTTACTGAAGAAAATATCAACAGTCAAGTTGCGTGGATTGTTGCAACATTTTGCATGAACATTTGCATATGAAAAAGCTATCGGCAAGATGGGTGCCGCGTTTGCTCAGTATCGAACAAAAACGAGTTCGACAGACCACTTCACAGCGGTGTTTGGACATGATAAACCGTAATCCTGTTGATTTTTGGCGTCGATTAATTACTGTTGATGAAACGTGGGTCCACCACTACACACCTGAAACCAAAAATCAATCGAAACAATGGGTGGAAGCGTATTTTGGAGGGTTCCCGAAATCGTATTATTCAGATGGTACAAAAAAGTTGGAATATCGTCTTACTAAGTGTGACAAACTAAATGGAGACTAGGTTGAAAAATAAATGGTTTTTGGCAAAAAAAAATTTTGTTTTCCTACTTAGGTAGCTTCATTTTCAATCCGCCCTCGTAGTAGATTTCTGAAATACAGCTTTACCCAATTGAAGTATTTGAATGAGTGTGATCCAAGACAGATAAGTTTTGGAATGATTTATGATGTTATATAGATCATAATGCAAACATGGGATTCTATCATAGGACGCAATTAGCAAATGCATCCGCCCACGTGAATAATATCATAAATCACAAATCAAGCCATCTCGCACACAGCATACAAAGCCAGCTCCATACGATTCAGTATTTAGATAAAGTAAAATTAGGTTCACGGGGTGCCACGCTTGTCTTAGTAAACCCGAAAAAAATGTTTTATTGCAACCTTATTACAGTTTATTGAATGTTTATTTATTTATTTAAAGAAATCTATTCTGTGATTTCAGAATTTAATTTAAAAGAAAAATATTAAAAATTCATATAAAGTTAGTTCTTTATAAGTAAAAAGATACAATAAATTAAATTTTGATTTGACAATTAAAAATTTAAAAAATATTTCTTCAGGATATTTTTGAAGTTGTCCTTTGATAAATTAATGTCAAATACTCGTAGGTCGTCGACGATGTTGAATGATTTAGACAATCTATTAATGGAGCTATTTTCTCCATAGTTTGTGGAATGGTGTTCTAGTGCTAAAAACTCATGGATTCAAAATGTTCTGCAAGACATATGAATTGATATGTAAGCTGATCAATGTGACCAAACAAAACGTTACCAATAAAAGCCGCACCTAAGAGAAGTCGTCTAGAATGGTAAATTGTAGTCAAAATTCCAATCACTTTTCTTTAACAAGAAAATCAGAAATTTCTTTTGAATGCTTTCAATTCTTTTAATGTGTATAAATAAATAAGAAAGAGAGAAATAGAGTGAACATAAGGTTTGAATATCTTTAATTTCACCTGTCCATCTTTTAACAAATCCAAACCTGGCATTTGCTTTCGCAATACAATTTTCAATAAGCCTGCCTATTGAAACTGGTATTTTCGACAAATGTAACACTTAAATCTATGATCTCATTGACATTTTGCAATACTTCGTTGTTGACTTTGTATGAAGTAATTAACGGATTTCTCTTACGATGGACATACATGATTTTGCATTTCTTAATATTTAAGTAAAGCGACTTTCGATCACACATCATCGATCTATCGATGTCTTCTTGAAGTTTCTTCATATCTAGCATTGTATTAACAGTTCGAAAAATTTTTACGTCATCAGCAAATATGAGCTCGTTTGAGTTTTTGATTATCTCGGTTATTTGATCTATGAAAACAATACATATCCACGGCTCGATGTAAGATCCTTGGGGAACACCAGACGTAACTTTAATAACGTTTGATTTCTCATGTCCCATTATTATAAATTTATGTAATCGAGTGAAAACCCAAATGCGAATAAACTCTGGAGTGCTTTTTGATGGCAGATGGAATCAAATGCTTTACTGAAATCCGTGTACGCTACATCAACTTGGTGATGGTTTTCTATCTCATTAATTATTTTACTGGTGAATTCAAACAGATTAGTTGATGTGGATCGGCCAGGAATAAACCCATGCTGGTTTATTGATATATGACGTCAATTGTAGATTTAAAGTTGTTGCATAATACTAATTCAAACAATTTTGGAATTGATGATGTACTCGTAGTTGATATTCCTCTGTAGCATGTAACGTCATCTCGTTTACCCGATTTAAAAATTGGTGTAATTTTGACAATTTTCCATTTTTCGGGAAACACGCCAGTGCTTAAGGAGTGACTGAATAGGTAACATAGGGTAGAAGAGGGTATATTGTCATAGAAGAGGGTATATTGTCAAGACCACAGCCGTCTCCAAATTCCTTTAAAGCCGATGAAATGTTATCTTCAAATATGTAGATGTACCCAATTGTAAGAATTTTGTTCTATTTTTTGAAGCGTACATGAAACACGCTGATATCGTTTTTTGTTAGAAATACATTTATTTTTTTGACACACATTTATTCTATTCATCATTGACACATCATTTATTTTATTGGTTCCACTGCCGATTAGTCTGAAGGTTGGAAAATTAGAAGAATTAAGGTTAATTCAACAGGTGCGAGTGATGTGTACGCGTAATCCGCGAAACGAAGAATCCGGAAGACAACGATAAGCGTGAATTTTTGTTTGTGAATCGCTGATCAAAGTTTATTTCACCCTGATGACGAGTTATATAAAGTTTATATCAACCTTCCTGTGTAACAGGGTTTTGAACACTATCCTGTTCATGTTCCTGAATAACAGTGTTTTGAGGATTCATATTCAACTTGCTATGTTGTAATTGACAAGACGTACAGAGAGCGCCCGCACCAATGCAGCTAATGATTTTTTAGTTAAATTTCCGGCTAACATGTACATTTCAGATGCGCCAAATTCTAGACGAAAAAATCAACGATTGAGGATGCAGACGCGCGATTAATATTAAGACATGGAAACATAATGATTTCAAGGCAAGACGTGCAATTCCGACGTCGTGCAAATAATAAATTGTGATTCGGCAGTTTCAATGTGTTCGACGCTCATAAAGCAAATTGCGAGGCCAATATTATGTACTTGCAACAGCAGTACTACAGGTACACGAAGAAACCGGACGATGATATTGCATTGAGTATGTCAAAACTCATGGAAGTCGTGCAAAAATTAAAGGATCAAGGTGAAACGGTTTCCGGTTCAATTTTTATGAAGAAAATTTTAATGTTTTTACCAGCTGAATATAACCATTTTCATAGTGCGTGAAAATCAACGAGTGCAGATAAACAAACAATGATAAATTTACAAACGCTCGAGATTCGATTGAAGTCACAAGGTCAGATTGGAAAGAAAGATCATTCATCGGAACAGAACAATAAAGGAAAAGCTAAGAAGGGCCGTAGTAGCAAGCCAAAAGACAATTATGTTACCATTGGAAACGGGACTGAAAAATAATAATTCAGATAACAAGAAACAGTAAAATGTTTTAGACGATGTATTTCTGTCATGGCGCGACATCAAATGGGAGACAAGAATACTTGGGTGTTGGACTCGGGAGCTAGTGACCATAAGTGTCATCGACGTTAATGGTTCGAGAACGGTGGAAAATCGTGAAGACACCATGGTAAAGGCGATATCAACTATCTTGCGTTCAACGGTGATTCATGGATTCGTAGACGCAGGGACGCAGGGTGGACCGAAGATTTATATGCATTTATCTTCGTCGGGAAAGGTCATCGATCGTGGCTATGGGTTGCAATCGAATAGCAAGCGCTGCGAACTATTGAAGAATGGAAACATTTATATAGTGGGAGTTCGACACGATAGGCTGTTTCAAATGCTGTTCAAAGTTGAACTATCACGCGTGAAGAAATTTTTACGAAATAATGAAATCTATTTCGGGCATGAGAATGTTGCGTGCGCAGCGTGGATCTACAGAAAGCACCATCGTGGAAGTTTTAAATTTCGTGAAGAGAAGTGAAAGGAATATGGCAGAATTATTCATGCGGATGTTTGTGAGCTAATGCAAACGAATTCGAAGGTATTTTTCTATTTGTTTGCTTTTAAAGGACGATTTTTCACATTTTCTTTACGTATATTTATAAGCAAAAGTCGGAGATTGCAACAAAGATCATATTCGCGGTAATGCGCATACAGCAAGAGAACGATCACAAGGAGCGCAGTTTTCGGTCAGATATTGGGATAGAATGTCGGCAATTCAAAATTCGAAAATGTTGGTAATGAAATGGGCATTGAACATCAGCGAACTCTAGCATATACGCTGGAGCAGAATGGTTGTGTGGAATATGACAATCGCACAATTGTGGAATCTGCGCGAACAATGATTAATGCGGAGCAAATGGACTACAAATTACGGACGGTATGAATTATGGCACGGTAAAAGATGAAAATCGATCGTTTGCGGATTGTCGGGTCAGAGGTGTTTATGTACATTCCAAAGGAAAAATTACAAAAACTGGATCCAAAGGCAGTCAAGTGCGTGTTCTCGGATATGATAATCATTCGAAACCGTATCGAGTGTAGAATCCAGAGACGAACAAAATTGAGATAGCTCGTGGCGTTAATTTCTTCTGGAAGAAACCATGGCTGCACTGGACATTAGTGACACTAATAAGAAGGCCGTCGAAAACGCGAACGTAGCAGATAACGAATCAGAGGTGAACTATGTTGTAACAAGGAGAGCGTACAACCAATCGAAAATGGTGTAATATGCGGAACACTACAGCTGCGCGGCGATTAACGTATTTTGCATCGGCAGAACACGTTGCCATGTAGACAATCAGCAAAGAACCAATGAAATACGAGCTCATTCAGAATAGTATGTGGAACTTGGTAAATCCACCAAAAGATCCAAAAGTGATTGATAATCGTTGGGTCTACAAACTAAAGCAAAATCCAGATGAAAGCATTAATTGATACAAAATACGATTCGTAGTGCGGGGAGAGGAGGAGGGGTGGATTCACACAGGAGTATGGCATCGATTACACAAAAATGTTCAGCAGATCGAGAGTAAGCCAGCTATTCCAAACGGTGATTTGGATAACGTATTAGTTAACCTGCCATGACCATGGCAGCGGACCAGTGTGCTTGTACAAATTGGAACAAGCGTTGCGCTGCTGAACAAAAGCTTTACGTCATCCATTAAGAAAATTCGACTTTATGGCCCAGGAGCCCTATTTCTGAGTGCGATACAAAAACGAAAGTACTAGATTCATATTTTAATTGAAACAGATTCGTACGATTCTTATTTAAAATTGACTAGGAATCTAGTACTCTCGTTTTCGTATCGTATTCAAAAATAGTGCCCCAGTAAATCGGATTCATGTGTTTTTGTGTCTAATGGAAGAATGGAATGATGATACTTGCGAATTATGTCGACGACGGACATGATTTCAACTAGAATGAGGAAGCAATTTTTCTAGTCATTGAACTCTTGTGCAGGGAATTCGAGGTCAACGCATTCGAGCTCAAATGTTTTTGGAGCTTGAAATCTAACATCGACGAAATAGATCGATTCATGTGAATCAGCAGGCATATGCGAATAAGGTACTCAACCGTTTTGGCATGGCGGAATGTACAATGCAATGGCAACTCCATCGAATAATGTACACGATTTTGAAGTTGATGGAGAACTCAATTTTCCGTATTTGGCAGTGGAAACGACACGAGACATCAGTTTTGATGTTGGCGATGCAGGTCGATGCTTGCGGAAACCATTGACAGCGCATGTGAAAGTGATAAAACGCATTATGAAATACAGAAACAGGATAATGGACACGGGAATTCGATACAAAAGTGATACCAATTTGAGTCTGTTTGGCTACAGTAATGAAGACAATGCAGGAGACATTGACACCAGACGATCGACGTCCGAAAATATATTCATGTTTGGCAATGAAATTATAAGTTGGGACTCAGAACGCTAAAAATCAGTGGCGTTATCGACAACAGAGCCCGAATAATTGGCGGCGGCGCACGTAATGAAGGAACTGGTGCGCCTCTATTGATTATTGTCTGAAATTTTATCATTCAACTTTGACAAACCGATTTTCCTTATGTATAATCAATAAAAAATGGTAAAAATGCTCATCTCCTTCCAATCGATAATTGGCCCATTCAGCGAGTGACTAAATAACCGCTAGTTCAAAACAAACCAAAAGATGCCGCACCCCATGCAAGCATTTGAAATCGTTAGCAAAAGCAATTTTATCGTAAGCACATGTAATGCCCAGAAAGATAACCTTAAAAAATTCTTTATTATTAAATGATTTATCAATTCAACAAAAATTAAATGGAATGAACTAGATATATTGATGACTATTAATTGATTAAACGTATTTACCATAAACAACATCATATGCATGGCGGTAAGTACGCTGTGTAGATGAAAAAATTCCGCTGATTGATTATAACCACAGAAATTTGCTCATCTCTTGATGAGACTAAAATTAGTGGAACACTTTCTAGTTTAGAAAGCGAGGTTCCTTTGTTTACAGATGTCACCCCTCAGATTTAATTAATACTCGTTTATGGGATGGCTTGATATCAGTTTGAATAAATATGTGATTAGACCAAAGACGACCAAAGCATAGGATTACATTAAATAGCAAAGGCTTCTTCATCAACATTGAAGCGGATAAGATATATAATTATTACTAGCCGACATTTCTAGTCTTTGGTGCTATTCTAATTGAGGCTAATCTTACAATTAATGAAGACTGCAAATTGTTCACGATTATCAGATGAACGAATTTGACTTATTAAAAATACGGAATATACGGAATAAACCGAGTTTACATGATTGCTTATTGCTACATCCTTTCTGGTATATCATTTGTGAAGTATAAGATTGATAACAGCCCATAATATTCGTTGAAGTTTAGCTCATTGTTCGAATGATGAGGATTTTGTTTTAAATCTTATAACCCGATGAACCTCCTAAACTGAAATATGTGATACTCGTAGTAAATTGTTAGGAAATTGCAACTGTGATTTGAGTGACTCCATAAAAATCGAGGCTTTTTTACATAGTAATTTGAGAATGGGAGGGTAATGGTGCCTTAATATGTACACTGCAAATATTACTAATATCCTGTTTTGTGTGAAAATTCATTTATGGCAAAGAATAAGTGCCTGAGTGAATTTTATCGCGACCTTTATGGATTAAAGATAATAAGAGATCAAACATATTTTGTAATTACATCAATTTTCCATGAAATAAAACTTGTACTTCATGGGGTTTTAAACAATTAATAAAACCATCTTTCAAAACTAGCTAAGATACCACAGTTTTTAGATAATTATTTGTGTCACAAAAATACATTTCGGAATGCTCGAGTGTTCCGACTGTTTGATATTGTAAAAATTAGATTTTGTTCTTCTGTCTACATCCAGTTAAAAATAAAATTATAGCAGGAATTTTGAGTTCATAAGTGCAACATAAGTTCACCACAGAGAACTAGAACTGCATTTGATCAAGCTTTTCTGTGAAATTCAACAATAATTTTCGTGCTACAACCGGTACAACTTTACTGAAAATTTGGAATTTAAAATTGAAAAGAAACACTTTCCTTGAATATGCTTGGCTTAAAAAATTTCAAACGACTCTAAACCTATTTATTCTAAATCCACACTCGAAATTTACTAGATTTGATTTACTAGAGTGCGACATACATGTCTATTTCAAATAGCGATTATCCAAATGCGAACAAGCATTTACACTTACACAACATTTCAACCACTAAACAACTTGTGACAAATTTGGGTAGCATTTGTACAATACCATAGAAGTCACTAATTAGACAACAATTTAGGGAAGTGTGATTCGCAGGAGAACTTCAGACTTCCGTTAGAATTTAAAATAATTATATTTAAGGCAGCTATCTTCAGGCTTTACTGAAATCTAGCTTAAACCTATAACTCAGGATCTAAGATCGACCGCATAAAACGCAAACTAAACCCGCAAAACTCTTTGTTCTAAGATCGTTAATAAATCATTTTAAAAAACCAAAATTTAGACAGAAAACAATTTATTTTCAGTTGCCAAAATTTTGATTTATAATCTTTGTTTTAACTAATTCACAAACGATCTAAATCACTAAATCAGACATGTTTTTTATAAAATGCGCACCAATTTATTCGGTCTTCACTACGCAAAATCGCCGAGATTTTTTCTCATGAGATCAAATTTATCAATTACATAATGGAGAGGTATCTTAGGATCGAGTCGAAACGAGATCAGAAATGTCTAGATGAGTGAAATTAATTTAAGGGAAAATTTAATCAAATAAAATCGGAAAAATTACGAAAAATATCCCATTTGGAAATTTGTCAAAATGCAAATGAATAATGTTTTACGAAACACATACGTTTCTATTTCTTATCTTTTTCTCTAAATGTGTATGAAAAAGCTAAATTATTTTTTCTCTTTTTGATGGTACGTTGACTACATGACTTATTAATGACGTCACAATAATTTCTCAAATGGACTTGTACCTAAATTGTTCACGTTCGACGAGGAAGTGTAGGACAGGTTATATATATAAAGGGTGTTTTTTTAGGAGGTTTGTTTTTCCGATAGATGTCGTTTTATTTTATGACAGTTGTTTTGACAGCTCAAAGTGGCATTTCTACTCAGTATTGTTTGGCAAATCATTATGAATAGGTTAACTCCAGAACAACGTTTTCAAATCGTGGAAATTTATTTTCAAAATCAGTGTTCAATTAAAAATGTTTATAGAGCACTTCGTGAATTTTATGGTGCACATAATCGTCCGTCAGAGACCACCATAAAGAACGTAATTACCAAATTTCGGTCTACATTCACTCTTTTGGATGCCAAGCCACCGACAAGAATGAGAAGAGTTCGTACAGAAGAAAATATTGCTGTCGTTGAGGCCAGTGTCGAAGAAAACGACAATTTATCGATTCGTCGTCGTGCTCAGCAAATTGGACTTTGTCCATCGACTTTATGGAAAATTTTACGTAAAGATTTGGGTTTGGTGCCATACAAAATTCAATTGGTGCAAGAATTAAAGCCACACGACCATCGTTTGCGCCGTGAATTCAGTGATTGGTCGTTAAATCAATTGAACGAAGATCCATTTTTTTACCGTAAAATTCTCTTCAGTGGTGAGGCGCATTTTTGGTTAAATGGATACGTCAACAAACAAAATTGTCGCATTTGGAGCAAAGATAATCCACACGCCGTTCAAGAATTACCAATGCATCCTGATAAATGTACTGTTTGGTGCGGTCTATGGGCTGGTGGGATCATCGGTCCATATTTCTTTAAAAATGAGGAAGGACGACGCGTTACCGTGAATGGAAATCGATACAGAACCATGTTAAATGAGTTTTTGTTGTCAAATCTTGAAGATATGGATATGAATGAAATGTGGTTTCAACAAGATGGTGCCACTTGCCATACAGCACGTGAAACAATCGACTTATTGAAAGAAACTTTCAACGACAACATTATTTCGAGAAATGGTCCGGTGAATTGGCCTCCGCGTTCGTGCGATTTGACGCCACTCGATTACTTTTTGTGGGGATACGTGAAGTCATTGGTTTATGTGGATAAACCTCAATCGATTGACGCTTTGGAAACCAATATTCAACGTGTCATTGCTGACATACGCCCTCAAATGCTTGAAAAAGTGCTGGAAAATTGGACCTCCAGAATGACATTTGTGAAAAATAGTCGTGGTAGCCATATGCCAGAAATTGTGTTTAAATGTTAAATGCCAAAAAATTATCTACCAAATAAAAAAAAATTTTGGTCATTTCATAATTTTATATGTGTTTTATTCAAAAAAAAAATCGGCAACCTCTTAAAAAAACACCCTTTATATATATTTACGCTTTCATGACAATGTCTTAAGAGAAATATGAGTGACACGTCTTCGATGTTTCTCATATCACTTGATGGCGTAAGAAAACAATCGATAGAAATGAAGAAATTTGCTTTCCATTTCATGAACAATCTTTGTCGCAACGCCATTGTAATTAATATTTTTATTTTTTTATGCAGTGTTAAGATTTTGTTTGTAGAATTGGTTAGTAATCATTTTGTAAATGTTTTATTAGAATAATTTAAACAAACTAGATTTCTAATTTTTCATATTCAACAAAAATGCAAACTGAAGCGCCTTTTGGAAACCAACACATGTGCCGAGAAACATGATTGTTAGGGGCTGTTTAACATTATGTATTACTTTTTGATAAATAAATTAGGAGCATTAGTCTGTAATTAAATGAACTGATTTTATTGTATTTGTCCATTCATACAAAAATTTATTTCAGACTTATCACATACGATTCATCTCAGACAAGTCAAATAAGATTCGTCTACGACTTGTAATATACATTTCATCTCAGTCATGTCATAGAAGATTCACCTTAGATATGTTACAAACGAAAATTAGTTCCATTTGCTGGAAAAATTTCGTTCCGTTTTCGTTAATTTTGCGTTTATTTTTGTTGCTGTTTTTCGACTCAACCCCCGTATATAATAGAAATTTTAAAACAGGTTAACTCGCTTTATTAGTAAAATGGTCTTATGATATTTGTTTGATAAGTACATATTTATCAATACCATTGGAAAAACATAGATAAAAATATCATGAGAGTCTCAGCGATTTAATTCTAAAAGATGAGAGATAATTCTAAATATTTCTGTAACTTAGAAAAGAACATAAAATGTATGTAAAGCCGGAGAAACATGGAAATTGACATCAGTCACAAGCTAGCTAGTAGTAAGTTTGAGAAACACACTAATGTTTACTGTATTAAATAATTACCTGTATGGTTCCCCTTTTCAACAAGACTATCAGCCTCGTCCCATAGATCATGGCTGCTAGTTAAATAATTAAATAGAATCCCTTGCTTTTTTAGTGCATAATGAACCTATAAAAAATATCTCTCATTAATATTCAGTGTCAAACAAACCCAATTTTTTAAATGATAATCACCTGATACGGCACCATATTCGAATTAGGCGGCCCCGAACTATACCCTGAACTCTGTAACAGTTAAAATAAAACAAACAACAATTAGTGATCCGATTATCGATTGCATTACACGTGATTCTTTTTACACTAACTTGAGATCCAATCGAATTTGTCGGCGAAATCGGTGATGAGGTATTCCCGGTTGGAATTTCACTAGTCTTCTGCCAATATTCATTAGTAGTTTTTTGTATTTCTTTCACATCTAATTTACGCATTTTATACAATTTGAGATAAAGCATTGATTGACATCTTAAACTGTAAACGGAATATAATTATCAGTGACCATCACTTTAGAACCCCGTTTTTTTTATATAATTACTACCTTAATATTGCTACTTTGCTATGTATATTTCCCTGCTGCATGGTAAAAGATTGTTGTTGCCCACGAAATTTCGAGGAAATAAATCTGAAAATACAAAAAAAAATATTTAAAATGCTTTAAATGAATAAATGCTTTATGTAAGACGTAAGGACGATAACTTACTTTATTAGGGTAAGTGTGTCTTTATAAATAGTGAGTGCTGCTTTCTTTGTAACCACTTCCTTTTCCATTGCAACACCGGTAAGAAGAAAATACAGTACGGCTTCTAAATATAGCATTGCTTGTGCTAAATGGTCACTTTCTTTATCAGCTGCGTGTTTCAACCGCTTTGCCTCGGTAAGGAAACGATCTTGATCCCTGTAAAATTTGAAGACAGTACCCATTTTATTAATTGCAAAATCAGAACAAGAAGAACACACAATCAGAAATAATATATCGAATGACATCAAATTTTGTATTAAATAAACAACCGATGACATCGAGGGTAACTTTCAAAAGCCATTGCAATAATGTTTGCAAGCGACATTTGTATAAACGTACGTTTTAAAAGCAAAATGACAACTATTCAATTTTTGCCTAGAATTACAATTTCATATTATCGTTCTGCAATGCCGATAAGATAGCTAACCTACGCTTATCGATCTTACGAATTTTACTTTATTATTATTTTAACCAATAATCATTATAACAACAAATCATATCACTAAAAACAAGATCTAGCAAAGCCTAGAATCAATACAATAGTAGTTCGATATATAGAGGCAAGGAATACTTTCCTCTTCTGTCTGATTAATCCAGTACTCCATTAGGGTACTACTCACTAAAACGGGTGGTTTGAAGTGTGCGTTTTATATTAAACAATAATTTGTAATTAGTAAAAACACGATTAACTGAAATAGATTATGATTTAGGTTTGAATACAGACTTCAATTACAACATTTTATACCGAAATAACGGAACGTAATCCCAGAAAGATTACTCTTATCATATAGCAGACTCCTTATTGGATAAATGGACGACGTTGAGACTTACATTTACTCAAACATCACGTCGGTCATTTTCTCCTTATTATTTGCACTGCGTTGATGAGGATGCCCCCTCCATTTGGCGATCATTTGGAAAATCTTTATATAATTGTCATTTTAAAGCAACAAATTTAAAATTTTCGTTTTGGGCGGGCAAGAGTGGCGCATTATTGGTCAAAATGATAAAGCTGGAGCTTAAAATGATTGCGACCTAGAGGTACCTAATCGTCTTTCTCTCTTGGAAATGCAACGATTCCAAGATAGAACATATATTTTAATACATATAGACAAAGGCGAGAGAGCTACCTTAATATCAACAGAGATAAAATTACACAGCAAGTTCTGTAAGGCCTAGGCATAAAAAACTATAGCTTAGGGGCGATAAATTACCTACACTGCACCTCGTCTAAGGCCGTTATAAACAATTTATAACGAATTGGCAAACTTTGTACGGTGGGCAGGCATCAGTCGGTACATTTTATGACCAGCGGGTTATTTTTCTCGAGAACGGCTACTAGCGTGAATGTGACATTCAATTGCCTCCTCCGTACGCCAATGAATTGGCGAATTATGATATCGTCATCATCATAGTGTTTTTATGTGACTTGTGCGAATATTATAGCCAAACATCATCAAATCGTCATTTAGAATTTGCTGAGTTGACTTACTGGCAGAAACAAAGGTTTAATCCGATCGGGAAAAATGCATGTTCAGGGAAAACAATAGTAACTCCTTATGTTATTGGAGACTACGTCGAGTAATCCGTCTTACATGATTCTTGGGAAATAATTAATTGGCAAAGCACAAAACAGACCCAAATGGCGAATTCTTTCCATAAAAAAAATTTGCTCTTCTTTTAAAATAAACTTCATGTTAAATTGATTGTAATGGCAGCCATTTTACAATCTGAGAGGCAAATTTTGTTTGTTAAGAGTTCGATATAAGATTTCTATTTTGTAGATCGATTTTATATTGATTTCAATTCAGGCTTGATCAGCGCTGTGCCAACGATATAACTCTAAGCGAAAGTTCTTGAGAAAAGAATAACAACAAATTGAATCAAAAACTGTACAAAGATAATAAATAATTGATTGTATACAAAATAAAAACATTCCCAAAAATTTCTTTTATCGATACATACCTAGTATCATTACTTGATAAATAGTCTGATTCATCATTTTGATGTTCAAAATACGAAATATAAACTTTTTTATATTTAACAGTTGGTTGTGGCAATACTGGCTCTAACCGATCATGATTTGTTGGTTGAATATGTTGCTCTGTATCCACCTAGAATAAATATTGTGATTTTTCGGGCGTGAATAAACAAGTTCAGGAGTTTTTTTTATTAATTATATCCTGAATTACCTGAACATTCTTTTTCCGTTTTTTATACGAGTTACTACTAGAGCTTGAGCTACGTTTCCGTTCAATTCCGGGTAGAAAATCACTATTATTACTATTATTAGCGTTTAGGCTACTATTACTACATGATCTTGCTGTTGCAGCTGTTATTAAATTTGGTACACTTAATTTATTATCGCTACTATCAATACTATTAAATTCAGCTTTTATAGATTCGCGTTTTATTGTATTATTATTGTTATTATTATTATTGCTATTATATTTACTATTATTATTGTTGTTATTTGCAAAATTTTTATCATTTGTATCTGATATCGTAGATAATTTGGGCGAAGACGAATTATAACTACTGCTGTATTCATTGTTAATAATTATAAATTCGGATTTGATTTTCTCATTCTTTATGGATGATGCTTTAGTATTCGCTGTCTGCTGCTGTGATGGTATTACGGATGGTGGTTGAATTTGTTGCGTTAGGTCTTCATACGTTCCTGTAGTTTTTGGTGAATATTCTCGGCCCCGTGATGTTTGTTCATTTTTACTAACTATATTACAGCCACTTAATCTATTGCCATTATTATATATTCTACCATTTTCAGGTTTTGCTTGCTGTTGCACAATATCATCTTTATTACTATTTTGTTTATTACTACTATTATTATTATTACTATTGGTTCGATTATTTATTGAGTCTATTAAAAGCCTAGAATTTATTAATGTATCACGATTATTATTTACACGACTATCTTGTTCTTCTTCATCATGATTATTATTACTACCTCTATTATTAACACTAGTATTGTTGTTATTTCGATTACGATTATTCCATGTGTGAGGACTTTTCAGTAAACGATCATCATCCTGGCTCTGATGAAACTGATTGGAACCTCTTCGATGACTAATTTCAGATGATGGTGTTGGTGGTATTCGTGACAGTCGAGCCAATTCTATTCGGCAAATTAGTTGTCGCGGCTGTTGGCTATGTGTTAAACTTGAACTACTTGTGCTCTTTTGGATTATTGTCTCGTGTCTAACGGGTGGCGGAGGTGCCGTCACAACCGGTGAAACAATACGTTCGACAGGTACTATCACATCTTCTTTAACTTGCTGCAACTGCTGCTGCTGCTGCTGCTGTAGTTGTTGTTGAACATCCTCTGAATGATCAACAATAACCACTTGACCTTTGCCTTTGGCACCGCCATCACCTTTACTCGAAAATAATTTTCGTAATGTATCATTCTTATTTTTATCACTCTTTACTTTTTTATCTTTTATAATTCCTTCACTATCACCACTGCTGCCGTCCGAGTCGTCATTACTCGACGAAGTAGATCGTTTCACCGGCGACGATATACGTACAGCGGCTGGAGACAATGATGAATATACGCGATCTCCGCGACTAGTCGGACTCGATACCGAGTTTGAATTTTCATCGGTAATTTTGGAAATGATTGGAGACGCGGCAACAAAACGATCCGAACCTAATTTTGATTTAGCAATAACTGGAGCTGTTTTTGCTGTTGCACTCGTATTTCCATCCTCGTCATCATCTTCTGAATCAGTTGTGGTCAACATTGGTCGACTTTTAACGTTAGAATTTTGCCGCGATCTCCGCCTTGTACCGATCTTCTTCGTACTATCCTTCTTATTTGGCGTAGATTTTGTGACACTATTACTGTTAGCGATTATTGGATTGGCGGCTACCTGTATCGTATGCACCTTCCTTGGCCGGCCTGGGCCCGGCCCTCCTTGGCGTTTCTTTTCTTGGTCTCCAGATTTCGATCGGGTTGGACGCGATTGTACATTTGCACTGACGCCACCATCATCGTCACTGGACTCACTACCATTCGTTTTTTCAATCACTACTGGGCGCCGTTTAATTTTTCGAGGTTTTTTATTTTTCCCGCACACGTCCAGCAATTTATCATCGGTATCTGAAAAACTCGACACCGGCTTACCAATTTTTAATGATGTCGCCTCAGCGAGAATACTTTCAATTTCATCCGATTCAAATGTGTCGGATGATGGAACTTTCTCGGGTGATAATATCGGTGAATTTACGATTGGCTCATCTTTAATAATTTTATTTTCGATTGCGACAAAATCTGGTTCCTCGACCGGATTAACAAAAAAATTATCGTCAATCGGCATCGCTTCGTGCTTTATAAACGAATTAATTTGTGGCGGTTGCTCCGGCGCAATTGGTTGAATAACCTCATTTTGTATTGTGACTGGCTTTTGTTTTTTGGTAAACGACTCGAGATTCCATTGTTCGTTCGACGGACTATGCTCCTCGCGCGTTTCAATTTTTATCTCCATATTTGATTCCTCGCTCGACGATTCACTCGACATTGAATCACTGCTTTCGCTTGATGCATCTATTTTAGGCGACTGTAGTGGTGCGAGTAGCCCGTTGCTTTTACTCTTTTTGTCTTCATTATCACTGTCCGAAACCTCTAAATCAGCAGCAATTCCGTCTAATTTTGGAGGTAGCAGTGGCGCTATTATATCTCGAGGTTTCATTGGTGTTTTAAATAATCCCATACTTCCTATTTCAGCGTATTTATGCTGTGGTAAATTATTTGGATTTAACTTCGGAATTTCAGTTCGAGGTGTTGCGCCAATTCCGGTAACAGGTACTAATGAGGAACTCATAACTTTTAATATATTTTCCACGCCGGGCGTATCTAAAACGGAGGAGGCTTCTTCTTCTGGTGGTAAAGGCATTCGTGTAATTAATTTTGACGGACGTATCCGACCATTCTGTGGTGTAATGGATGATGTTGAATTTAATAGTTTACCATTACTATCCATTGTCCGACCATTCGGCATACCCATCACAGTTTTAGGTGGTGGGGGCGGTTGTATGATATTTCCGCTATTATTTACCATTGTGTGATTATCATGTTTCATAGATTGAGGATTTGGGTAATTAACTCGACCATTATAAACGGTTTTATCGCTTTTATTTGGATATCCTGAAGTTGGTCGAGGCACAGGAGGAGGCTAAAAATAAAAATTATAGTATTAATGTTTGAGTACTGTTAAAAACAAACCAGAGATTTAACATACGGGATGGTGATTGAACGATGAAACACGCGTAGGAGGTTGTGACATTGGCGGTGGTAGTTGAACTGATGGAGGTCCAATAGTATTGGATGTTGCCATTGTTGTTGCATTCGGTATTTGTGATGGTCGTTGTGGCGTTACCGATGCTGTTATCCCAAAAAACCGTTGCGGATCATGCAACACTGATGTTCTTACAAATTTATAATCACCTAATCTGTCTACAATTCTTTGATTATCCTCTGTTGGAGTACACTGAAATAAATATAAACATCGTCCATTAGTTTATCGGAACAAGACAATATTCAATTTTTTTTGTGTGCACGATTTGCTTGATTGAATAAAAGCACAAATATTATGTCATTGCAGATGAATTGTTTTATTTTTGTATATATTTATAAATACTAACCCTGACTGGGGCACTAAACAACGGAGCGGTAACTTCACCATCGGGATTTTGGGCTAGTTGAGATAATGCGGCACGGGCTTGTTTATCTCGCTCCCTTTGCTCCATTCTATCGTAATCCTCCAGCCTATAAAATAAGAGAAGATATAATTGTTTAATATTAAATGTTTGGATGTATTTTTACAAAAAAATAAAACAAAAACACCTAATAATAATAATTTGAATGAACTGTCAATACACAATTCTCAATTATTTTTATTCACCAACTATTCTAGAAAAAAATTAATTTGATTTAAAAACAATCGCCGAAAAACAAAAAGCGTACATCGAAATTTTAGATACATGTGACCAATTAACAAATTCCTTCCCAGTAGATATTATCCTAATACAATTGCCTATTAATTTCCACGTAATGGAAAATTAGAAATTGTGTTTAAACATTAGTACTACATAAATTTACTTTCAATACTTCTGCTAATTACTGTCCTTAGCATCAGAATCTCTTTTTTTAATAGACAAATTATGTAGAAGGCAAGTTATTCAAAAGGCTTGGTCAAAAAACAGAGCCCACAAAATTCCATATTCTGAATTTAAAAAAATTAAAAATATTTTTCACAAATTTAGTATAACTTGCTGTATTTTCGGAGTACTGGTATAAATGTACCGTCAATTTAGTTAGGCGGAATTCGATGCAGTGTGCCTGAAGCCAAATTTTTTGTCTAAATTTCCAACTAAATAAGTCATGGTTAATTCATATACCAGAGTCCGTGATAGCTAGATCTCTAATATTCATATTTGACTAAAAAATAAACAACAGGAAGTCTGGTACAAAAAAATTGATCTAAAGCAAAACAAAATTCTTTTTCTAAAATTTCAGTACTATTTCCTACGTATACTTAGTGGGACTATTCTGCTAAGGAAGACTGTTTAACTTAAATTTTTATAAATTGATCCAGAGAGTTAAAATAATTTTCTGATAAAAACCCAAGCAAAATCATCATCGATCTATTTATGAAAAGAGTAACTTCAGGGTAATTTAAATCACGTTTTTTGGCAAATTGTATGATCATAATTATAATTCTAGTGCTTCGAAAAATAGTTTACATTTTTTGAGTTTGAGGTCACAAGAATTTTTAAACGTAGTTAACCCCCATTATGGTTCACACCTCACCGAATGACTTCAAACAAATCTAGTTACATTTGCATAGTAATTCTAGGTGACTTATAAAAATTTCACTGAAAACTGAAACTAGGAGTAACTTTTTTAGCAATTTGGTAATTTTTTCCAACAAAAAAACATATAAATTTTCCTGAAGTTACTCAGAACCCGTTTACGAAAACGAATAAATTTTGAAAATCGGTACTGTGGCACTATTCTAGCTTTCCCTGGGAATAGAGAATTGGGAAAAATATTTTCATAGCATTTTTGTCAAAATTGTATAAACATTTCGTGGAACAACAGTTTCCCCAATTTAACTTTTGAAAAATTTTACACTAAACTTATTTTTTCAGTAGGCCAGAAAAATACAATTTGAACAAAAATGCTATGAAAATATTTTTCCCAATTCCCTATTCCCAGGAAAAGCTAGAATACGGCCTTTGGTAGGGACAATTATTTCGAATTTTATTTTATTTCCAAAAAAATTATCACTTTTTATCTTAGTATGTCATCGACAAATGTGTAATCAAATAATATAATTAAAAAACATGATACAATTTCATGTAATGACAGATGTTTTGATAATTATCAAAATTAAGTAAGAATGAGCAACAATTTGTGCGTATGTTTGAAGAAAGGCTTAAATGTTTCACTAGCACAGTAAGATAATCTTAATACAAAAATAACAAATTTGACAATTGTATTCATTTCGTTTACCTTTTGACGTATTGTTATTGAGTTCTAATTTGCAAAATGAATTGTTTAGCTATTCAAAAGTTACTTATCAAAATCAATAGATTTTGATTTGAATTCTCACGGTCTTGAGATGTCTTTCAATGTTTATTACTCTAGTAGTGGTTGTTTCCTACTAAACGTTTCAAGTCATTTCCAATGTAAATGTAATTTTATTTTGAATTAAATTGTGCATAAGTCTTTTTAAAGATTTCGTCTTCGAAAATTGGATTGTAGCCTCAACTGCGTTTAAACAATATTGAATGCCAGTTTCACAGATTTCGTAATTTAATTCCAACTTATTTATTTAAAACCAGTGGCACTGGGAAAATTATTTCTAATTTATTTATGCTTCAGAAAAAATTTACCACTAATTTTTGACCTTAGCACGCCAAGAAACAATAATTTGAAGAGAACTTATATGTAAATTCTTTGCCTTATTTAAATTTCCTGTTACCAGGGGAATACCAGAATAGTGCCACAGATTTTGGAACACAATCAGATGTATTCGTTATAAATTTTGAAAAAATAGCCAAATTGAGTCCACAATCGACGAGTATGTTTTACTTAATTTTTAAAATATTCTTGTTCCGTTTCAATCCAATTCAAATTAAATTTACAGCTGAACTGAATTTTATTTAAAAGTCAGCTAACTAACGTTCTATAGCCCACCAATTTCTGGAATAGTTGCTCCTTGTTGAATAAATACTTATATTTTACTATCAAACTTTGCTGCCATTTATCAACTACTTTAATGATAACCCTTCGAGGTTTACTAAAGTTCGAATATTTAGCATTTATAAAGCATATATTGCGTTTCATTTAAATCTGGGCGTTTTAGTAAATTTTTTTCATATCAAAATATTTGTTTAAAAATGAGGCAAACTTAGATCAGGGTAATGCAGGTTGTTAAACCTGTTAAAACTTAATTTACTTGGAAACTCACTTAAGGCAAACAAAAGTCAAATAATTTTATTATAGTACAGTAACCGAGTTTCGACGAATAATGTTAAATAATATCAGTCATAAATAAATGTCATCAGTATCAATCAAATACAAAACGCTAGATATTTAGCTGTATATCTCAAAATTAATTGGAAATAATCATCCGAGAACATGTGTCATCTACAACATTTTTAAAGCAATAATGCCATTAGTATCTCCTGGTTTATTCCATAGCTAAATTAGCAATGTTACAAATGTCATTTTCATATAAAATCGAAATGTTAGCTGGCTGAGCTATGAAAATGTCGCGTTTATGTCGGTGCTACACTTGTTATTTTGCATATAGCAGTTGAATAAACGCAACATATTAGTGATTTAATGAGCACGTTTTGAAAATTTAAAAAAATGGAAAATATCGTTCTGTGATTTTATTGAAAAATTAACGCGATCTTGCTTGCGATCTAACCGGACAAGTGGTGCAGTGGTTAAAGCTTCGGCACTTGAACCGGGAGGTGCTGGGTTCGAATCCCATCAGAGGCTAGATGCAAATCGAATTTTCATCATCGATTACGATCGGTGATGCTAATAAATACAACTAAGACACCCTCTGATGGAGTGCAGAATTCCGTGTCACGCGCAGACCCACCTTCCATGTCAATGTACAGGTTGACATGGAGCTTGCAATGTGCAGGTGGTATACTGTAGTTGTGTGAGTAGGTGAAGTAGGTGGGTTAATAATGATGTGGATTGAATGAGTGGTATCACAATGGGCCTAAAAATTGGCCTAAGTGTGCAGTAAGCAACCACTGAAACCCCTGCTTGCGATCTACAAATTTATTACAACATTTTGGTTAGTGAAATTTCTATACAAAACATACTGAACTAATTAATCCTAAGTCATGAAAACCCATACACTATACACAACAGACTTATTGAAAATCTATTCGACACGCCGTTGAAGAAATTTAAACTTTACTAACCTTTATATTTTATCGAACTTACATATTATTTTTCTGGAAGCAAAGATTTAAGGGATTTCTGAATTTTGCATAATAAAGGAGATTGTACTAGATTCATATTTACGAGTAACGTGAAACGATCCATATTTAAAATTAAGCTTCGGATCCCACATCTAAGGCGTGAGATATACAATAGACTATATAATAGAAGGAACAGTGGAAAGTTTATATTGTTATTTCATAGAGAAAATGTTCTAATAAGTGAGGTGCACCATCACAAGATCCACATAGGTTTTTTTTTCATGTTCGAAATGAATGACGATTTTATGAACTTTACTTTTTTCTCTTAATTTTAAATTTTATCATTTAAGCTACATCTTCTTAAGGGCAATCCAGAACAAAACTGAGAATAAATTTTACAATTTTTATGGTTTACTAGAAACGATTTTCCGTCTAGGTAGGTATACAATAAATAATTTTGTTTTAATATGCTAGATTCCGGAGTTTGAAAACCACCAAACTTTTATTATTCTAATTCTTCCGAAAACTTATTGCTAGATAGTAAAAACACAACTTTTCAACAAATAGTGTTAAAAATAGTTCCAATGGCCAAAACAATATAATAAAAAGATTAATTTTCTACAGTTCAACAGTCTCACAATAACTAATTGATTTTGTAATGCAACAAACATAAAATAATAAAAACAAAAAAAAAATATTTTATAAGATTCATTTCCTTAATAAACAGTAATTGCATAATTAATTTGTTAGTAAGCAAAAGTTAATGTATTTGTTGAAAATAAAGAAAAAATTTAACGCAGAGTCAGCGATATAATCGATTGCACGGCACGCACTTTTCCACTAAATTATAAGAAAGTGTGCTACTGTTTTTAGAAAATACAGAAAGCAAAGCGACAATAATGACTAAGATTTTTTTATTATGTGTGCGATAATGGTAGTGATTATTTAAAACAAAATATTAAAAAAAATTTAAGGTCCTTTTTACTGACTAACAACGAGAAGATTTATATGTACATCCAACCTTGAATACTAGTGTACAACAAATAAATTTCAATTACATTTCTGATTCTCTCGTTTTAAACTAGTGTACGAATATATCCCGGCTGTATAAATAACAAATTCCAATTTATTGAGAATTTAATGTAATGAAATTTTGTGTTTATAAAACTGTGGGTTTGGAACCACTATCAATAGCATATCGCTGGCTCGAATTTTGTGCCATGAGTATAGAAAACGAATACTTCTCACACAATTCATGTGTTCTCACACCGCTTTTTTCGGCATGTGGTATATTCTTAGACAAATATCAAAATAATAATTTACATCATAACCCCATTTAAGGTCGTGACCCGTAGCTTCAAGAAATATACTTTATATACTCACGATTATTTTGGTTATTTGTCGAAACCTAAATTAAATCGTCTGTATACTATTTCGTATTTTTCTTAACCGTGTTTACGTCTCGTGTGTGTATGTAAGCATACAAAGGGAGTAAAAACGATTAAAAAGGATGATTTTTCAATTAATCGTTAATGACTTGTCTATATATGTAATGTCATATATATAATACAAAATATGTATATTGACATAAATTAATTTTGATCATGATATAGGTTACATAAGCTGATAATGAATAAGATTTGTGTATATGGACTTGCAATAAATCATTATGTCAATTCGGATACCCGCAAAACATACTTCCTCCTGTTGAACTGGCTCACGCCCAGCTATCAACAAATTTGCTTGTTTATGTATAAAGTCCATAAAACATTAATCTACATAAAATCTGTAACACCATTAGAGCAATTATGTTGAGTCACAAATAATTTTAGAGAACGAATATGAGTAACCTAAGTATTTCGATTTCTCAATAATCATTAAAAACAAAGAAATTCTGCTAGACATTGTAGGTGTTGTTGGATGATTTGAATATAGCAATGGGCAAATTTAGTATTAATATTTACGTTATTTGTCAATAGTACACACAATTGGTAATTATTGTAAGGACGTTAAAAATAAAACAGTTTACGCGATTATTTATCAACTAACATTATTGTAAACTTTTGGCCTCAGTTATTTATTGCTGAACGCACTTCCTTCGAGGGTAGATCTTCGAATTAAATGAACCAATTTATGTACACATTATGGCAATTGGAGAATTACAAATATAAATATAGTTTAAGATCCTTTGATATAAATCATTCCTTAGAATCCTTAGACCTTTTAAGATAGGAGCCGCAAAGACAAGTACCAGAGTAATTTGATAAATTCATTGATAAAATTTGTTTTTTTAACAATCTCATGAAAAATAATCGGAGGACAATCACAGAAGAGACTAAAAAGAGCAAGTTTAAAATGTTTATGTTATTCTCTAGAGGTCTAGCAGTTCTTAACCATTTATTGAAGATCAAAATTGGAGAAAATATAATTGGCGATCAAATGTGGTTTCGACATTATGAATTATGGTTGATATTACTACTTAAATTTTTTCATCACAGTACCCTGTTTTCACATAGAATTATTCCAGCGATTTTCTCGAAAGCCTAAACTATTATGTATTGGACTGTGAGAGTTGAGATACGACAAAATATCGGCAGTTTTATATTTTATAAACAATTAATTGGAATGTTTTCTTATTTGACCATATTTTAAGCTAAGAATTTGATTGTACGCTGACAAATTCGGATGCTAGAGAAGGAGCGTTGGACGAACATAAGATCAGTACAACATTACTTATGTAAAGATAATTTTGTGTGAATTGTCCAGATATACATTGACATCAAGAACCACACCATCAAGAACCATATTTATGTCTCCTGCGTAGATTAAGAGAAGAAAAGTTTTATTCGAAGGGAAAAAAATTTTCCCTTATTTGTTGTAGTTTAATTATTAGATTGGAATTTTATGGAATTTTAAATGCATTTTAATTCTATTCCAGACTGTATATTTTCTAATTATCAAAATCCAAAACTTGCACTAGTTCAATTTTTCGTTGAGAAAAAGTAAGTTGTAAGTTATTTACGTTGGGACAAACGAGGCAAATATTGCTACAAAAGCGCCCTCAACTGTATCAGCACTAGCTCGCTAAACCTTGGGAATTATTCGTCCTAGGAACGGAACTATGTATCATGCTCATGAAGCTACTTGAGTACTTTGGATAGTTCTCGAAAAATCTTTGGGCTCGTTTAGCTCTCGTCTTGCACTATAAAATTTGTTTAACGGTGTCTGGAAAAGTTCATTCGGATGACACGTTACGTACGAGTGTTTATAACAAAAATATGATACTTCTAACGGGTGGCCCATCTAGCGTTTGCAATTTCAACTACCGGTTATTTCGAGTGTGGCAACACTTATGTCATTTGTGTTATGACAGAAAAATAGTTTAATGTTTGACATTTACGAAATGGGCCACTTTAGGCTTGAACAAAATTGGGAACTATTGAAAACTTACTATCAATGTGGTGAGTCAGTAGAAATTCAGTAGAAATGTAATATAGGCAATTTAGGGACCAATTTGTGAAGCGAGTTCGTGAAACTGGATTGTTATTGGATAAACCAATACGTACAAGTGCATATACAGCGCGTACAGCCGAGAATATTGCAACTGTTGCTTATAATGTGTCTGAGCATCCAGCAACATCAACTCGCTATCATGCTCAACAATTGAACATTTCACGCAGTTCTGTGATGATAATTTTGCATAAAGATCTGGATATAAAGGCGTACAATGTTCAATTACTGCAGGAGCTGAAGCAAAATTATCATCCGCAACGTTTTCGGTTCGCTAATTGTTCTGAAGAGCGCTTGAAAGAAAATGTGTATTTTTACCGAAAAATCATCTTTTTCGACGAAGCTCATTTTCACTTCGGAGACTATGTCAACAATAAAATTTGGGGCTCAGGATTCCACATGTAACAACGGAGAAGCCGATGCATCCACAACGAATGACTGTTTGGTGTGGATTTTGAACCAGCAGCGGCATCATTGGTAAACACCCAGAAACTATCCCGGAGTTGAAAGATCAAATCGAAGTTGCCATTGATGAGATAGGAGCGCCCATGCAATCGAAAATGTTCTGAAAAATTGGGTTGACAGAATGGAGTACTGTATAGCCAGCCTTGGAAGTCATTTGAATGAAATTGTGTTCCATACTTAATGGCAATGTATACTTTTTCTGATAAGACAAACCATTTTGAAAAATATTCATTCGTCTTTGAATTAGAGCCAAATTAAATTGCAAACGTTAAATGGACCACCCTGTACATTTTATGAAATTTTATAAAATGCAGTATGAATAGATTAAACATGTTCATCCTAACTCCTTCATCCTGCTATAAATAACAACGAAATATACGCACTACGGAGTAACTTATATCACATAAGATAGAGATTGCAATTCCATGTTTCCCATATAAATACACAACCCTTTGTCCAAATGAGGCGCAGGAAAATAAAAAATAATTTTGCAAAGACGCCATGTTTGTTTTCTGTCATTTCATGTCATTTTGTTAGTTGATTGTTTGCCATTTATCGCTATGGCGTCGTATTCGATTGAAGACCGTGTTAAAGTTATTCAAGAACACTACAAAAATGATGAAAAAAATAAAAAAAACACGTTTCCACAATTCATGAATATTTTGCTCGCCATAACCGCCCAAATGAAACAACCATTGGTCGTTTGGTGCGTAAATGCGAGGCTACGGGTTCTGTGGTGGATGCACCAAACTGTTCGCACACCAGATAATATCGCTGTTGTGAGGCAAAGTGTGAGAGATAATCCGAAACAATCAACAACGCGTCGATCACTTGAATTGAGCATTTCAAGGACTAGTTTGTTGTGAATTATGCACAACGACTTGAATTTACTTGCAAATTGCTATACTACGTATGAGAATATCGACGAATTGCAAAGGTTTTAGTTTGCGTTTATTTTCCTGCGTCTCAATTGGACAACTCTATACAATCATCAAGCGACAAGAAACTTAAACTCTGAACTCATAAGTAACCTCAACACAAAACAAGGATGTTGACGATTTTATTGTAGCAAAATATAGCTTCCGCTTTGCAACAACATACAATCATCGTTTTTCTTCCTTGATAGAAGAGAGAGTCAGAGGAAAATTATATAATCAGTCGTTACGGATGCTCCGATATCCATCTTACGACAAAATTCACCAATGACTAAAAATACCTGTCAAATCGATGATTGCACTTCCTTTTGTGAAAAAACATCTAGACACCAGTTGAAAATGGCATTTGCTGTGAAATCATTTCAGCAATATCATTGGGTTTAGGACTTTAGCCTTATAAAAGTTATTCCAGCGTTTTCCATCAATATCACAAGGATCCAATTAAAATGGTTATGATATACAATTATGACTGATTACTTATTTTTATTTTGCTCCCTCCATGGGATTTGGCCACCTCATTATCGAAGTCGCATAATCAAGACAGAGATATTGTAAGGAGCACACTATTATTGGATGAGGCATACTGACATGATTATTACTAATATGATATTTGGTTCATAAATCATCTTTACATCAATTAATCAATTACAAACAAAACTTAACGTGTAGGAACGTGGGGCAACGACCGGTTCATAATGGGTGTAACTCCTGGGGCGTTATGCACTGGAATCATAACCAGAAAGTAATACCGAAGAGGGTAGAGGGTCGAGATATAAAGGGTAAATGGCCGGGGGCATTGTAGGATGGGGTTTAATTATGGGGCTAAGTAATCGAGAAGTAACATTCTGATTGGTTAAATTGGTACAACTATCATTCAACAGCTTTGTTAAACACAGGATATAAAGTTTTGGCCTAATATATCAGCGAAATAAAAATATGAGATTTTGGAGAAATGCTGTGGAAATATTACTGTTTTATTCATTTTATAAAGTTTCGGTTCTGATTTTCCAATTTTTCGAATATAAACGTTTGGTGTTTCTATATAATGTTTTGCATTTCATATTGTATTTGACAAACTTTAAACACGTATCGCCAAAATTGTACTGTTAAAAATGCGTAAATATTTTGTATGCAACTTTACTTTTGTTTATATTAATATTTTTCTGTGCATCTTACATGATAGTGATTACATTTACCGCTAATTGTCGCTGCCGATTCAATTTATGACTTGGTTCATTTTCTAAAAGATGGCAGTACGCAAAATAATATTGTTGGAGTATGTAGGTGCACAATAAATTTCAAAATTAAATTGTATTAATTAAATAAAAATCTATACTACGCTAGTTAAATGATTTTGTCTTGGCTAAGTGAACTACTCACAAACTACTTTTGGTATTTTTTACGAGTAGTTTAAAGTATTTAAGCATAATTTAGTCGCTAAGTGAATCTGTGTAGAACTGCTTGATAGTTATGCCGAAAATAAAATAAAATAAATATTTGTAGAGTGTTAATGATTAGTTTCTGTTCTGTCAATTAGTCTGATTTGACAAATAAAGAAAAGCACAATTTCTAGGTTATGATTTATCCGTGAACATTTTTTTGGTTCTGCTGGATCGAAGAAGTAGAAAAATATTTTAACGATGCTAGTCGTCCATGAACGTTCTCATAAAACGATCGCAATTACTCAATTCATTTTTCACACGGAACCGTGTTAAAGAAAATGCAATCCACATAGTAAAATAGAAAATGCATTCAAAGCTTTCAAAAACCACGTAAAATGAAAAAGTGAGAGAATATTTTTGATTTACAAGGCAAAAAAGTAAAATTGACATACACTACATTTGACAATATCTCTTTAGTAATCTTGATGAAAATATAATTGTTTGATTTGGACATAATAATTTATCACTCACAAAATCTGTCAGTGATTACGGAGAATGATTTGAACGCCAATTATAGTAAAGAGTAAGAATCGATGGGTTCACATTAGGCAAGAATTTTATAAACTGTGTTATTTCAAAGTGTTTTCAGTGTTAAGTGTAAATAATATTACACTAAATTTTTCGTTATGATGCATGCATACGATGACGTGGAACTGAACTAGCTAAAAGGAGTCATGCTATTACACTGTGAAATAATTCTGCAGGCTAAGATTCAAAATTTACATTTATTATTATAGGTGGTAATGAATAAAATCAACATGAGAATTAATAATTATACACAAAAAAGAATTATTAAAATTGATTCCAGGTTAACTCAAAGGCGTCCTATTTTCATGAATTTCCATATTGATTAATTACATATTAATTAACTAACTTTAAACTATTTCGAATCGTTATTTGTATGCATTTTAAGACACCGAAAAAAATACCGACTTTTAAATGATAACACGAATATTTATGTTGAAGTTATTTATCAAGCCCTATTTATTTGGCCCTTCAAAATTTCACTAATATCAATGTTAAATATTTATAGTAAACAACAATTCTATGTGAATTGCACACGGTTAAACAAATTACTGGATAAAGTAAAATATTATGTTGCTTCTTGCTATAGCAGTTCGAATCTTAAATACTAGAGTAAGATTTTTATAACACAAAATACAAAGAATATCTCACATGTTGCTAAACGAATTTAAAAGGAAAAACCGCCACTGACTAAATACGTCATACAAAAACAAATCATCGAACATCACGACCTTTGACTTATAAGAAATAACATAAGCTAAAATTAAAAACTGCATAAAATAAAAATTTATGAATCAACCTACTCCTGTTTTATAAATAAATAAAACTATGTACTAGGTAGTGGTTATTTGAAATTCAAACCCCAACACATCCTTTCACAACATGAGCAAAACTACATACACACACGATTATGACTATTTTTATATAAAATTAATGTACGCAAACTATTTGTTGTTATTTTTCACACTACTATTTTGCAATTTACACAGACTCGAATTTTTTTTAGAGCGATTTTGTATTTAATAATGTAAACAAATAATATTTGTCACACACTAATCTTTATTATTATTATTGTTGTAGCTGTTGTGATGTTTTTTTCAACAGTAATGAAAACTTTGCGGGTCATGTTTTGTAAAAAAAAATCACACACGAGCATATGATTTTAATTTTTTTTTAGTTTATTTCTACTAATTTAATAAAATATCCAAATTTTTTGTTTTGTTTTCACATCTACTATTTTTTAAGACAACAATGTATCTAAAAATAATTCTATCCAAACCAGATATATATCTTTAGAAAATCTTAACTACTGCAAAAATGCTGTTACCGATTAAAATGTGTACTGTATTGTATATTACATATGTACATAACTATACACAAACACACATACACTCGAATATATTTATTTTCGATTTTTGTTAAGTTTTTATATTTATTTAAAAAAATAAAATTTTCATATTTTTAAATTGATATGCAAAACAGAAATTGACTAAATTAAAATTAGATATTTTTATATAAAAAAATTTATAACACAACAGATACAATTGATTACAGAGACGCGGTTATTTTATATACGTCACATGTATGACAATTAAGTGTATGTATGACGGTGTGCCACAGCCAAGAAAATTACTTAATACAAAATAAAATATAACATACACGCGAATACATTATATGTGTGATTTTGTAACAGTGGTGCTCAAAAATATTTGGACATGTACTTTTTAATAATAATCAGTAAACACATTTTTAGTAGAGACCTTAAAGAATACAATGGTTCAAATCTTCATCCACTCTGCTATCTTTAGTGATAAGATAGCCCAAATTTTTCAACCTTATCACCTCTCATACGTGTGATAGCCACTCTTATGTTCTGATTCCAACAACTCCATTGTTATTCAGCCCAATCACACACATTCTTTACATTTCCGATTACCGATCGGATAAAAAATGTGGCGGTGATAATGCTTTGTATTTTTCTGAAAGATGTATTAAACTAAAAAGTATCTGGAACACAACTTCTCCAACCACAACTAATGTGCATGACGAACAAACGAATTGGCAAATATATACACGTTCGCCTCACATCCGATGTAGGGTATACGGCCTTTAACCCGATTTTTCGAGCACAGTCAGAGCTTTTAATAATAATATTAAGAATGATAAGATAATGCGGATATCCCTATATTCAAGATAAAGGCGTACCAAACCAATTCTTGAACTAGTGGTCTCCATTAGGAATACAAATTTATTTGTGATAACACTACTATCGTAAAATAAAATTTTAACTATGACTATTTAATGCAGATTGATTTATTAAAGTTATCAACATGGTAATCGTAGTTGTATAACGTTTTTTATGGAAACACGAGTTGCAGTTGCGATAACTACGATAATTTTACTCTAGAAAACGATAGTTGAATTGGCCGAATGTTATAATTTTTCCGTTTTGTATCAAAAATCTAATTTAAGTTCATGACAATACAAACTATCGCGAAAGATAGAAATTTGTTCGAGCTCTAGAGTATAGGCTTTAAGTAGGTTTTAAACTGTTTGATTGTTCAGAGTATAAATTGTAAAAGCGAATCTGTTGAATATTTGCGTGTCTCCTTGAATATAAAAGTACATACCGCCCTAAATATATCGGTATATAATATTTGGATGAGGAACCTCTACCACACTAAATAAAATACAAATTTTCATCTTGATAATTTACGATCGGGCTATTTTATAAAAACATCGCATATGGAATAAAACATTAGGAATGTGACAAAGTAATTGCAACCTAACGACACGCCTGGGAATGATGAACAAAATTTTTCATTATGCAGACGATTTTAAATCAAAATTTCCAAAAAAACACAATAACAAACCAATATAAAAGCAATTAAGTAAATTTTATAATAACGTACACATACATTTGTACACCACTGTAAATACATCTTTATCTAAATAAATATTTTTGCTGTACACATATGCAAAATGATTTTATTTTATAAAAATAAATAAAACATGATAATCATTTTCAACTACAGTTAATATTTGACGGCTAATAAAAAAAAATAAAATTGAAACTACCTACTTCTTCGGGCTATACGACGAATCACTATGTCATAAATATACAAACTTAATTGATTCACTCGTTTCGATGAAATATTCCCAATAAGATGTACGAGTACATTTATGTAACACATCAAATTATTAGCAAAATAGAATACCTAGCTAACAGGTCAATTAGAAACCCATCTAAACACAAAGGACGAGTAGTAAAAAAATTCCGTATGGAAAAACCTGAGATGCCCGGTTGTGTGCTGCGTGATACATCTTTAATGTCGAATACAGAAATTGTAGTTTATTGATCAAGGTCAAAAAATACTACTGTTGTTGCAAGAGGTAACAGGTTGTAATTGAATTTTGAAGGTTTATAATCAATTTCGAAAAGTTCATTTATGTTGCCGCAGTACTCGAAATCTAACAAAACGTAATAGATTTTCTTCGCACGTTTAAATAGGCATACCAAATTGCAATATTACTAATTTATATCGATTTCTTGTTAATTACGTAGGGGGTTAATTATACGGACGTCACTAAGGTGATGCTACATAAATACCAAAGCTGGATGTATAATTTGAAATTTAATCCAGATCTGTTGCAATTTTGTTCTTGTTTTGGTTTAAAAATCATTTTAAACTTCTGTACATGATATATTTTTAGGAAAACTAAATTGAGTTAATTGACATTTTCTTAACTAAGTATTTAGTGCACTAAACGTCAATCAATTATGTATATCTTAATGATCGTAATAAAATATATTCTATTTTCAAATAAATAAAGGTGAGGTTTTGGTGTGGGCCAACCATTGGGACCTGATATATCCAACTGAACTGAATTGACGTACAATGGGCGTTATTGCATTTTTAAACGCTTTTATTTGCTCAAGTATTTAATTAATGTTACAAACGGTCCTCAAATAAGAACTGTTTTTCCCAATAGAGTATAAAGTAGTTATTTTAAAAGTTCCGTTATTCAATTTTCTACAAATTAACAGTAAAAGGTTTAGTAAAATGAAAACGATTCAACATTTAAAATAAAATTAATGTTTCGTAATTTGGACAAAATAATTTATGATTCACAAAATCTGTCAGTGATTACGGAAAATGATTAAAACGGCAATAGTAAATAAGAACCATAACGACAGGAACACGTACTCGTTCAACCAAAAACATTGCTATAGTGAGAGAAAGTGATGCAGGGAACCCACGTTTATCGAATAGTCAATGGTGTTCGCTATAGAGACACAATAAGAAATCTTTTAAGGCCAATATTTAATGATATTATTTTGTGGTTTCAATAGGACGGTGCTAAACAATCGGTTTATTGAGAAATCGGTTTTGATGATCAATTAATTTCGCGAACAGGGGATGTTAGTTGGCCACCAAACCAAGCATGTGCATTTAACTGGAATATATTACTTTTTGTGGAGCTTTGTGAAAGATAAGGTTTATGATAATAACCCACAATCAATCGAACGTCTCAAAACCAATATCGAACGAGTCATTCGTGAGATAGAGCTACAATTATGTTGAAATGTGAACGAAAATTTCGACCAAAAAATGGTAGACATTTGCCAGATATTATTTTTCATCCATCATGGTCAAGCGTCTACACTAAATTTCATTAAAGCGTATATTTTTAACAAAACGTGTATTTAATTTTATTGGGAAACCCTGGATATAATAATTATTATTAATTTTCTGATATTTTGTGTGGTTTTACTTTATAAGCGGTTACTTCTTCAACGCAAACTACGAGAAACGAATCTTTAGTAATTTCCTACTGCCGGGAAAATGTGATTGTCAAAGATTACCATGTAGATAGAACCGCGATTTTGCACTTCAATTAGGAGAATTCAATCAGATTAACCAGTCCAAGCCATTGCTTCAATTACAACAAAACCACAGTGAAATAATGGCCCTCAAAGCGTCGGCAACCAAAACATACAGTTTTTCGCCTTTATCTCAACCTAAAAAATTTGTAGGCGTACTAATTTTTTATACATAATTTTAATAGAACCAGCAGGTCCGATTCCCCAAATAGGGCTAAATCTCGGAGATCTCTGATTAAACGCAATGTGGAAAGAAATAATAATTATCTTCTCCAATATCAAGTTTGTTAACTCAACCCGTTTTTTTGGTATCTACACAAAAAATGAATCGTTGCTGATAGACCATGAGTCCGCCGTTCGAAACAAGTTGTAATCGGAAGGAGCAATGTCTAGCGAATACGGTAAGTGGAGTAAAGGCTGAATCAACCAGTTTGTAAAAGCTTAAGTTAAATTGAATTTTGAAAATTTGCATTTTAGTTAGAATAGCGAAATTTCAGGATTTGTTCTTTTAGCGTAAACAAAAACATTTTTATGCTGAAAACTTTATGTGTTTCTGTCCGTATTGTGGCCGTTTTTCCTTCAATGTTTTTCCTAATTGCATCATGGAGTCGATTTCGATGGTTCATGATGCTTTCGTTAGGTGGGAGGCTTGGAGCAGCGATTAGTTGACTAAACCAAGCTAATCCCACCAAATACATGATATTCGGCTTTGCCGCCGATGTTGTTTTATAGCCAGGCTTACCAATGATTATTTACGCTTAGAATTATCGTACTATATTCACTTTTCATTACTTTTAAAGCATCGAAACCTTCATTCTCACACTGTAATCGAAAGCGTAAAACCACCGTAAATTTCCGAAAGCAATCGACGACTTTCAGCAGCACTTTTCTTCGAATTGAAAAATAAAAGTAAAACTCTCCGCAAATGCGGTTTTGTTGGTACCTACTTCGATCTAAGTATTTAATGCTAAAAACTGTTGTTTACACTTCGGCAAAATAACACACATTGAAAAAGAACTCCATACACAATGATGCTTTGTCGTGAATATAGTAACAATATGTTCCAATGCGATATAGTGCAAGTTACGCCCACTTATATAAATCCCTATAAACTAATACACGGCCCCAATATTATGTTGTGATTGCTCATTTCAGTTGTGAGTTATAGCGTGTTAAGGATGGAGATAAACAAAGAGAAAATTCGCTATATTTTACAATTTTGCTTCGATAAAGGCGAAAACGAAAGTCAGGCGGCTGAAATTGTGAATGGTCCAGGTACTGGTTCAGCCAATCACACGCAATTTTGGTTTCATCGATTCCCTTCCGGTAATTTCGATATCAAAGACGCAAAGCTGGAAGGCTTTTTGTCGAAAATGTCGTTAAAATCCTGGAAATTATCGAACTAGACCGGCATGCGAGATGTCGTAGCATCGCCCAGGAGCTGAAGATTGATCACAAAATAGTTTTAAACTTTTTGCATGAGACTAGCTCAAAAAAGAAGCTCGATGTTCTTGGTGCCGCAAACGTTGCGTTTTTATTTTTTTAAAAAATAAAATTCCAAACGAGATGTAATAAACCAATTAAAAAATACTGGACGAAAATAATCCTTATCAAAATGACAAATTTCAAATTTGCGAAAAATGGTAACCAAACCCAATCACCGACGCAAAAACATCTGGCAAAACATTTTAAAACAAAGATTGGAGTTAAACAATATACTCTAAAAAGAAATTGGAACTAAGGCTTGCAAAAAAGCCGAAGCGCCACAATATGTCAGGAAGTGTGCAATATTTGAGTCACGGCCAAACTAAAGCGGAATTATATCCCTTCCCAAAAACGTCTCATTCGAAAGGCTTCATGGTATTCTTAGGAATATCAAATTTTGACACAACAGTGCCCATTTTCGTTGAATCAGGCGCTAAGATAAATCCACATTACTACATAAGCAACTGTTTAAAACCACAACTCGCGGTAAAGAATACTCTTGCATTTCTTCAACAAAATAACGTATCATTTATTCATTCTAATTTGTGGACCCCTTCATCATCCACCTTGGCACCCTGTGATTATTTCTAGTAGGGCTACTTAAAGTCACAATTGGCAAAATCTAAAGTTGACAGTATTGCGCAACTAAAAATATTGATAAAGCGAGAGATCAAGAGCATTACTCTGCAATGATTCAACGAGCACTTAACTCTTGGTCAAGTCGGTGTTTGACTGTTTATAAAAACAAAGGTTTACTTATAAAATAACATGACATTAAAAACTATAACTGTATTTTTATTATTTCAATTCATTGGTATTGGTACAATATTCTTTCCAGAGTTTGAGGGGTAGAACATGTACATGAGATAAGGATTCATTTTCCGGTCCTAATTCCTTTTCAAACTAAAATATTTGATTTTAGTAAACGACGTTTACTGTTAAAATGGCCGATCGCTCTTTGTCAACAAGTTTAGGCAGATTGTCATTGAATGTTCAGTGTTAGCTGTATTATGAAAAACATCCTAAATGGCCGAGTTCGCCCGAGATGTCAAACGACAACGAAAATTTAGTTCAACTTATAAACGAGATAAGCAGGAACGGCAAAGATCAATCACTAGCTGAAATCGATCGAATTCAACTGCCTTCGTGGAGGTTTGTTTATTGGCCGTTAAAGTTAATATTGTGTAATTAACATCTTATTATTTCCTTAGACAATTTGTACTCGGGCTGAGTATTGTTAAATGCATACAATAAATGAAATTCTTAGGTTTCCGTTATCTCTGCTGTGGGTTTTGAATGCCAGTTATGAGTTTAAAATATTGAATACTACCCCAACTAACGTACCCTTGAGAGTATACTGTTACACTGTTTAAGTAATTTCGATTAGTGGTACGACCACTAAAACTTTAGAAGTTACTCTAAGTTTCTAAGTTAAAACTAAACAACTAATCGCTAAAAATTTTACCGAAGGCGACTAAACAACTTAAGCATTAAATGTACAAGGCGTGGGGCTTTAAGTCGTTAAAGGAGTACCTTCAAACTTAATCAGATTTCGCAATTAACATTTAGTAGATATTTTGTAATTCTGTAATAAAATTATGAATACTAATGCTCAACTGGGCAGAATTAAATGGTTGCCTTAATTGAACAACTAAAGATTTATTTCGTTTTTCACTCTCTCGCGATCACATTCTGTGTCCGGTTTTAGGAAATTTTTTTCATGTCATCCCTTCGGCGCTTTTCCCTGTGTATATGTATATGCCGTTTCAATGTTGTTGGAACAATTTATAAATAATTTTGACAAGTTGGGCTTTTTGTACGTGATGATCTAATTTGACTGGATTCTGTACTGGTTCACAGAGCTTTGATGATACCAACAATCATACGAATAATCTTTTTCGTAAATATGGATAGGATCCTAGGTTTCATTCCTATATATTTAGATAACCACGAAGTATAAACAATAGTGTGACAGAAGTGTCGGAGATTCGATAATAAATTTTAAAAGATATGCGTTGTGTAGAATATTTATTCCAAACACAACCCAAATGAAACTATCACAGTAATCTTTAATCTCAAGATCATCTAGGTAAAATGTTTGCGTGTCGTTATCATAATCTGATTATTGAACCGGGTTTGAACTAGGATATTTTTTAAAGAAAATATCTTGTCAAGGCTTCTGATACTGTATGCATATTAAATTAAAACTTGTTTAGCGTCGGCTCGTTAGAATTAAATTTTAGCAGAATAATCCGTGGGCTTTTAGAATCAATTATTTCATATTGTGTTTTATACTAAAGAAATTAATATTTCGTAGGCTAAGAAATGATCTCATTTCACCGCCTTGTATAATTGCATCTTTTATGACCATATTGTTATTAATATTAAAAACTTACATAAACTGATACATAATTTAAGATTGCATTTCTGTGTAAAATTAATTTCATTGCGATATTGTGCGATTAAATTCTATCGAGATTAATGGCCTGATTTGATGCAAATAAAAGTAGACAGACAAACAAACGTTGCATGACAAAATCCAACAAACTGCAAGGTTTGTAGAAAAAATTATGGAATTTACAGAATCCTTGATATTTGAACAAAAGCGAGCCAGATTATGTGCACTGTACGTACAAAATATAAAAATATTTATGTTCGTGTACACATTTAGTAACCTTTTGCAATACCGCAATTACTTTCAAAACAAAATATTGTAAGAACTTACACTAATTGCGTAATACTATCACTATATGTCTGTGTAATTGTACAAGTGCGACAAAACCGTAACCGATCGATAAACTTTTGCTAAGCATAATTATTAAACTCACCACTCCATAATTTATATTATTATTATTTATGTACCTATACACATTCATAAAATTAAAAAAAAAGAAATTTAGTTAAAAAATTGAGATTAGATTGAAACAAATTACAAAACTATGTGTGGAGTATAAGACAAATATCAAACGTCCATCTCTAACGAAATAATTATTAGGCAAAAAAATTATTCACGAAAGGCTAGTAGAAATACACAAATTTAATTTGATGTCTAAAATACTTGAAGTACTGATATAGAACCGATTTTTTTTTTGTCAATGTAATTGTTTTTTTTTTTTTTTTTTTTTTTTTTTGTGATAAGAGAGGTAATCATGTTGTGGTGCCCCCTACATTGCACACACCATTTACAGCAGTCACTATATACAATTTCTAGTTTTTTGTATTTGTAAATAAATACTAGATAACATTGTATTGAATTGTTTATATAATACATATACAATGTGTTATATATAGTCGTATACTAAATAGAGACAGTCCACCAAACCACCATTTATCAAATTGCTAGTTAATTGTGTGATAATAATTTATATGTTTTAATACCTTTTTTATGTGCTATTTGGAGACATCAAAATCAATACAAATTAATATAAGGAGACAGTCCTAAACCATTCGTACGGAAGTATTTGGGTCACTACATTTTGACATAGAACATTTTTTAATCAGAAGGAAAAATTCGAACCCGCTTACTAACACACATTTCTGCGATAAAAAACGTTTGATTATAATCCCTCTATTATCAATTAGCCGATCGAAAGTAAAATAACAATAACAAATTTTTTTACTTGGTTTGTTTTCACAATAAATAACAAGAATAAGAAAATCAATTTCATAATATTTTTGTGTTCTTTTTTTAATAAACTTACAATTATTACAGTGCGTAGCAAAATTATGTAGATTGCCTACAATCAACTACAGAATGTGTTTGCCAAAGTAAAAACCCAGATTTTATGGTAATGGGTGCAATGCAAATTATAACTTCACTAACATCTTCTTTCGTATTGCGTTGAATTAAATTCAGGACATGCCAACTGGAGGTGATAGGCGCTGGTCTGTTGGTTTGAAAATTTTATATTTTTGGGGAAGAGAATTCTCGCTCACTAAAATTCTTAAACTATCGTTCTATGTGTACTGTGTATCTCTTGTTCCGAACGATCACAAATATTCTATAAGAAAGGTTACGACTATTTTTTTGATTTGTCAAAGCATTATGCGACATTGCTTATGGCTTTCTTTATGTTCCTTGTTTATGGCTTAGTTAAATTCATATTTCTTAATGAAAGTTATAATTTTAAGCTCTAGAGACTACTAAGGTAAAACGCTTTTCCAAAGTCATATTTCAGGGCACTTTTTAGCATTATAGATGAGATGATTTTGGTACTTACTAAGCATTTTGTAGATTAATATAAACAAAAATCCAAACTTTCATTATAAAAAAATATAATACGGGGGTCGATCAATAAGTACCTGTGTTAGGAATGAAGCCCGTTTTTTAAATGTTTATTTTTTTATTTTTCAACGTAATACGTAATACCCTTTTAGGTTGATACATGTTTTCCAAAGTTTCTGCCATGTCTATAACCTCTCCAAAAAATATGATTTCTCAAACCCTTTAAAACACGTTCCTGTGTTGGCGATAACCTCCTCGTTTGACCTGAATTTTTTTCCTTCAAGCCGTTTTCATATTGGGGAACAGAAACAAATCACACGGAGTCAGGTTGGGCGAGTACGGTTCATGCAATTTGGCCGCGACAATTCCGAATGAATGAGCGGCTGGAATGAGCAATCGCAGCACCCATCGGGCTGACACCTTTCTCACACTTATCTTATCATTTAGAATATTAATTGCCATTCCGTACGACACGCCTATGGAATCTGCTGCTTCGCGCAATTTAGTTCGGTGATCAGCTAGAATCATATCGTGGATCTTGTCAACGAGTTCCTCGGTAACAACGTCTACCGAGCGGTCTGCCCGCTCATCATCAAAAACAGATGCATAACCACGTTTAAATTCATAGGTTATCATAGATGGTGAAGAGTCCCCATAGACAGCATCCAACTTCGCTTTTATTCCTTCGCATGTTTTTCCATCCAAAAATTAAAAGCGAATTACGGATTGATATTGCTCTTTTTTCATTTGATTGAGAAAAACGAAACACGAATGATTCAACTGGCTACCAAATCAAAACTAACCTGTGAACTAGACTGAAATTTAGTATGGTGTCGTTTGAGAGATGACAGTACACGATGGTAATGTCAACTTCCCCAGTAACGCCACTTGTTTTCAAACACCGATACTTATTGATCGACCCTCGTATATGCTCTTTAGACGGATGAACATAAGTATAAGCCTTCGAGAACTCCGAAAATAAATCGAAACAATTGAATAGTAATGACTAATAATCAAGTTAAAGTTTGAAGAAATTATAAAATATGTTTTGTAATGAAAATAAACAGAACTGAAGAAGCAGATGTTTTATAAAGATAAGAAATTAATAGTTGCCTGGTTTGTTTGTTGCCAAAAAATAAAAAAAAAATATTTCTGTTCTTGTTAGCCGTTAAAGAGGTATAGTGCAACTATGTGAGAAGGATATTGAAATACCCTTTATAATGAGCTCCTTTTAGCAAGTGCGTATAATAATTCAATTTGTTCGTGTCGTTAGAGCCGCATGCATTTTTTAGAAGAAGTATTGGGTTATTCTAGGTTATACTAATAGGCCAGGTACTATTTCTGAAAAGATTTTATTACCAAGAGTTTGGCAGCTACGGTTTCGAATAAATAAGATGTTTGATTTAGAATATTTTTTTAAAACATTTGGGAATCTCATCAGTCGGTAGTGACGTCGGTTAGAGAAAATTCGTGTAAATGAATTGAAAAAGGAATTTTACTCGAGTATACGAGTATACTCGTATATATGTATTATATAGGGTTTTTCAATAAGAGCACTTCAACTGTTTTTTTGAATAAAACACAAACTGTTCGACTTTTGAACTAACTTTTATATTATGTTATAGAGATATCAAGGTTCTACTATATAATTAGTCACTTTGAATTTCACTCATAACTTAAAAACAATTACTCCAAAATTTCTCAAATAAACATTTTCTTATCGCAAATTAATTAGTTCTAACTAATCTAACACACAGTCTATAATAAGGTAAATTGATAATAAGTACACTTCACACTTAAAAACATGAGAAGATCTTTAATTTGTTTAATATTTCTTTCAAAAATGCAATATTTTCTATAATTTTGAGGTATTAGTCGTACTGATCAGTTACATATTTTCCGAACAAATGCAATTACAACATCAAGCTTCATATTTAAGTAAAATGTAAGAAAAACTAGAAAAACTTTATTATTCACGCTTTTATTACATTTTACGTAAACAACTATTGAAGCTTGATGTTATAATTGCATTTGTTCGAAAAATATGTAGCTGATACGTAACGCTGACATGTAGTGACGACTAATACCTCAAAATTACAGTAAATTTTCCAAATGCTTAATATAAAGATTTTCACACATTTTTTAGTATGAAATTTATTTATTGTCAATTTTCCTTATTATTGACCCCGTGTTTGATCTAACTAATTTGCGATAAAAAAGCATTTATTTGAGAAATTTGTATGTATAATAGGTTTTAAGTTATGAGTGAAATTTAGTCAAATTGACTAATTATTCAGTAGAACTTTGATTATCTCTATAACGGCTACCCGTTACCCCTACACCTCCCGAATTTATTATAGGTACTTAAGAGTCACCATTTATAAATACTTATCTCATAAATTGAGTGAATTATTTAACGAATTTAAAAAAATTTGAAATTGCATAAACACATTTTTGCTAGTTGCATTTTGTTTAAAGTACCTTGAAGTTGCTAATCTTGTTCTTTGAATTTGAAGAAATACTATAGGGGTGTAATGCGCCTTTAATACTCTATATGGTTGTATGTGTTTCATGGAAAATGAGTTCCAATGTTTATTGAAATTGCATTCGAAAGGGTTTAGAGCCCAGTGGCATTATTCTGGTGATTCCTTGGGAATAGGGAATTGGAGAAAGAATTTATATGTAATTTCTGTTTAAACATTTTTTTCTGGCCTATTAAAGTAAAAAGCTAGTGCTATTTTGAAAACAAAATTAAATTGGGAATAGAATAATAGTATAGTACCATTTTACTATCAATCACGGTTTGAAGTTAGCCTTTTCAAAATAAGCGTTTGATAAAAAGGATATTACTAATTTATTTAATACATATTATATGCTACATGATATTCAGCCAACAAATTATTGTCTCACTGCGATGAGAAAATATTAAAAATGGTAATGGATAAACTAAGGAAATTAAATTTATATTGAAACTATCAAATTTGCTAGCTTACTGAAATATTTTAGTAAACTATTATACTTATCAACTTTGGTTTTTCATCGTAAAACTTTAATATTATAATTCTACTATACTTGTATACTATGATGATGGAAACCCGGTATTATATATGGAAAAATTACTCCCAATTTATAAAAATGTATATCAAACTTTTCTCCTCAGTAGATCGGAAAAAAATATTTGAACTGAAATTACATGTAAATTCTTTCCTCATTTTTCTATTCTCGGGGAATTACCAGAATAGTGATACAGAAAAGTTTTCAGTTCAAACGAACTTTCTTGTCTATTATGACCTTGAGTGATTAAGCATCAGATTCTTAAGATCTTAATAACTTTATTGAGATTTTATTCAAAATACCGGTAATTTAAAAATGTCAGCAAAAGATGCAATTTGCTAGAATAACAAAATTAATTTATTAATTTGATCTTTGAATTTTTAAACTCGAGCACAAGAACTGGAATTTCGTGATGAACTGTAACTGTGATGATACAACAGTCGCTAAATTATTTTATTGTTGATTATTTTATATCAATCGTACCGTATCTACAAAAAATCTATAATTAACTCTATAACTAAACCTCCATGTTTTAAAAGGTTTTAGGACTATTCTAAATAGTTATTCGTATATTTTCATTGAATTTTGTCGTTATTATGGGAGCAGCTGATGGCTTAGAATATAAACGTTTCAAATGGCCAACCAGTTTAAACGCCTGAAATTCCTCAGGACATTATTCACGTAAATTCTTTTTGTCACCGATCTCAAATAGCGAAATTTCATCTATCATTGATTCTTCAGAAACGAAACTTTAGCTAGACAGTGACAGTTTGAGTAATTTTATTTTTAAATCAAATCCAAACTATCGGCTTATTTTCCTTCAACGTATGATTTTGAAAGTTTCTCAGATTTTTAGTGCTCATCAACACGGTTTCCGCAAAGGACTTAGCACTGAGTGGAGTTGGAGTTGCTCGCTAACATTTACAAAAAATGTGTCAAAAGCTTATGGTAATTTGTTTCTTACACTTTGAAGAAAAGCGAATGATATAGTGAACTACGCAAGTATTTTAACGATTTTATCCGACATTGGGATAAGGGACCTATCGAATCAGTGGTACAATTCATATCTTAAAAAAAGAAATGGCAAATTAATATGTTATTGACTGTTATAATCTTAGTGATTCTAAAACTAAGAAAATGGGAGTACCTCAAGGTTATGTGTTAGATGTCCTGTTATTTTTAATATATTCTAATTAGAAGTTAGCTTTAGCTTTTTATTTAGGTAATTCTTCGGTCGAAGTAATTTCATGTTAAATTTCAATCTAAAAATATATACGTTTGGATTGAAAATCATTTTCTTCTTAGTAAAAAATAAATTCATGTTTTTCATGTTGTCTCCAGTATATACGATACTTCGAAATGCGCATAATCTGGCAATATCCACTCCACCACGAAACTAAACCATTTCCTCTTTCGGCATCTGTGTCAAATTCTATTAATGCTAATGACTTATCATACGAGTACATTGGTTTTGCCAAAGCTGGAATATGATTTTTCGTGTTAAGGAGGTTGATATATGTACATCAAATGCTGGTTGATGTATTTATTGTGGACAATATTTAGAAATAGACGATATGAACCATGTTGCCCTTGTTTTAACCATTATGCATGGAATAGTTTACGCAGTTTTAGATTTGATGAACGTCATAATCTATATGCTAATTTTACATTATTTTAAAGTACTAATAAATTTAATAGTGTACTAATTCGTCCGTTTATTGTTGTTCCTTCATATTTCTTTAATGCTTCACCAGATAACATCAGGAGATTCATCTTTTTATTCTCAAAGTTGTTTACGAAAACAACTATGGCTCCTTGGAACAGCTAACGTATCTTTTATGTGATTTAAGTCGCACTTGAAACATTTAAATTATGTGATATGATAACTTTTCTGCTGTTTTGTACGGACAATTAGAAGTACTTTAAATTAAAATGAAATAATCACTGGTGTAAGAGCAAAATTTTTGGGTACATATAAAAACTGGAAAATTGTGTTTAAATAAAATAAAAAGTAAATAAAATGTTTGTTTAATTTTGGTCTCAAAATTAAAATATTCTAATAACTTTAAAATATATATTCAAATTAAAATTTTCAAAAATTCGAAAGTATGTCTAACCCTGATTGCAAGTAGAATTGAAGATTTCGAATAACCCCTCCCTATTCACCCACCCAACTGGATAATATTTCCTATAATATTTGGGGAAAAGAGTCACTAGTATATTTGTAGGGATTTCCTACATTACCACATATTTTGGCACTTTGCAAATTTGTAAATTGTTATAATTTGTATGTCTTCTTTTGTACTTTACAAATAAGGTCAAAAAGAAACAAAGTTTTATTTTATAAAGAAACGCATTTTTAGTTGTTCATTTACAATTTTGTTTACATTCTTACTGCGAGGCAGCGTTTCATTTATTTAAAAAAATGTTTTCAAATCAAATTAAAAATAAATATAACTAATTAGTTGTATATATCTTAAACTACGCAATTGTATATATAAAATAAAAACATAAAATGCAAAATTGACTAAAAGTACTTTAATAAATAGCAGAAGCATCCTCAGACACTAATTTAAAATTAGAGTACAGCCCAACTTACTATTATTGCATAATCATTTGCACAAAATTGGAGAAGTATTATGACCAGGCTTAAATCACTTCTTATCAATTACATTAACGAATTGGAGATTCAACCATCAAAAATTACATTGTACTTTCCTTGGAAAAACATTAATGTAAAATTTTGATTTCAAAAATTTACTCCATGAGCTTCTAAGATATTTTTCAAACAGTATTTCCTGGAAAATGCGATACATTGGGTCTATGTTTTAATTCAACCTGAGCAGACAGGCAGTTGAAATATACTTTGTGTTTTTTATTCAACCTGAATAATTTTACTCTGCTCATATATCGAGATTCTCAATTTTTATAAACATATTTTACTACTGCTTTACCGGACAAATGGTGCAGTGGTTAAAGGTTCGTCATTTTGACCGGGAGGTACTGGATTCGAATCCCACCAGAAGCAGGATGCAAAACGAATTTTCATCATCGCCAGCGCCGACCCACCTGTCAGTGTACAGGTGTACTGTCAGTGTACAGGTTAACAAGGACCTTGCGAGGTGAGTAGGTAATTGGGTGATGTGTGCTTGAATGAAAAGGGAAGTATTAATTGACCTTAAAAGGATATTAACTCCATTGGATAATTGACGCTTGCTTTAAAAAAAAATTACCACGTACTCATTAGATTAATGCCCGCACCCAAAAATGCTTCAATACCAAGATAAATTGATCGAATTTGAGATTTCGTTAAAAAATAGTTTTAGTAACCTAAGATGATTATGCAAAATTTTTCAGCAGATCATTACTTTTTCTAATGTATTGCTCACGGAAACTAATTGTCGAGTGTCAATGCTAAAAATTTTATAAGTTTGTTCTTATTTAGCACAAAATAAAGGTAATAAGAGATTGATGAACTGTATGAAGGGCGTTGGGGGCCGATTATTCAGAAAGTATGTAAAATCGTGACAAAGAAAATGACAACCTTCAAAAGCAGGACCAACAAGCACATGGTAGAGATCTGGCGTTTATTTTAGACTCAAAAACTCGTTGGCGGCGTATTATATTGAACATGTTGAGCGCGAATTTAATATTTAATAAATTGCATCACAAAAGCGTCATAGTCAAAATAAAAACGACATTTTTATAACGTAACATTTACGCCTTTACGAACACAGAGCTTTAATGTTGATTTTATACCAAATCCCGGTAAATTTGGAATCTCTAAATAAATTTCGAATTTAAAAAATCGCCGATCAGGATGAAACTCAGTTTCTACATAGAAAATAGGATTCCAATATCAATCAGTTTCGGATATGGCTCTAGAAAATGCCGAATTTGGATGGAGCTAAGCCATTTCTCAACTCTTAAAGATAGAACTCAGTGTGTATAAAGAAAACGAAATTCCAATATGAGTTTCGAATGCGGATTTGGAATGTGGCAAATTTGAATGTAACTAAAATAGCCTATGACTAACTAAACTAACCTATGTAACTCCATGAAAAATTGGCTATCAGGAAAAAGCCATTTCTAAACCGATTGCAATGAAATTTGGTTTGAATGACGAAAATGTGAATTTCCAATTTGGTTCTATAAATTACCTAATTGAAATGGAATTTGGTGGGAAATGAATTTTTTACAACGAAAATTGATATCTAACATAAACTCTGGATGAGATTCTGAAAAATGGTCCATTTCAACGAAACTAAGTCATTTATCAACTGAGTGAGATAAAATTGAATTTCATTATGAAAATGGGAACCTAATATATATTTCCGTGGTTTATGATAATGACCTATTTGAATAAAGCTATAAGCCAATGCGTTTGGGATGAAACTCTGTGCTATGAGAATGAGAATCCCGGCTGTGATTTTTAGCAATGATCTACTTAAATGGACAATTTGTTCCATTAGGGGATTCTACTTAAAAATTATAGAATTCAAGAATATAGGAACACAATGTTTGGAACGCAACTGCTTTGTCCTCTTTCCTGAAATATATAGGCCTCGAGTTTATAGAAATTTACAATTTAATATAACGCAAGAACAAAAGCTTGAGCATTTTTTCCTCTGTTATACAAGAAATAATTATAACCTTCTGCCTAAGACTCATATTCAAACCGATTGTTACAATAAAATGTTAGAATCCCTCATAAAATAGCCAATTCCAAAAGCATGTCCAAAATTCTTAATAGAACACCAATCTTATCATTCAAAGCTCTTTTTAAATCGATATCTTGAAATCAGGGGTTTTATCTGAGCTCCCAGATTTTAAAAAACGTGATAACCACTCTTAAATAAATACTGCTAGATTGACAATGCGCCTTATTAGAGTCAAGCTTGGAGTAGATACTATTTGTAATTGTACACGCGTTACTCGGGGTCGTTTTCAAATATTTATTTACTTCAATATTTAGTTATACCTGCTTAGTTTTTGAGACTATCTAATCAAAATATAAAAAAGATCCATACGAAGCTTAAGGTTAATGTTTCAGAAAACGACAAATGGAATCGAAGTACAATTACGCAATTTGCTAGGGAAACTTCTTCATAAGGAATTCAATATTACGACTGCTGACTTCCCTGAACCGATTACACGTAGTGCGCTGTCTATAATCGATATTTTAACTAGAATTGCCTCAATTGTACACTGTCCGATTATAATTGGTTCCATTGGAAAAAATAATTACAAAACAATCATAAAGATTGTGAAATATTTGAAAATTGTGTTAACAGTGTTAACATTGTATAAGACGAAATTTATTGAATCCCATCTAGGCGTGATAACTGTTACCAAAGTAAAGACACAAATCTAATTGTCGTTAGTGAAAATCAAATTCATGGTTTGATGTGCAGAACACTATAGCATACATTGAAGTAATTAAAGCAAAAAATTATGAACAATTTCAGACTCTACATTATAAAAAATATACGATGATAATAAAATAAAACGAGCTGAAGATGAAACCAATTTAAATTTGTCTACATTCCGGCATCAAAAGGTCCTAAAATTTATTTAATTGGACAATATCTACTACAGGAGTTGTATTCAACTGGCAGATTTATTAATTGTTGCAGACAAGCAAGAGAAAATCAATAATGATACGCTTAGATATATTTTGTGAATATGCATATCCTAAACATTGCGGGTCCTGAGATAATGAAACAAAGATTGATTTACATTGCAGATTTTATAGATTTTAAACAGAACACCATAGTTGGTGATGATTGTGCTCGAGCTGCAGAACATTATACTACACAATCTGCTGCATTGGAAACGACGATTGACATACAGGTAGGGCGATAATTTGTTAAAAAATAATAATTATTATTTTATTAAGATAGATGCTTTCAATATTGCAATTGCAACTATATTTTGGGAAACATAAGACATAAAATAAACATAAAAACACCCATCTGTGCTTTATTTCAAACGGCCATTTCTTCTATAAAAGGAATATATCTGATGTATTGTATTTACATTAGACTGCAACATGATTAAATAATTTTCGGGTAATGCTCCTTCCAGAAGAATTGAAGGCATAGAGGTAGTCTTAATTCAAATAGAGATCAAATAACCGGTGGCGATCAGAAAACAAGTACTGCTCCCTGTTTTTAATTGTTCAAACCATACTTTTCAGATTCTCTTTAAAACCATGTTTTAAATATTGAAAGAGGTGTTTTAAATCCTTTATCTAATATCGTCCTACACACCCTCGGCCGACTTTTGAAAATTATTTTGAATTGCCACTGTCACAAAAAAAAAATTGCCCTTTAAATGGAGTCAAAATGACCATAGAATCTGGGGCACAGAAAAAAATAAATATAAACAGAATTAAGCTGCATACAAAATGTTTACTCATTTTTTTACAGTAAAATCTGGGGTTACGATACGGTTTTAAGTTGGCCAAATACAATATTACAGTTACACTCTAAACAAAAAACATAATAACCAAAACGTTACGTAAAGTTAAGGAAACACCAAACGTAAATTCGCAGAATCGGAAATTCTAAGTCTACTATTTACGTCGTAAAACGAGTTTGAATTTTGGGGTTACAATAAAAAAAAGTTGTGTCAAAATTTAATAAGCAGCATTACCTCTGTTGTAATATAAACAACATTCTCTATGCTGGGGGTCTATTATGAAATTCTCGACCGCGTTTTTTTCGACAACGTCGACCAATCTGACAACGTCGAAAATACCTATTTTAAATTTTCGATTGTATCGAAAATATAAAAATCTCAATAAAATTTTATTTAACTAAACTAATTAAATTTTAATAATTAAAATTATTTAATCCAATATTAATTATTTTATCTATAATTTTATAAATATTTCATGTATTCGCAACGATATTCGACACCTGAAGAGGTATATTAGTAGATAGTCCACGTTGTGGAAAAAAAACGCGGTCAAAAATTTCATAATAGACCTCCTGATGAAATTCTCGCTTGACCTTGTCATGTTGGAACATTTTAGAAATAATTAACGATATAGGCCATCAAAAAATACTCGGCTAAACAAAAATTGCCTAAGTTGGATACCTATTAAATATTCACATTCGCCCGTATCATTCTATCCCAGAGTTATCGGTTTAATCAAAATTACTGGTTCGACTCCACAACGGAACCCAAATACTCTTATTTTAAGAGAACAAAAATAAATTTTAGAGGCAAAATAGTCTATATAAAGCTCCACCACTACAATCCTGTTAAAAATAATAGCTTAAGGATTCCCGTCATCGACTTTGCATGAAATAGACATTTCGACCTAGAAATGGCGTAATACTTGTACGAAATAAATCCCCTTTATATCCCTTTTGGGATTCCTTGAAATGGTAGTACAAGGTAGACTGCGAATTTCGTGCCTCTTATTTTACAAAATAATTAAAAATTATAAATTATAAATTAATAATTAATAATTTTTTTACTTTGAAAAATAATGTCAATTATCCCAGGTCAAACCTAAATTAGGAGTAACTGGGAAGAGCATCATATACTATAAAACTATCATAACAACCGTGAAAAATCAATCAGTAGGAAAATCTACTATTTGGAATAATTCTCTAAAATTATTCAAATACGAAATTTTTTTAAAAATAATAAACCAAAAATTTATAAATGCCAAGCTCCGACTCCCATAGATTTATTCCATTCTTGGTATCAGTACAAGCCAAGCCCATTTTTGAGAAATAAACTAGAAGCTGAATCGCATATACGAATAATTTTGCTAATCACTCACAGTGTATACAAAGTTAAGTACATTTTTCATACTTAACCAACAAACACTCCAATAAAAAATGACTTTGTGATTGTTTTGATTGTAATTAGCTAAGTAAAAAAGTATAATCGTAATAAGCACACACAAAATACATGTAAAGTGATAAGACAAATTGGATGTAGATTATCAAGTTGAAAAAATATACACACAAGAAATGAACAGCGGCATTAGATAATTTATATTCCATAATACAACGTCATTTACCGTTTGTGCATAGAATTTTTGCGTTGGATTGACAAGTTGTTATGCAAACTGTACATAGTTAGATTTCACCTGCTAAGTAGTTGTTACTCCTCGCAATATGTGCGCGATGAAATTTCGTCCAATACTAATAAATGATTTGTTAATTAAATTGAAACTACTGCGGAAATATGTCTTTACACACATATGTCACACACCATATAGCCGTACAAAACACATACATCAATACAGTAAAAACAATCGCGAAGACGTAATTTACTTAATACTTGTTGGTAGAATTATATATTTATTGTAAACAAATATGTTACATATTTATACGATATATACAACACTATACATGTACAAAGCTTGACTAAGTAGGGTTATTATACTCCCCGAATATAAATTTTGACATGCATTCTATTCGTTGTGTATACACAAAATTGGAATATATAAGGGAGATATTTTTGTTCGTATATCGTATATTAGGAAAAATTCTAATCATTTTACACAACACACCAATTATTTTAATTTAAGCTTTATGGCGCTTTTATCTCTTCACGTTGTGAACAAACGTCATAATTATTTCCAAATCATTTTTTACCTATCCAAGGAGAAAGTCTGTTTCGTTTAGCAATACTGGTAATTGTGTTATTGTTTTTTGCAAATAAGAAGATTATCGAAATTCTTTAAGATATTAGATAATCAGCCGCAGTAGAGGAATATTATAGATTTGCAAAATTTTTGATACGTGCAGGATGGAAATTTAATTTATTGATTAAACACGTTAATTTTGGCACCTAATATAGGACGATATTTTAGTTAAAAATAAATGCGTTTGGCGTTCGGCCTACAGCAAGTCTAACTAGACTAGAAATAAACTTTCGTTTGGGCTAAACTGACTAATTTTAAACTAATAAGAAATTTAGTCAAAGCCGTATTTTAAGGTCAAACGATTTAAATATTGAGCAGCCCAAAACAAAATTTCAAATTTTAGTTCAAGGCATAATTTTACTTTCAGCAAAATACATTTTATTTAAAAAAACGTAATATAAAAAATACGTGTAAAATACGAACGTAATATAACTGGAAAGGAATAAAATATTTTGGGAACTTCTAGAGGGGGACTAAAAAATATTCGAATAGTATAGTTCGCCATGTTAAATCATATTTTTCAGTGTGGTTGCGATATTTAAAGTATATGTACTTGTAACTTAAAAGCGTCCCTCCTGTTTCACAATATTTGGCCAAAAAACATATAATTATTTTTAACTAACATTTGCAATTAATGCAATTTCAATGTAAATTTAAATTATTTTTAAAATTCACTAGTTTCTGAGAAAATATATCTACTGCAAGAGGCCGAATGCTCGAATCTCTTACAGAAAATCTCGAAAAATAGCGTTGCTTCGCTAACTCGAATAAAACCGACTGATTTGTCGCATTTTTCCATCAAATACTATCCCCATAAGGTATACTTACACTTTTCGGGCTCTTGTATGAAAATCATAAAATGCACAATAACGGTTTTATTGCTGCACGTACGTTACATATAATTTACGCTGCACAGTCAGGACAAGGTGGCTTCTGAGGTCAATTCTGATATAGTTTACTTTGTTAAAAGCAATAAGACGAAATTGAAAATGTATCCTTATCTGATGATTATCCTAAATTGAAAGTGGTAAGATTCAGTTCCGCTGACACCAATTACTAAATGGCAAGATGAAACCTCAAAAATATTGTGTAACAAATGATTCAACGAATAAGGCGGCTAACCCAAGTAAAGCAATAATTCAGGTTAAAATTGATTCATGATTCAAATCTAATTAGATTCTAACTTTCAATGAACATAAATAATTTTTTGATACATACATTGGAAGTCGAAATGTTCATCCGTTCTCCTAGGTACTATTATTGAGGTATTTATTACAATCCACCAGAATTGAATGGATTCAATAACAATAGCTACGATTTTAAAAATCTTCATACGTCAAACTACGAAATTGTTATTCAGTTTACCCGGGCCGATTTCCTATTTAATTTTTTACTGGGTCTAAATTTTGAAACACGAAGGCTGTTAGTTTGCTAAACTTTTACTAAAATGTAAATAAGTTGTGTGGGATATCTTGTCTGAAAATAACCTTAGCTAAGAAGAACATTCTAGTCATGATTTGCTCGTATATTATAATAAGCAGCTTGTCTAACGGGTGGCCACTAAACTTGATTATAAAGCCATCAGATTATTAGAAGCCTTTTAGAAATGATTATGATCCACTCAGTTTTTAATTGCAATTAAATAAGGAAATGTGTTGGGTTTCTACAATTACGGAACTAAACAATTCATTTTCCTAAGATTGAAAAAACAAAATTGGTAGAAACCTTTGCTTCACCAAAGGTAAATTGTTACTTATAATAAATACAATTTAAATATATTGCGTTTAGGAATTCCAAATGTTTTATAACAGGGTTGGAACTTTGCATATTGCATTTGGGAGTTTTCAACTATTACATTTCAAATTTCGTGCACACAAGGAAAAACGTTCATCCTTGGATTAACTATTACTGAGAAGAAAATGGCAGCTCCAGTGGTGGTTGATGGGTGATTGTTTTACAATCGTCAACTGCTTTCATGTGGGGTGAAATTCACTAGCGTTGTTATAATGAAGGGGTTTTAGATCGGGTGTTTTCGATGCTATTCAATTTGCCCGCGACATTATGAAAAGGTATCAAATTGCGACACATTCTCAGCAGGCTGAGAACCGACGTGTGAGACATAATCATCGAATGCTATTGTTGGAATTATGATTGAAAACTCGATTCGAGAATAAGTAGTGAAGTTCACAGTATTATGCATCACATATTGTGATCTTTCGTGGGACTAACGTACAAATGGATCGTGGTTTTCTTATGTTATTTGCTTCCCCAATACAACGTTTTTGGATGTTTTGAATAGAATCTTGCAAGGAACGCATCACACTGTGAGACTTTATAAGCGTATTACTGGATTTGGGATGAAATTGAAAAAATAGTATTTTCGGGAAAGTTATTTGTTTCATTTTGAATGCTGAAAGCAGATCTATGCAGGATTGAACAATTAATTAAGTTTTAGCTAAGAAATATTTCACTTAGATCGGATATCTTGATTGATGACTTTAACCCTTTAACTGTTTATGTCGAGTATCAGAACGAAATAAAATTTATCGCATAATTCGTCATAAAGACACAAAAAAATTACAGTCGTATTATTATTCAGCGAATTTTTATTTATTTTAATTTAACTTTATTTATTTTAATTCACAATAGCTTGTATTATCATCATCGCTGAAAAATAATTAAGCAGGGAGAAAAAGATTTTCGAAACAAAATTAAACAGTTAAGAGTTAATAAAAGATTTTCCCAATTTGATAAGCTGTGTGTTATCTAGTTTGTTCAGTAATCATTCGATACATCCCGAGTTCCAAATAAAATAATGCAGCCTCTGGCTGTCCAATTTAAGTATTGGATGTGGTGGAGCAATTGGAGTAAAACTGTTCAATGTGGAAAAGTGTCCAGAAATGAGAGATTTCCTACTTCGCAAATGCTATCTATGTGATTGCACATTCCCGCTCTTGTATACATGAAATATGTAGGATCAAAAACAGGAAATACAAATTTGCAAGACTCCTTTTTTGAAAGTGTCATTGGCATTACCAAAATAAGGGTTGATATGGAAGATGTTGTTGTTCAATGATTGAAGCCACAGTGCTCATATGTTTAGCTGGTATGTTGTCCGAATTATTTTTTACTTTGTGTTTTTTTGTTAAAGCAAAAATGTTTTTAAGTAACTTGAACTGTCTTTTCACTGTGCCAATCACAACCAACCGTCAATCTTCAACATTATAATTACTACCTTCTGTATTTAAAAGGCTTGGATTAATCTTACAATTAAGGATCATTTTTTGCCGTTCCAAGAATATGCTTTGGGACCCATTTGTATCACGCGCACATGGGAAACTCGCATTCAATACTCAAATGCAAGATCAATTTAACTGCAAATTATTAAAATTTAGTATTATAATATTCGATTGCCATTACGGATATTTTGCGAGTGCATTTATACGAATGCAACTCTAATAATCGTAATTAAGCAGAAGCATAGAAGTATGAGTGCTTAAAACGCGCACAAATATTTGAACGTGAGAACGCGAAACAAAACACCAATTTGATGTTGAATTAGTTAACTTGGGGCCACCAGAGAAGAATTTGACACTGCGTCATTTTGTTGTGTCGGCAACAAGTATCAGACGCGCACGAGTGATAAATTGAAAAAGTGTGTGCATAGTGGTTGTATTGTTGTGTTCAATATGTCGAAGACAGCATTAATTTTATGTTTTCATTTGAAGAAAACTGCTGCTGAATCATACCAAATACTTTGAGAAGCTTATGGTGAACATGCTCAATCGCAAGATACGTGTGAACGATGGTTTCGGCATTTCGAACGTGGTGACTTCGATGTTGCAGAGAAGGAACGCGGAAAACCTCCAAAAAATACGAAGATGTGGAATTGCAAGCAATGTTGAACAAAGATGATACGCAAACACAAAAACAACTCGGCGAGCAATTCGACTTTAGCCAAGAAGCTGTTTCCAATCGACTACGAGAGATGGGAAAGATTCAAAGGACCGGTAGATGGGTACCACATCAGTTGAACGACAGGCAAATGGAAAAGCGCAAACAAAAACACATGTGACATTTTGTTTGCTCGGTACAAAAGGAAGTCATTTTTGCATCGTATAGTTACAAGGAGGAAAAGTGGATTTATTTTGAGAATCTTAAGCGCTTTATGAGTTATGAAATTAGTTGATACTGTTGCACACCAAGTTTGGAACAAATGCGAGAAACTCGGGTTCTCGTGTTAACAGATCCACATATATAGAGACATGTCCTATCTATAATATATCAAGATGCGAGAGGTCTACAACTGGTTCTTATTGAATGCTAACATTTAAAGTTGTTCATTAAGTCTAACATCACTAAAATTATTAAATTTGTATACAAGAAAAAAATAAACGTTCGATTACACGAGGTAGTCCAGGGTTGCTTGGTCGTAGATCTGACTGGCGTTAGAAAAAGTTAGAGATGCCTATTTTGTGTCAATAATTGACATTTTTTCTTTAATTTGAAAAAATGTAAAATGTTTAAATGTTTGATTTTTATATAGCGAACGGAATCCAACGAGCAAAACTTGTAAACAGGTAATGCCTTTCTAATTCTGCGCAAATGCATAATTAGATTAAACGAATCAATAGGCATATTTCGAATGAGTCAATGTATGCCTTCTTGATGATCTCGGTGATTGTTGCGGTTCGGTGATATAATGACAAATCCTTTTCTAGGGTGTTTCACTCTCTTACTGGTCAGAATATTTGCTGTTACATATGTATAGGAATTAAAGGTGGAATTCTTCATAGAATTATTTTCTCTAAGTAAACTTGAAATGTATCTCCGGATATCATCGTTAATTTAGTAAAACTGATAATGCCTAATACTCCTAATTAGTATTTTATCTAAATGCACCTATCTAGTACAACTTAGTACGTCAAACCGACAATACTATAAAAATATTGAACAAATACTATTTCCAAATGGAACTCATTATGTTTTGTTGTTAATTGAAACATATTGCCAGGTGAGCTCTTTAGAGAAATACAATAAAAGACCGCAGGACACTATATGTATGTCGAAATGAGCCAAATTCCAAGGAGCAAACCAAGGTCACATATATTCTACTGGTATCACAGACACACATTTTAAAATAACCTAAATTATTTTTTTCGAAGAATGAGTGTATCGAGTCAGGTTCCTTTGGGTTTCATCCAGATTTAAGGAAACTGCCTATTCACGCCTATCTACAATTAATTTGATAATAAATTTGGCTCTATTGTGTAATGAATATGAACTATCGAACTTATTAGACGTTAGTAACGGTTTTGTTAAATGTAAAATTGCTGTACGGTGAAGCCCAGCCTTTTAAAGAATTTCTTTTTGCTTAAAGCTTAGTCGTCCTAATCAACCAATAGAAAAATTTGATACTGATTACAATTTAATTACTTATTTTATTACACTTGGATTAGATTTATACGAAAAATTTCCATAAACAGAAAATTTTTAGAAAACTGTTCTTGTGAAAATGAAAGACTTAATTTAAAAAGAAATTTAATTAAATGGAAAATTACTCAAATGGGAATCAGCGAGTAAATAAACTACAATCGCTTACTAAAAATATAAATTTAAACTTTAGTCTTACTGTACACAATTCTGCATTACCCACTGATGAGTTATCGAAAATCACCCTTTTTGAAAGAAAGAGCGGAACAGAATCAGTTAAATAATGCGCACATTTACAAGCTCTTACTTTTATTTAATGTGCTAACAGTTTATTCCAGTGGTGTATAAATACTTCAATACTCAAATAAAATAATCGAAAAAGAAATCTTTAAGAGGATAAGACATATTCTGTGCACTCGTGTAATTTTTGATAACCTTTACGAAAAATATTCTATTTTGATGCTCAATTATATTTCCCGTAATACTTCGGGATTTGCTGATGCAAAAACAATATTACATGTGTTTATACTCGTAGGAAGTACTTTAATAATTATTTCTTGAATACTTGAATTTAAAAATATAGAAGTAATGATATAGTTTGTTAGTGTTATACTTAAGTACTATTAACTAAAATTTAGCGAAAAAAATCGTAATTTTGCACCCTAAACCAATTTACCAGCGTAACTTCAAGAATTCGACAATGGAACGCCCTGAATAAATATATTAATATAATACAGCATACTCGATTTGAGAGAGTAAAGTTAAACCACACGTTTATATACTAAACAAAGTATAATATTGTGAAAGGGTTTGTGTTGACTCAATAATCCAATTTCATATTATACACTTTCACCTTTAACTTTGATAACTGTTCTAAAGTTTTCGAATTGTTCATATAGGTATCTATACAATATAGGCTATATATAGAAAATTATTTAAATGTGCATCCTTTTACTCTTGTCATTTTCAGTGTAATATGCAATTGGAATGGTATAATTGGTAATTTTTTTATAGTATATGGATTCGCCTTCTACTTGGCAGGCACCTTGTAACGATTTTATAATTTGTATTGTACACTACGAGTACACATAAAATGGTAAAGGTGTTGATAATATTAATGTTGTATGTATTTTTACATAGAGAAGGAAACAAAAATCCCTTAAATTGTATTGATTTTTCACCAGTTTTTCTGCTGAGTTATCACATTTTTTTTTGCCGAAAAGAAAGATGTAACTTTCCATTTAAAAAAAAAATAAGTTTAAACTTTTTGTGTGTAGTACATAATGAAAATGACTTTTAAGCAACTATAGGAGCGACTACAAGAGTCAATATATTGATTGATTTATGCATATAAAACGTTGGTATGTACTCGATATCTTTCTGTTTACATAATTTATAAAGCATGTTGATTTTATTAATTACATAATACATACTTAAAATGTAAATATTTATAAAAAGAAATTATGATATGTACATAGATTTGATATATATTTTAATATCTTAGAAGTACATTCACGTGACAAGAAACGTTTAGCAACGTAATACATACATATTTCAAAAAAACTAATCAACCATGAGCACAGATTGTTTTGCTATTGAATTTTTCATTTTGTGAAAATATAAATCAATTTTTCGTTGTTTGTATAATATTATAAGCTATGTATGAATGATATAAATATGTTGGCATATTACATAAAATCGAATACCGCGATATATGCAAATTTACTCCAAAAAAATAACCTAAAATTTTGTTTAGTTGAAGAAATTGCACATTTTTGTCAAGGTTTCCAGTCCAAATATATTATACAACAAAAATGCATGCATACCACCTCGATACCGTTTTCATGGTTAAACTAACACTTCGGTATGTAAGTATGACGTGCTCTTATATTCAAATAATGATCACGTTTAAATTGTCAATCAAATTTGTCACTGATCATTTGTATTATACACGGTCCTCAGAACGTTAAATAAAAAGATAAAATATATTGATGGATTCTAATCGGATTGTTGTAAATGATAAATATTTTTATTTTCTACTGTGCTTTTTCACTACGAGTATATGATAAATGAAATGAAAATAAACAACTTGCAGACTCCTCTCCACACTCAAACTTATATGTATCTAATATGTAATGTACATATGGCATACGTATTCGGTATTTTAATTTCCTTTTCTTGTGCTGGGAATTGAATTTGTATCTTTAGTTTAGTTACTGTATACAATTTAGGACAAGGTTATTTATTTTCTGATGGAATATTTTTTATATTTAATTGACGACCTCTAAATTGACAGGTAGTTGAAGCTGTTCAGTGCGAGAGTTCATTAACTTAATTATTTCTCATGAAGAAGCAGAGTTCTAAAATCTAATAATTTACGGATGAATCCATTCAAAACTCTTTAGTCAAGCACTTTTTTTTATATGTTAAGTAAGACTGCTTAAGACTGCGTACATGACATCGGGAGTTAGTTCGGAAAAAATACCATGGTATCGTACTGAATGTATTAAAACAACAAAGTTAAAAATATTTCAACTCAAATGCGGAACTAGTAGGCGGGACAAAATGCATTTCACGAAATTTGATTGGTTTTTTTTTCATAAAATTTTTCGAATTGTTTTGCATGATACAACTGACCGAAGAATCTAATAAATGGATCGAACGGTAATGGGATACCAAAATGAATATTCGTAAATCTTATTTTCGTAATAACACTCTTGTAACAACTAAATCTGATTTCCCAACGAATTACGTAGCAATATAAGCTGATTCACAGTTTGATCAAGAATCGGATTGAAAAAAAAATGACTATGAAGCTATTTATTTCTCAAATGTCCGCCACTTTCGATTTACTTAAGTTACTTCGAATGATTTATTTTAAGTGAAATAACCAGGTTCGAGATGGTTCAAAATTAATTGTGTGTCTGAAATTGAATACAAACAATGAAACATCTCTTTTAGATAGTCTGTAGGTCTGATTGAATTGGTTTTTTAATCTTATCGAATAAACTCCTGAGTAAAAAAACGATATCTTTGTGGTTTTTACTATCAGCCTTTACCACACAAATTGTGAAATAAGGAAAAATTCCTTGTCAAATTTTCCTTCTGCGTCAAACAAAGATGATCCAACTTGTGGGACCAGCTATTCGTCCAACCAAATTGGATGTTGTCTACACATATTTTATTTACCACCGAATCAACTTTTCACCTTTTCTATCAAACGAGTAAACTGACAGTTTTGTTTGAAGGCCAAACCAAAAATGAAAAAAAATAAATAAAATGCATGCATAAAATGCATGCATAAAATGCGTGTGCAATTGTTATAATCATTAAACATTTAATTGTTTTAAAAAACAAGAAAATTTTACATGTTCTTGTTTGGCCTACAGATAATTTTGTCATAAATGGGCTTTTACACATATTTTGGACACAATACTTCTAGCCAACCAGAAATATGCATTTAAACGAGTGTTGGCGAGCGGCCTAGTTTGTCATATTACCTTATTCAATTTTATGAACAACAGAAACAATTTAGAGAAATTTGTAATAATTGTGGCTACTCATGAAAATTCAGCTTTTATTGTTGTCATGATGTGTTGTATTCAATTCTCGTGTCGAAAGATGCAATGTTGGAGGAAAATATTTTATTTAACGATTTTTGTTTTGGTTTTCGATAGTTGCTTTAGTTTCTTTCAATGTAATTTGTTTCTGGTTTTATGCAATTTTTCACTTGAATGGGGAATTACCGTCCAACATCGCTACACACACACACACACCATTTAATGTGGTTAGTTCGTAGGTGGCTTCGATAGAATTTCCATTCAACACATCCAACTTAATATTGTAGAGCAACATGTCTGTACACCATACGACCCATCCAAATTAGACCGGCAAATTGCATCCTCCTTTGCTAGGTGTAAACTGCTTGTGGTGTACCTCGCTCGGGCTCAATTATAAACAGACCCTTTATCTAAGTAATGTTTACTTAGATAAAGGGACTTCAACATGAAGTTGGCAGCACTCGTCAACAAATTGGGAAATATATGTGCGCATGCGTTGAAAGGTACTCATCGAAATATCAGCCATTTTGAATGTGCAGTTGTTGTTTAGTAATCATTTGAGTGAGTCGACATGAGTGTTTTTGTGAAAATGGAGGAAAATCGAGTATCGAGCTGTCATTATTAAAATATTTTTAAATATCTATTTTTGAAAGGCCATTATACGCTTATACGCAAATCAAAGACGAGACAGCCTGTGTACTCTGCCCCATCATTTACCACCGTGAAATTTTGGGCAGCTGAATTGACGATGAACATTCGAAACGTTCAAAAACGCAGTCACTGACGATAACATCGCTCAAGTTCACCAAATAGTGCTAGACAACCGTCGAATAAAAAATTAGAGAGATAGAAGAGGTTATGAATATGTCAAAAGAACGTTTGAATCGAGATTTAGGCATGAGAAAGCTGTTCGCGCGTTTGCTCACTTTGGGCCAGAACATTCGAATGAGCATTTCCAACGCTCTGTTGGCGCAATAAACCAGAGTTTTTCCAGCTAATTACTGTTGATTAAACTTGGATACAACACCATTGCACTCGAGAATCAAAAATATAGCCAAAACAGGTGACTGCCAAGGGAGAATCGACTCTAAAAAAAGGCAATGGCTGTTCCTTCGGCTGGAAAGATGATGGCGACTGTTTTCAAAGGCAGTCATGGAGTTATATTAATCGATTATCTTCAAAAAGGGAAAACCATTACAGGAGCATACTACGCATCATTACTTCGTCAGACAAAAATTGCGGAAAAAACCACCAAGACAATGCTCTCGGAGGACAAAGATTCTCGTCGAAGGAGGAGGACATCACCCTCCTAAACAACTATTTTGCAGAGAAAGACGCCGAATAATATTTAGACGGGATGAACAAGAGATAGGAGCAACACTAGAAGAAGTGTATAAACTTACAAGGAGACTATCTAAGGAAATAAATTTAAATTTGAAGAAAAGGAAAAATCTATCGTACCTTTGTATAAGGTTGGACAATTTTCAGTCAACCTCCGTAGTTCCGAAGACTGTGTATTGTTCTGATGAATTTCAAAATTTTCATTAAATTAACTATCGTTAATTGACATCAAATAGGAAACGTGAACCGAATTTAATATAATTAAATTATTCAACCAACTCCTTCTCTACTTTCTACTGTTTTAAAGGCTATTGGAACTGGTTAAGTGATTTTTGAGCTATATGCGGAAATTATTGGTAGTCTAAAACTACGAGAAATAATTATCATCAGCTTGACACAAATGTTATAAATAATAATGAAATAAATCCATCAACTTCCCCGCTGCAGTCACGAACTCCAAATTTAGGAAATTCAAGAATTTTGTGGTATACACATTAGGAACTAAAAAGCATACTAAGTTAGACATTCGAGTGGCTCGATTTGTTTACATAACAAAAGGTGAATTACAAGTGATTGCAAAAAGGAAATTCAATAAACTATGCCAACGTCTTCGCCCTGGTTATTTACCACCACACCGAAACCGAATGAGTCATGAAAAACTCGACCACGTCTAAGAAGAACTTCAAAAAACTGTAGTTTGATGGATGGGCTAATATTCAAAATCACCCTATTTTATGTGGTTTTGTCCGGTTCAGAAGACAGTTCAGGTAAGAAAGGAACAATATGCCTTCAAAATTAGATGCTTTGTAACCGACAACTCATACACTATAGTTAGTTAAATTAAGGAGATGATATATCCTGCAGAACCATTTTGTTTCAAACGACAAAAATAGTAGAATATTTTTGAAATCACTGTCTCTTCAGATTCAGAATAGGAGTATTAGGCTTGTTTAACTAACGTTGAGAAAAGAAAAAAAACAACAACTCGACTTAAAACTCATAGCTACCATTAAACTGGCAGCGAATAATACTTTAAGTCGTAAAGTCCGATGAATTGACTATTACATATGTCAACTTACCACAGTAATATGTTTGCGACTGGTATCGTGAGAATATTCTCCAAATTTGATCTCACTCATACATATATAATTTAGAAGTTACCAAAACAGCTAAGCTGGGTTTTGTTCAACAACTGCAACATTAGTACTACTGTAACTCATAAGTTGTGTGACCATCCGAAAAAATTGAAGCTTGAAAATATTTCCACTATACCAGAATTCAACCAAAGTTCTCTCAAATTGGACTGGGATTTATGATGGCCTTTGTTAGTTTACCAGCTGGAAAAAATATATGTACTACGCATAACAAACAATTTTGGGCAATTTCTAAAATTGATCAATTCGAATTTTTAACTGGAAAACGTATTTTTATTTGGCGTAATTTAAATGAAATTTAAAAAACTGACGAATGAATTCCAAAAAATCGGTTCATTGTTTTATACTTATATTTGATAAAGTATTTAAAAAGGAGTAATAATAATAATAATCAATTTACAAATACTATTTACGCTTATTGCCTTTACGCTTATTACGCGTAGTGCCTCTTATCGGCTCTTGAGGTAAGCTAATGCAATCGAGGTTAGGTTAAAAATTCGGTAAGCTGTTCTATAGACATCGATTTAGACATCGTTCTAAATAGCTCCACCTCGCTGTAAAAAAGAATGTATTTTAGTTTGCTGTTCTTTGTTATGTATCTCCTCAGGTATCTACCACAATACCAAAGTGGGGTAAAAAAGGAGAGCTGTTTTCGATTACGGTGTGAGATAGTTCAAATCTTTGTCAATAAATTTAGGTTGTTTTTATGATGTCATAGTGTATGTATACTACAGAATTAGAAAATAGGGTTGGATTTGGAAAAGCTAGTATAATAGTGTGACTAAATTAAATTAATAAACTTAATTAATTCAATTAATATACGCACGGGATAGGACTACAACATATCCAATATTAATAGGAACTGATTTTAAAATTCGTTACAGATAGTGCCCAAGCAAAATTTGTTTGAACTACATATATTTTCAAATTCCAGTCGTCTTTGAAAACAACAAGAAAATTTAGTAAAAATAAAAAATCGAGATGTAATTAATAATTTGTCTACATATAATTTGGACATGTTTAACATTTTTATAGAGCTCTTTATGTTATATTATATACAAAGCTACTTTAAATGATTAATTATTCAAAAACAACCAGCAAACTAAATATATTCAATGTTCGTGACAAAGCTTTTAATATCATGTAATATAAACTAGCTCAAATACTACAAACATCTATCAAATAACATTTTGATATGAAAATCGTACAGCACACTTTATTGTTGCAATCCCAAGTTTGTTGTAAAATATTTACACATATACGACCGATACACACACAAAAAATGCACAAAACATCTTAAATATCATATTTCACTCAACCACCAAATTTTAAATTAATTAATTAATTCAAATCACAAAAAATTAATAATGATATACAAACAACAACATATACACAACATATTGTAATTAAATTCTGAAAAATTTTTAATTTCGTAATATACTCGTACATATAACTCTGCTTTTAATAATAAAAAAATTGTTTTATTAATCCTACAAAAAAAAAATCTTACTTTGATGACATAAAAAGATCACAAATATAGCAAAATAAAAACGTAAGAAAGTCAGATTTTAATTTTATAAAGAAGCAAAAATATTAAATGATAAGAATTATGTTTGAAAATATGTAATAATGTATGTCGAATTCAATTAATTAATCCTCCGCACAGTTATCATTTTGGAATTTTTCTTACATTAAACAAAAGCAAAACACAAGTAGTTTTGAGCAGCGTTTCCCAAACAAAAGTACACGACCATTAAATTTTGAGATTTTTAATCTAAGTAAAATATACATTTTTATATTGCTGTTAAGATACATACATGTACAAAATATATTCACCAATTTATCAAAATAAAAACTCTTTTATTTGACAAATATTTGAATTTTAACCATTCAAAATTAAAAACTCTTTGAAAACTTCCTTAAGTGACATTTAAACTTTTCTTTTTAGAATACCGGTTTCGGAAATTGCATCCTTTTTCAATTCTATTTCAACAATAAAACAAATAATACATACATATACTTGTGATACATAGGTGTTAATTTTGTTAAATGTCAAATCAGATCCAGTTCGGTTTAACATGTGGTTTGCGGATCATTATTGGGCAGCTAGGTGCTATTTGTTATAAACATCAATACATTTAAAATACATATTATAAAAATAAGGAAACAGAGAATGGATGAGACTTGGCATGAACGACTCTAAATATTTAAAGAAGTTTTCGCCCGTACTATTTCATTTAAAAAGAAACGGGCGAATAACATTCGTTGAAAATTAGCGAGATCAACATAAGGAAATCGGACTAAAGACATTTCGATTTTGCTTTCTTTCCTTCATTCCTACATTGTTAATGTAGAGAATCGAGTGGTATTGTTACACAAAAATGTGTTGCATTGTCGACAAAAATAAAAATTTGGACAGGGGATTAACAATTCTTTAATGTGGTTACATTTGAATGGCCAATATAAAATTTAGATACATTTTCAATTGCAAAACAAAACAAGTCATAATTAATTGAATAAATTAATTAAAAATTTAAACATTTTGTGTAGTTCGTAATTGAATTGTATGTCTCAGTTTTATTTCACATAACTTGAAAGTTAAAAACCTAAACGAGGAAAAATGTAAACCCGAATGAGTAATTGTTTATTCTAGCAAAAGTTTTAAAAGCGACTCCGAAGAAAAGACTTCCGAGTTGTTGTTCACGCCTCCCTTGCAATATTCTCATTTCGAGACGTAAAGGGTTTTCCAATAAGAGGTTTCATTTTGATATTAAAAAAACGAGTATTTTTAGGAGAATTCAAAGAGGAAGGAATGCCATTAACATTTGAAAACGATATCAGCCAAATGGCCGCCACGGCTACGCTTGCAGCACCATATCCTTTTCATGAAATTTTCCATGACCAAGTCGCACATTTGCGGCTGCATGTCCTCGATAACTTCACGAATTCCATCTTTAAGGTCTTGAATAGATTGTGGAGCATTGGCATATACCTTATCTTTCACGTGGCCCCAAAGAAAAAAGTCTAAAGGTTTTAAATCACAAGATCTCGGAGGCCAATTGTGATCACTTCTTCGAGAAATAACACGGTCAGGAAACTTTTCTTGCAAACATTTTTCGTCCAATTCCGGCCATAAAAAATTATTAATCATAACTCGGTAGCGCAATCCATTCACCGTAACAGTTGAACCAGCCTCATTTTCGATTAATAGATCCAATCACACCCCCAGCCTAAAAACAGTGACACGTTGAGGATGGAGAGGCTTTACAACATCATTCTTGGATTTTTTGAGCCCCAAATGCGACAATTCTGCTTATTAACGTAGCCTCCGAGGTGAAAATGGACCTTATCACTGAATATGATTTTTCGATGAAAATCCGATGATTTTGATTCATTTGAAGGACCCAATCAGCGAAGATACGACGTTTATGGTGATCGATCGGCTTGAGTTCTTGTGTTAACTGAACTTTAAAAGCCTTAAGACCTAAGTCTTTATGCAAAATACGGTGTATTGTGGCTTGTGGAATGTCTAATTCCAAAGATCGACGAGTAGTCGACCAACCTGAATTTTCGTCAACACTACGGGCTACAGCAGCAATATTCTGTTGTTCTTGAGCGACGCACACGGTTTCGATTCTTCACATCACTAACTTGTCCCAACAGCACAAATTTTTTCACCAGTTTCACTAGTGCCGGCCGAGAAGGTGCTTCACGACGACCCAAAAGTGCTTTAGTTTTGCGAACTGTGACTGCAAAATCTTCACTATTTTTGTAGTGATTTTTAACAATTTCAATTCGTTGTTGAAGCATGTATCGTACCATTTTTAGTAATGGCGTAGTTGACGTTAAATGAAACCTCTTATTGGAAAACCCTATATAACTCAATGATATTTACAGTTGATGACAGTTAGAAATAAAAAATGATTGTGGAGTGGGTTTAGGAGATAATCACTTTGAAATTTAGTTCTATATCGAAAATGTTATAATTAATAGACGATAATTAACCGAAAACGACAATTCATCGAAAACGGGACAGTTCAGAAAAAACGTCAATTAACCGAAATCATTTCAATTCATTTAGATCCGTTCCACAAACTAGTGTTCCATAATTTTAAATTGTGTTCAATATGTATAGAAAGCGAATGAAACATTTCGATTTTCATTAGAAAATTTACTTACTTTAAAAGATGACCCGTGGGTCTATTCTGGCTTTCCCAGAAATGGAATAAGGAATTGGGAATTAGGGAAAACAATTCTTGGTAGCACTGTTTCCCAATTTTCCTCCCAATTTATTTAAAGTGTATTCTGGCAGTGTTGGGAATACTCTTTTGAAGAAAAGAAACTTTGTTTAAATGTCGATCACCCATGGTGTTTTAAAAATTATTTTGTAAAAGAAATATTAAAGTAGTTTACAATAAATGAAAAATTTCTTCCTTTCTGCTTTCTTACACTCCGTGTGTATAAAAAACATTAATACATAATATTAAATATGAGTAATGAAAATTTTAAAATTTTTGAATCGTTGACGAAGTTGATAAAAAACGGTTTATTCGTTTGCTCTGAAAACGATTGCGGGAATCATCTGATCCTGTCGATATTATAGTAAGTGATTTTACAGGACTATATAAACTCACTCAAGAACTACTGTCTATATTATGCGAAAAATTGTAAAATTTTATAGAGAAACACAAACAAACTCAAAAGTTATGGAGAAAATAAACAAAGTCCAAGAGTCCTAATAGCTTTAATTTTATTGGCAGAGTAAAAATGGTGTTATCACCACGTGCCGATTTCGCAGGCTGTTGTATTTCTCTCAAGAAAAATTCTAAATTATTATTTTATTTACTTTAGTAGAACCATACATTACACGCACCCAGAGTAATCAAATTAAATAATCCTTCCTCGTCTTATTTCGTAATTCCTAAAACAAAATTAGGAAAAACAAATCTCAAACTGCAATAATTATGAAAAAAAATATTTCTTTGTCGCCAAAATACACATTTAGGGAAATAATTCCTAGTTGCTATAATACCGTTTCCGTGTGAATTTCTTTTCGTTTCCTTATTCCTAGAGAAAGCCAGAATAGACCCACCGGCAATGATTTTTTCAGGTATTCCAGATTTTTATGATATGCAATATATACTATTTTTGTATATATTCAAAAATAAAATATAATTTGTAATAAGTTAAATTAATCGCTTTAATAATATTCGAAGCATTTGACGTACTTTCATTGATTTGTCGCTTTCGAGTAATTATCATTTTCAGTGAATTTTTGTTTTCGGTTAATTGTGTGAAGATAAATTGTCGTTTCGGTGAATTGTTTTTCAAAAAATTGTCAATTTTTTCACTTCACATTTAGTATCAAATAAAGTGTTTGTGACCAACTAATAAATTTAATAATTCTATAACTTATCTGGAAGTGAACGCTATGTATTCATTCGCTGACTAACCTGACGTGGAATTCTGTTGTTATCCCGAGCGATTGTTCTCATTTACATTTTATATACTGGATCAGTGAATCGAACCGCCAGATATAAAGTATGGACCGTTATGAAGAAAGACGGATTACATCCCTGTTAATTGGGACCTGTACAAAATTTATTGCCTATAGAGACCCGCCAAAACGCAGATAATTTTGTGTGTGGCTAGTTCAAATAGACCCAGCGAATTCAAATATTGTGAAGAATATTTTCTGGACGGATTAAGCCAAATTTACGCAGGAAGGTAATTTTTAACGGGCATAACTAACACGTACGGGCTTACGAAAATCCTCTATCTACAAGAAGGAAATGTTATCAACAAAAGGCAACGTGTTGTCTGAAGTAATATGGAACACGTTAATTGGTCCTCATTTTTCAATGGTTTTCTAAATGGTGCCAAGTATTTTAATTGTTTGGATGGAGTTTTACCGGACCTTAGAGTAGTTAATTTAAATATTCGAGAAGATTTATGGTTCCAATAAGATGGGACACTACCAGAGTGGAAGAGGAGAATTTTGAAAATCCAAAGTTGTATTTTTTACTCAGATTTGAATGCTCTTTCACTATAATACATATAGCAAAATTTCTTTATTTGGACTATGAATCTTAAAAACCTTATATTAATACTAATCATCCATTAAATCATTTACTTGGGCTCTTGGGCAACTAACGCGTACTGCTTTAAATATGAATTATAAATTCGAATAAATTATAAACGGCACAATTATTAGATCTACAAATCTGGCCAATCAAGGTTATATAATTTTTTATTCAGAAGACTGACAAGAATCAATTGTTTACCAATGCATAAGTGTAATGATTCATCATAAAAAAAAACAAAAATAAAAACAAGCTCTCTAAGAAGGCGCAGCTTTCTATACCAAATCCAGAATACTTGCGTTGGTCTGTATGCATTAACTTTCCAAAGGGCAACAATATAAAGATCAAACTTGAAGTATATTTAAGCATATTTTTTATTGCATTTTGATATCACTAAGTTCAAAAAAGCTTTATTTTGCATAATAGGGGATAAATTATACATTGAATGTAAATGAGTTAAATATCGATGTAAATCTTAACGATATTCTAACATTGTAAATGAAGAACAATTTAGACTACAGTCATAAATCAAATTATAGCGAAGTGTTTTAAAATAACAAACACGGATTGAAAAACAACTCACGTTTTATTAATTGACTCAAGGTTTTATATATATTAAACATATAGTTTAGCACGATTGTGGAGCATTACAACACCCAAGTTTGCCTAACGCTGGCTCAGAATTTTTGATACTCGTCGTTCGTATGAAGATCGTCAATGACTATGAATATTATTGTTATTTGATAATCTTTTATTTATTTATTTTACTTTGCGCCGCAAGTTGTTTACATTTGTGATTATGATGATATAAGAAATTTGGTTGAATACATTTAATACCCAAATACAAGAAAAAATAAATCTTATGAAATTGTGTTTTTAGTAATTTGTAAGTTAATAGAGTTAACTATAGATAATTACGTAAATTTAGTTCGCATTCTGTTTTGAAAATGTGTCTGTGTGCGGATATACAAGTATGCTATACATGTTTAATTGCGCGTTGTGCGTTAAACCACTTCTCTATAAAAGTAGAGAGCGCGGCGTATCGTCTAATTTTCTAAATGACATATTTGTCTAATGCGTCATACAAAAAACTCCCTTCCCAATTGTTATACAAATATAAATCTCCTATCGAGGATAGGAAAACACGAAAATTTTAGGGACAAAAAAACTTTTCGATTTCGACGCAAATAAGATAAAATCTCTATTTTTATCATCTGGAATTGATTGGATTGTTATTTTATGTCACTGTGTATGTTTATGTGTGTGTGTTCAAATGTTTAATAATGTGTATATCCAAAATACATAAATTTTTAGTGCCAGGTAATATTTCAACACTTGTTGCATTTTCATATATTGTACACACTAGTATACAAATTTTCATATCATTGTTTAGTTAATTTAATAGATTAGTCTCATGTAATCAATTTAATTGATTAGAAAATTACTAGGATGTGGTTTTAATATGGTACATACATACGCATACGTTGTTATCGGAGCGGAGCTTAATAATATTCACACATTATAACACAAATCTTGATGCCATAAAAATGTAAATAAACTCGTCGCCGTCAAAAACTACATAGGAAACGATCGTTCTATTTAGATATAGAATTGTGGCGTATAGAAATCAATAGTTTGGTACCATTTTGTCACGTGATTTTTATCAATAAACGAATTGTTGCCATGTGATCTTATATCGCTGGCGTCACGACATAATGACATAAATTGGCATAATAATTTTTCCGTATAGGGATCCAACAACGAAAGTACAAAACTTTTTATTTTCACATTTTCATTGATTACGCCTTTGATACCAAACAAGAGACACTATTTGTATGTACATTATCATTTTTTTATAAAGCGCATTTTCTTACACAATTTTTTATTTTTTTTTACATATTAGTTTTAGGTCATTAGGTGAAGTGAATATTGACTGAATTGGTTATTTAAATTTTTATATTGTGAATCAAATAATTATCATAGATAAGAATAATTCTAACTAGGAGACGAAATTGCCAGTTTACACCGACATATTTTAAGAAATTGCTTATTGATTAATCATCAACTTTGGTTATTTTTGTTGTAGAGAGCAAAAAGCAGGTGAAACAACTGCAAACGATCGATTTACATATTGTTTGAAGTTGCTTAACTGATTATTAGTCATTCGACATAGTTTATTCAACTGGTAAATAGGCGCTAGCCTAATTAGATTATTAATTCCGGCTCAAAACAATAATCTTAAATGAGTAATTGTAGGAAAGTACTGAATAGTGAAAATATTATAAATTATTCTGGATGGGCCGATAATTTTCAGTAGCTTTATTAAATATCAAATTTTATGAAGGTAAAGCAGAAACCCGCTTTACCTTCTAAGGTAAAGTTCTATACCATTACTAGGGTGGTCGTTTATATTATCCTCCACATTTATTGATCAAATTTTCTTTCAATTTACTAATGAAACCAATAACAATCCGATGTTTAAGAAAAGTTAACTAATCAACGTGTCATGTCGCACATTTGAGGCGAGTTGTATTTAGATCGAGCTCAATTTGAAATTTATGTATCAAGAAGCACAATCTATGTTAACAATTCGATATTACATAAACAACCGTATGAAACTTTTATCTAAAATTAATTCATCAAAGACAGCACAATTTTTACGACATGTACCCTTTCAATTTCTTTGAAAACTCATAGACGTCGAAGAAAACTATGAATTCGGGATGAAAGGCTTCACTTGGAAAAAAGGGAAATTCGGATCGATCTGAAGAGATTCAGATTTCCCAAACCCTTTGACATGTCACTCAACAAGTCCCAAGGCTAACTACAAACAATATTTGTTTTTGAAAAATTCGAATTTATTCATCAACATAATTTCGTTCAAAAATGATAAAATTATTCCTACGCTTCCCTAATATTTCGATGTTCTTTGTAGAACGATTTATCTTGGACCTCAACATTGTCGCAAAACTCTTCTCTGGATTATTTTTTTGAGCTCTGTGAACAGGTAATATCTAAGAGCCAGATCCGAAAAATACGATCAATGGGAAACTTTAATTCGGGCAATTTTACAATTTTACCATAGTATTCAAAAACTTGTGACACGGTGCAGATTTTTTAGCAATTTCTTCCTTCAAACATACTAATAAAGCCTTGTAGTATTCGTTATTGATGCTCTTTTCTTTCTCAAGATAGCCGACGAACAAAATAAGTTGCGAATCCCAAATAAGGCGGCCAAAACATTACCTATCGACATTTGCTTTTGGTCGCTTCCGACGGTTTCCATCGGCTGCTGTCCATTCAGCTGACTGACGTTTTGATTCTAGAGTTTAGTGGAGGATCCAGGTTTCATCCATTGTTACAAACCGACGCAAACAATTTTGTTTATTACATTTAAACAGCTCCAAACAGCGCTCTTAATCAACGACGCGTTCCCGTTTTTCGTTCAATGTGACAATGCGGCACACACTTTGAACAAAGCTTTGTCATGAACAGATGTTCATGCAAAATAATCTGATGCTTTTAAGGTGTCAGTTATCTTACGCAACCTCACTTTATGGTCTTCCAAAACAATTTGGTGCATTTTTTATCTTTTCTGGAATAATTGCCGAATTCGGGTGACCAGAGCGTTCAGCATCATAGGTTTTTGTACGGCTACGTTTAAACTCTGCAAACCAACGCTCGAAGATTGCTTTCGATGGAGCAGTCTATTTAACACTTATCAAGGCACTGTTTTGCCTGAACGGTATTTCATCCAATAAAAAACAGTGCTTAATCAACCCACGAACTTAATTTTTTCCATTGTCTTGAAAAAAGTAGTGTTACTAAACAACTATAACTTGTAAACACCTAATGGTCGGATTGCCATAAAAATTTAACGCATATCGTTTAAAGGTCGGTCCTTTCTAAATACCATATGAATTTTTCATTAGATGTGACAATTGAGTCAGGCTCGAGATTTATTTAGTTACGATCTTCAAACATGAAATCCATTTGCCAGAAATAATATTTTTGTAAATGCTCCAAATAGTACTTGGACTCTGAGAAATAAGCATCTACGGTTGTAATGGTGTTGTAAGAAAACTTGGAGCTTAGAGCTATTTGTGAATTTTGTTTATTGCGACCGGTAAAGTTTGATCCAGTGCTTTGCTGTGATGAAAGAGCTTTTTCTTCTCTTCCACAAGGGGTTTTAGCAGTCAGTGTCATTAACTGGTCTACTAGCAATACATAGAACAAGTATTCTTACTGAAATGAACAGAATTCCTCGATAATTTCAAAAAAAAGTTGGGATCACCGTCTCAACCGATGAAACCGTCTTCATCGCTTTTAAATTATATTTCCCGTCTATTCAAGATGTCAAATGATGGAGTTAATGAAGTCCAGCTGGTTTTAGATATTTGGAGAATGGTATGCGAAATTGTTCAAGGATCTACTGCAAAATTAAAACCAACTGTCTAAAATGGTTCAATTTTTACAGACACCACGGCATGTACGGTTGTTTGTAGGAGAATGGTTTTAACGGGTAGCGCCATCTTTATATTAGGGCTCAAAACATTTTAGCCTCCCTTAAAAATCACACATAATTTTTCTATACCAGTTAGCGAAATTTTAACGTCAAATTATTAATAAAAATGAATTTAACATTTTCTCGCGAGATGGAATCTAAGATGGTCCAATCGTTAATAAATTTTTTATAGCTTTATGCGAGGACAATTCGATGACTTTTACAATAGAAAGCAATCAAATACTGTACATAAAAAAATGCAAGCAGATGCGTCAAATTAAAATGTTTAAAAGCGCTCGACAACGAATAAGTTGGGTTCTTCTAAAAGATCTAAAAGATCCATCTTCTCTAAAATTGTTTACGTCGGTCTCATAATCATCGCATGAAGTTTGTGGCGGATATACTATATTGACTTGAGGAAACTCTCGACTTATTGTTTCACAACTTTCTGGGGGTGATGTTTTAGTTGTCTCAACATTATTTATTGTTGTAACTGTATTAGATAATTAGATTTGTTCTTATATGATATCTACAAACACTACTAAGCTGATATTTTTTCACGTTTTGGAACTATGCATTTTCGAATTTTAATTTACAATTTTTCAAAGAGTATGTTGGGTTAAATTAAAATAAAATATGTCTAACGTAAGCGCGCCGTTTATTTTAAAACTTTTAAACATGATAATAAGTAACTAAACGCTTTATAAGATCTTAAATTTTATTTAAAATGCTCTAATTGAACCGTAACTTATATATTATTCTAGCATTTTTTAAATAAAACTAGTTTATTTAAGAGAGCTGTATTATAGCTGCTATTACTATGTTGCCAAATTAAAACTGTTTGCGTGACATTTAATGCGCTTTATTGGCTTATAAAAGTCAAAAATTAAAGTGCTGAAATCATCATCTATAGAGCAAGGAATATTTTTAATAAAGTTTAGAAATACTAATATGATGGAATTAGCGCTACTGGCTATATGTTTTCCTTGCTAGAACTATAGTAGCACAGCTACCTCCTGGAACAAATGTTACTTGGATAATCTGATGACTCGTTATGATTTTACTTAGCATCAGAAATGTCAACGAATGAACCATTACATATTTCGAATAGAAATTTCCTATTTATATGAGTTTGTTTCGGAAGCCAAATTGCTTACTTGAGAATTCGTTGCAATATTCGATTTCATGAGTTTATTCGATTTGCTTCTAGAATTTTCCTAGTACTGGGAGGAGCATTATTGTCTGTAGAACTTGGTCGACATTAGCTCGCGCCGCCAGGGTTCTTGATTTTTATCATTTCATCTGTTTTCTTTACGGTTAGAATACGTTTAGAAATTTCTTCTTCTTTGAGCAAGACTAAAATTGTACACTCTATGGTTAATTCATTACGTTATTGTGTTCATATTAGAGCTTGGAAGCAAATGCCTCTAGAGAAAAATAATTTTCAATTGAACTCAGCTTAAAGGGCCGGAAACATCTGAGTTTTAGTTCGAATTTTGTTTGTATCAAATTAAATGATTGATTGAATGTATTCGTTTCGTCCGTTTCGTTTTTTCAAAATGTTATTATCAATTCGCCGATTTACAATTTCGTGCATCTGTACTAATAATATAACAATATAAAATAAATGAAAGCGAGAGTATCGTTCCAGTTGGATTGAATTGAATGTTAGATGAAGCGTAATCATTTAGCTAAGTTATATGTACAAAATGAGTAATAAATACAGCAAATGTTAACATGCTACTTCACCTGGCGAAATTTTGGTGACAGCCATTTTACAGTAATTGTAAATAATATACAAATAGCTCCCGTAATAAATAGCATTGAGCTGTGTATGAGGTAAATCAATATTGAATTACCTATAATTTATGGCATGAGTTACAATTATTCCCACAATCCCACTCATCCCGATCAATAGTGTCAATTAAATAATGTCTAATGTCACCTATTTCCACGTATAGATAATATACAATTTCGCTTTACAGAAATAATAAATACCGCCCCGAATCTAATTTAATTTTAATTTGTTTGATCGTCTTTCATAAATTTGGGTAGGATTTCTAACATATGATTTTTGAATTATAAAAAATCTATCTAACAATAATTCACTAAACATAAACTTTGCTTATAAAGTTAAGTCACCAAATCCAAATTAAGAAAATATTTGCTTAGGGTGAAAGGTCCGGAAAATAAGTTTATCGTTTTTTTGGCACTAAGAATATATGCCTATTTAACTATGTAGATACGCTGGTAAATGAAAGAAATTTACTTTTGTTCTGGTTTCAATCATTTATACCAGTCTGGGATGTTCGGGTATGAATATCATATACCAGGTGTGTAAATATGAAACCGAATTTTACCAATAAATGGCGCCACCTGTCAATGTACGATTGCGTACGTAGGTTTTTACGTGTTAAAAATGTCGAGTTTTGTGCCTACATATTCCGATTTGCGGACATCATTGATTTTTGGTTATCATTTGAAGAAATTTGCTGCAGAATCACATGGAATTCTTGTCAAAGCTTACATGCTTAGAGCATGATCTTGGTAAATCACAATACTATGAGTGTTTTAATAAATTCAAAAGTGATGATTTTGACGAGAGAAACGAAGAACGTGGAAGACCACCAAAAAAGTTTGAAGACAGTGAATTGCAAGCATTGTTGGATGAGGATGATGGTCAAACGCAAAAACAACTGGCCGTTTAAAAACCATGGGAAAGATCAAAAAGCTGGGAAAATAAGTTCCGCATAAACTGAATGAAAGGCAACAGGAAAATATAAAAACCGCTTGCGAAATGTTGCTCGCCAGATACACCAGAAAGTCATTCCTCTATCGAATTGTGACTGGCGACGAAAAATGGATGAATTTTGACAATCCAAGGCGCAAAATGTCTTAGTCTTAAGAATGTGATTTATTTTGAGCTCCTAAAATCTGCTGAAACCGTAAATACTGAACGCTACCAACAACAAATGATCAATTTCAATCGGAGCTTTGCGTGACAAACAACCAGAATTTGATAAAAGGCAACATAAAGTGATTTTGCTTCATGATAATGCACCATCACACATGCTGTTTACGTCCGATTATCATTTATTTACATCGATGGGGCACGGGCTTGCTGAGGAGCACTTCACTTCCTACGAAAATGGCTCGATAACAGTTTTTTGGCGTGGCATCCACGTCAGAAAGATGGGAAAAATGTATAAAATACTCTTAATCATTAGCATACGATGAACGTGTACTTTTTACTAAAAAATTCCGGTTTCTTATTTACACACATGGTAGACCAAAATAATAAGGATTTTACGAAATGGGCTCACTGCTGTGACCACTGATTTTAATTTGTATCATAACTGTCAAAAATTTCACAAAAAAGAGAAACCTCTGAAAGCATTCTATAAAGTGCAAAAACTCTATTTAATTTGAACCTAGTTGACTTTTATATTAATCTGCCTTGCTTGTACTAGTAGTGCTTAAAGTAATGTTGCATTTCCGAAAATCTAAATTGGTATTCATTTTCCATATCTGAGGTGTAATGAGACTTGTTTTATTATTCAGTAAAACTTGTTACGAGAGGTAACCTTCAGATGATTTTTTTTTGTCTATCACAATATCTGTGACACTTAAATACCGAGAAAAATGTCTAGAACTTTTTCTCCGAATGATTATAAAGTTTAAGCGATAACTCATGTAAGAAGATATTAACAATAAGGATAACATTTAAGGATTTTTAATTATAAGTCAGGCATAAAAATGATGACCATAAAGAAAATAATCTACACCGTTCTCTGTGATTTGATAAATATTGTATTAGTAAACTCTTTAATAACAGATCAAGTAATATTATTTCAATTCTGTTGGTAATTGCTTGTGGTTGTAATATTAAACTTGTTCAATGGAAGCTGACACAAAATTTGATGTCAAAACAAAAGTGCCTCTTTGTCAAAAGAGATCAAAACATCTGGTTGGGCGACTCCCGGTTCCAGCAATTGTTGGCGTAGTAACCACCTCTATCAATATTTAAACCGAACTCTGACAAATAAGATTTTTTAACAACATTTTGGAAAATGAAACGGAAACTAAGGACGTGGCCGATTTCTGTTAATAATTTTTTAGTGATAAACGTGACACTAGCAGAATGTATCTCTTCCAAATTTACAGAAAGTTCATTCGCTCTTTACTGAAATAATTTTGACCATAGTAAAGGTTGGAAAAAATAAGTAGATAATTTCACATAAAACATAATACAACTGAAGCCTGAAGATTATTAATTTGAAAAATTATATTGCGTAAATAATTTCAGTTAAAAATAATATGGAGCAGACATTCTTCGATAAGTTCGACATTTATTTACATATGATCGAAATTAATTTTTTGTGACACTTTCGACAATATTTTATAAGCTTTCGTTACCGTGTAGAGTACAGAAATGTGCTGATTCTCGCATATTAAATTTGAAATTTGTCAAAACGATTATTGTTCACTAATAGTGTCATTATGATAACATTGTGTTTCTAAAGTGTACGTCACAAATTCCAGGCACAAAATTGCCAACGGTCAGGTCAGTTATCTAAGATAAAATAATTTAATTTAATTTCTTAAAATTTAGAAACCGAGTTATCTTAATTTCAACTAATTAATTAATCTATCAAAAACAGAAAAAAAAGAAAATGTGGTTCTAAAACAATACTTGATTAGATTTATTTATACAGGGAAACCGGCATATACCTTGTTTTGTGGGCCGAATCATAGGACGAAACATACTCAATTCAGAAATAACAACTGCCGATCGGAGGCTCAACTAAACGTTTTGGCTACCTAATATCTAATTTATGGAATAAGGAAATCTATTCCATGTTTTTGAAGGGGAAAAATTATTTTCTAAATTGTATTACAATCTTAATGTGATGAAAATCCCCTTCTAGACCAAAAGCAAATGATCTTAAGTGGTAGCAAACATATTTGTTCCGTGTATCTAATTATTATTATTATTACCTCAGCTTTACAGAACAGCCAGGGAAATTACCATTCAATTTATATCAGGTTTAGTTTGAGTTGAGGCAAGTCTGAATCAGGGAATGTAATTTAAGAAAATTATTTTTTTATTTTTTATATTCATTGAACAATTTGGCACTATCATATTCACAGCTTTAACGGATCGGATCGATATAATATACATCTATGGATAATCATTTTCTAATTTTTGTTGTTCTACTTAGCTATATTATTTCCTGGACCGATCATAAACCATAGTTTGCTAAATTAAAATTATACGAGTTCGGAGTCAGGTTATAAATACATACTTCAGACACAATACTAGTTTCGCCGCCATAATTTCGAGATCATGGTTTCTCAAATGAGACCGGCATCGAGCAGACTGCTTGAAGTTGGCAAATTTTATTTGTAACTTACTACTGCATTATAGATTACGGTTTGGTTTATTTCATAAATTAATCCAGAATATTACTGTGTAGTAAGGATAGTAATATTCTCGTTCAATTCAATGATTCTTCATTTTAATTACTTAAATTGACAAATGCTCTCGTAAGCTAATATAATAGCACACTCTATCCAAACTAAATTCTGATCTTAGATCAAAAAATGAAAAAATTCAAAAAATGTCCACGAAATGTTGAAATTTTTTGCAATGGCAGTCATTTTTTTTGATCTAAGATCAAAATTTAAGTTGGAAAGACCATTTCTTTTAAAGAAATTGTAAAAAACTTATAAAATTCGATTTTGAAATAATTGATAATGGAAAAACAATTAAACCTTCAAAATCAATTTTTAGTTTTTGCTTTAAGGTAAACTATATTTTTAAAAAATTTCATTTGGTTTACATTTAAAATAGGGTCCAAGATACGGAGCTAGATGGTATTTAATTTAAGTCTAGATAAACAATAAGCAAGCAAATCTTTCACTTATATTTACCATAGTTAGTCAATGATCAACATCGAAATTCTGAAATTGAATTTTTAAAAATTGACACAAACTTCTAACACAAATGATAACTGTTTATTGAGTTATACCTATTTGTTGTAAACTTTAAGCTAATTTTTGCCTCCTATGCGTCTGATTTGTATAGACCATCTGAACATTGCATAGTTTCAAGCTAACCTACTGACATGGACGATGGATCAGTCGAGTTCTGCATGGTAACAGGGACTTAACTGTAGCATTCATTTACATCATCGATCGTAATAGGATTATGGAAAATCCCTGTTGTTTTAATTCAAGTTAATTGGAATAGATTATTCTCTACTAAAAAATCAACACGCTAAATTTACAGAAAAGGTGGGGTGGAATGAATATTGAAGCACCTCACAAGGATGGGTCGGTGCACTTGCACTGACTTAATAATTTGTTTCATGAATATAAATTTTTCACTTATTGTGCACTTTCATCGCTGAATAGATGGCTGTCTTCTTAGAAATTGTACTATCAATATCGATTTCGGATTGCTCCTTCTTCAATTTAACTCTAATATTTAACAACACTTAACAATTTAACTCTACTTCAAGTTTTTACCTTTAATGTCGCTAGACAAAATTACAAATGACAGTGTCGCGCGCTGTTAAGGGAAATCCAATTAAAACAACAATAGGAAAACACGGTGTTTTATCTACTATTAGTTACGCATATTTGTTAAAAAATGTTTGCAAAATATTTTCACAAGAATTAAACTATCGTTTTATTATGCACAGTAATTTAGCAATGAAACTGATTTACAACGACCTTGGACTAATTAAAACAACAAATTAATATTGTTTAATAATAATTCATGAAATATAAATATTCTGGAGGGTCTGTGGAATCCTGTTTAAGGTGTATGAAACACGCTTAACTAAAGATGATGTCATAAACAACTAAAGAAAAACTTTTCCTGACAAAACACTCAGTTTTTTTAAATCTCTAATTTTTCAATATTCCTTATAAAATTATAGGTACTGCGATATTAAATTCTTAATTAATATCGGGAAAATTTACATTTTTTTAACTGATAAGTTTTCTTTTTCTACTTCGTGTGTTTAGTATGTGGAGATTTCATGTGTATTGTATTATCATGGCCACTCTGTTGCTTTTGCACATCACAACTACACATACATAGTAGGTTCTTTTCGTGTTTGTGAATTGATCACGATAATGTCAAAATTTAAAGGAAAATGAAAAAGAAAATGCGATTTTCCGTTGTACTTAATTCTCGCTATATAATAATATAATACAAATCTGAAAATTTTCGAATTAAAAATATCTTACCGTGGCTTTTGTGATTTCTTCATTTCATCCGTCGACGACGGATATAAAGTATTCTGAAAATTTTTCATTTTATTTTCATAGTACTAGATTTTTTTGTTTTTTTATATTTGATTTTGCTAGATTTTCCTTCTTCCTCTAGTATTATTATTATTAATTGATATTCGATTTATTTATTATCGGTAATTTGTTAATAAATATTAATTATGTCTCTCGTTTTTTTCAAATGAAAAACGCAAACCGAACTTAACATAAAAACTAAAATAAAAATAAAATATAATAATTAAATTGTTTTGAATTTGGTTGGTTTTATATTATAATTGTATGAGTGACGAGACGACGTGAGAAAAGAAAGTTTTCCTTGAAATATGTAGAAGTGTAAAAAAATTTTCTTTTTCTTATTTTTTCTGTCGTTTGGTAAAATGGACAACTACTACTTGTAGTATGTAATAGAAGTAGTTAATTAATTAATTAGGAATAATAAAATGATTCAATTGAGCACAAAATTAGCGGTAAATAACAGAAACGATGGAAAAATTATTTATTTGACGCGCCACACACTAAAATATCATTACAATAAAAATAATAAAAAATAGTAACACACACATCTGTCGTCTATCACTTGATTTAGTGTTTTTGGTTTTTTTAAATATTTTTTTTTTATATAAGTCTCCATTTATAATACAAAAAAAATTTTCTTTTTTTTATTTACAATTTTTTCGTTTTGATATTTCACATTTCACTTTTTTTGTACAAGAATCTTTTGATTATTACTATTATATATATGGTACTTAACAAAATTAATTACAATATTATACAGAGTGATTATTTGATTACGATATAAATTAAATTTAAGTTTCCTTTTCTTTATTTTTTTAATTGGAAGAAAATGAAGTCAATACAATGCAAAATGTACAACACGCAAAGTTCGCCATTTTCTTTTTTTTTAGTTTTTTTGAGATGTTGATTTTTTCTCGTCGGTACAAGGAAATTATTGCACGATTTGATTTTGATGTGATTTTTGAGAAAATAGTGTTGCTGTGCTATATGGATTTACTTCTTTTGTTCGAAGCTTTTATATTAATGTTGAGAGATGTCACCTCTATAGATTATCGATTTTTTACTATTCGCATCGCATTCTAATCCATTACAATAACCCCTACACTAATCAATTACAGATATAGAATTACAGTAAGAACTTTGAAATATAATAACATAACAATATTACGCTGTTTACAATGCGATTCGAACCAAGTTATAGTTATCTTCAAGTTAATTGGTAGAAGTTTATAATAGAGAGTTATCTTAGGATCGGGTCGAAACGAAGTTACAACTGCATAGGTGAATAGAATTTAAGAGAAAACAGAAATAAAAACGGAAAAAATTACAAAAAACATTAATCCTAAAATAGTTAATTTACCTTTTTATCGACTCTATTTACATTTATTTAGTTAAAACATTGCGTGCAACATTCAGATTTGGTTGAAATTCATTTAAAAACAGTTCTAAAAATTTTGATACCAACATAATAATCTGAAACTTATACTCGTATTGGTAGTACTGCAGCGCCGACGACAAAATTAGAATGGGTTCTAAAAACAAGTCAACGACAATGTCGTCGTCGCCAGTGACATTGGTTGCGTTAGCATCCTATGGTTTATGTGTATTTTAATTTGACAGGCGTTGTATTTTGTCGTTCGTTGTATTTCTGGTTCTGTTTATACCATTAGTTGGTTTGTTATTTTGGTTTTATTTTTGTTATTGTTTTTCGACTGAACCTCGTTTATAATAGAAATTTTAAAACAGAGAGAACTCGACCTAAGAATTTTTTTTGGAGCAAGTCGAGTGAATTACAAGTTGACTCGACTCTGTTTATAATAAAAGTTAAGCTGGATTTAACCTAGGTTGAACTCTTAATATAAACAGTATAATTATATAGAAATAATCGACAAAATGGTTTTCAAATTTAGTAGACAAATTTTCCGCTAGATTTGTAAATTTCTCTTTATGACTTTTCCCGATTCCGATATGACGTTTTAACTTTAAAAGTTTGGGCTCTTTCGAAATTTAAATACAAATACTGTTGATCTTATGGTCAAATACTGTTAATCTGATGGTAGGGAGATATCGACCACCGTTAAGATGGCCCACAAATTTTATTACGTATTGCGATTTAAATTGATATTGATCGTTTGTTGGATTAGTGTTAAAATTTGTTGGTAATTAATTTATTCATAATTGAGAAAATAAAATAGGTGTTAAGTTAGCCCAATTAAAATTATTTTCATATTTTTTGGTCAAATCGTTACCGTAAATATAGCTGAAATACCGTAAAAATGTGGCTAAAATCACAGATGAAACAATCACGCGATTTTTGAAATCAGTTTTTTGATATTTTCGATTAAACCAAATAAATTATACGAAGAAATTCGAAATCGGTAAATGTTCTAATAAAAATTGGAAATCTGTTTTAAAAATGATTGAAATGACTATTCAGCCCACGAACTACTTTTTATGGTATTAGGATTAGTAATATTACTCTATTATGGCGAATGGTATAATGAAATTGTAGTGACTAAGTATAGGAAGCTATTGATAGATGGCAGGTCAAACATTTTAGGAAAAATATGTCTAGCTTTTCTGTTACTTGAATGATCTAATTATAACTAGGTGGTGTTGATGCCTTTAATATCGAGCAACACTCACCCACACTAAAAGGTGGCATTTCAGCTTACATTTTTGTGAAGTAGTTTTCTAATTCGTTGCTTGTATAAAAAGTTTTATTGATTTGAAAATGAGTGAAATATCTGAATAAATACGCTATGTGTCGAAAAAACATGTCGAAAATTTTTTGAAGTCTACGGCGAGAATGCTGTGACTGAACGAAGGACCCAAGAATGGTTTGCATGATTCCGTTTCGGAAATATGGATGTCAAAGATGCACCTCGCCCTGGTCGGCCAGCCACTGAAAAAGACGATGAAATTTTGCAACTGATGGAGCATGATCGGCACGCAAGCTGTCAGGAAATAGCGGAGGCACTAAACATCAACCACATAACAGTTTGGAATCAATTCAAGAGCAAGATACAAAAAGAAGCTCGATGTTTGGGTGCCTCATGAATTAACGCAAAGAAATTTGATTGATCGAATTACCATTAGTGAAATGCTGCTGAAACACAACCAAATCGAACCATTTTTGAAGCGAATTATTACAGGCGATGAAAAATGGGTGAAATACTGGTCAAAGACTGGTGACCCTCCCCAAACGACTTCAAAGCCTGGATTCACGACAAACAAGGTTATGTTTAGTGCAACAGGCCCTTGTAATGTAACAGGAGACATTTTGTAGTTATTCACTTTATTTACTGGTGGTATGTTTTCCTCTGCTATTTGTCTAGGTAGAGGCTGGAACGTGTCCTCGAGGTGGGTTGCAAACGACAATCTTCATTTTTAATTGGTGGAATTTGTAGTTTAGATCGTTTTAAACATTGTATCGCTTTCCAAAGGGAATATTTGGTATCTTTTTCTCCAGCAAGGCCATTTAGGTATTTATTAATGGATTCGTTCTTGATTTCTATAATTAGCACCTTCAGTTTATTGGAAAACATATTTAGGAGTTGTTTTATAATCTGGTGCTCAAATTCTTTGCCAGGCCCTTCTTGTTTTCGATTTGCTGCAACCAGTTCACTAACTTCCAGAGGATAAAAAAATCATTTCATTTGAACTGGAGGGGATACTATTCCACGCCGCTTCTTTTATACTGTTGAGTTGTTCTAGTACTTCTAGCAGTATCTGATTTTTAATTGGCACTTGAAGGCCAATATTATCCTCAACTAGTTCCTTGTATCTCTCCTAGCAGGTTTTGTTATTAGTTAGCCAAGTACGAATGTTAAGATCTTCCATGCTTCTTAGTATCTTTTGGGGCACTATTGTATCTTCGGCAGTGCCCTTCGAAATAATTGGTTTTGTCATTACCACTTGCGAGTATAGGTTTGGTTCCCCCGTTTTACTAGCAAGAGATTTTGGTACTTCTTTGGTGAAAGTTTGATTAATTTTTTCCAGTATTCCTGGATTTTGTATTCTCGTTTTATTTCATTTCCTTTGTAGTTCCGTTAGGTAGTTCACATCGGTAGTTTACGGGATGTGGTTTCTTGCAATTAACACATTTTACAGCAATATTTTTACTAACCGGGTATACTTCGGCGTGATGTTTGATGTATGATTAAAACCATGACATTTTTTCACTTCGGCATTAGGCCGCTATTTTTATCAATGGCTCTATTTTAACTCCATGTTAAGTATTGCTTTACACATCTTCCACTTTTTGTTTGTTTGTTATTAAAAGTGATCATAAATAGTAGAAGCCCTCTTTTGTCAATTTGGACTCCTTGTTCAGCTTCGATTTTTTCTTTCTTAATGATTTGATAACGCTTTTGCTTGAGATCCTCAATAATCTAGTGTTTTGCGCAGGTTGGGTGAAGACCTCTAGCCATAACTTTGATTGGGTGATCATTCTTGTCCTCATAGGTAAACCATTGATGCCTCTCGGAATTAAGCTTTGTATGCACGTCACTGTTTAGAGATACGAGTTTGTACGCGGCCATCGTAATAATCGATTGTATAGTGGAGAAATTTGATATTCCAACGACGTTAATTGGTGGAGTTGATTTCTCTTTTGGTTTAGCTAGTTGTTGTTCTAGAAGTAGTTGTTTCTTGAAGATTAACTGGTTTCTAGGAACCTGTTTTGAAGTTGATGGACAGTTTCTGCCATTTCTGGTAAGTGTTAAGCTTTACTTTTCTTACTTCGTCTTTTATTCCGGTTCAACATCCAATTTGTTCCTCTTTCGAATTCTTCTTCATCCGTATGGAATGGATTAATGTCATCATCGATTGCAGGAATAGGTGTCATCCCAACTGTTGCACGTGGTTGAACTGCATTTTTGAGTTCTTCATTCTCTTTCTTTAAAATTGTAAATTCTTCTTTCAATTTAGTTGTAAATTCCTTTATTTCTCTTAATCGTTCATGGAGTTCGGTATTTTCTTTCTCGTACTGAAAGATATTTCCAGTTGAAGATTTTGGTGATCTTGATAATTTGGAGCTTCGTCCAAATGAGTTAAACATTGATTGGCTCACCCCAGAATTCGACGGGCCTGCCTCCGAAGAGTGTGGATTTGGCAGCAACTTTACTTTTGTTCCGTATTTGTCGTACTCATTCTTTGTTTTTGCTACGTTATACCGCTGGCATTTAGTCCTCGGTTGCACTTTGCTACTGCCGAAGTAGAACCCGCGCCCCGCGACGTGGACTCGGCTATCTAGGTGTTACCTTGGTGTACACAGAGGCAGCCGAAGCCTCTGGGTACTTTAGGCTGAGAGCCAGAACAAAATTGATTCAGCTTTGAGCTATCCAAGCTATAATTCATTTGCCAAGTCAACCACTAAAACATAAATATTTAGTAAAGTAGGAGTTGAAGTTCTAGTAGTAGAATGATCAATTACAACGATTATAGAATATGCACCAAAAAATAAACAAATACTTTATAACACATACAAAGTACGTTTAGAGGGTGTCCGGCATCTGGCTGGCTCGGGTTTTAACGTTGGGTCGCTTGTTCAAGGCGAGGGTGACTTTACTTGTATCAAATCGCGCGTGGATGCCTCCCTTTCGAGTTGAAGACGTTTGGAAATAGGCCTTCCTCTTAAACCTGTGGTTGGTGTTTTATGTATGTACAATAGGTTAAGGGTTTGCAATTTTTTGAATCTGCAATTTGGAAGTTTCAAGGTTTTCCGTACGTTGGCATTTATCTGCGGCCGGAGATGTTTCTAGGTGTGGATGAGGCCTTCTGCGTGCTTTTGGGATGGCTGTAATTTGTCATGATGTAAACATTACCTAAAGATAATAAACGTGTGAACGTAAAACTTTTACAACGTATGGTCTTGAGAACAAACAATAATTGATCATTCTAGGTGACGTCATAATAACCACAATCAAAGTCGCTTGTGCAATCAAGCAGTTTTAGTGGAAATGTTTTAAATTTCTGGTTTCTTGCTAAGTTTCAGATCTAGTGAGGAGCGGGTACCTGGTTTGTTGGGTACACTTTGAGGGAATTCCAGAATTTTGACGAATTTTATAGGCTTTTACATGAATATAATATTATAAATTCATTTGCTGGATTAACTACTTCGATGGTACGCCTATTTTTGGACAGATAACACATTTTTGCTAGATAACACATCCACAACCTTTCTTTGTCGAATAGCGTTTCCTTTTTGAAAACATACTTAATTTTTTTAAATATTTGGATAGGTACGTGCTAATTCCCTGAGCTCAAATCTTAGCATTGAACTTATTTTTATTTACCTAATTATTTTACAGGTGCTGTATCCCATAGAAGGATATGATCGCCTCATTATCTATTACATAAATTGAATTATTTCCGGATTAATGTTTGATTGGTCTGGTGAATCCTAAGCCAAGTCTCAGAGTTACTGTCTTTCTTTGTACTTCGGTTAGTGATATTGAAATTCTCTAAATTTCCTTCTAAAAAAAGGAAAATGGGTTTCTTCTAAACGACTATAACATTCACGAAAGGCAGCGAACCGAGGAAAATTTTGCTTATTAATGAAACATAATCTTCAAGTACTTCCTCATAAAATGAGGAAAAATATTTATACCCCTGAAAGATACTATATTGAAAACGAAATACATCTACTGTTCAATATTCGTGTTGAACAACAAATTTATGATATTTATAGTGTTCTAGAATTAGATTAGTGTTCTACCAACGAAATGAGGGTATGTTTAGGCAGGTTCAAAGAGGTATGTTTATCGCTATTCGAGAAATATTTTGGATGCATTTTTGCTAATTCAGAATTTACCCAATTCTATTGAACAACAATGACTGTTTAATAAACGAATTTCTGAAATAAAATGTTCTAAGGCCCACTGAACTTGACACTTCTAATTACAAATTCAGGTTAGATCGGTTAGGTACGTTCATTGTTATCAAAGCATAGCTAATTGTGTTCTTATCCAGAATTGACAAAACTCCATTGAACAACAAATATGGTTGATTGAACGAATTTCTGATACATATGGCAATGATCCATACCTGATTAAAATATGTAATCAGAAGTGCCAAATACGTTGGAGAACACTACATCAGAAAGTGAGTCATTCTAATATCTTCGTTGTTCAATGAAATTAGGAACAAAATTCAGTCACTAGGTTTTTTGTAAGCAATGAACAAACATAAGAAAATATAATCATAAGTGACCACAGTTCGTTGATTTCTGCAACACTTTACATTGTATGTCAGAAATTCATTCAGTCACGATCATAATTTGTAACTAGAAGAGCCAATCTCTATGGTTTATGCACCATTTAGAATTTTTTTTTATTAATTTGTTGTTCAACATAAATGTTATTGAACAGTAGATGCATTCGATTTCAATGCATCTTGACAATGCATATTCAATTAAAAGTGATGTAAATGTGTACCCAAAGCATTATGGGCTTTGGATACCCTTTAGATTAGAAATAACTTAGTTATCATAAATGTTAGTATAAAAGTTAATGAGCGTTTATTTGAATAATTTTAGTCAGTATTTTTTAAGCTTTTCTTATGGTGTATGAATGTTTTGATTATTACGACTTTTATTACTGGCCTGAGTAGATTTTTAGTCTGTTTTGTGAGATCACGTGGGTAACTGCAGCAGGGAAGCTTTCGAATTTCAAAATGAAATTTTGCATACCGATTAAGCTCAATTTGTGCTAATTAGTGCTCACGGGAAAAAATTAGTGCTAGTCCAGGAGCCGAAAAAACGAGAAAAGAAAATTTCAAATTTCGCCTAAAAGACGGAATAAATAAAACACGATTTCTAGAAAAATCAGAAATAATTTAAGCCTAATTTTAAAACTTTCTAAAGGCCGCTAATTTTGATAAATTTTCATTCATAAATCGAGGGAAACCAAACCAGCCCCTGAAAGATACTATCTTAAAAAAAACGGAGATATATCGTTCAATAATATTTGTGTTGAACAACAAATAAAACAATAGAAATAAAATGTTCTAAAATCCAAGGCATAAGCAATTCAGATAGTATATTCCTATCAGGTATGTTCATTGCCATCCCAAAAATATAGTGACTGAATTTGTGCTAATCCAGAATTGGCCCAATTCCATTGAACAACAACGACCGTTGAATGAACAATTTTCTGACAAAAATTGTTCTAGAAACCAATGAAGTTGGCACTTCTGATTACATATTCCTATCAGATATGTTCATTGCAATTCGAAAAATATAGTGGCTGAATTTGTGCTAATTCAGAATTGGCCCAATTCCATTGAACCACAACGACAGTTGAATGAATAATTTTCGGACAAAAAGTGTTCTAGAAACCGATGAAGTTGGCACTTCTGATTATATATTCCTATCAGATATATTCATTGCCATCCGAAAAATATAGTGGCTGAATTTGAGCTAGTCCAGAATTGGCCCGATTCCATTGAACAACAACGACCGTTGAATGAACAATTTTCTGACAAAAAGTGTTCTAGAAACCAATGAAGTTGGCAATTCTGGTTACATATTCCTATCAGATATATTCATTGCCATCCGAAAAATATAGTGGCTGAATTTGTGCTAATCCAGAATTGGCCCAATTCCATTGAACAACAACGACCGTTGAATGAACAATGTTCTGTCAAAAAGTGTTCTAGAAACCAATGAAATTGGCACTTCTGATTACATATTCCTATCAGATCAGAAGGCAATCAACATACCTGATTGGATAAACATTATTGAACCTCAAACTATTATCCCTAGATAAACGTTAGCTGTACAATCTAAGCCAATTTTGCTAGATTTATGAGATTTCGAATCCCGAGTATTTTAAGGAACCAATAAAAATGCAAATATAAAAAATATTTAGGACCAATTGTTAATTAGGTGTTTATAAATAAAAACACAAATTTATTTCTTGTACTAACTAATGATGATTCACATTTTCTCATCATTTTAATTGGTTTTTCATTTCTTTAATTGTAAACTTTTCTTTTTTGTGTGTTTTTGCTTTGTGTTATAATAATAATATATTAATTACATATATTGAAAATACAAATTACATAATTTTCTTTTTCCTTAAAAATATCGTTTTTGTTTTGTTGTTGTTAATATTATACATTTAAAAAATAAAAATATTGTTGCAAAAAATTGAAAATAAAATAAACAAATCTCTCCAAATACCAATATGTAAATAACTAACCATTCCTTAATAAACATAAAAAAAAAGTTTACAAACAAAAAAATAAAAATTTTATAAAATTTTTCATTTTGCTAAATTTATAATAATTAATAATATATTTTTAATATAATAATATTTATATAAAATGAAAAATAAAAGAAATGAAAATTATAAAGTTTTGTTTATCGTTAAATTGATTATTACAAAAAATAATTATTGTATTTATATAACATGCATCTAATACATAAGATAATGAATGAATGATAAACGATTTACTTTTTATTTATTGTGTTATAAAAAATACTAACTCTGATGATTTTTAATTAGACTTATGTATATAGTTTTTCTTGGGGTATTAATGGTGATGATGACCATCAGAGTGTGGATTACTTCGTACATATAACTAAATTTCCCAAAACAAACAAAAACAAAAAAGAAAAAAATTTCAGTCAATTTTTTTTTAGTATGATAAGACGTTTTTCTGCCTTATCTCAATTTCTTATTCGTTTCTTTTTTTAAAAATAATATTATTCTAAAGTTATACAAAATTTAAAAAAAAATTGCACTTATATTTATCGATCGGAGCGTTTTCCTGTGGTCAGTGGTTCGAGGCCGCATTACTTTAGTCGAATTAGCGTTTTTGTGCTAAAACCTTAGTTATCTAATAGATTAAAATTTCGAAACGAATGTTTAACGCGGTCCCGAATCGCAGGCCAGAGATTGAAACATACCCTAGGTATTGAAAATTAGCTGAATCTTAAAAAATTTTGATAGTTCTTTGGATTTGTTTAATAGCAACAGTAATTATACTAAAACACAAAAATTGAGATAAGACAGAAATTAAATTAGGTTTTAAACCAAAGAAACGGAAAAATTAATGAAAATTTTTAAAACCAATAATAAATAACAGTTAATCATTTTTCATTTGAATTTTTCTTTCTTTTTTTAAATAGAATTGTTTCTCTTAGAATTTAACGGGTTTTTCCATTTTTTTTATAAAATTGTATGTTACAATCTGGATGTAATATGTACCGCACTAGAATCGTGATCCCCGTAGCCTTGCCGTTTAGCAGTTTTGAAAATTTCATTACACGACGACGTCAGAGGAAGTGGTTGCTCTAATCCATCGGCCATTTCAAGTGCCAAACGTAAATCCTTCTGTAAATGTTGCAATGGCTGTTGCGTCCCAAAATCGTTGCGTACAATAACTGTGGAAAATGAGAATAACAAACAAAATGCAACAGGTTAATGTTTGATGCTGAAAAAATAGTAAATAATCTAATTACGGTTGCCTTTGTCACGTATAAGCGGCGATGACATATTCGTTAAACTAATAACTTCCATAACATCTTTGATTTGAAGGCCGGCACGATCGGCTAGGGCTAAAGCTTCCCCTAAGGCGGCGATTGTTACTCCCGATATTGTTTGTAACACTAAATTCATTTTGGACGCATTTCCAATAGCACCCAGATAAAATGAATTTTTACCCATGGCCTCAAAACACGATTGACAATTATTGAATAGCGCACGTTCGCCAGCGGCCAAAATTATTAAAGTGCCTTCTTCTGCTTCGAATTTCGAACCTTGTATTTGAGCCTCCAAATATTGTCCATTTTTTGATATTATGGCATCAGCAATGTCTTGCGATGTCTCAGAATCAATTCCGGTCATTTCAACGTATCCTTTATTCACAAAACTTGGGCATTGTAATACTCCACAATTCCCAAAAACCATCTGAAAATTATATCAAAAAAAAAAAAAAAAAAAAATATAAAAATTTGCACACTACATTGTTCGTATTGTATATTGATTGCTTACATCTTTAACCGCCTTCGGGTCCGATATACAAGAAAATGTAATATCTGAAGCATCCACAACATCCATCGGAGTTTTACGCATTTCTGCACCGGCCATTTCAAATCTACGAGTTTTACTTAATGTACGATTCCATACGATAACTTTGTGCCCAGAATTTAGCAAATTTTTAACAATACCTCGACCCATAATGCCCAGCCCCAAAAAACCAAACGTCAACTCGGACGGTGTAATATTTTTGGTTTGTAATGTTTCTGAGACGGCCTCAAGATCGAGATCGGGTGAATCTGGCCGACCCGCTGGAATCATTGGACGATTTAATAAACGTGACGCTGGATTTCGCCGTGGTATCGAAAAATCATTATTTATTTCAAAACCTTCTGGTTGCAAATCAGCTGATATATTATTGTCTGTGTTACGACGCTTACGTTTTTGCGGTGGTGACGTATTTGGACCCTCATTATTGTTCGCTTTGTTTAAAACCGATTTCGATTTTGCTGATGGTCTCTCCGATGTGGGTTTCTTTTTAACCACCTTTTTAGTAGCGGGAGTAATGGGTTCATCGGGTGGTGGTAGTGGTTCCCCCGACTCGTCTAAAATTGAATCATTCTCACGAAGTTTATTAAATTCTTCATCGATATCGCGCTGTTGTGGTTGTTCATTTTCTTGTTGCGCTTGTGACATCTTCTCAGCTATTTGCTTGTTAAAACTCGCTGGATCACTTTTGTACTCCTCAATTTGTTCACATGCTTCTTTAAATGCGGTTGTTTTACTAGATTTAATCAACCTACTTTTAAATTCTTCATAGGGTTTCAAGTTTGACTCCTCAATCCATGCACTAAAATTGGAAAAAGATGCATTTAATTAATTTGGGTGCGTCAGTCTAGAGAAAAAAATACTTACTAGTTAAGGGTCCCATAGAAAAATATACATTGGGAAGGTATATTTCTTTTAGGTTGTCGTTTTAATTCCGGTATTGGTTCTACAACTCGTGCTGGCCAAGGGGAGAACCCTTTCATTTTAGCCCTAAATAAATAAAAATCAATCGTTAGCGTCACTCTACGCAATCCAATTTACATTGGTAAATAAAAATATTCATCATAATTGGTACCAATAAATTGTTTAAATATTATCAACACTATATCATTTATTCACTTAAACCTATTCAGTGTGGCCCCATTTACAAAAACATCATAAAAGCCCGGGCAAATTCTTAAACATAACATCAACAAAAAGTGTGGTTATGTCGACAACTCTTATTTATTATTTACACGCAATGCTTATCCATTTTATAGATATTATAATTAACACCCCATTGATATACGATACACGAAGTATAAAAGCACATATCTAGAACACAGTATAGAGCCAATAAATGAATGAAATTTACGTACCAAACCAGCTGATTAACTTGAAAGTTCCCGGTTTCAGTCATTCTCTAGGCGATTTATTTTTGCTTTCTCAATTTTAACTATGAACGCTTTATTATTTTATATTTAAAGTTGATAAATTATAACCACACAAATTATTATACAAAACAATTATCATATATTACAATTATTTACTTGCAATGTTTTTTTTCTTAATTATTTCTCAATCACAATCATAAATAAATCGAAATTTATTTGATGAAGACGCGTTTGACGCGTTTTTTTCAACAGGAAAAATGGCGGCTATTCATACTATAAATGCCAATATAAGGAAAATAAAAAATTACATAAAACAACAAAATGCCACGAATTATATGTTTTGGGATGCCTGATGTAAATTTAATTATGGTTAAATTTAGTAATAAAACACACAATTATTAATGAAACCTATTCAATATTTTATAAATTCGATAGCATTTAACATACATTTGATTTATAAATAGCATGAAATCAAATTTGATCGATACGCTACAAGAATTAATAAAATTTTATAATTTTAAATCGATTTTGCAAATTAATTTTTATAGCATATCTACGCCTCTGATTTATTCAATGCAAACATAAACAAACAATTTGTCAAAATGCAATGAAGGATATTGCTAATGTTTTGGATATGATTGTTATGTAAACAAAGTTATTAAATTATTCTAGTTAACAAATGATAGGTCTGTAGATTGAAAACATATTTATTTAATATGTTAATTAGTTTTTAATATTTTTTAGTCATAAACAAGTAATGAATTGGATTTGTAAGCTAATCAGAGTCTTCGTAGGGGATACGATAAGACATCGGATAATGGGTTTTGGTGACGTATTCGTCTGTTTCTAATCGTTTTGCTAATTTGCATGCACATATTTACATACTGTATGTTATGCAGAAACGTATTGATTACTATTTTATAAGAATATGTATAGTATGAGAATTTTATTTACTAAACGTAAGTAATGAACGTGAATTATTTTACAAAACATTGTGGAGTGGTGGCCTGAGTAATTGCTTGAAAATAAAATTAGAAAAATTTTATTAAGAAAAGTTTTTATTTTAAACAATTGGAATATTAAATGCTCGTTAATGCTCGATATCGATTAGGTAACACTTAAAAAGTCGCCTCATGCTTCTATAGAAAACTTACATTACCTTTATTTTTTTCTGCCTTTTCTATCTGGCTGTCTGTTCTCTATGATTACTTGTCCGACATTAGCCTCAACCAGCGAACACGTTAGAGCTTAAGTTGTACTCTGTTGGGACGATTTAAGTGGTACGACCATTAACATGTTTGGGGCCAGTTGATTTCTTTAAGTAATAACCGAAGTGTCCCAAACAACGTAAAACTTAAGTTCTACGTGTTTGCTGGTTGAGGAGGCATTAGTCAGGTGCGTTAATGAACAGTCTCTCCCAAGTTATATTTTGACGTTAGTTTCACCTACGATCTTGTGGATTATATCTGTACCGGGTGACTTCTTGCATTTTGTTTCTCAAATACCTCTGAACTAAGGAAATTTATTTTAAATCAATACCCAAGAAATTAAAAGAACGATTGTGTTGAGGTGTAGCACCTGATCGACTGACAGCATTATTGCGAGCACCACCAACGTCAATTACGAGTACTCTCGTAGATCGATACGACCTGCTTCGATTCTGATGTTTACAAACACTTCACAAACCAAAATACACCATCCATTCTTACCAACTGCTTGCGTATAGGTTACTGTTTGGCTCGTAGATCGTGATACTTTTGAATTAGAAGGCACTTCACGGTACCGCTCATTTAGAAGTTGAGCCCCGATTCTCATGTATCGAATCATCACATGTCGAATCGTCCTCATTAAATCAGATGCAGACTAAAAGTTTCTACTCTCTCTACTCCCTAGCTGATTGATCAATGAGAGTAAAACTTCATACTTAAGCTTTGCCCATAAATTGGGAGATCCTAGTGATTTGTGGCCGAAATCGGTCCAGTGGAAGTGGCAGATTCCGGGAAGAGGTTTTTAGTTTATTGCAAATATTTTCAAAATCATATCATTTAAGATTAAGTTAAGGTTTTATACTCGACATTCATCCAAATCGGACGTGTCTAAAATTTGTTTGATCAACAATATTTCTTTTATTGTTGTTTTTTTATTTTTCTATTACACATTATTTTAATTACTGTATGTATATAAACAGTAAAGTATGTATACTAAGCAGTTTTATACTTTTTTCCTTGTTTAAGTTTGCGAAAAACAATTAAACAATTGGTGTTAATAGCTTTTAATGTTAAACAAGTGCTGTGTATTTAATTTAATTTTTGCAATCTATATTGCAATCTATATTTTTGCATTCTACAACGTCTAAGTATGTCAATTGAAAAAAATGTGTGGAATGTTCCATAATTATAGTGGACGAGTGGGGTTTCTCATACAAAGGCTTCATGTGTGATGGATACAACTGCGAGCAGTTAAATCGAAAAAACGTTCAAGAAAATATTCATTGGACATCAACAAATGTATGAAAAATTTGTTTGATGGTGTCCCAGCAATGAAGCAAACAACATCAGAAGAGGCTCCGGTAAATAAGCCAAACGAATTATCCGTGTCGTCTATTATTAGGAGCCACGGTACCTCTTTCCCAATCAGAAAACTGTATCCAATCATCTCCCACTGTTTCAACAAATGACCTTGAAACAATTAGAGTGATGTAACCTCGACGATGGATATTCATCAGCAGAATTCACACATCTGTAACTGAAAATGAAACCGAAAGTAAATGACTTCGTTTCTTACCAGATCAGTGTCAATGATTTAAAATTTGATTCAATGATAAATTTTGATGTTTGGCCAAAGGGTCTTTTCATAAAAGAATTTGAGTTTCCAAAAAAGCAATCGTTTTTCGGAATACAAGAGACAACAGCCAAATAACTTAAAAACGCGTAAACCGAGCGACTCAACACATAACTTCAACGATGGTCTCAAAATACGTACTGCGGGTGAGGTTGGTGTTGTTAATGCTGGCTGCATGCGCTTTTCGCGTTCCGGAAACCTCATCAAGTCAGCGAGAGTAAAAACCATTAAAATCAGAGATGCGATGTGCGGTTCAAACGGTGGCTTATTGTATTTTTCATCTTCTGAAAACTACTCCAAGGCTGACTAACATCTACGCATCTAAACTTTGCGAAACTCAAACTGACATTGATATTAAACCAACACATAACAAATCGATCATCTCACCATTTAAATCTAAACTTATGTTAATAAGAGGCGTAAAAAACAACCACCAGTTTGTTAAAAATGCTTGCTGAACCTCAGATTTCAACCTAGATAAATGGTAAACACTTAGTAACTTATTTTAATTTGTGTTGCCTTAGAAGAACAATTGGAAAATTGTAATCTCAAGAAACACCTGTCGCGGAGCGGACTTAAACTAGAAATCTTCTACAGTAAATCCGTCGATGCAGTTACAAAAGTTTATAAAATTGTGGTTAATCATCAATCTAAAACTGATTGCAGTGCAGTGGTCTAATCTCGCTCTCTAGAAACTTTACCAGGTTACTTGCAACAACGAGAAGAGGAGCCTTTCACAATTACTTTAGATGTTAACCACCATGTCAACAAATTTATGTCGGTGTTCGATTATATTACAAACTATCCATCTAACAACATCAAATGGGATCCTACATCTCCGGCATTTTAGAAAGTGTTGTCTGCAGAGTCCAGCTATAAAAATTCGATCATGCAAATAATGTTCTATATTTAACACTCAGACAGCCTAATCAAAAGCGACTTTAAGGACCATTACATCAAGAACATCCATCTACTGTCTTTCTCTGCTTTTTCGTTACGACAATTGAACATATTTATATTTGATAACGTTACCAAACAATATCTTGAAGAACCGACCAAAAAACATCAGTTTGGTTTTGATGGGACTAATCTGGTGCAACTGTGTGAAGACACTAACACATTTATTATCCCAAACAGATATATTTTTTGTTCATCGGGTACGGAATTTATGTTACCAAACATACAACTCGTTTAACAATATCTATCTTAAGAAAAACATAGAGATGCGATAAATCAACCTGGATTATAAACAAGCATCAACTTGGCATCTTGATACTATATTGTCAGATTACTTTATGTCTACATGCAATTTTGACGTATAGATGCCCAGCTGATGTTACTTCCGCCCTAACGGAATACTACGCTAACATTAGTAGTATGAACACCGTGCAAATTTCAACCAAATTTATAAACCTACGGTCAACATTGTCGTCGATAACACAATTGGATAACACATTCTATCTAACAAAACTGATAAACAATTAATCTCCCAGCTTAAGATACCAATATATAGTAAAGTCATGGCGATCCACGAAGCACAAGGATTAACCTCACCAAATGTGATATGCATTAGAATTAATTCTCAACCACTTGTGCTGTTCGATAGTGCACCGCATGCCATAGTTGCAATTTCAAGGTACACACACAATCATTTAGATATTTTTCACCAGTGCCTAATGATACACTACACTCACTTTTAATGAGAACTCGAACCTATACTACTACTCAAAAGGTAAATCAACCCTTAAAATACAAGAAAAGTTTGGTTTATGAGAAATGTGGAATTTACTTTCAAAACGTCAACAAAATGGTATCAAAAGCAAGTTTCATAACTTCGTTTTAAAATCAAACTACCTAGTCTATGTAATTTGTGAAACTTCATTAAAATCCGGCACAATGAGCAATGCATTTTTGGCTATGATTACGTTGCTTACAGATGCGATCGGTCTCTCGAAACTAGCTCAAACAAATCGATTGGTGGCGGACTCCAGTAACTTTAGCTCGATCGAGAGTCGAACTAATTGGTGTAAAAATCAAAATTAACCAAATCAATCTATTCATCTACACAGCATATATACCACCTCAATCAGATTTAGTTCTTGTGCTTGGTGCGATTCCAAATATAATCTGGAATCTGGACCCGGAACTAAATTGCATTTTGCCATGCAATATAACAACAGATGCGGAATCTTTATTTGTGGACGCCATGCTTGGTTATAATTTGAACCAAATAAATACCAATGCTAATAATCGTGATAGATTACTGGATCTTGTCTTCAGCAATGACATTGACACGTTCAAAATTTCAGAATCCGTGTTACCTTTTGTCATAAATGTTATCAATTACAAATCTTTAAATATTATATTTGACTCAACTAATTTAATGACGAGTTTGGAACATCTACAACCAATCAAATACAACTTCAAAAATAAAACCATGCAGGGCTACAAAGTTAGCTAGAATCCATCAACTGGCAAACAACTCTCAATTCCAATGATATAAACGAAAATGGTGATAAATTTAGTGACATTATGCAGCAAGGCTTCGAACTTTATGTGCCTATGTGCTGTAAACCACAAAATGCTCGGAAGTCGGAAGCGTATGCCAAAATGTTGAAAAGCGGGTTAGAAGCGGACAAAACTATACTATATGTTTCGACAAGTCGAATCTCAATCAAATTCAAGGAAAAATCAAAGAAAATCCAAAACAATTTTGGAAATACTTTAGGAATAAACGCGAAATTGAAGGATACCCTGCTAATATGACCTATAACAATACCAGCCCCTCAAACTAATATGGAAAGATCGAGAATCGCATTTCTGGATATAAAAAGGGGGACAAAATCGCAGTATAAGTCAGTTGTTATTTAACCAGTGATCAAGTGGATACAGTAAAAGAAGTAAATAGTGAAATTAAAATATGTAAGTAGTGAAAGTGTTGAACTGTGTAGTAATTTATTGAAAAATAAATTGTACTCATGTTAATAAAAACAATCAGTGTTATTATTGCAAAATCCGTAACGAATCGTTGTGAAGCCCGAAATTCGTAATAAATTGGTGTCAGAAATTTGATTTTGCGATAAACAATGTTGAAGAACGTTAGCGGAAACACATCTCAACAACTCCGAGAAGAATTGGAGGAGCGAGGATTGCCAACGATTGGCAATAAGACGGAGTAATACGCGACGCTTCAAAATGCTGTTAAAGAGGGTGGTAGCAGTGGAGACACGAAAGCCGTTGAATCGCAATCAACATCACCTACAGTACAGATCAGAGTGTCACGACCATCATTACCAGTAACCCCAATTAAAGAAAAGGATGAGGAAACTGTCGAAACTAAAGAGGACCCAACGTCCCATGTGTAAGAGTTATGTAAAATACAGCTTCATAACCGCCGGCATCAACGAGGTGAACGTCTACAAAATATGGAACGAGAAATAACGAAGTTAGCTCGCCAAGTGTATTGTAAAGTGCCGAGTGATGTCCTGAATGACTAAACAGTAGATGCTTTCATTAACGCTGTAAGAGACGACCAGCTCAAACTGCACTTGCGGACGACATCAAAGGGAATAGGAATGAACGAAGTATTGGGATCAGCTCTAGAATGCAAGGCAGCTAGAGTCAGCCTTACCTCCGACTCCGTTAAACTGCGAAAATTAGATGTCGAGGATATAGCACAAATAGAGGCCATGATAAATGCAAAGATGAGAAGACCGACACAAAGCTTCCAAAACAGCAGACGCTGCAGATCTCGCTCACGGTGTTTTAAATGTCAACAACCTGGACACCACATCAGAAACTGTAAACAACCAGCAGTCGGGACCACAAGACAGCTAGACAGCCGATAGAACCTATGCCGTTCTCAAATTTTAGCATATCCACGTGCAGGAGATCTTTTCATTCAGTAATACGCGAATAGGACCAGTGCTGTCGCAAAACCAGGGAGGTACAGAACGGGTTTTAGCATACTACACTCGCGCACTACTCAAACATGAAAAAACTATTGCGTAACCCGGAGAGAATTGCTGACGGTGGTCGATAGTATCAAACATTTCCATAAATACCTGTATGGACATGAATTTCTTTTACGAACGGACCATGCAGCTCTGAAATTGCTAATGCAGTTTAAGGGCCAGAGGAACAAGTTGCGAGAATCGAAAGACTACAGACCTATATGTTCAAAACCGAGCACAGGCGAGGATTGTTACATAACAATGCAGATGGAATGTCCAGGAGGCCCTGTAGTCTTCAGTGTACGCACTGTTCCAGACAGGAAGAAAGAAATCCCATTGCGCAAGTTTCGAGGATCAGAGTAGATACCGAAGATCACTAGACTATAGGGAGAAATTAGCGGTAGACCAGCGACACGATCATTCCATTGCCCCAATTATCAAATGGATAGAGGGATGTACCAGACCGCAGTGGCAGGAGATCGCGACCTTCAGTGCAACCGTGAAAAGTTATTGGGCCCAGTGAAATTCTTTGAAGATCGAGAATGGGTTGCTGATAAGACTTTCGGAATCAATCGACGACAAAGACAACAAACCCCAAATCGTACTACCAGGAAGCCGAATAGGAGAGACGGAGCCAGTTACTCAGCAAGACTACACGACAGAATTAAGTCAATACACTTCACATAGTGAAGACCAGCGACGGCATGAAGACGAGATATGACCAGCGGTCAAACAGCATAGGATTTAAGGAAGAAGATTTGGTTTGGCTCTACAATCCCAAATGAAGAAAAGAGAAATCGCCGAAGCTACAACAAAATTGGGAAGGACCTTATAAAGTAATAAAGCAGATCAACGATGTTGTATACCGGATTCAACAATGCCCCAGGACGAAAATGAAGGTGGTTCACATCGATAGGTTAACACGTTACAACGCCGGGAGCATTCATGAATCTGTTCGGGATGAACAGAATTAAGGTGGGGGTAATGTGACGATTATGCCTAATATACACACAGATCACGTCAGAGTCGTCGTTAGTCGAGTGGTTAAGGTTGCAGGATGGTGAGGTGAAGATCCATGGTTCGAACGTCATCGAGGCAGTGCAATTTTTATGGCTGATATTTATTTGGCATCAAACGACAGATATTAACGCGATGAGTTACAAATGCAAATTGACGATTGTTACACTCAGCCAAACACAGAAATATTCCAGAAGATGGGCCTGACCGATGGAAGTAGAGTAGTAGTAGTAATACAAGGACAATTCAGCTGCAACAGCGCAATATGGAAAGATCGAGTATCGCATTTTGGGGATAAAAAGGAGGCAAAATCGCAGCATAAGTCTGTTGTTATTTAACCAGTGATCAAGAGGATACAGTAAAAAAAGTAAACAGTGAAATTAAAAAAAATAGGCAAAGTGTTGAACTGTGTAGTAATTTATTGAGAAATAAATTGTACCCGTGTTAATAAAAAGAATCAGTGTTATTATTGCAAAATCCGTAACGAATCCTTGTGAAGCCCGAAATTTGTAACAATATGCACGCTTGAAAATAGACGACTTCTCTTAGATGCGGGTTTTATTGGAACGACTTGCTTGGTCACATTGATTCAGCTTACATTTTGGAAAACATATCAATTCATGTGCCTTGCAGGACGTTTCGATACCATGAGTTTTTAGCACTAGAACACCATTCCACAAACTATGGAGAAAATAACCCCATTAATAGGTTGTCTAAATCATTCAACATCGTCGACGATATCATTTTTCCAAAATTTAAGCGGAAATGGCGGTTTTTGACAAAACACAAAAACTGTTTTTAAACAAAATTCGACTGATCTGGATTGACTGATCTGAGTGAAACTTAGTATCAAGTTGAGATTTTCTCATAAACTTGAAAGTCCCACTGATGTATGGCCGAAATCGGTCCATCGGAAGTGGCAGTTTCCATAGGAGCTTTTACGTTTTTTACAAATATTTAGAAAAATATTTTATTCATTAGAAAAATGGTTACAACTATAAATTTGCGCTCTCTGCATACTTAAGCTTAAACTACACACTTAATACTTAAACTGCATACTTAAGATTTTTGATAAGTGCGGTAGAGGCCTACCGGAAGTGAGTTATAGTTTTTCCCAAATATTTTAAAAAATTATTTAAAAAAATATTTCAAATTAAAATTGTTTGATTGAACTTTCAAAATGTTTGCAAATGCGGAAATGTTTTTCAGACGAATTGACTGATCGGTATTATACTTTATACGCCGTTTTTACTTTCTTTTACTAATTAAAGTAAAAAGGACTGGCTCTTTTTGAGGCTGCATCACTTCTCGATATTGTATTATGTAATAATGACATAGAGGTGAAGCAAATTCATTAATTCACATAACAGTCGTCAGTAGGGGTTTTATGAGGGCTGGAATCCATTGGGAAGTCAGCGAGATCTACAAGCACAGCGACTATTAGCGAAATACTACGAACTTTGATGAAGAAATTTTCAAAACAATTTTGGGCGAGGTATACTTAGAAGGCGCGACTGATTCCAAAGCAACCCAACTTATGAACTGTGTTGGGCTTATAACGAAGCAATGCCTAGAGTCGGGCATAATCGCCACCCGCTGAATTATTAGTGGGATGGGAAAATATCCAAGTTGCACAAATTGCAAATACCATTGAGTGAGAAGGACGATAATGTTGAGGTCCAAAGAATGTCAAATATGACACCTCCAACGTGCTCTATTATAATGCAAAGCAATGCAAATTACTATTAAATGTATAAGTTGGAAATACCACTGGGGGCCCAGACAATAATCCAAATATAGTACTTAAGATGGCAGTCCATGCTAATTTTGGAAGGCTCTAGGCCTTTATATATTAGGAAAATCGTGAAGAGCTACTTTTACAATAGAATACAAGTTAACGGGGCAGTTCCACAAAGCTCGGTGTTAGGTCCGTTATTGTGGAATATTATGTACAATGAGGTATTTCAACTTTGAAATCCTGACGCAGTAATAGTGGTAGGGTTTGCGGATAACGTTGCAATAGTTGTTGTGGTTAAGTTTAATTATGAGGCGGAGCACCTATGGAACGAGACTAGCCACTAGTTGACGGTGGCTATATAAAACTGGATTTCAGTTAGTGGAGCATGGAACCGAGCCGGGATTAATTATGAGTAGAAAGCAGAGAGAAACGATAACCATCTAAGTTGTTAATATCGAGATTATCGGAATAAATTTTGGAGTTCTTATAATTAATGCGAAACTCTTTCAAGAAACACATTGAGTGGATTAGTGGCCAAGAGGTAAGTGCACTTAATATCGCCCTTTCATGTTTATTGCATAATTTTGCTAGATAAAATGCAAGAATAATGAATTCCGTACATCTGTTTTGAACTCAAAAGGGTCAATAACTGAATGAATAAACTTCGTTTTTGCAAGGAGTTTGTGTATGTGACCCTGTGTTGATTTTGAAAGGGTATGCTCGAATCGTACAGGACGAACTTGCTCGTGGATATCGCACATTTCCGTTCTTGCACTGGTAGAATTCTGAAAAATGAAAATTGACCAATCTTGAGCAAAGGAACGTGCACTACCATTTACCATCGCCAGAAAATTAAAGCTTCCCTTGCAAGAAGGAAGTACTAACTTTTGCCGAAAGGAGTCTTGAAATTACAACAACTCAGCAGTGAACTTCTCTATGTTAAAATCCTTGCTGTACTCCACGCGTAGGACGAACAGTTTTCTGATCTAATAGATTTTCAACATACAGTCCACACTGTGCGAAGAAATACGTAGACGATCTGTTCTATCAGGAATACACAAATATCTTGTATGTAGACATGATTGATATTCGAAGAGGGCGAAACTTTGTGAAACTGCCGTTTTAACTTTATTTCACTAGTATGGCGGAGCTAAGTCATGCCTTATGAATAGAAAGTGGCTACGAAATGTTCAATTTTCAAGAAGGAGCTTGTTTTGAAGTGTTAAAGCTATCACGATATAGTGCTCACTGCACAGCATACAAGTTACTACCATACATACTTTGGAATAGGATAAGCCCTCTGACGAAGTAACGAATGATCAAGGCTTCTCGTAAGGATGATACTGTACAAATATTTCGAAGGTATTTCTGGCTTTGGCAGTAACGGAATCACAATATGCTGTGTCAAATTCGAGAACTGTTTAATCTAATGTATATAGCTAAAAATAATTTGTAACAATATTCCTTTAGGAGACAAGCTTTTTACAAGATAAGATGTCACGATTTCTCACAATTAATAATAGAGAATCGACTCGTCTTAGAGGTAAAATTCCCGCATTTGGTTGTAATTAAAAACTTTTCCGCCAATTTAGTGCACCTTCCGCTATTGCAGAATGGCAATATTTTAATTTGTAAAAGAAACATTTTTCGTATCGGCAGGCATTGTTTTTCTTGCAACTTTTAAAGGAGGAGATAAAATTAGACAACATTTGCCAAATTCATGCTCTTTCCAAAATATTTCTCGACGTCCATATGATGGTGTCAACGCGTACCAAATTGCCCCTTATACGTGTTACAGCAGAATGGGATGAACTAATTTGGGCATTTCAGTTGTCGAGAATCTGCAATTTTGCTAATGAGCATATCCAGTGTTCATTAGCAAAATTGCAGGATTTCGTTGTAATGTGTCACGCCTAACCATGAGTAACAACTTGGTTTATAGATAGTTTCGGAATGAGATATTTATCCACATCCCGAGGAACTTTAGTGTTCGCAACGCCGAATAAATCATAAATAGAGATTCCGGACACTAATAGTTTCCATAAAATTTTTTTTTTTTAAATTTTCTGTTTATTATTGAGATATTTAGTTGGCGGGAATACATGTTTTCTGTTCTGTCAATATAAAAGTCATTTTTGGCAATTTAAAGTCAATTAAAATCAATATTGGCATTCTTGTGAACGTCTACTTCATTACTATTTAAAACGAAATGAGTTTCAGTTCCGGCAGAATCTCAGGTTTTACTGCTCGTCGGTGGCGCTGCTAAGGAATGTGAATCGCCTTTCCATTTGGTTCGCAAGGATTATAATTTCTTTTTTGTCTTAGCACAAGATAATTTAACAACCCGCGTTTCTTCATAATAACTCCGAGTGACCATTTCCACTTATTATTGCCCACAATTTTGACCGACACGTCCTCATCAGGCTTGAACTCTTTCCATTGTGCACTTTGGTGCTGATTGAATTATTGCTCCATTTTCTATTCATTCTTCTATTGGATGTTTGGCTCTTGCCTCGTGGTTACATAACTTTAATTTTATCTTCATCGGTCGTCCCACCACCACTAGATACGGTGTGGAATGGTGTGGTAGTTTGTGGAGTGGTGTTCTTTCTATAGTGCTAGAAACTCATGGTTTCGAAATGTCCTGTATGGCACATGAATTGTTGTTTTCCAAAATGTAAGCTGGATCAATGTGACGAAGAAAAACGTTACCAATAAAAACCGTGACCAAGAGAAATCGTTTATTTTCAAGCGTGCATATTTTGTAATCCTTGTTGAGTGCGGAGGTATAGCGCAGGGCCTGAAATGTTACTAGCAGCTGTATTATTTTGAATAATTCGTGCATCATAGGGTCATAGTGGATTAACGTCAAGTTCGACGTAAACAATTTTTAAGCTTCCCAAATGCTTCTCGGTGCTCCGGTTGTCACTCATTATGTCGTTTCACAACAGTTCGTCCAATGGCTCACGAAGATTTTTCAGTTATTTTACAAATTTGACGTATCATGTAAATGCTCCTAGAAATGCTTTCAATTGTTGGACGTCTCGCGGTGCGGGAACTAACCTCAGCATCTCGGTTTTCTGACGATTTGTTTGTAAGCCATTTACGTCGAAGATGTGACCCAAAAACTCCAACTCTTCCTTTCTTTTGGCGGGAACTGATTATTTCCTATAATTCTAATCTCGTGAGCTCATTTTCGTTCGCTTCAGCTGCTGCGAAAGGCACTGGACGTCTATTGTAAAAAATTAGGTTTCTTCATGCCTTCAGTGTTAAAGATCGACATTCGCACTTTCAATGCTTCTTCTTTTGGCGTCTTATCGTTCTGTTTCGCCTTTTGTTTGGCGGCAGACGTCTGGTAACTAAATCATAGACTATAAGGCTGCGTAATCGTGTCGCAATGTTGACGACGTTGAGCTGCTTCGCGCTGTATCTCTTAGCTGCCTAACTTGTTAAGAAGTTTATTTAACGTCTGAGTGTCTTGTAGCTTGTTGAGTCTTTTCACAAACATCAATACTTTCAAATCATCGGATATGCAATTTGTCATGTCGAACTTTTCGCATTTTTTGTGCACTCGTGCTGCATACTCGGAAAAATCTTCACCAGCTTCTTTTTCTACAAACACGCTGCAACAAAAACTGTGATTCTGTTCGGCCGAAAATGCGCTTGAGTTCTTTCACTGCGTCATCGAGGGAACTGTTGTGTATCCTGAGTGGCAAAATCGTATTGGCAAACTTTTGATAGTCGGCATCGTAGCGGTCTCGGCAATTAAAATTGTTTTTAGCGCAGTATATAAATTTCAACATGAGGTCTGATAAATTTTTATACAGTGATGTTACTTGCACATTTCACACATTTGATGGTTGTTGCTGCTCTTCTTGCTGTAGTACCAATCATTTCAATCATCATCATAATGAGTTCTTTGTTGTCGGCATCCATTTTTGATTTTATAATTTTTTTTATTATATAAAACACTTAATTAGTTTTATGCGTGAAATCTATCAATCCTGCGTAAGGATTTTTATTGTTATTTATATTGTTTTATTATTAATGATACGACCATCGCATTCTGTGGCGTCTTACAATTATCACACCCATGTACCCAATAGACCAGCTACTCTTTCTTACCCGTGTTACCACTTCACAACTCTAGTTTTAATTCGATATAGGGTGTGGTGGTGGTGGAAAGTGGTGTTCAAGAGAACCTCTTTACTAATCAGTACGTGTAGAGAATCTCTTAATTATTTCGTAGTTTTTGAATCTACGACTGTTTGTCAGAATTTCACAATTAATCTGTCTTGAGTTCTCAATTGGGAAATTATGATCCCGTAAATTACGGTTACGAAACTAGAATTTGTCTGTAATATTCGTCCAACATTAATTGTGAAACAAAATTTTATTTGTGGTAGAGCGGAAAATTGTTGCTCAACTGGCGAAACTTTGAAAATATTGATTAGAGCTTCCATTTAATTTACGTACGTAAAAGATTTATGTATATTTTTGCTGTGCTATTTGGGTCGCAACAATTTCAACAAGGTTGCACAACATTTTCTAAAAGCTGTTTGATCTACCAAATGGTAGATTAACAAGCAACTTTATACTTTTATGTTACAAAGCTCGACGAACATACAGCTTCAGAAAATTGAGAAAAGTCCTTTTTAGTATATGAAAAATGTGTAATTTGGATCAATCCATCTTAAAAACTTTTTAAAGTTTACAAATAAAAAGAAAATAACCAAAACCATGTAAAAGTTACGGTCCATTGTACTAAAACGCGTCGTAATAAAGCTTGTGTTGTGTGTTCCGTCCTATCAATCACATTGATTTATAAGTAATATATAAATTTTCGATTATGGATCCAATAGCGGAAACATATAAAAAAAAATTTCCTTTCTCCTTATTAATTTTCATTTATACATTTTTTGTTCGTCTTAAACCAAAAAAAGGAAACTGCATAAAAACCCTAAAAAAATTTATTTTTTATTTTCGTGTCACAGATGGACAATATTGTTTTTCCTTTGTTTCTCCCGAGCTTTATACGAGTACCTTTTTCCAGAGCGAGTTGCGTGTATGTTTATGAAATTTTTCTTTTGTTATCAAAGATATTCAGCTAATGTATTGTAAGTCGAAAGAAAGAAGAAAAACCAAAATAAAACTGTTAAAAAGTGAAAGCGACGATATTTAATGGTTGGTAAAAAAAAATGCCAACACAAATGTGGCGGTAATTTTTTTTTGCTGAATTTTAATGGTAGTTTTGTGCAGCATTGCAGTACTCATACAAAGTACAGAGCGAGATTCATAGAAGAATATGATTGACATCGAAGTTCGTGTACTTAAGTTTTTAATTAGGCACTTCTAAGATTTTTAATTAATTTTAACCTTGCACACTTCTTTACTTTAATAATTATTTAATCCTTTAATTAGTAAACTTTGGACTCGACTGACTTTTTCAATTTTATTTCTTTTCATCTATCCGCAATCTTCCGAAAATATTTTTTACCCCTCTCTCATTTTCCCGTACTATTAGATCAATATTTCTAAAATTGTAACCAAACCCAATCCACCGACGATTTTGGCAGAAACTTCTGGCAAAACATTTAAAACAAAGGTTGGAGTCATACAATTTACTCTAAACAAGAAATTGGAAGCAAGGCTCGCTAAGAAGCCGAAGCGTCACAATATGCCTGCGCAAACAATCAACAAAAGACACCAGCGCTCCTTAGGCCTTTACCGACTACTGAAATGCGATAAATAGAAGAGCTTTATTACAGTCGACGAAGCTAGGTGTTATTTAACGAATGTCGATGGCCAAAGAAGTGTGCAATATTTAGTCACGGCCAAACTAAAGCAGAATTAGTCCCCTTTGAATTTTGGCACAACAGCACCCATTTTCGTTGAATAAACACAGATTACTACATAGGCAACTGTTTAAAACTACTTCTCAAAGATTCGAAGCGATTATACCCAGATCATACCTGGGTATTCCACCAAGATTCTGCTTAATCACCTACGGCAAAGAAAATTCTTGCATTTTTCTTCATCAAAATAACGTATCATTTATTCATCCTAATTTATGGACCTCTCATCATCTAACTTGGCACCCTGTGATTATTTCTTGTGGAGCTACTTAAAGTTACAATTAGAAAATCTAAAGTTGACAGTATTGCGCAACTGAAAAGATTGATAAAGCGAGAGACCAAGAACATTCCTCTTGCAATGATTCAACGTGCACTTAAATCTTTGTCAAGTCGGTCATTTGGAAAATGCAGAGGCCTACGTTGCATTGCATCTCATATGCAAAAACAATCAGCAAACTCATCATCATTTACTATGATTTGATTATTGGATCGAGCAGGAAAATTTCTCGAAAGGCTTGACCGGCTTTGTTGATGATATTCCAATTATCAAAGTCTCGTAGCTTACATTTCTACAATGGAGCAAAAATCGACGACAAAACTAGCAAGGGTGACGTATATTACTAATTTGAGTTGCTATAATTCTTTATACTTTTTCTCTTTGAGCCCATTGCAGGTGAATTCATACATATACAGTGCCTGCAGAACTGTAGTGCCTGCAGAACTGTAGTGCCTGCAGAACTGTTCCAAAGAACCGACCCGAGAACGAAAGAAAGTAAAATGGAGGCAGTATATGTTAGTGGCCAATGTATGTAAGTCACGCATGAAGAAACCAAGAAAGAATATACCGCACTTAAATTCAAAAAAAAATTAACTTTATTAAGTCGAACTTTGGTGGAATAAAGCTTTTATCAAAAATTGTCTTTTCCGCTTACATTCAGGAAACCAATGAGAATTAAACTTTGTTGCAAATTTATTTAACATTTTTTTGTTTTTCCTAATTCTTTTTTTCGCAAATACTGTACTAAGCAAAATATTTGTTAAAACGAAAAAGTTTCTATGGAAGCTGGCACTTCCGATGAACCTATGTCTGATAAACATCACTTTGATCCAAAATTGATGGAAAATGCTTAAATATGAAGTTTCACCTTGATCAGTTGATCCGTCTGGGCTGTAGAGTGCACACAGATATTTAGAGTGAAGTGACCCCCTCCCACACCCTCCCCCACATACACCCACCCACCCACACACATACACACACACACACACACACACACACACACACACACACACACACACACACACACACACACACACACACACTGACCGACGAATGGGATATGATGCGATTTTATCTGGTACTTTCACTACTAGACGTAGCCTCTCCATCCCTACTCCGCTTGACTACGTCCACGCTCGTGTCGGTGGTAAATCGGTTCCAGGCTAGGCCGAGCCGGAAGTCAAAGGGGGGTCACATAGGTCACTTGCAAATGATGCGCTTAAGAGTTATGTGACTTAAATCCTGGAGCGTATGTCTCACATTGAGCGGCTTCCAGGTCAGCGACGGTACCCCAGGAGGGGCGGCTGTGTACCTACTTGGCAGAAAGTATAAAGTGCTAGGGGCGGCAACTCGAAAAAGAATCCATCATGAGTTTAGTTAAGGAGAGATTGGTTACGGTGCAGGGAGTAGGAAACCCAGTACCGGCTGAAGGGAGTGAGTAAGCAGGCTCCCAACAGTCGAGATCCAGCGACTGCAATGTACAACGGTGGCGACCTTGGCCGATGTAACAGATATTTCGACAAGCGAAGAGAGAGGAAGCACTACATCCATGCATGGGAATAGAACCCCTGCTAACCCGTTTGGTAAGAGTGCGTTAATACAAAGGTCCCCTAAGAAGGGAGCAATGACCAGTACATTGGAGAGATGTTTCAATCCCCTTCTTTGGGGAGTTACAAGGACGAAACCCAAGAAATAAGGCTAGCCAGGCTTGGGAATAAAAATTGAGGAACTGGTAGAGTTCGTAAGACCTAGACGCCAAACTTCACCGATCAATAATGACGGGAAGGAGAATTTAGGTCGTCTACGAACTGTGAGCAGGAAAGAGGAGCTGAAGGCGGCGACTAACGAAGATATACCAATTGCGGAGCCCAGTAAGAGGAAGTTGTCCACGCCACCTAAGAGTGATGAAAGAAGGCAAAGTAAGAGGAGGAATACTAAGGCTGCTCCGTAAGGTCCTCCGCAAGCACTTCGAATGTCTCAGACTCTTATTAATGAGGAGGACGGAAACAAGAAGCAAAATACCACAGCATCTATGTCGGATAATGGAGATATAAACACTACGAGCTCAAATCAATTGGAGGATGCGACAGTTGGCTCACAACAAGAATGGCAGAAAGTGAAGGGGAAAAGAACGCCAAAAAGGCGATCACGCCCGCAAAGGAAAAGGGCTCGCCCGGATGCGCTGCTAATAAAGAAGAGTGACGAAGTCTCATTTTCCGATCTGCTGCGGAAAGTTAAGGTGGACCCGACGCTAAATACTCTGGATGAAAGGGTATCAAACATACCACGTCTGGGGTGTCATACCACGTCTGAAGAGGTGATAGAGGCTCTGGAAGCACAGTTTGAAGGAGTGAAAGGTGTCTGTGTTGTTAAGTCACTCACGAAGGCCTACCGACGAACGCAAACAACGGTTGTGAGCCTCCCTAACGCTATGGTTTGGAAAGTGCTAGAAGTGGGTAAAGTTAGAATCGGCTGGGTTTCTTGCCGAATCCAGGAAAAAATAGAGCTGACTAGATGCTTTAAATGCCACGGTTATGGGCATTGGTTATGGAACTGTAGAAGCGAAGCGGATAGATCAAAGCTCTGCAGGAGATGTGGTGAAGAAGGGCACTTTGCTAAGACATGCCAAAAAGATTCAAAATGCTTGCTATGCGACGAAACGGCCAAAGGTTGTAGGAAACACGTAACTGGTAGTGGTAGATGTCCGGTATACCAGAAAGCGCTGCAAAAGGAGCGTTGGAAATGAAAGTCATCCAAGTCAATCTTAACCACTGTGAGGCTGCCCAGGACCTGCTGCAGCAATCCATACAGGAAGTCAAAGCGGACATTGTAATTGTGTGTGAGCAATATATGAACATTGATAGACGGTGTTGGGCTTCAGATAGATCGAATCGAGATCCTGTATGGGTTTGTGGTACCTACCCCCTACAGGAAATTGGTGTGAGTTCTGTACCCGGTTTTGTCAGAGCCAAAGTGAACGGAGTTCATATTTATAGTTGCTACGCACCTCCTAGTGCATCGATTGAAGAATTTAAAACATTTCTCGATCAATTAACGGATGATGCACGGAGCCACAACCCGGTGCTCATAGCCGGGGATTTTAATGCATGGGCCGTAGAGTGGGGAAGTAGAGAAACCAGTAGCAGAGGAACCGCATTGTTAGAAGCCTTCGCATCATTGCCGGCCGTTAATGAATACAGGAAATACACCTACTTTCTGTAAAGGAAATGCAACCTCGATAGTTGACCTAACTTTTGTGAGCCATTGTCTTGCCGATAGAGGAGTAACGTGGAGAGTGAGCAATCTATATACGCATAGTGATCATCAATCTATTGTGTATGAACTGGCGGATATTAAACTCCAAAGGACTATAGTTAGATACAGGAAGAGAATACGATGGAAGTCCGCAGCGTTCGATGAGAACATTTTCCGTCTCATGATGGAGGATCTTACTCGAAGGATGGTGGATAATCGTAGAAAACCAGTCTTCTGGTGGAACGACGAGATTTCTGAATTGCGTAAAAGGTGCCTGAACATAAGAAGGCGATACCAGCGTGCTAGACACGTCGAAAACTCTCCCCTTCGACAACAATACTGTAAAGCACGATCGGAGCTTAAGCATGTCATTAAAGTAAGTAAGCGAAAGTGCTTTCGCGAACTGTGCGAGGAGGCCGACCGCGATCCCTGGGGTAAATCCTACCGATTGGTGATGAAAAAACTCAGAAGCAATTATGCCACTGCTCCCACATGACCGGCAGTGCTGTCTGACATAGTGAGTCACCTGTTCCCGCAGCAACCCGATTGTGTGTTAGAAGTATTAGGCAACGAGGAGGATGATATACCACCAATTACTGTGTAGGAGGTTCTGAAGGCATGTGGCGAGGTCGGTAACAATAAACTCTAGAGAGAGTTGTATGGGACCGGTTTCAAGAGACTATAGTTAGAGCAGGAAACCTGGCAGAGCAGCAGTATGGCTTTCGAAAGGCGCGCTCAACAGTGGATGCGATTAAAGAGGTTGTAGATACGGCACACCAGGCGATATCCGGTTCTCGATGGCTACTTGGTAGTAAACAATACTGTGCCATAGTTACATTGGACGTGAAAAACGCATTCAACACGGCGAATTGGAGCTGCATATTTAACGCACTGATTCGGATGAACGTACCGAAGTACCTGCTGAGACTAGTTTCCAGCTACTTTAGAAAGAGGATCTTGATGTATGATACGGAGGAAGGAAAGAAAACTTACGAGGTGACTGGTGGAATTCCTCAAGAATCAGTGTTAGGTCCTACACTCTGGAATGTGATGTACGTTGGTGTACTTCGACTGCCCATACCAAGTGAAGCACAGGTGATTGGATTTGCGGACGACATCGTGATTGTAGTTGCCGCAAAACACAAAGAGGAGATTGTGGACAACATAAAACAGAAGCTGTCCTTATTACTAGCCGAAAAGTAATGGAGAACGTACCTTAGAGATTGGAGCTTAACAAATTGTTAGTCAACCATCCATCAGGTACCTAGGAGTAATGATCGATGCCAGATTGTCATATAAGACACATCTCGTTACCACCAGCGAGCGAGCAAAGAGAGTTAATGTGGCATTAGCACGAATAATGTCGAATACAAGAGGGGCGCGGATGAGCACCAGAGTTCTGCTCGCCAACGTCGTTTCATCTATAATGATGTATGGGGCACCAATTTGGGTGAACTCGTTGGAGAAGAAAACTTATAGACAAAGAGTAGCAACAGTTCAGAGGTTAAGTGCTCTGAGAGTATTGTGCGCATTTCGGACGGTGTCAATATCTGCTGCTGGTGTTCTTCCGGGAATGCCCCCAATAGATCTACTTGCCAAGGAGCGCCAAACCACTTACCTGCGTCGTGGTCAAGGAACAAAAGCAGAGAACCACCGATTAGCACGTGCTGAGACGACCACTGTACGGCAGAGAAGATGGAGTGAGTCGACGAATGGTAGATGGACCCATCGTCAGTTGGTGTGACGGGTCATGGGTGCTTTAGATCATACCTGTTCAAATTCAAACACGAAGAGTCACCAGATTGCTCTTTATGCATCGGAGTAACGGAGATGTAGAGCACGTATTATTCGAGTGTCCACGATTTGCTGAGGAGTGAAGGAGTATCTGTGTACGTGGGGTCCAACGAACGCCGAAAAATATAGTGGAGTTTATGCTGGCATCTCAAGATGGGTGGAACGCCGTAAGCGGAAGTGTCTCACGGATAATGAGAGAGTTGAGACGCCTCGAAAGAAGCAGAAATTCAGTGAGGAGTTAATTCCAGCCGAGCAGCGAAGGTAGTTCCACGGGGCCGAACGGCATGGTTTATCGGGAGTGGTGGTTTGGTCGGTAAGAATCCGACACTATCACGAGTTTGATATATGGGTTCACACGTGAAGCCTATCGAAGGTTCCCCTTCCCATTCACATACAGACACACAAAACAATAATAATTACATTAATAACAATTTCAGCACACGACGTTTGTAGTATAGGGCCGCCATGTGGGCTTTCGGTCCATGGGCACTTCAGGCACTTCAAACCTCTAGCTGGAGGGTATCTAGCTTCGTAAGAGTGAAAATCGACGATATGAATAATCGACTGTACATATAAGTTAATACGCTCACAGAGCGCGTCCTTGCAGGAGTTTAAACGTTTGTTGCATCGATTGTTGAGAGACGCTCGAGACCATCATCCTGGAAGGAAGCCTAATCGATCATCTTAAGAGTTGGATTATTATGAGTGCTCAAAGGGAACGCTATATATTAGCACCAGAACGGACGCATTTTAAAGCATTCGCACGTTCTGGTGCTAATATATAGCGTTCCCTTTGAGCACACATAATAATCCAACTCTTAAGATGTTCGATTAGGCTTCCTTATCCAATTTTATCAAAATAGATGCCAGATAACTCGGCATACAAATTATTTTGCAGAGAAACGCAGTTGATTACTTAAGTTAATTAGTGTTAAGGTTATGGTCTGATATATCATCACATACCTTTGAGTCTTCACATCCAAGCTCCTGAGCTAAAGCTGCAACACCAGACCATTTTAACGGTCACTGTGGCGATATTGGTTGTTATATTTCCGTTAACCGTTAGCCTTTGCCATGCGTTACAGGTTATTCATCAGACGGATTATTTATACGCCGATACGCAGGAACGACTTGTTCCATAAATTACTAGATCGTTATAAAATAACAAAATAACAAATATATTTACCGAAAGTATTTATATAAATCAAATATATTGAAAATAATTGATTAGAATAATTTTTTTTAAATCTCATATTTCATCTTACTTCAGGACCATCGCTATGAAAACATTGGCGCAAAAATAAAATTAATTAGGAAAATATTTTTAAATAAATTCCATCCCTATAAGTAAATTGATTTAAAACTAATTTTATAAAAATTTCAATCCCAAAATTCTTATCAAGATTGAAAAATATCCAATTAATCGTATTTAGGTTTTTTTTCTTCTGCAAACTTTTATAAGGCGAGCACATACACCCAAAAATTGTCAAATTTTCCAACATTTAAGCAACCGATGTGGATGTAATTTTCGGGAGATTTAACTCGTCGCTAACTTTCATTATTAATTTTTTTTTAAATCGAATTTATTAATTCTCAATTGATTTTTATATAAGACTTAGTACAAAAAAAGGATTCTCTTATAATATTTTAATGAAGCAAAAACAGTATAATGTAAGCCAAAATGCCAATATAAGAGTTTAATTAAAACTGATTTCATCTTCATCTTTCATTAAAATGAATTCGCTCATCTTACTCCCCAGTCTTGTTGGACATTTATCCTTATATTAATGTTGTAATTCCCAGTCTATATTATATAACGCTCAGAATATATAGCAAAGGATACAAAAATTATATTTATCACTCGACACATAGTTTTATATTAATATAAATGAAAATTTTTAAGCCAGCCAAAATGCAAAACAGACCAAACACGAAACAAAGCTTATAGCACACACATAACAATGCTGTAATGTAAAATAATTTTACCAAAATAAAGAAAAAGCTCAAACGACACGACAAAAAATCTTTGTTCCGTTACAAATAATATACAAAAAAAAAAAACAATAAAAAAATTAAAGCTCTGAACATAACTTTGTTGTTTATAATATTTTTGCAGTTAGATTACAGTTTCTAGATGCTTTTTTCGGTTCGGAAAATTTAAAAATTTTCAATTTTAAAGGTTACAAATACAACAACACCAGCATATTACACGAGGGATAAATCTTACTTCTATACATTATTTTCAATTTAATGTAACAAGAACAACAAAAACCTGCAGCTATACAGGGCACGGACAAAATAATTTTTATGTGGATTAAAAAATGGTCAATTTTGTAAAACAGAAACCATCCCAACCCGGTTATGTGTTTGTATATGTAAGATGAATTAACTTTTCACCAAGCCTTGTGTGTTGTATACACAAACGTTTATTCGCATACAAACGTACAAACAGAAAAAATGGGGCTCAACAGTTAATTCCAAACCATTAAAACAATTACAACAATTAAAATTAAAATAAAGTAAAACGAAAGTCAAGTAAAACAAAAAAGCTTATGTTTTCCTAATAAGCTTTTTTCTCGTTTTGCTATTCTTATCTAACTTTGACAGACCCATCATGACTTAAATTATTTTATTTTTTTTTTGTTTTATTATTATTCCTGGTTTATGTTTTGTGTTTAGATCCTTTTTGTTAGTTTTATTTTACACGTTTGGAGTTTGGATTCGAACGTGTATGGGTGGGTATATCTAAGTATATGTTTATTCCTTTTTACTAGGTGATTTAAGAATATTTTCAATTTGTACGTCTTTTATATTTCTGAGGGACATACCAACCAAAAATGGTAAATTGGGTGTACTCATATGTGTGTATTACGTCTATGTATGTATGTAAGAGATTCGAGAAAATTATATGGGTACTGTGGAGGATGGATAAGATAGAACAGATATGTGTTTAGGATTTTTCCAAAATTTTTGTAACGGTTAGATAATTGTTAAAGCAACTGGAAATTATTAAGCATCTCAACTAACCAACGCTCAGGTTATTGAAAAATACTGAACTGGGTATTCATGAAAAAAAGAGCAATGCACAAAAACAAATGAATTAATGACATAAGGATATGTTCAAATTTCATTATATATATATATATATATATATATATATATATATATATATATATATATATATATATATATATATATATATATATATATATATATATATATATATATATATAATTATATTTATTAATACTTGGTGAACATTCCTTTAGCATTTTTTAATAATTGTATCCTACGGGGCATTCCACTTATTTCATTTTTGGCTTTGGTGAGTAGATCGGCGTGATTTTCTCAGACTTCCTTCATCACTTCGTTCAATTCTGATTGCGGGTACTTTTGTGCTACTTTTTCTTTAAGAATATTTTCGATGGGATTCATACCTGGGATATTCGCTGGCCAATCAAGAATTTGGATGCAGTTAGTCCTTAAATATTCGGTGACTATTTTCGCCGTATGGCTCGGAGCCTTGTCATGCATAAAAACTACGTCCCCATTGAATTTCACATTCATAGTCGGTACCAGTTGTGATTGCAGAATAGTTAAATATTAATTCGAGTTCATTATCCCGTTTACTACATAAAGTGGGAAGAGACCTTTTGGTGATATTGCTGACCAAACCATGACTCTAACTGGTTGTTTGATCTGCTGCTGCTCACAAGAAGGTAAATATTCTTCTTTTAATCTACGAACAATCCTGGACATTGGTAGTGTCAAACTCATTATAGTCTCGTCACTGAATACAACCTAATCAAGAAATAGAAAATGATAAAATTGAAAGAGACATTTTTTGAAAAGTGCAACTTTAACATATTATTAAAAGAAGGACTTTGATTGTTTGTACTTTTTCCCAGTCCTCTCTAGACCATGTAAAATGTTCATGTGCCCATTTGTTGTATCATCCTAGCGTCTAACCTTTGCTTCTTGCGAGGTCGCCTTGCACATAGCCCATATTGAAAAAGTCTACGTCTCACTGTTCTCTCCGATATATATTCCCTCCTCAGACTAGATAAAGTTCGAGCTTCTTTAGCTTTCCGCATTAAAAACCTGTTCCGGATTGAATGGCTCACTCCTTTTTTTTTGGGCTATTTGCGCATGCATATACTTGCCTACTTCCAAATACGTCGAAATTTTGGCTCTGGTTACAGCACTGATGTCCTTTGCTTTTCCCATAGTGAATTTTACTAATATTACAAACACCAATTACAATTAACAGGACAATAAATACTTGGAATTCATATTTTGTCTAAAACGGTTCTCAGGTATTAATGACTGTTGCAGTTCGGGGTTTGAAAATCACATTACCATGAATTTCGTTTGAGGTGATAATAATTTGGCCACATCTGTATATATTATATATATATATATATATATAAGGCTATATATATATATATATATATATATATATATATATATATATATATATATATATATATATATATATATATATATATATATATATATATATATATATATATTGCGGTTCACGTACCGGTAGACGCACTTGCAATTTTACTTTTAAATGTAAATTTTACTGTAATTAACAAAATACAAGAACATATTAACTTGCCTTTCAAGTTTTTTTAAGATAAGTTCAAATTTAATGTTATTTTTCATTTTCAGTTTATTAGGCGCTTTCTACCTATTTTTAGAAATGTGTATGACCCCCATTCTTTAAAATTACTTCAAACATCCTGTCCTTGAGAGATTCATATAAAGATTTTAAGCAGTCCAACGAAACCTCTGCCCAGGCAGCTTCAATTCCTACATTCAGCTCTTCGTTGGATTTGTATTGTTTGCCCTCTTCATAAACTTTGCGAGTGAGCCAGCCCCAAACGTTTCCGATGATATTTAAATCAGGGGAATAAGGGTAATAATTCAACGTTTTGACTCGCAATCCACGATTTTACCGCACGGGTATTATGTATGGGCGCCAAGTAGCTCCTAAATTTCTGGAAAAGTGACTGCATCGCATCCTTATATGAAATTACAGGCATTTTATTCGAAGCAAAATTCAATTTAATAGCGCCCTAATAAGAAATTGCACCCCATACCATTACTTCTGTCATGAAAATAATAATTATAGCCATCTGGTCCTTCTATTGGGTGTATAACTTAGTTTTTGGCTTTTCTAAGAGATGGCGTAACTTTAGTACTAAACATTCGTTTACAATGACACCTACGGCGTTTTAAAGTGTTGACATTCCACATTAAAATTTAATTTGTCATTATTCGTGAAAGCGTAAACATCATATTTTTCAATCCCGTTTAAACATGTCAAATTTCGTTCAAACAAAACAGCATTTGCGGGAAGCATTACTTTTTTGCTTTAATTAAAAGAAAAAAGCTGCTGAACATTTTTGTTTGCTTCAAGAAATTTATAGTGAACATGCACCAACCAACTCAACAGACTTGCAAACACTGATCTAAGCGATTCAAAAGTGGTGATTTTGATATCAGTGGCATAGAACGTTCTGGTCAACCAAAATAAATTCGAAGATGAAGAATTGGAAGCAATATTGAAGGAAAACTCAGCTCAAACAGAAAAATAACTTGCAGAACAGTTAAATATCACTCAAGCAGCTATAAACAAACGTTTACATGCCATGAAAATGATTCAAAAAGAAGGTAAATGGGTACCACATGAACTGACTGAAGCCAACATTGAAAATCCTTTAATGGTTTGCAATTCTTTGCTTACAAGAAGCTAAATTGTGACTGGCGATGAAAAATAGGTTTACTACAATAACCTTAAACGCAAAAAATCATGGGTTCATAGGCGAACCATCCAGATCAACAGCAAAACGAAACATTCTTGGAAGTAAGGTTATGTAGTGCATTTGGTGGGATCAGAAAGGAGTGGTGTACTATGAGCTGCTAAAACCGAACGAAACTATTACTGGTGCACGTTACCAACAACAATTGATATATTTGAACCATGCGTTGAACGAAAACCGTCTGATTCCACCAACAAATAGTGTAAAGTGATTTTACTGCACGACAACGCTCGACCACGTGTCGCAAAATAAGTAAAAAATACACGGGAAGTACTTAAATGGGCAATTCTACCACATGCTCCCTATCCACCAGATTGTGCCCCATCAGATTACTATTTGTTCCGATCAATGCAAAGCGATCTTCAAGACCAACACTTCAGAAATCACGAAAAAATCAAAAAATTGCTCGACAAATTGATCGCATCAAAGGATTTTTTTTTCGATGGAATCCATAAATTGCCAGAAAGATGGTCGAAAATCGAAAATATTTTGATTAAAATAAAATCTACCATTTCTTAGATATAAATGTGTTTTTCTGCAAAAAAAAATACAAAAAAATAGGTTATACTCCCAATAAGTTAAATTTTTTTTCAACCGAAAAAACAACTTTTTTCCATATTACCGACCAAATGACACAGTGATTAAAGCTTTGGTGTTTGTATCGGTAGGTACCGGGTTCGAATCCCGATAAAGGCAGGATGCAAAAGGAAATTTTCATCAACAGATTACGATCTATGATAAAAAGGAATACAAATAGGACTCCCTATCGGCGTGCAAAACTTATGGGCCGACCCATTTACCATGTACACTACTATAGGCTGGCAAGGAGCTATGCAATGCGCAGATGGTAACGTAAATCAGACCTATAGCCGTACGTCTTCGATTTGGCATAACTGCGTAAGGTAGGACGGGAAAAACAAACCGCGAAAGAGTTGGGAATGCTTCGGCTCCAGAACAGATGGAAGAAAAAACTTTTTTCCAATTATTATTCATTGTTTGTGGGTGCACATCTCAAGTTATGTGCTGCTTGGCGTATTTCAATCTTTGTTGCTTGCGTACAGAGTTTAGTGTTGTTTTTTTTTTAAGTTTTTTAATTTTAAAAATGAAGTACTTAAAATTGCTCGATACGAACTGTTGATTTGCTGGCATTAAGCCCAGCTCCTGTTCTGATTTTGTTAGTGGAAATTGTTTTTTCTTGTATCTTGCGGCATCAGAACTGTCGTCGACCTTTCTTGGTAGTTGCTTTCATTTGATGCACTGTCTTTTAAATAGTTTCGCACATCATGCTTAGCTAAATTGCGGTTGCAAGCTCCTTACAAGTGGTAAACATCGATTTTTGCTCTTTCTGCCGTATTTAAAATATTTTTTCTACCCATTTTAATTCTTAATCAGCTACTGAATACTTATTTTGAAAATCTTGAAATTTTTCTCTCTCTCTCTTCTCAATAAAAATATATTATTGGTTCCGCGAGAAATTACAGCAAAATTTACATTTAAAATTTCACTTCTGCGTCTAATCAAAAGACACGCAGTATTTATAAATATATAAAGTTATTTATGGGATTGGTTTCATTTAGCCAAGCGTAGGTGTTTGAGTCACATGTTTTAATTAAAACTCGATTTTTTATTTTTTTTCCTGTATTTCAAATTTACAGGCATAGGGCGTCTACTAGGCCGGTCCATCTTACTCTGTTGGGAGCTACAGCCTTTATCTCTTCCCATGATTTACCAAGTTGTTTGCTTCAGCTAGCATTGTTCTCTTCCATCTGGTCTTCCTACTTTCCTTTTCCCTTGCGTGTTCCAGTCCAATGACATCCTCGTTATATCACTTGGTGATTTCCTCAGAGTATGGCCAATCTATCACCACTTTCATCTCTTTATTTCGGTCTCTATATCTGACTGATTTGTTCTTCTATGCACATCAATCTTAGTTATGGTGTTAGGTCAGAAGCATTTTAATATTCGTCGAAGGCACTTGCTCACGAACATTTGTAACTGCTTTCTGTAACTGCTTCATGTCTGAGTGTTTGTGTGAGAGCAGGCATATGACATCTGCATAGTCCAGATCTTTAAGTTTACATGCTAGTCCCCACTGTATGCCATTAGGAGACGTGATATCCAATTTCCACATTACATTAATCAATACGATCAGGAACAGCATTGGTGAGAGTGCACATCCTTACCTTACTCTTCGAGTATTGTAGTATTTTTCGCTTTATTTGCCTGTAGGTTTCCAGCATCCCGATATATTTCTTGTATGAGCTCAATTAATTTCTTTGAGATGCCCATTTAACAAAGTGTCTGCCATATTGCGGCGTGCAAGTCGTTGCTCGTTTCTTAATTTTGCATTGGTCGTAGGGGAGATTCTGTTAAGGATGATCATTGCGAGTATCTTTTCACGGAAAAGTTGTGTTCAGGAGAGAGATACCTCACCAACTTTTGCATTCTCTTAGGTCACCTTTCTTGGGGATTGTAATTGTCAAGCCTCTTTTCCATTTTTGTGGTATTGTGCCAGAAATTCACACTTCTAGAATTATTGGTGTTAGTGTGCTGTGCATGCAGCAGTAATCAATCTTCTTTGAATATTTCGGCGGTTATACTGTCTGTTCCCGCATTCTTATTGTTCTTCAGCTTTTCAATGGCACTTTTAACTCCCGCTCCGTTGGTGGATGGGTGTTGCTAATTTCGTTGTTGGTGTCAATTGGTGACCAAAGATTTTCGGTGCTGTTGATCACACCTTCCTCGAAATATTCTTTCCATCACTTGAACTGTGCTTCATCCGTTGTTATACTTGACCAGTATCATCCCTTATAGGTGATAAGCTTGTAATGTTTCTTACGCACTGGTGTAGTGTTGCTTTCTGCATATTTTCTTCGATCATTCCTTGCCATCTTCTCTACTTGACGTGCTATTTCTTCATACGTATTTTGTTGGTACAATTGCAGCTTAAGTTGACTGCATTCCTTAACCTTATTCTTGGTAGCCGAGTACTTCCGTAGCAGTCTTGATGTAGGCTTCTTCTGTTTGGTTCCATTTTTGTTCTTTACTTGAAATTTTGCTATTACCAGTTCATGAAAACTGTGTACGTCTGCAGTTCTCATAGTTTTGCCATTCTGTAGTGATGTGAGGAATTTTTTGTTGATCATTACGTGATCTATCTGATTTTTAGTTCTGCCATCCATGTGTATTTATGTATATTTTTGTGTGGAAACCTACTTTCCACACAAAAATATACATAAATACACATGGGTGCCGCCTATGAACAACTGATTTGTGATGCAGAAGTCTACGAGTTTTTCTCCATTCCTGTTTCGCCCAGAACCCAACTAATTTTTACCCATGAGAGTTGTCAGGTCGGTATTGTCCGTGTCGTTCCAGCCATTGTGCCTTGTAATTGTTCATTTAGAATTCATTTTTTGTTATTTCATATGCATCTTCGGTTGGGACATAGCACTGACGGATGGTTGTGTTTCTTATTTTTAAATGGAATCTTGCCACTATTATTCTGCTGTTAACAGGTTTCCATTGCATTAATGCTTTCTTCGCTTTATTTGTTGTTATTATGCCCACGCATTCTTCATGTGTATCGTCTCTTTCAGAGAATTTCATATAACTCCCATTGCTTGTATTTATTTCGCAGCTGTTTTTCCATCTGACTTCACTGAGGCCTAGGATCTCGATGTGATAACGATTCATTTGTTTTTCTTTCTTTTTCAAGAGCGATATTTGATTTTGCCGGTTTGTGTTGTTATTTCTTCAATAATGAATGATTGGTCCAATGAATCCTAACCAGCTCCCGGGGCTGCCGAGTAAGGCATACTGGCATGCCGAGGGGAGGAGGTTTCATTCCATTCCATTTTCCACTTTTTGTACTCATCTATGATGTTTCCAAGCGGTTACCCAAATTTGTATTAACCCAAGCAATGGTTGAATTAAAACTCTTGAACAAATTTATATTTTTTTTTTCTAGAATTTTATGAGATAACTATAATCGCGACCATGAATAAAGTGTGGGTATGTTTTTTATATACCCAGCATTTCCTGCCTCAGCATAGTCGATTTGAAAGAATTCGCCAGCTCGAATTCGCCGCAATATGTCGGGGCTTCTAGCAAGCTGCATAGTAGATAGCCATCTACGTGATATTTTCGGAATAATCAGTACGTAGCAAGGATAATGGGAAGCGGTAATTGGCGATTGGTAATTCACAGGAAAGCTGTCCCACAAGGGCGGTATGTGTATTGCAACGATCTCTGGAGAAATCTCAAACATCGGAAAGGGAAAAAACAAAATATAGGAGGGTACCGTCGGTTGAAAAATATGTGGCATGCTAGAAGTACCAGAGTGTCATCGAGGAGTGCGGGTTTGGATGGCGTCAAGGAAAAGAAAAAACAAAGTTGGTTGAAAGTTGGTTGGGAATTAAATGGCGGAGGCGGTATTTAGGATTCTGTTCGGGACGAACATGCTTAGGTGGGGGGAACTGTTACACTTTCGCCTATTAAGCGTAATTCAGCATGCATTTGTCAATTGGGCTGGTTGATTCAGCGGTACTTGGTTAAATAACTTTTTTGTGAGATTAGTGACATCTAGGTTTAAGTAGTTGCATTATAAGAAGTTTTATAGCAGTTCAAGTATTGCAGTTCAGGTCCGCATATAAATACGAGTGCGGTGAACACAGGAGTGAGTCTTAATCTTAAGTTAGTCTTGGTTAAGATGCGTGCGATAGAATTAGGGCGAAGATAAGTAGCGGGAAAATTGTGAGTGGTGTGGTGTTGAGTAAATTAATAAATAGTTGTGCAAATTATTGTTGTGTTTTAGTGACTAGTGGATATTGGGAAAATTATTGTGGGAATATTCCAGAAGTTGTGTAAATATTACGGTAGAGATGTTTATTTTTGAAAGATTATTTTCAGTATTTTCGGCACAAGACTTCGATTTTGAGTTGACTGGATTGGTAGATAGTAAGCGCGTAGATTTGAATGATAAATATGTGGCCTTTTGTGAAAGCATGAGATGTCGATTTATTTGATATTTTTGGGATAATTCCGGAAGAGAAGATGGCCCGAAAAGTAGCCCGAAAAAAATGTGTCGTTGCTAAAACTGCAACATTTTCTGACTGGCCGGAAAAATTTAGAAAAACTGCATTACCATGACTTCTTGTCCCGAATATTTTGTATATCAACAAACTACAACAAGATTTGATTTTATAAGCCAACACTAAAAATTGGGATAAAATTTAATGCATAAATATTGTAACACGTATAAGCAAAGCTAATTTACTGACAATTTCAAAAAATTACTCTCATTACGCTCTCTGTATTCAAAATACGAGTATAATCATAGTACATAAGAATCTGAAACTGAAGACGTGTAGTTCACCTGGAATTAAAAAACTATAGGCCCATTTCTATAGCAGCTGGAAAGCAGATCCATGCCAGTCTGTAACGATTTTCAACAAAAATGTACTAAGAAATTTTCTTCCAAGGCGGTTTTCACAGGGATTGTCCGAGACTTTGGTCATTGTCCTGAATTAGAGTAGGTCATCTGAAATCCAAATAATGTAACCTCATTACTATGCGTAGTGGAAAGATGGTTCGTGCCAGACACAAATAATAACGATTTAAACAAAAAATTTAGGGGATTTCGTAGGCTAAGCAGTAATTCGCTAGTACAACAATATACAGTCGTCGGGACCTAATGAGAAGACTAATTTTTTCAAACCAATAATCTCATCTGTTCAAAACTGAATGTTGTGATTCTTACAGATTTTTTTCATCTATATAGAGGGGACGGCACTCGAAGTGTTACCAATAAAAATGCTGTAAATTTGTTAATTTATATTTTTCTTATTTCAAAACTTCAGTATATCGTAAAAGCATTTCGAATTTAATAAAAAATATGTTATTGTTTGATTTAGTCACCTTTAGCGCGAATAATAGCATCGAGTCTGTCCGAGAAGGTTTCACACAATGCACGAATCTGATGGTATTTTGTCCTATTCTCGGCGAAGAGCAATCTTTAAGCGTCGACCGTCTCATATTTTTTTAGTTAATACTCCTACTTTAGAATCCATTGGGTTTAAGTCCGGGGATTATGGTGGACATTGTTCTGAAGAAATGAAGCTGGGAAATTTTCTTGTAAACAACGTTGGGTATTACGGTCTTTATGGGATGGTGTCGAGTCTTGTTGTCGAATTGTTTACATGCCCAATGTAACAAAACATCGCTTAAAATTGTTTCACTGTAGATTTGTTGATTTACCTTTACCTTTAAAATGAGTGGTGAGCGTGGAAAGACCAAATTCTCAAGTGCGGCACCAACGTGCAAGTGTTTTAACACCTTTGCTCTTGCTAGGCGAACTACCTTTTGTGCAGGTAATAACTCTTGCATTTTTTGTATTTTGTAGAGCTTCAATCGTAGTTCAGATTTTAATATGCATAATAGAACTGTGCTTTGTTGTGGATTTCGTTGAATTCTGGCCTTCACCGATCGAACCATTTCTGGCGATGCCCACCTCCATGGCGTTTTTTGATGCTATATCAGTGTCATTGTGACGTTTAATGGTCGGATATACAAACATTTTGTGTTTGTCAAACGATACAGCAAGACGTGCTTTCGTAGGCTTATAAACAACATAACAGACTGACGCTTATCAAAAAATGAGCGCGATGTTATTTGCCGTTCGGTTACTACAGCAGAGTGAAGTTGGTAACTCTTCGAGCGCCGACCCCAGTATAGTAGGGCCAAAAATTCAAACAAATGTAAAGTTTAACCGTGGTCCGGAGAACTTTAAGGGACGAAAAAATATGGAGTGGTTGGGAAGTTGCTGGTGTATAATTAGGTATATCGATTATAATAGTTGTTGTCACTCAGATTTTTGCTAAATGACGTATATCCCTACGATTGTGTATTTAATCTAGAGTACTGAAAATATACCAATGTACGGAACAATCACAGTAAAAACCATGGCAATAGGAGATAAAATATGAACCCTATAGGTCTGGCTCCCAGTGATTATTATGTACGCAAACCTAAAAATGAATTTCTAAAGAAGAGATTTGGATCAAGTGAGTAAGTCATATAGCGAAAACAAACGTGTGGGGAAGGAGAAGCGCTTGACTGATTGTTTCACTCTTGCGGTATGTTGACCAATAAATGGATATTTCCAAAGAAGATTTTTTTATTTACTTTAACAGGGAGTTTTCCGCCGACACGTTATATACCTAAGTTCACTATAATGGTTGACCTGCAAATCTCATCATATAATATCAGGGGGTAAGGTAGATACTGTATCTTACACTTGCAATGTGGACGCTTAACAATTTTATTTGACATATTGCCGTGTCTAAAAACGTTGATAGCTTGCGACTGTATTTGTCGTATAAAACATCAAAAATAGATTTACACCGACTTGACATACGTAGGTGCCCCTAGCCATATTTTCAGTGCCAATACCCTAATTGAACGGTAATATGTTTGGTTTTGATTGAGTTTTTCATCTTAAAAGGTGTACATATTTTCATACGTACGAAAATCAAAACGTAAATCTCGTATATAAAACAAAAAAAAAAGCTTCAGATTTTGTTTTCCCATTTTACCATCCGTAAGTAGTAAAATGGTTTGGATAGCATTTTTTCTAAGCAGAGTAAAAGAGGACGAAAAAAAATTCTTCATCTTTGTGGGTGGTTGGTTATATTTCAAGTGAAATTTAATGGAATAGAAATTTTATTTGTTTTAGTGATTTTTGTCGTATGGATTTCCGTGATAGGAAAATCTCCTTTTTTTGTTATGATTTTATTGTCGTATAAAGTCGTAGAATTAAAGAACGCAAAAATCAATTCCTTGCCTTTCTTATTTGCCTTACTGTTCATATGTATTTACTTATGTGATATGCTAAAAATGTGTGATTTAATGAAAAATTTATTTTGTGTACGTTAATATTTTTTCGCTGTACCATACGAGTATATGACTTTTCCTTTTTCCTCAAAATAAAAATAAAGTACCAAAAAGGATAAAATTTGTGTGTTTTAATAATTTTAATAAATCCTTTTCATATGTTGTTTTGTATATTGAATTAGAAAGCTAATTTTATAGAAAGCTTAAAAAAAATTGTTAGATGTACGAGAGTGTACATATATGGTGCTTATTACTATTCTTCTTTTATTTTTATTTCAGAGAAAATCTTTTAATCCAGACATCTTAATTGTATTTTATGATACATGGAGATGATTTTTTATGTGTATAATGAATAGATCAGGTTATTCTCTATATTCTACATATGTACTTACATACATAACTACCTTTAAAGATTACATAGTGTTTTTGGATATGTTATTATAATTTAGGTATAATTAATTATGAGGTTCTTTGATATTATTTTTATTTTAAATTAATTTATTGGTAAAAGGTGGTTCGTAGTATCAAGAATGGAGTATAAAAGGATTCTAAACTAATTAAATTTAGTATTTTGAATTTGCCAAAAGAAGGGAAATACGCCTGTTGGAAATCTATATATAGCTGATGTATGCACGTATGTGAAGCTGGCCCGAAAACCATCCCGAAAACGCCTTTAAAATATAGGTGTATAGGTGTGTTTCTCCGCTAAACCCATTAAAAGGCTTTTCAGCCCGAAAAATTAAAAACAATTTGGAGAAAATCAAATTCCATCCCGAGAAAATAAAACAAGCTCACGCACACACAACAAAGTATAAAATTACCTTTCAGTGGGGATAAGCGACCTTCCTCAGCTGATTTAATGTTCGCTTCTGTTAGATTAGGTCTCTGAATTATGCTCATATGTCGCTGAAATATTCTCCGTTCACAGAGTTTGGCAGATGTAACGGTCTATGCCTAATTAATGCACTGACTGTCAGCATTAAGCACACAAATGCTCATTACCATTACAACAGAAGCAAATATTATATCAGCTGGAGAGGTTCCTTATCCCCATCGTAAGTTAATGAGCATTTGTGCGCCTAATGCTGATGGCCATTGCATTAAATAGGCATATCCCGTTACATCTGCCAAACTCTGTGAACGGAGAAATTTATGGTGACATATGAGCATAATTTCGATACCTAATCTAACAGAAGCGAATATTAAATCTGCTGGGGAGCTCCCTTATCCCCACTGTAAGGTAATTTTATACTTAAAATTTGCTGTGTGTGAATTTGATTTTCTCCATATTTTTTTTAATTTTTCGGGCTGAAAAGCCTTTTAATGATTTTACCGGAAAAACACACCTAAATTTTAAAGGCGTTTTCGGGATGGTTTTCGAGCCAGGTTCACATACGTGATGTATGCTTATGTTATACTCCCTACATGTTTTCATATTAGTGTTTTCGAGTAGTGCCTACGAGCTTACTCGATTCCGCGGGGATTTCGTCGAGACGAATTCTGAGAGAACTTACTCCTTTGTTATCTACTCTCCACTTCCCTCCTTGATAACTGTATTTTTGGAGTGGAACAGAATAACGAACAGCAACATTATATGAAAATGATCCAGTTTCATCATTTTGAGATTTTATGACTTTAGATAATATTGACATTTTTTATCGTTTTCAATTTTGTCGATTGAGATACCATATTTTTGAAAAATAATTAGAATCTGGACATTAGTCCAAATGAATTTAAATGACTAGGCACGGTAATCGCATCAAGTAGGGACGTTAAAAAATTTCAACAGATTATAGTACGAGCTGGAAATTGGTTAAAATAAATATTTTTGAGTAATAATTTGAGTAACCTCTAGAATCATACAAAGCATTAAATATATATTGACGATAGATATTTATAGATTTCGCTTGAAGAGCGTGGCATTGAGAAGATAATTCGTGTATTTAAATTCTATATACACATATTCATTCCTGCATACAATTATGTTTCTCATTAAGGTTCCACTTCACATTTTACATAATATCACGGTATCACGGATTTACATACTCGTATATAAATTTCCATACATAAAACCAGATATGTATAAAAAACTAAAATTAAAATTTGAATATAACAAAAAATTAATTTCAAAACTTTTTTTTGTTGTAACATTGCGCTATCATTACACACATAAAAAATTCTGTTTTCATTCGGTGATAGCGAGGATTATAGCTGAAAAATAATAAAATGAGTATCACATAGCTGTTATCACGATAAAATGATTTAGCATATTTGATGATCTCAAAACAAAAATTGTCTATCATAGAAGGAAAAATCTGTTATTTTTCACCAACAAAATCACAAAAGAATTTTTCAAATTTGGTTTTATTATTTTTGTTGGAAATTCTTTCAATATGTAATATTACAACAAAAAAAAATAAATTTGATTTTTATAATGTTTTGCTACTTTTAGAAACTTCCATTTAAAAATGTACGCTGTGCGACAGAATCTACTTGGGAGAAAACTTTGTTTATGTTCGTTACACAGTTCTGTCTTTTCTATATTCATTCGAATAGTTTGAAGGTTGCTAAATAAAAAGTACCAGAAAAAGTTTATCGATATTATAGTCAACGTACAAAAAGTTCTATTACTTGTTTAAAATTTTATAAATTTATGATAGTTTTGTTGTCAAGCTAATATTAACTTACTGATAGAAATTCAATATTGAATTTGTTGCGTGCGCGATGTAAGCATCATAGAGGGTCAAGGTATATGGTTAATTTCACTTAAAAATACTCCTCGAGGTGCTCCCTGGGTAATTCTAAGTTTATCAGGCAGTGCTGGGAAATTCTGCTTATAGTCATGGACAATTGGAGCCCTAAAACCAATACTGAAATGGATTCTGTTCTACATCTAGGTGAGGTTACCAAGATGTTGGAATGGAAGCTTAGTTTCGAACTAATGAAACTTGAATTTTTTTGCTGTAAACAGATGTGCAGATTTTCCGCACGCAGCGCCGCATACAGATCTGCATGTAACACACATGAGCATAATTTTTTGACATTAGGTGTGCAGTATTTTTCGTTTTTTAAATTAGAGCAAGCTTTTAATCGGAGTGTTGTGGGTTTTTTTCTGCTAGTTAACAAATCTGTTAAACAAAAATAAAAATGTCAAAATTTAGTGTCAAAAGGGAAAAACAACAAACAATGTGGTATGAAGTTAACGAAGATTTTTATTTTTTGTCATGTTGTCAACAACAACGGATGCACAGTCAAATTAGAAATAGAGACGACGTGCGTAATTCTGCATGACATGCGTCATAAGTGTATTTTAATCCATATACACTAGTGTATTCTAATTTTGGTGCGTGCGGAATTCTGCACATGTGTTTCCAGCATTTAATTTAAAAAAGTCGGTCGTCTCATCAGACTGCAATGACCAAACTACAAAAATATTGAAAATACTTTGCACTTACATATAAAGTATAATCACAATGCCTTAGCGAATTATTATGTTTCGCTACGCAATTGTCAACCCCTTCGTAATCTCGAATTTTTTTGGATTCTGTTCTCCATGTTAGGGACGGCTGACGCGAATGTCTGACTTATAGCAAGCGGCGCGCTATATGCACGTGTTTCAGATATAACTGGGTACCTTAAGATACATGAGCAGTACGTGGCAAAAGAAGCGCGAATAAATTAAGACCTGCGTCGAAAACATCAACTGCAATCTGAAAACGGAAACACGAGAGACTGTTTTGCCAACGCCAGAAATCTCTCAAATCTCTCTTTTCAAACATTCTAGATCTATAGCCATTAAAACACGAATAGAGAACTAGGAACAAAAGTGGCTGATATTCTTTCATGGTAAACCTATCGATATCCCACAGTAGAGGAAATATAAGCACCCGGTCTCGCCGGAATTCCGCAGAACTACTACAATACGAAGGAGCTACGTTTGCATCTAATCTTTATGACCTTGTCGTGATGGTCTGGGACCAGGAAAAGTTGCCTGAAGAACGGTGGACTGTAAATTTTCGTGACATTGCTCAGTTAAACGCCGCCTACAAAGTGCTTGCTAACGTAGTACTTGGCAAAATTATTCCACTCACCGAAAACAGCTTCAGTGACTATCGATGTGGTTCACGTCCCAACCGATCAACCACTAATCAGTGATTCACTCTACGGATGATTTTGGCAAAAAATTCGGGGAACACAATATCACCATTCACCAACTCTACTTCAAAGACTTTCAACAACCATATGATAGCATAAATCGCGAAAACCTTTGGACTGCATATATCTAGGAATTCCAGAAAAACTTGTCTCTCTATGTATACTAGCAACATCTGGCTCACTGTGTAGAATTGTAATGGAAGATACAGTACCTGGCCCCTTTAAAATAACATCTGGCGCTCGAGTGCGTAATAAGGAAAAGTTGAAATTGAAACTTCACGTTGCTTGTTCAGCAAGTCAGACCAAATTCTTAGATATGCAGATGATATTCCGAAGACAAAATGATATCATCAAAATTTGTTTCGCAGTGGTGTAAACTCGCACTTTATAAAGCACTTATTAAACCTGTGTTAACTTTCGAAAGAGAGAGTTGGACCTTGACCACCAACGACTGTAGATTACTATCTACATTTGAGAAAGAGAGAAAGGTCATTCGATCCATTTATGGTTCTATTAAGGTTGTGAACAACGAATATCGCATTCGAATGAATAACGAGATTAAGCAACTCCTTGGAGACTGCGATATTATCGGATACATAAAAACTCAACGAAATTTATTTTGATTTCGAGAGAACGTGGCGGAGAAACAAAAACTAGATAAAACTGGAAAAATAAAATGAAAATCTGGAACAAATACTCGTATAATAAGTAAAATAACGTAAGAGAGCGAAAGATTGAATTTTTATGTATTCAGCCATTGCGTATGTACGAGTACAAGGCCAAGTTGAAGCCAAATAAAAAAAATGCCAATAAAACGGAAACACGAAAAATAGGCCCATACAAGTGCCATGAAACTTTCCTTGTTAAGCTTTTTCTTTATTTTATTTATTTATTTCGTGAACTTTGTTTATTTATCTTTAATTTTGATAAATTGTTTTAATTTTTAAGGTAGTTTTCATTTACAATTTTACCAGTTTCCGCTATGATGTTTTTAATTTGATGATCGTCTTATAAAATATATACCGCAAAGTTTGAATGTATGCCTGAAGCAATGCCTCTATATGCATGGCCATGACAATACAAAAAAATATCGTTGAGTTAGTGTTAGTGACAGGCAACCGCGATTGTATTTTTCCATAGTAAAAAAATCGATTACATGGGATTTAGACCAGGCAATTTTAATTTCGTTTATAGTTCCTTAAATACTTAAGTTTTTCTTATCCAAGTACAGTATCGGACTATTTTTATCCAAATTTAAAAACTATTTCATAATTTCAATTTTTTTTCTAAAAGTTTGCCCTATTTATCAGACATTTTTAATATGGTTTTCATTATTTTTTTGTTTTGATTTTTTGCCGCGTTTTAGTTTGCGCAACACTAGTCACGTGAACGAACTAGATCTTTGTTAAGAAAACGTAGGCAGACAAGAAGTACTGTACAATTTTAAAGTAGTATGCGAACAGTCAAAACGCATACTGTGTGAAAAAGTGATGACATTGGCCATATTTATACTTTATACTTTTTTTAATCCCTGCTATCTGTTCTGGGGTCAAGACCCTCCCAACTCTTTCGCGGTTTGCTTATTTACGTCCTTACTTTTTCGCCAGTGTCGGCCAATTCGAGGACGTACGGTTATAGGTCCAATTTTATTACCATCTGTACATTGCATAGCTCCATGCCAGCCTATACTGGCATGGAAGATGGGTAGGCCCATGAGTTTTGCACTCCGACAGGGGGTCATAGATGTGTTCCATTTCATCACAAATCGTAATTTGTTGATGAAAATTCCCTTTGCATCCTGCCCCTATCGGGATTCGAACCCGGTACCTCCCGACCAAACGCCAAAGCTTTAACCACTGTGCCATTTGGTCGGTTGTTTATAATTACTGCTAACATCATACATATGACATAACTAAAAACTAACTAAAGATGGATTCTTCTATAGTAAATTTAGGTTAGATAACTAAGCATAAATATGTTGGTGTAGAAACAAGCAAAAAATTAAACGGTACATTGTTAGCGTAACCAACAGACTTTTTGGTAGTTTTTTTCATATAGATATTTGCAGAATTTATATTTAAGTAAATTTAGGTAAACGACATAAAGAACGAAATCGAAAAAAATAACTACTCTTCATACAAAATAACTACTCTCTATATATTTTATAAGACGATCATCAAATTAAAGACATCATAGCGGAAAATGGTAAGATTCTGAATGAAGACTACCTTAAAAATGAAAAAAAAATTATCAAAATTAAAGATAAATAAACAAAATATATGTACAAATAAATAAATTTAAAAAAAAACTTTACAGAAACGAATTTTCATAGCTTTAGGTGTTTAGGTTTTTGGTGCCTGCATATATACAAAGTCCATATATATTGTGATATGGTAGTATACATACATAGACACTGATCATATACATTTACAAACACCGATTCAAGCATAATATAAAAAATAATAAATCTTTCGTTTAATATTCGTTCGGTTCTGGAAAACAACAATAGAACCTGCAATTTCAACGCGATTGATTGTTTGACGAAAACAGATCATACAAATGAATGTTATTATTTATTTGAGTATACTGCCATCTACAGTCAACAATCGGAGTCATCGACATAGAATGACGTCTTATAGCAAAATTGGTAAAACAATGATCTTATTAGTACTCTAGGTGTTACTGGGTCAACCGTCGGAAGCCATTAGTAAAGGAGCCATTGCGGCAAACAATCTGTTACTTCAAACCAAATTTATGATAAGTGCGTCATAGCTGATATTTGTTCTAAGACTCTGTCCGAAGCCTGGAGTAATTATTTTCCTGTAGCAATTCTTGATATTTAGTAGAAAATGCCGTACTCACCCGATTGAGCCGCGAAAAATGAACAAAATGGTTTTGAAATATTTTATCTTTTTAATAGTCGAGAATCAGTAAAAATTAGTTTGTAGGTGAAGAGGAAGGAACCGAGGAAAGAATCAAAATGTGGAACGGAGCGTTAGCTTCAGTCGTTTTCTGAAAAAATTAGTGTCACATACAGAAAAATACAATTCATATTGTATTCATATGGCCTACACGGGCCATCCCGTTATGTTTGACGCGAAAATACGTAAGAAAATTCAGGCAGCAAACCTGTAAAAATTTTGTGTAGGATAATTTTTTTTTAAGAAACGTCAATAATTGTGATAGGGAAATCTTTACTAATTTTGAACACAGTCTAAGTTTCACATAGCAATTATACAGGTTTTTTTGACTTGCTATCCCTATTTGACGCATTTTAGCATTTTAGCGCGACTGCGTGACTAAATATTTTTTATACTGAAAATTAAATTTTAATTTTAAACATGTACCTGAAATCTGGATAATACATGGAGAAAATTAGTAAATATGGCCCTGGCTTATTTTATAAAAAATAATGCGAAATGGAAGCTTCAAACAACGAGCAGACTTTATGCAATATTGTATAATTAGCAAAATGCCATGAGGGTAGCTCAGAAAGTTCGTGGACCAGCATCTTTAAAGCAGTAGAAACGCAGCCAACCAAGCCAACCAACACCCGAAAATGTTGATGCTGTAGCCGAGAATGTGCGTGAATCGCTGGGAATGTCAACTCATCATCGTGCTCAATAATTGAACATTTCACGCACAACATTGCGACGAATTCTGCAAAAAGACCTTCTTATGACACCGTATAAAGTTCAATTGGTTCAGGAATTGAAGCAAACAGACCACCCATTGCGTTTTCGGTTCGCTGAGTGGGTTTGCGATCGACTTGAAGAAGATGCCGATTTTACCAAAAAATCATCTTTTCGGATGAGGCGCATTTCCATCTTTTTTCCATCTATTATCTTTGAGGGCGCGTTGTGGCGCTACAAATTTTGTTGTGTTTAGAGTAGTAGTGGCGCATTTTTCCTTGAGTGTTCGGATCTATCTCTTCCATGGTGTTCGATAGAGCGTCCCAGTATACCAAATACACAACATGACTTGTTTCCATGAATATTCTGAAATCCATGCGATGCGAAATCCCTTTCGTTTATGCCTGGCAAGCAGCATTTCACACGAAAAAATGGGCTTGCTACATCTTACGGCTTCAGTTCATATGGAACCCAAATTTTTGTTGCGTTTGGCACGAATCTTTATCCAATAATGCTTCCAATACCGCGTCTTTGTACCTTGTGACCTTCCGCTACGTTGTTTGTCCTGGACATCAAATTCACTGTTCTTAAACTTTTGCAACCACTCTCGACAACTTCTCTCACTTAAGGCAGCGTCACCCTATGCTTCTTCAAGCAAAACGCCTCAAAAGTCGACATATTCACAAGAAAAACAATATATGATGCTGATAAAGGGGTTATGTTGTTGACAGATGTCTAACTTTACGATATGACATTTTACATCGTACAATTTTAACCGTAACTTACTGGTGGCACCATCTTTTGTCAAACGGCGGAGACTTATTTGTATACCCAATACAAATTTGACTGTTACAATAACAATTCGCGGAATATTCGCGAAAATTATCTTTGAATAATTTCCTATTATTTACTGAACACTTATCGCTACTGAAATATTGCCGAATATACCAGAAATATTCACACACGATTTTTTCCTAAAATCCACTAATCACTGAAACACAAAAACAAATAATTTCCACAATTATTAATTAATTCATTCTTAACATGGTTTTGATTCTGACTAATCTATTCATGATCTATTCTACTTCCTTGATAACAATTCGCTCCTCCATTGCTGTAAAATCAGCCTCTCCACGCGTCTCCTTCACACTCGGAACCACCTGTTTGCACTTCTCATCCATGTTGATCCCCCACAATATGTTTTTTATTCGCCCCTGCTCAATCAATTCCTATAACATGGATATAAGTGCCATATATTTTCAAACTGGCGGTATTTCTCTTATTTTTAAAAACCATTTAATCCTTCGTGATGGCTGTGCAAACATCACAAAGGAATGTTTTCAACTTTTCACAAATTTTCCATCTGTGAACGTACAGCTTGAAAACATATCGTCCACGCTGGACATCCTTCTTGTGAACAGCCAATTACTAATCACTGCTTCTGATTCTTCCTCTGCCCTAGGCTAATGGTATACCTGGTACACCATCCTTAGTCGTCACTCGTCTTAGCTAGTATCTCCTTAAGATAATTTTCCATGCCGTATTTAACGGAATTCCATCAGATCCTAAGTAGACCTCACTAGAGTCATAAGCATAACATGAACGAATGTCGTCCAGCATAAAGGACGAGAGCATCGCCGCACCTGCTCTCACGAGAGCATCGCCGCACCTGCAACGAGTTTCTCATTTTTTTCCAATAAACGGCTTACTGTGAGGTGTCGATTCTGCATACGGTTGAGGATATACAATTTTGAGCAGTTTGTCTCCGTCTTCTTGAACTGTGGCAATACTCCGGTTCATCATATTCAATTGTCCATCATCTTCGAGCTGACTTAACTGATTCTAGTATATCTGTCCAATGATTCCTTCCGACGAATGTCACTCACTCTATGATCTTCTTCATCTCCATGATCTTCGTTAGGTGAATACTTGACCTTCTGTTCTATGTCGCCAATAACATTATTTCCATTTGATGTGCTAAGTCCTGTAGAGCAAATTTTGTACTTTTCTTCTGGTATTCAGAATCATACCGTTGTCACAAATTGTTACGTTTATGTCAAATTCGGCTTATATCACTGAATTGTAAATATATGCTGCGTTTTTTTGAAACAGCTGCTCTAAACCGAGATAAATTATATTTTGATTTTTTAAACAATTTATATAATTTTAAAATATTTGTGCTTCGGATTTATTCAATCGAATCCTAAAAAGGTTATACTAAGGTTATACTATCTTGCATTATATTATCGAATAAAGTTTATTTATGCTTGTTCTCAACAACTCTGAACAACTCTGGATATTATGTAGAGTACAACCGAGTTCATCAAAAAACTTAATAATTGCTGAACTGACGAAACAGGGAAATTTTTTTAGTACACAATTTTTTGATTGATCCTTACTTCATTTTCAACTGGAAATTTGAAAAAATGAAAACTAAATGACTGAATTGTGTTTTTAACAAGAAAAAATGGATATCTTAATGTTTGCTGGTGAAATTAATTATATTATTTTAATATTGGATAGTATTGTGTTTAATTATAAACCAAAAATTAAATGTCAAAATAATTGACTTGAAGTTAGTTAAAGTTATTGTTCTAAATTTTTTTGTTTAAATTTCCCTGTATTTTCCCTATATTTTATCGCGGTCTCGAACACCATATTTCAAAAAAACGCAGCAATAGCTATAAATTTGACGGTTACAACAACAATTCTTGAAATATACAGCATTTCCGGAATATTCGCGAAAATACCGGAAATAAACTCGGAATAATTTCCTATTATTTACTGAACACTTACCGCTACTGGAATATTGCCGAATATACCAGAATTAATCTCACACGATTTTTTCTTAAACTTCACTAATCACTGAAACACAAAAACAAATAATTTCCACAATTATTTATTAATTCATTCTTAACACGGTTTTGACGCCACTCAAACCCATTTACGAAATCGTAACATTACCCTACACCTAAGCCTGCTCATCCCAAACGGTATCTAAACTACCGCCTACGCAATTTAATCCGTATAGATGCCACCAATCTGAGCTCTTCTTTGTCATCGATTCTCTACGCTATCCAACCTCACACTCACCATCCGTGGTCCATTCCACTTCAGTTACTTCCTTGATAACAATCCGCTCCTCCACTACTGATCAATCAGTCTAACACGCGTCTCCTTTAAACTTGGCACCACCTGCTTGCACATCTCATTCATGCTTTCACCTTCGAAAACAGTCAACGTCTCCATGTCCAGCATCTTGAATTTTAGCGTCAGAAAGTCCAGCCCGTTCCACTTAATGTTTCTATCGTTCTTCCTCGCCACTATTCTCTGACAATTCTTCTAACATACTTGGGAGATAAGTGCAACATATTTTCCAATTTGCGGTGTTTTCTTATATTCAAAATTTGTGTTGTCCGTTCGTGATGATTGTGCAGGATTCCTGTCTGATGTTCACAGTTTCTGCACTAATTTCCCTTCTGTGCAGTTTGAAAACACATACCGTCCACGCTTTAAAGCCTTACTCTTGTTACCCTGGCAGTCGTAGCTGGTTTACCAGGCGGTCACCACTCGTCTTAGCCAGTATCTCTTCCAGATAATTTTCAATGTTGTTTTCAACGGACTCCTATCCGATTCTAAGTAGACCATCCCACCAGTCTTAATTTGTTCTGGCCGGCATTCGTTCATGTTATGACTCTGCAGCGGTTAGAATATTGCAAACAGGAGAACAATATTTTTTTAGTGCGAGCGCTAAATAAAAAACCGCCGCACCAACGCAATAACAAAAAAATTAATCGAAGGTTTGTATCCTCCCTACAGCCCGAACGTTTGTCTGATCGGGGTGAAACTTCATAATTAAGCATTTATTATTCCCAGTTATTTTTGGCCGAAATCGTTGCACCGGAAGTCGTAGCTTTCAGGGGCGCTTTTTCGTTTTGTGCAAATATTATCGGTTGCAAATAATATCGGTCCAGACCAGTTTTCCAAAATTTAAGCGGAAATAACGATTTTTGAGGAAGTTAGCGAAGACCTTATAATTGTTTTGTAAAGTGCTAGCTACACGACAACGAGAGATAATTTGATCGGAACAAACTTGTTGATATTATCATCGATTCGAGATATTTAAAGTTTTCCACGTCGTCAACGTTATGGTTATCTGTTTCGAGAAATCCCTCCTTCGTGTTGATAAACATTTTGTTTTATTGTTGTTCGCATCCAAACCAAGTTATTTCGCGTGACAGATAAGCAATAATAAACTGTGCGAACGACCATGTCATCTACGTCTACCGTGCATCTGTCTTATATAATATGCAGCACGACTCTTCCATGATAATTCTATGCAGCTAGCCAGATATTGTTAATTTACAAAGAGAGACAAGCTTTAGAAAGTAAGATAGTTCAAACAAAGAAGATAGGGAATTCCAATGAATTATTTGACTCAACAAAAGTGAACATCTTAGTAATAATCTCGCTAAAAACCAACAACAGCTCAACAACAACATGGGCATCCTCCCCCTACCACCAGCATGTAAAAATACCCTGAGAATACATCCAACATCAGCAAGCTGGTGTTCGAAAAACTACAAAATGAGCCGCTGTAAAAGTTAAGCATATCAACAGTTTATTGCAGCAAGCTCGAGTATGTTTAATTACAATAGTTGGAGAGCAAGAGATACAAATATAATCGCTGAATGAAGAAATCCTCGTTGAAATACCAGAGGAACAACAAGATACTTTTTACTTTCTCCAACTTTATGATATAATGAGCAGCCCAAGGAAGTCCACTTATTGATAAAAATTATCAATCGGAAATAAGATTAACACCACTTGAAATACTATACTTCAATGAGCAATATAGGAGTGGGAGCCATTTATGATAGATTTAGTAAGTTTGTACACGAAAATAAAATCCTTACTGACACTCATGCAATAAGGTACCTCAAATCATTGGAGGAGAAGAGGAGATGCAGCAAAACTTTTGAGTCACATATTAACATTTGGACTGAATTAAATGCGAATGCTTTCAAAATAATTGTGCCGAGAGGCAAATCGCCTATATGAAGTTGCTCTGGTGAATCCTCGAAAAATGTAATCGTTAATTGAATTCCTTAACTTTTTAGAAGATCGCTTCCAATCTCTAGAAGTATTGCAAACAACAAAGGGTGCACAGCAAAGCAGAACAACAACCACTCAACCTAATGCTGTTAACGTATATACCACCGCCAAGAAGACCCTTCGCTGGAATTGAAAAAAAGTGGCGTTCTCTGCAGTGTGTCTCACGAAATAACCACTTGCCCATTTTTGTAAGAAGATGCAAGTTCTAAAAAGTTCCAAAATAATAGCAGCAAACAATTTATGCATTTTTTGGTTAATCTCCACGCACACCAAATTTTCATATCAAAGTAAGGAAACCTGTGTGATATGTCTGGGAAGGCACAACACATTACTGCACAAAATGGAAGTGACAACATCCACAACTCTCCATTCCTCCTACCGGATATCCGGTAAAATAACGTGCGCTAATCGATCCAGGCTTAAAGTCATCCTTCATCACACAGGCAGGTGCCGAACTACTCAACCTGGAACCAGGAAAACTAATTAAATAAACTATAAGGTCCACATAACCATTTCACCTCATTACCCGTTTACATAGAAGCAGGTGGTGTAAGCTTTTATCTTACCAAACTTAACTGGAAAACACCATGCAAATAGCTGACACTTTCTGATCCAAATTTTTATTTACCTGGCCTAATCAAAACGATTTTAGGAACAGAGGTATATGCCAACTTCTTGTTAGATGGTGTAACAAAGAAATTGGCGCATCAACCGGTAGCCCAGAAAACTGAGTTAGGATGGATTCTCCTGGGTCTCACGACAAAAACAGAGTTAAAGTTAAATTCACCATCTCTGGTAGTGCAAAAGAACCTGGATGTGCAGCTGCTTCATTCTGGGAAATTGAAGAGCTAGCTAATCGAAAATCGTGCTCAAAACACAAAGAAGAGATAAGTGAGAAGCATTACGCAAATACTCACACGATACTACCATAAGGACACATGGTACATCGTCTGCTCCATATTTAGCCACAAAAACTCTTACCAAAACAACTTACCATAGTCGAGCAGAAAACTTTTCCAATTGCTGCCGAAATTCTGTTGAAGGATTTCTATGTCAATGATTTTCTCTCCGGTGCAGAAACTATAGAATATGCAATGAAATGTCAACACCAGCTACGAAAAACGCTTAATAATGGAAGTTTTAAACTAAAAAAATTGGCACCGAACAACGGAGCCATAATGGAGGGTATTCCTGAAAAACAAAGTGACTGCCTTCCCTCAAACAACCCTTATAAATAAAAACCATGAATTTATAAAAACATGAACACCCCTGAGGGTTTTGTGGTTTACTACAAGGTGACAGAAGCAGGAGAATTAATAATTACACTTATGTCCGGGAAAACTAAGGTGGCTCCAATAAGTCAGAAACAAAATCTTCCTAGTTAGTACTATTAGTGAAAGTACTGAGACAAGTTTCAGGAGCAATCGAAATCCCGAACGTTAAAATGTAAGCTTGGGCTGAATTGTTCTGGCCTGGCTGAATGGACATCCTAGTAAGTGGAAAACCTTCGTAGCAAATAGGAAAATCAAAAGAAAAGATAATTCTGCTGATTGTGTAACTCGTGATGTAGATCCTGAGAAGCTGTGTGATAATAAATTATGGTGGAGAAAGTGGCTCCAAAAAAGCCAAGATACTCTTTGCAGCATCAGAGTTTCTATTGGACTAATCACCATAAAGAAGAAAAACGGAATGGGGGCTGTAACAGTTAAAGAATTAGAAGCACCTAAAATTAAGATTATAAAGATGGCAGAAGCTTCTTCATTTAAATACGATATAAGAAAATTAAAGAAAAGGGATCAATGATCTCCAAGAGTAAGATTCTCCCCTTACATCCATTTCTGTACAAGAACGGAGTACTTCAAATAGGAGGACGATTGCAACATTCAATTTGGAAGTATAGCGAAAAACATCCGATCATCATACCACCAATTTTGGATTCTCCAAGGCAAAAAAAGAGCAACAAAACAACACAATCGCCAATGCCACAAGTGTTTTAGGTTCAATGCTAGAACAACTCAACTGATGGGAAGGCTACCTTATCCAAGAGTAACATTATCATAAAGAGCATTTACTCATACAAGGGAATATATATTATGCTGGGCCCATCAATTTTCGAATTTCCAAGGGCAGCGGAACAAAGAGTCAGATGTTACTTAACAACGAAAGGGATGCATATAGAACTGGTGGGTAAGAGGGGCGCTTCTTTGAAGAGGGAGAGGAAGTAAGTGAAATCGGTAAAGCAGCATTTGAGGAATGCTGCGTCATCTGTAATACTAACATATGAGGAAGTATCAATTTTGTTGTGTCAGATTGAAACTACATTAAATTCTAGACTGCTATGTCCACTATCAGGGGATGATAATAATCTTGAATTAGGATGATTTTTCTAGATGAAGGTGCTGCATAATTATTTTCAGTAGTAAGATTATACCGCTGATAATGGACGTGAACAAGAAGTCCAGCATTCCATATACAACTAAATATATGAAACCGTATCTGTCTTCATATTTGGGTACATTCAAGATGTAGATATTAGTTGTATTTTTAGTACAAATCAAAATCAGCACTGATTACAATTCTGAAGGCATGCCGATTTAATAAAATTAACCGAGCTTGTTAAATTTGATTAAAGTAAAAAATGTAATGGCTCTAATAAGTATAAAACACAACACAAAAGGTTTGTCTAGGCGCGGCTAATTAAAGTTCATTCACAAATTTATTAAAGCTCTCCGTTTTGTAATATTTAATTTGATAACAGAAACTAATTATAATTAAAAAAGAGTTGAGGGTAGTCAACGATGCCTTAAGTCGTTATATTTTTACGGTGAATGTCATTTAATTATGCGTCTGAACACCCATTCCTCTTTAAGACTTTACCTTTTGTCTGACATCTCTATTCAAGAGAATTGAAAAGAACAATAGGCACGACATCATTTATGTCATCATGTATTTTTAAAGATAAATGTACCTTAGCTAAATTAACTCTACGTGACTATAAATATCCCTTGTGCGCGCACACACAGTAAATAAGACAGTACGACATACATCATGTCACCCACCGCGTGCACACGCATAACCTGATTAATATACAGAAGAAAAAAAGTTGATTCGCAAATTTGAATCACTTTTATGTAAATACAAGATTGACGACAATCTTAAGAAAAAACAAAAAAATAGCAAAATGAGGAATTTGTTGTTTTATGTAAGTAAAAGAAAAAATTCATTCCCAAATAAAATAAAAAGTTGAGAAAAAGCTCTGCAACAAAAGAATAATAAAAATAAATTAAATATAGAATTCTTTCATTTTTAACTTTTTACCCTTATCAAAAAAAGCTTGATCTAAAGAATTTTGTTTTGTTTTTGAGTAGCGCGCTACAATATACGCGTACGTACGTATATCTACGAGAGATGGGAATCAAATAATTTTTCATTCCCATTTTATTACCTCTGTTGCGTTTCGGAGCTTTATTATCGCCGGGTTATCTTATTTAACAAAGTTGAGCTTTTTTCTCTATAATACACTTGAACTAAACGGGTGTACATCGATACAATATTAATACAAGTTAAGAGGAAAAAGTTTTCGGTTTTAACTCCTCACTTCTACACCACTGTATAATCTCCCGTGAACGTGTGAATATATTGTAATGTGTAAAGTATAGGAGAATTGAACATATTGCGTCTTCAGCCCTCCTACGTGTATAATATATACATATTCCTCTATTATGTGATGAAGAAAGCTTACATAATGTTTGTGTCGAGAAATTTTTTTTTGTTCCCGTGAAAATTTAAATTTAAATACAACAACAGAAGCTCCTATTTTGGCACTTTCGACATAGAAAAAAGCGACGCGAGGAAAAACTTTTTAACGTTTTAACTATTTTATTGTTATTTTAGCGGAATAAATTATAAATTTTCACATTTTTAAATGACTGAAATTATTATCATAATTTTGGTGCGTGTGAAATTTGAGGCGGGGGGATGGGAAAGAATTTTCCGGGTTCGAGAAAAAACTTTTATTATTTAATATCCCAATAACGATATCATTAAACGGGGAAAGTATTTCAAATGAAATACATTTTATAGATGAAATTTGCACCAGTGACCTCTTTTATTTGCAGTGTTTTTATGACTGTGGAAACTTACACATTTTAGCTCGGTTCTTTGAGCTCTCTTTGACTGACCTCGTTGAATATAATTAATAACCCGCAAAAAAGCATAACTTCATTCCAGTTTTATTATCAAATCATATAACTGCTTGGGACACTTCGGTTTGTCTCAGTAGTCCACCAGTATCAGTGAAGTTCATGCGAAATGCTTAGAAAACACTTAGAATGACTTTGGAATGTACCTGAGGCCCCATTAAAAATGCCATTTTTAAATCTCATGGGACACTCTGTTAGACCAATTAGAAAGTCATATAATTGACTAGGGACACTCTTTTGGATTTAAACAGTCTACCAATGTTACTGAAGTTGATGCTAAGTTCTTAGAAAATAATTAGAATGACTTTGGAATGTACATAAGGCTCATTAAACAATGCCATTGTTAAATCTCATGGAACACCCTGTCAGACCTTCTAGAAAATCATATAACTTGCTTGGGACATCCCTTTTTGTTTCAGTAGTCCACCAGTATCAGTAAAGTTAATGCTAAATGGTTAGAAAATTGTAAGAATGACTTTGGAATGTACCTAAGTTTCTCATGGAACACTCTGTCAGACCAATTAGAAAGTCATATACTTGCTTGGGACACCCCTCTGTATTTCGGAAGTCCACCAGTATGACTGAAGTTCATTTTAAATGCTTAGAACATAATTAGAATGACTTTGGAATGTACATAAGGTACACTAAAAAAATCACAGTTTTAAATCTAATGGAACACCCTGTCGGCCCAATTATAAAATCGTATAACTTGCTTGGACCACTCCTTTCTGTTTTACTAGATACTCCACGAGTATCACTGAAGTTCATGCTAAATGCTTAGAAAATACTAAGAATGACTTTGGAATGTACCTAAGGCCCAATAAAAAATGTCATTTTTAAATCTCATGGAACACTCTGTCAGACCAATTAGAAAGTCATATAACTTGCTTGGGATATCCCTTTTTGTTTTAGTTGGACACCAGTATCAGTGAAGTCCATGCTAAATGCTTAGAAAATACTTAGAATGACTTTTTGATGTACCTGATGTCCACTAAAAAATGACATTTTTAAATCTCATGAAACACTCTGTCAGACCAATTACCGGGTGGGCCATACGTCACTGAACATTGTATTTTTGATATAATATTTTTATTTGGTATTTCTGTTTTTATTTTTCAGTATTAGAAGTATTATTTGGGAGATTCAGTAGCCATGTATACGATTGAGGAACGAGCAAAAATGGTTGAGTTTTATTTTGCTAGTCAAAATTCAATAATTCAACCCAACGAAAATTTTGAAAGTTTTTAACACCAGAAATGCACCATCACGAAATCAAGTACGTAATCTAGTCGCTCGTTTTCAGTCATCGGGATCTGTTATTGACTTATCTCGGAGTGGAAGACCGCTTGAAGCACGAAGCCAAGATAATATTGAACGAGTTCGGGAGAGCTTAAATGAGAACACTGAAACATCGACTCGTAAACGTGCCACTCAGCTTCACATGCCCAGAACTTCACTGCGTAGAATAATGAAAAACAATTTATTGCTGTTTCCGTACAAGATACAAATGGTACATGAAATTTTGCCGCAAGACGGCAAAGAAAACTGGCGTTCAAAAAAATGATGGTGAGGATAGGAGGATGATAGGATGATCCTGATTTTATGAAAAAAAATTATAATGACCGATGACAAGCATTTCCATTTAAGTGATTCAACAGCGTCCGTTGCATCCACTTAGAGTCACAGTTTGGTGCGGAATATCAGCAGACAAGACCTACGGCCCATACTTCTTCCAAGACGAAGATGGCATTGCATTGAGCTATGTTAGCAAATTTCTTGTTTCCTGAACTTGATAATACTCAAGAAATGTGGTTTCAACAAGACGGAGCTACGTCCCATACTGCAAGGGAAACAATGAATTTGCTGCGAACGATTTTTGGTAACCGTGTCGTTTCACGATTTGGAAATGTTAATTGGCCTTGATGATCACCCGACTTAACACCACCAGATTTTTTTTGAAGGGATTTTTGAAAGATCGTGCATACGCACATAAACCGCAAGGGCTGCAACAACTGCAAGACAACAAAATAAATGAAATTATTGCGATTGATCAACCAGTTTTGGCTTCAGTTATGGACAGGTACAGCAAAGAGTAGCAGCTTGCGAATAGGCTGATGGAAGGCATCTAACAGATATTATTTTTAAAATTAAATTTTTTTGAAACTCTTCATGATTAAAACTATCTTTTGTAATCAAAATTATTCATTTTCCAAAAAAATAAAAAAACTTATGGCCTACCCTGTAGAAAATCATATAATTTACTAGGGGCACTCTTTTGGATTTAAACAGTCTACCAATGTTACTGAATTTCATGCTAAATGAACCATTTGAAAATCATATAACTTGCTTGTAGCACTCCTTTCTGTTTTAGTAGTCTACGAGTATCACTGGAGTTTATGCTAAATGCTTAGAAAATACTGAGAATGGCTTTGGAATGTACCTAAGGCCCATTTAAAAATCTCCTCTATATTACTCAACTTAAATTCTCCCAAATGTTTACTGACATCAATACTATTACAATAAGCTTGTTGTGTTGTATTTTTTGGATTTGTTTGGATAAATTTCACTAGCATGTTTGTTCGTAAATGCTATACTTTTAAAAATATTTGTAAAAAAACGTAAGAGACTACTTCCAGTGGAACGTTTTTGGCCAAAAATCCCATCTTGAGCAAAAAATGTCGGTAGTGCAGATTCGGTTGCAAGCCAATATAAAATGTCGATAATGCAGATTATTAAAATTAATACACCAACTGAGAAATGTCCATAATGCAAATTGTACCTAAGACGAAGATCAACTTCAATAGCCAATTAAAAAATGCTGGCAATACAGATTTAATTGTAACAAATGCAAATATAAATTTGCAGCTGAGAAATGTGAATAAGAGTCATCTATAGAATAACCAAGCTATTAGTCACGATTAAATGATAAAATGTTTATATATCAATATGTTGCGAGATGAGCGCCGATCTGACGGTACCAATTTGATGGAACATGACTCTAAATAGAATTTGATTATATGTTTGGAGTTTGCTGAGGTTATAGAGATGGAATGTTCCTTTTTCCATTGTTTCGTCGATAAAATAGTCAAACATTCGAGACTTTAAGTTTAGGGTAGGTTTACTGAGATTACAAGGGTAACATTTTGATTTTTTCGATGTTTTGTCGAAAAAATCGTCCATCCACCCCAAATCTATAATTCAAATTTACCTATGGTAAGTAATCAGGGATCAAATAGGCATATACAGATTGGTGTTTCTCTGGCGAATAACGATAGAATTTATCGACGAAACATGGGTAAATCGCTTTCCTCCTATAACCTCATCAGACCCACTCCAAACCTACAATCAAAATTTACCTGTGGCCAAGAGCTATCGAGTCGGCTTAGTCAGATTTGTATCTATCTGGTAAAACCAACAAATAACCAACGATTTTATCGACATAACATGGGGAAAATCCAAATTTCACCCTTATAACCTCATCAGACCCATCCCAAACCTATAATTAAAATCTAGCTACGGTCATGGGCTCTTGAGTCAGACTGGTATCTATCTGACAAAATCTCGAATGATGACCAATTTTATAGACAAACATGGGGGAATATCAAAATTTGACCTATACTAGCTCATCAGTCCACCTATCGTCAATCGCTATCGAATCAGCATAGTCAGAATGGTATCTATCTAGAAAAATCTCGAATTACGAACGATTTTTTCAAAAAATTATAGAGAAAATGAAAATTTCATCTCTATTACCTCTCAAACCCACCCCAAACCAAATTTTGAATTGGAACCCCTTTTAACGACAATTACAAATCGTTGTTTGATAATTTTAAACTTTTTTATCGACAATTTTCGGTTGTATGATAATAGATATGGCATACTTTCAGCCCTACGGCATCCTTTTTGGTTGTCATCATTTCTTAAGGTGTTACTCAAAATATACATAAAATTTTTGTAATGGCCATGGTCGAATTTTTTTAAAATTATATGAAATATTTCATTGACAAAATATCGGTATATCCAGAAATACATTCCGCAACCAATAAAAATTCACACGGAGTTAGTTTCACCCCATAACTTCATAAGACCCAACCTCAAACTTATTTTACTTCCATCAATTTTCCCGAACTCTCCCTCCCCACATGAAATTTGACTTGAATTTTTTTTTACAACGAGAACCAGTGACGAACGGCTTCAAAGAGACCTCAGATACCGTTGTGGATAGTTTAGTGAATTGGAAGGTATCGAGGAATCATTCCTTTTCTTATCATTGTTATCTACAATTTGAATTGGATAAAAAACCCATCAACAATCCTAGCTATAAAAACAGGAGGAAAACCGACTGGGATATTTTTACAACTTTTCTAAGTAATTAGGTATCGACACCGGTTACAAACCCGCTTGATTAAACACAAGAGCTTGAAGTCCTAGTGGACCAGTTATCCGACACCTTTAATAAGGTCATATATTAGGTGCGTGTCCTGCTTGTAGATCTCCGGGTAATCCACGACTATCGTGGTCCACCACCACCCGTAAAAATGCAGGAGACTTTTAAGAACAACCAAGGAAACTAAAGCTGCTAAGAACAGGGACTGCTAAAAGGAAGACCTCAAAACATAAACGAATTCATACTACAAGTCCCATCACTCCGAGTTCTTTCCAACAACCGGATGGTTCTTAGACCGTTACTAGAGCAGAATCTTTTGAGTTACTACTGGAAACTCACTTCCCAGGTAGCTCCGAATCTGCACTAAAAAGACTTAGAAACAAAAGATTCAGAAGTATTAAAGAGAAAAATCCTGTGGGCTAGAAAATAAATAGCTTTATGCCCCATAAGGTTGAGTATTATCCTCTCTTTTTTGGAACTTGGTCATAAATAACCTGTTATTAACCCTGGAAGGGCGCAGATTTAAGGTGATTGTTCATGCGGATGATGTTGCAATTGGTGTCTTCAGTAAATATCTTAGCGCCTTAATAGAACGCATGCAAAGTTCACTTGGCATTCTCTCTAATTGGGCTAACAGTTGCGGTTTGAATGTAAATCAACAAAAAACTGAGTTTGTCCTATCCTCTAGCAAATACAAACTACCTCAGATTGACCCCCTACTTAAATCGTATTTGATTGTCCTTCGCTGATATGCCAGCAAAGTATCTGGGTCTCATTCTGGACAGCAAACTAAGCCCAAAAGAAAGATACAATACCGCTTTAATCTTGTAAAAATACCATTGGAGAAAGACGAGGTTTGGAGCTCCACATTGTACTATATGTGGCTACTGTTTGGTGGACAGCTTTAAAAGTTTTGACCAACGTAATATCGTTTGTGAAAGTACAGCAACCAGCTGCCGTATGTTTTAATGGGGCTCTTAGAGCATTGTCAACACAGTCAACAACGTTAACTGCATTTTTCAGATTGTGCTAGGATGATATGTTTTCAAAGACGCGTCTTTATGGTAAAGTGCGAACATATTATAAATGGAATGCATCAGCGCAAAAATTTCAATGTCGCTGAAGAACATCCCAATTTATATTTAGCCAAGCAAAAAATATTGCAACGTATCGTGAAGCTTAACAAGAATTAAATCTTCTTGAAAACATTGGGATACTTCATTCGCTGATGTATCGAATACTTCTCAACCACAGTAGTCAGGTTATTTGCATTATATTGAAAACGTGCTTCCCATCCAATCCAAAAGATCTCTAGAAAAAATACGAAAATTATATGATTGACGACATTCTAACTCGTTTGCGTGCAATGAAATAAAACAGGAGGCATTGGTTTCGATTTAGGACATATGTTTGGCAATCGCTAACAAAACACTAGTTCAATTGGGAATGGCTTTGCCTGATAGATTTGGAAACGACATTTTCGGTCGTGATTTGCAATCAGAACACATTTTGATGTCGAAATTGGTTCTAGAACAACGCGCTTAGCGTACGACCGAATTATGTGCATGCAATTACAAACCAACGTGGCGTTTTGTATTTCCTAGATATGCCCAGAGACACAGTCAAAACTTTTCTTCTTTTACTTATTTTGCCAACCATACGATCACGAGAAAATATTGCACTTTTTTGGATGGTGGTCGAACAGCATATTCAGCACTGAAGGTGCCGTTGAATATGCAAATCATTACGATACCAACCTGCAATGTCACCAAAAATTTTGAAATGGGTAAACTACTGTAATCATGTCAACTCATTATATGGGACGAATGTACTATGCAGCACAAAAAAGCATTAGAAGCGCTTCATCGTACACTAAAAGAATTAAGAGGAAATTAACAGCTCTTCGGTCACGCACTCATTTTATTATCTGGTGATTTACAGATATAGACTTAAAACAACTACAACATGAACCATCTGTCGTTTTAACATTGAACATTAGTTTCTTCTCTGAAACATCAATCCACCACGACTTTGCAACGGTACCAGTCTTTTAGTGTAAAAGATGACGAACAATATCTTCGAAGCTACAATTTTAAGTGGACAATTTAGAGGAGAAGATGTACTGTTGCCACGCATCCCAATGATCCCCACAGATATTCGAATCACATTTGCAATTACCATCCACAAAGCACAGGAACAGTCGCCACAAATGTGTAGGCTAAATTTGGAAAATTGGAGAAGCATAGACAGCTGTATGTGACCTGAGCAAATGTTGAAGAAACTTCTGATTTATTGCACCGGATGGAAAATAAAAAATATCGTGCATTCAAAAGAACTTCAATAAACAGAATTAAAACACAACCACTTCCTTTCTTTGAGTGGCATTACGGACACGTAGAACCAAAAATTGGAGGCATGCCCGCAATGTATCTAGTTACGTGCTCCTTTTTAATTTGTTTACCGCTTACAATCAAAGCCATTCCAGGGGCTTTCTACACTTATCGGCAATTCTTCCTCGAGCCTGGCCTAAAGCTCACTGCTGTACTGAACGTGCTTGCTTTTGTTGCAATTCTGGAGACTTTTCCCTCTACCACCACCAATTAGTGCTGTAAATTCGGCGCCATTTGAATTTTTTAACGATGTTTAACACACCCTCAAGCAAACTTCCCTTTCCTGCTGTATTTCCCTACATCTTTTTTATAGATATGGGTTTTGGCGGTTGTGGTTAGTGGCTGCGATTGATTACAACTGATATCCCAGATATCTCGGTTTATGGATTTATAGGAAAAGTGTCACCCGAGGCGTTGGATAGGCCGATTTAAATTTTTTGATTTTTGGAAACGAATGTGTGAAATAAGTGAATGAATTTTAACGAAAAGCTAACGAAAAGTTTAAATGGTTTAATTTAATGAACTCGAAGAAAATGTTCTGTAATGTGCTGAGGGTTGATTATTTGCTCTAGATAATTGCTGTGTGTTGAAATTTGAAATGCGGAGAAATTAAAATGAGATGGCAAATTTAAGAAGTTTTATATGATACGGTGAATTTAAATTTTTTTTGGGGGTAAACCAACAATATAAAATATGTTGACGTTTTGGGTGACGCGCTTACCAAAATTAAATATCAATCAACCGCATATAAACTGTGTGTGTGTGTATATGTTTTCTAAATGTTCAATGCCGTCACACGATTTAAAATATTATGATGGTATACAGCACCGAAAAAAAGGAACAAAAATTGGATTCTAGGCTGTCACAGTTATTTTATTTTATGTATCCTGCTACGAGAAACAAAATCAGAAATGAAAACCTTCAAGAAATTTTTGACATGAAAACAACGAGAAAAACTTTGAAAAATTCGATTAAATTTTTATCCTTTTTATTTGTTCCCCCCTATCAGCATTTTTGATGTTGCTGTTGTTGTTCCGAACCAAATATTATATAATAGAATAAATTACGTGCATTACGTTTCTCGTTTTCCTATTTATTTCCTTATACTATGTGTACGTAGGGTCATCACTTAAATACATAAAAAAGCTCCTTAAAGCTAACCTTATACTATTTGTATGTTTGTGTGTACGAAGTTACACGAATATTTTATTACCGGCAATAATTCATCTAGGTCTCGCTCTCTCTTCGTTCACAGAATTAAATACAGCGTCACTTTCAATAGAATGTATTGTTATGTATACGAGTATGTATAGGTGTGTAAAGGATAGGAAGGAAGTACACATCGTTATTTCGCATCTCTTGTGATAAAGTGAAAAACAACAAATAAAAATGCCACAAATCATTCCTGTAAGAAACGGTATGCGAGGAGAGCACGGTGATGGCAAAAGCAATTTTTAAGGCTGTTACAATATTTTACTAGTATTTTTTTATTTATTTTTATGCTTTCGATTATATTTGAAATTCTTATTATTTTCTTTTGTTGTCTTCACGCTGGCAATGAAAGAATATTTATATATGTACAATGTACACATATATACATATTGACGGTTCCCTAAGATACATCTATAACACACACTTTACAGATACACCACGTATCAAATATAACATATCCATGCAGAAATTCTAATATCGGAGTTCGACAAGTGCCAAATATTTACTAAGCTATTTTTGGTTGACGACCTAGAATACCCACCGTCGAACAATGAATTATTTATGGTACCAATCTGCCACGGTATATTTCTACTACCATTTTAACGACAAAGATAGTTTCAAGCTGTAAGCTTTCCGAGCGAGCAACTAGTGTAGTACAGTAGTAAATATATATAAGTCGTTAGATGTGTCGATAACACACTTTGCAACGTTCTCTGTTAGAAAACTTTTTCCCGGTGCTCCCTGTGCAACTCTAAATGAATCAGTCAATGTAGTGGAAGTGATACAGAGGAACTTCTGTTTATAGTCATGGACACTATATGACACGAATACTACATCAGCGTCTCTTCTTCAGATTAGTGTGGGTGCCTGGCGATCCAAATTTTGCTACCTGCATTGCGGTTCTCCATCCGTCTCGATCCATCGCTCTCGCCCTTCAGCCAGACGCCATCGTGTCAGCACAGCAGAGTCTTCCTCTACGATGAGCACCATTTGGCTGTTCTTGGAACACTTGATTAGTCATATACGTTGTTGTGGGGACCTTGTAACGTGACCTAGCCATCTAACTCGATTTGATTTGGTGAATTCGATTTTATCGCTTCCTCCGACAAGTTGCTTCATCTCGTGGATAATACGAATCCGATCTTCGTTTCGCATCTTTAATTGGACTACGATAGATGTTTGGATCGAAATAACCTTGATTGAGTGTAGAAAACTCGATGTCTGGCAGCGATTTGGGCTTTTAATTCTGCTTGCATATCATATTTGACGTATTATTACAAATCCAAGGTATTTAAAGTTTTCAACACTATCAAAATTATGGTCGCAGATTGCGAGGTTTGCTATGGAGATTCTCCTAGGTGTTGATAAGAATTTGGTTTTGTTGCTGTTCACCTTCAAACCTAATGTTGTTGCGTATCGATCGAGCAGAATGAAACGGTCCTTGATATAGAGGCCGAGACCTGTTCAAAAAGCATGATATCATCTGCATATCCAAGAATTTGGCCCGTTTTATTACATATACACGCAGCATAGACGTGAGTGAATCTCCCTGTCGAACACCAGGTGTTATGCCAAAGGAGTCTGATATAGTTCCGTCGATTACTATTCTACATACAGATTCAGACGTTGCTAATTTACAGAAAGAAACGTGTTGCTCTGGAATTCCTAGACACATGAGCACCACCTATAGGATCTCGCTGTTGATATTGTCATGTGTCTGCTGGAAGTCTATATAAAGCTGTATGGTCATAATTATGTACTCGTATATTGTACTCTCAACAAATTTTCCAAAATCACCCTCTACGTGAAACACTGATCATTGGTACATCGATTTCGGGATGAAGATCACCCTAGCCTCCCTCCATTTGTTTGGGATGTACCCCAGCTTCAGATACCCTTTGAAGTTAACCTCTAGCCAGGGAAGTAAAACCTCCAAGTTCATCTAAATTTCTGCTGGGACAATCTCATCCGAACCAGCTGACTTAAAGGGCTTACAATTTTTAATAACCCATTTTATCTTCCGTGTATTCAGAATATCCTCTGTACACAACAATTCAGTCGCAGTCGACCCGTAGTCAACCAAAGGCCGCGCAATCAATGCATCCCCACTACCCGGGAAGTGATTTTCCATCAAAAGGTTAAGAGTCTCTTCATTAGAAACCGCCCATTTGCCATCCGGTTTTTTCAGATAGCCGGAAACAGCTGGACTAGTGGAGAGAATTTGTCTTAAGCGGGAGGTATCCGAGACCCCTTCCATTCTATCACAGAAGAGTCCTAGTCTTGACTTTCTCTTGATCTTTTCCTTCTATTGAAAGCAGACCCACATACTTTCCAGCACTCCGCACGTGCCGAGATCCACCAAACAGGTTTTCGCTTCCTCGTAGCTTTGTTAATGCGCTAGCTTTCCTCATAGAGGCATTGCAAGCCCTAGTAAGTATTCACCATTAAATCCTGATCTCCAGCCCTCCAATACCTCCCGATATACGCGGGATTTCTGTATATCGGGAAATCTCCTGGGATTTCTGAACACGCACTGGGATAACTCTCAACTTCCTCATTTCCGCGTCCCAAACATGTGCTTCCAGGAAATCTGGCGACACTGGCTTCGTGAAAGTAGGGACACATTTATATTATTTTCCACCAGTATACATGATCTGCTCTTTTCCATCCACAGGCCACAGATCTTGTTGTTTTTGATCCAAGGTTCTTGGATCAGAACTACCTCCTTTCCTAACTTAACAAGTCTGAGAATTAGTGCCACCGAAGCAGCCTTGGAGTGATTTAGATGAATTTGCACAAACCTGGCCATTGGTAACAGTATTTACTCACCTACTTATCACAACAGTCATGGTACGTCGGTTAATTGAACCCGACGGAGTCGATGGTATCCTCCGTCTCACTCCCTCCGCAGCCCTTAAACTTAAGAAGGTCCCCCCCAGAGTCTGATTTGTCCCGCTTCCCCATGCCTAGAGATAGTCGATCTATAAGATCCCTAGTTAACCCCTCACTTGGGTTCGCCACTAGCTACGATGTTTCCTCTGGAGAGGGACCACTCGTCGAGCTTCCCTTAACCGGCTGGACCTCTTGCTCCCCCTTCTCGGGCAGCGCAGTGCCCGGTCTTAACCCCTTTGGTTTTGGACAGAGGTGCCAGGGATTCCTTATTGATTATCATAACTGATAATCTGAAACTGCCCTTGGACTCCTCCTGCTTAACAATTTTACAATTCCCCGTCGGAATATCCGGATTACAAACCTGGATAATCCTCAGGGATCAACCCAGGTTACCTGGCTCCGTGGGAATCCAGTCCTAGGTCTACTCGATATCTCCTCCTTCGGGACTGCTCTGAGCTTCGCTCCTGACCATACTTTGCCTAACTCCTCGATCGCCTTCCTATACAAGAATTCTGATCTTTGATCTGCACACGCGGTCAGTTTAAGCCGTCGCTGATACCAATCCGCGTCTCTACAACTATTTCGGGTGTCCCGGATGTTGTCCGAAGGACTTTAAGAAAACCTAGGTTCAGTGCGTTAAACACCAACCTTCATTTTTATCCAGTGATGCTCCCCTTCTCATGGCTCTCATCCACGATGGCTAGCACCACCTCCCCTTCCTTCACGATGTCGCTAAAGAGCTTATGTCCCTTCGGCGACTATCCCACATGGAGCTTGGCTCGTTTCCTCTCGGCATCTAATCCTCCATGCTCCTTCTCACTAGACCTCTGTCTTTTAGACCCAAGGTCCTCCTTACGTGCATTGCTCTCCTCGGCTATGGAATTCTTTGCCCAATTAACAGATTTCCTGTAGCCAGTCTGTTCAAGATACGGAAGGCCAAACGCTTCGTTCTGTATCTCCAAACCGAAGGAGCAATGACTTTCTCTTTTCTCCACTTCCACTAGTTCCTGGCTTGCAAGCCTCGGAACCAGTCTTAGCAACCCTGACGGTGGAAGTCATAGACCCCCCGTCTTCACCAGCATTTGAGAAGTGCTGGCCACTTCTTTATTATTTTTATTTTTTAGATTCCATACTAGTTCCCTCGAGTAACGGAGAAAATGACGGTCCACCCGTGCAGAGATCCGTATACATGGGTAAGGCTACATATAACTGGAGGTCGTCAGGTATTCAGAAGACTTCGTTTAGGACTGATAAATTATTTTTAAATGGGTCTCCTGCCAGGTTGATCATCGGCACGGTTCATATCCGACCCATCATCCACCATTTAGCGTGACCCGCTCCACACCTAGGTTACTTATTTCACCCATTCTTGTTTTCAAGAATGAGAACCTGCAAGCAGTGGCGATAGTGGGGCTTTTTTGTAATAAATGTAATTAACTAAAATAGATGTACGTATACGGATTTCATTTTCACAAACTGGCTGAAAGCGACTCAATTTGTTCTGACTGAATATTCCTTTTTTTCTACAGCTACTGTACATTGGGTACGCGTAGCGGCCGCATGCAACTATGGTGGAGATTTGGCCATCAAAGTTGATGTGTACTGCAGTAAGAACCCCTCTACCGATTAAATTTCTGGACAATAAAAACCATCTTTCCGGGATAATATTATGTAGGGCTCAATGGAACTTCGCTGTTTATGCCAATCCTACCATACGGCTAGCACGGAAATTTTAGCTACTGTCAGTCCTTGCTATTACCAACTCAAAACAGTATCAATCACTTTCGGCAAATCATATTCCTAGGAAAATGGCAATTACTAATTTTTATATTGGGTCATAAGGAAGCTGACCGATTGCACAGATTCCACCATATGGCTGGTACTGTCCGGCTGGCCACAGAAAGTCCTCATCATAGGCTATACAAAACATAAACAATCATTTCCGGCAAATCCGATTTCTAGGAGAACGGCACATTTTTCCCATATTCTTATATAAGGAAACACGGAACTTGGCCATTTGCACCAATCCTACCAAGCCCTTACTATTATCAACTCAAAACAGTATCCATAATATCCGGCAAATCGTATTCCTAGGAGAATGTTAATTACTAATATGGAATCATATTACAAAGTGCAAAAACAACAAATTTGGTTGATAAGAAAAAAATTTAAAAAGTCGTGTTAAACAAGTTGAAATAGAAAACACTGGGATGAGAAGATTTTGAGGACATTTTTTTCTAGGATGAAAAACTGGGCTTACTTCATATGGTTTTGGTATATCTACTATCCTACTACTCCAATTTGTTGTTTGTACATAATAAAAAATTGTTGAGATCAACAACGCTCATATCAAATTTTCAATTTGAAATTTAATAAATTAAGCAAACCATTTACCAAATTTTTTTGTACCTAATTCAAAATGTTAGAGGGGAATAAATTATAGAAACAGATTTCAGTTGCAATTAAGCAACACGTCAAAGTTTATTATATTCCCATGTGCTTTTCATACATTTCACTATTTCAAATTTATGAATCTTACATTCTTTGAAATTTTCTGTTATCATCATACCACGTACCATAAATTCCATGCCAAAGTGATTTCACAATTTTCACGTATTAGCCCCCCCCCCTACCATTTAATATGGCGCATTCAACCAATCCAGCAGAATAATAAATTTGTATTTTTTCAATCAAGCAAAATATAATTTATTTAGTTTTCACCTAATTCATTCGAAATTTTGTTGGTAAACGAAAATCGTAAAAATTTCACATTAATCATGCAAAATTTTTAAAATCAATAAAATTTCGATCATACACTTATCTTAACAATTTTTGTATATAAACGAGAGCACAGTGGATATAGTACATGAGTATTCACACAGAATGTACAAATAAATATTTTCCATTCCATTTTCCATACAAAAGATGTACACGAGTACGTAAAACAGAATCCTAAGACATTTCTAATGTAAGCAAGTAGCGAGATACAAATATTCTCTTTAATCCTAACGACAAACAATCCGATAATCTGTGTTTGGAAAATTCTATATATACACGTACTAGTGATGTACAGAAAGCACTGGCAGGATAAAAAAAAATTTCAAACAGCAATTAGCTTTTAAAAACGAAAATAAGTGGTGTGTAAATATGGAAAATTTGCCATATATTTATGATTGACAATAAACATTTCTCTATATACAGATCTAACTCCTCTAAAAATCTACTCTCGGGTACACTGGCACATACACAATCCAGATGAATATATTTGAATTCCTAATATTTGTTTTGTTATTGAAAAAATTTTCCTAATGAAAATTATTCGAATGGAAATATAATTTTGCGATTGTATATGTACTTGGATTATTTGCATTTTACAATCTTGTGTTGGTGCTGTTCGGGTAGGTCTTGTGCTTCTATACGTAACGATATGTACGTTCTAATTAAACACACAACAAACAAAAAATAAAAACTTTTTCGTAAGACGGAATTTCCGCACGTATTATACCAATGTATCCTGTTGAGCATAATTAAATTAATTGACTGTTTAAGATAACAACGAAATTTTTTATGATCGCACAACTTAAATTGAAAATAATTCCCATACACCTACGCACACACACACACACACACACACACTAACACACATCGTATAACACCTTAACGTGATTAATTTTTTCATATGAAAAATTATTTTTATACCTTTCGCTTGATTCGTGTATAAATAAAATTTGGGGACGGTGGCGTGGGGCGAGAGATATTCACCACAAGAAAAAACTTTTTTGTGTCTGCCATACACAAGCCCATAAAATTAAGGTTATAAATACGATTAACTACTTTTAAATTAAGACAAATTTGATTTCATCTTTCTGTTTTAGTATTTTGGATTTGCGGATGGTTTGGAATTTTACGGAATCTCGGTTCCTCGTGTAAAATATACAATAAAGAAATAATGTTATTGTTTTGGGATTTCCTCAACCAAGTTTATTAAATTTTGTATGGAAAACCTTTAAAATTTTTTTTTATGGAGTAGATTAATGAGTAATGCCGTTCCTTAGAGAGGTGCTTTAGGAACTCCTGACAAAAATTTTCTTATTTCTTAGTAATGCATATACGGTGCTTTGTGTGCAAAATGTTTTACGTTGTCTGTCTGTGTTGAATAAAATTATGAATAATGAAATTGTTGTAAACGAATTTTGTGCTTTATATTCTTACCAATTCATTTGTTGTAAATATTGTTTCTATAGGATTTAAGTTGCCGCCGGTACGATGGTACGATTTAATCAGGTGCGTCATACATATCTAATCCATATACAGGATGACTCTTACAATAAATTCCGGAGGTGATGGAGGATGCTAATCTGAACAAAAAATTATCTAACAGCACATATCCTATCTGCAACCATTATAGAGATAATCAAGGTTCTACTGTAAAATTTGTCACTTTGAATTTCACCCATAACTTAGAAAATATTACTCAAAAATTTCTCAAATAAACGTTTTCTTATCGCAAATCAGTGTTGTACCGTATTGTCTACACCGCGTAGATAATTAATATAGTACACGTGTAGACAATGTAGAAAATTACAAAAATGGCGTCGATAATTCAGAGAATGTAAGCATAAATGTTTACTGTTGGACTCAACATATTCCGGAGCTACAGAAGAGATTAGCGTTGGTTTGGATTTTAAGCGTCACTGTTAGAATCAGCTCGGGGAAGAGGTGCTAGAGTTGAGTAGGAAATCGCGTAATGATGGATCGGCATTCGTTCATTTTCCTTTAATGTTTTCAGCTCCATTTCCAAATCTGTAGTGTCAGGTCCTTGGATCAACGTGAGATTTTCGTTTAGTGTTGTTCTGGGTTTTAATTGCCGACCGAGTTCCTTTAAATTGGTGACTCCGTTCCACATATGGTATCAACTGTTGTTTCGTTGGGAATTACGAATATCCATTCGTTTGGAGCGTGAAGCTTTATCCAGTGGTTGGTGGAATTTATTGACTCAACATTGCATAATCTATCGAGCGCTGGTTTTCGCTGTAGGATTGCAACCTCGCACTGGCTTTTGTTTGTCATGGCGTTGAAAATTCGTGATACCTCGCATAAAAACTGTGTATGGTTGCAATACGTGGCAACGGCTCACTTCTTCTGTTGTTAGGGATGCAAAATGCTCTCGATGATTGTCTACTACTAGGTACCTTGTTGATGTAAAATTGCTTATCAGGAACAAGAATACAAAGGACAACGGTATGATGATTTCAATTATCACATTACGTCGTGTTACTCTGCTATGTATATTCATGCTTTGAGGTCATGAATATTGTGTCTCGGTATGGTTATGGTCCCGGTATAAGTATCGATGGATGCAGGATGCTATGATGTGCATAATAAACAACATCAAGCAACCCCGGTTGTGTATTCTCTAGGTTTTTTTAGTATCAGAGTCAATTAGTCGGATCCTAACTTCGTATGTTCGATACTCGTTCAACAGTTCCATTTCCAATCTTAATTTCTGTTGCTCTTTAATTAGACTATTCAACGATGTCACTGTTAGATTAGAATTGTGCTTTACCAACTTGATTGTGTTGTCTATTATTGATTGTTTGGTTTCTCATCAGTGCCATTAGATGATTTTCCTTGTTGTTAATATTCTCAAATTGGACTTCATATAGGTCAGTTTCACGTTGGGTGAGAAGTCCAAACATGTCACTAAACATAAGACCTACCGTGTGTCCCAAGCCCTGTTTTACTCGCCACCGTTCCTATTTGGTTTTCAGTAGAAGGTCGTTATCTGCGACCAAGTTTTTGAATTGCCACTGGAGTTTTTGTAGGATTATGTCGCATCTTAAGTTAGAGAGCTCCTTGCAAGCTGCTTCCAATTCGACTTGTGCTTTCTTAAAGGCTTTCATCTCCTCCCATTAGCTCGTCATGTTGTAATAAATTACTAATATCCACTTCATAGCTACCACCTCGAGTTTACCAAGATTCTCGAAGTAGTCTTCCTGTTGAATGGTTAAATGACTCTGTATTTTGGGTATTTTGTCTTGTTGGTTGATACTGATTTTCCCTCTCACCTATTACCGACTGAGCAGGATTATTATTCTTGGAGTACATATTCACGTGGTCTACATACTCGTTAGTTAATGAAAGACGGCATACTTTCGTAAGATTCCTCTTCAACGTGTTGTTCTTATATTTGAGTGAAACTACCCTGACTAGTCCATCTTGTCCCGGATGTAGTTCGATGACTCTGGTTAGTGGCCAATGCGTAGGAAGTAGTTGTTCATCGTTTAGGATTACTAGTTCTCCCACCTGTAGATTAGGTTGTTCTTGTAACCATTTTTGCCTACGTTGCAATCGTGAGAGATAGCCCGTGCTCCAGTTTTTCCAAAAGCTTTGGCTGAGCTTGGTCAGCAAATTCCACCTTGTAACGGTCTTGATACCTTCAATGTCAGACTGAGGTGTTGCTGTAATAGCTCTTCCTATTAAAAAATGTGCCGGACTTAAAACACCATCTTAATCGGAATCGTTTGAGAGAGAGATACTAATGGCCTGGAGCTCAAACATGGTTCTTTTTGAGCTAGAAGTGTTGCAAGCTGCTCGAAGGTCAACGTGTGAGTTACTATTACTTTCCGGAGATGTTGTTTCGTGTTTGTTGATTTGACTCTGGTCTCCCACAAACCTCCAAAATGAGAACTTCTCGGGGCAAGAAGTTCTACTCAGTTCCCATCTGTGCCACTTTGTTTTTAATTTCACCTTCCAGTTGTTTTGCCTGCCTTTATAATTGTTTATCTGCTAAGAAAGCATCTGTAAGCGACTTACTTACAAGTTCTAGATGGATTGCCTTTGTGGCTAGGCATATAAAAATGGCAATGTACCCTTTTGTTGTTTATCACAGCGGCCTTTCCAAACACAAAATATTATAAGCTGTCGAAAAATGTAGACGAGATTCCGTGGGCATCTCTGGTAATGGCAGTTCAAATGAAAACATGAATTCTATAATAGGAATAGCAAAAGTTATTAGAATTGGAGGCCAATCACCCTGTGGAATTTTTTTTCTAGGACCTGTAAATATATTTAGATCGCTCTTTATAAAACTTGAAATGTTCATCAAAATTGTGAAGTTTCTAACATCTTTAAAACATAGTGAAACCCATCATAATTTTATCCCATTCACTATAGACTCAGTAGATTGGATGATTTGTTTGAAAATGTCAATGAAACCCCGTGAGAAATGTTCAATTCCTAAATATAATTTTTAATAGAACGAATCTCAAAACTCTCTAAGAATAGATCTGTGTTTTACCTTCTCAAAAATGTCAGCTAGAAAAAATAATAAATTTAACAGTGTAATTTTTTAATAATTTTGTTAGCACAAACTTCACTATCGTCTGAAATTCTGGGATGCTACATAAGAAAAAGGAGACTATAATGGAAGCAGCTAAGATGGGATTTCATTAACATAAAAACAAAATTTTAGCACAACATGCTTTTGCAGCGTGAATAAAGAGTCTCCGAAGTCATTCGATAAGCGTTTTCAAGAAGGACCAAAGCCTGCTGTAGGTTAGGAGTCACAATCCACTTAATTTCATCATTATTATACGTCCCGACATTGGTACTAGTGATAGTAGACGGTTTTACAAATTCATCGATATACTCGTATGACAAGTGATCGTTAATGTCCTTAAACATGTTAATTTGGAATTGATTCTGTGGTGTTGTCCACTCATAATCCGTATATAAGGTTATACCATTTTCCTGATCCATGGCTAATTAGGAACTGACAACTAACCGTTTTTGCTTGATAAAAAACCGTTGCTCCGTGAAATGTGTTAATAAAATTGCACTGTTAATTTGGTATGGCATTATTCACACCCGCACAAAATTGAAAGATAAATCAAGCGTTACTTACCTTTAGCTCTAATCTAATCCATTTGAAACGCTGTTGCCATCAACTAAAATATTATCCCCTTTTTCTAAAAATAATTGATCTACTGACACGAGTTCAGCTTAACCAACTTCTTCTTCCATAGCAGAAAATCACCCGCTGTGCGCAAATCCGATAAAAACAAAAATTACTATTCCAATGGCTTCTTTATTCAAAAAGATTTAAAAAAAAAAGCAAAACCCCAAGTATTTTTTTTAGTTTCACAGTTGCTAATAAATAAAATCAAAATGCTGTTGCCACAGTCTCAAATCGAAAACGAAATAAAAATAAAAAATAATTCAAAAACAAAGAAACGAAAGCTCCTGAAAATCACTTTGAAAACACTTTGTTAACGGTTTTTTTGTTGTTTTGGAATTAAGCTATTCCCATTTATTTATTTGTGTTATGTCCTCAACGTTTTCATTTTCCCAATGTTTTTCATGTATTTATTGTTAATGGGTTTGTCGTTGTTGTTACTGGTACAACAGCTACTGTACTCTGTTTGTTATTTGGTCAAATTTAAATAATTTGTTGTTGTAGTTGTCATTGTTATTATGTTCGGTGTGCTTTTCCATTTTTACATATTTAGATATATATGTTGTCGTCATGTTTTAAACATTTACCATGTCAGGAATCAAGATTTTTTATAAAATTCTTTTGAGCTTTTTTTTGTGTACTTTTTTCTTGTTTCGGAGAAGCTTTAGCCAAACATGCAGAATAAAAAATAAATGAAACCGAGAATTAAAATTGAAAAAAATGCGGCTGTGATTTTTGTTGTTTTTGCTTTTGTTATGTATTTCTGAGCTTTTTGCCTCTTCTGTGCGCTTTGTATTTATTTTTGTTCTTGTTTGCTGGTTGTTTTGCATTCCAATAATATGGGGTTGACAATTTTTGTTGTTTCTCTGTTCATAAGATGTTTTGTGGTTTGTTTGTTCTGTACGCTTTCAGTCGAAATGTATTATAAATACAACAAATCTAATAAAATGAAAACGAAGAAAAAGTTTTCTGCTTTTTTGTGGCTGAAATGGAATTAAAATATTTTAATGTGTTTTTCGGGTGCCAAAAATTAAAATCGTAAAATGAAAAGACAATATCAGGAAGGTTACCAAAAATATAAAAATTGTAATTAAATTTTTTTCGAACCAAAGTTTTGTACTTGTGAATACTTGACTATGGATTTTATTACATGGAGACGCTCGAGTTGAGTTATGATTTAACGAGAATTTTATTTGGTTTATTGATGAAAATTAAAAATTTGATGAGTTTATATTTACTGGAAATACTTTTTGAAACAGCTATAAGTTTTCGCGAAAAAAGACGTAAATTGGGTACCGGCGTCTAATTTTGACAAAAATGATTGTTGTCTATAATCCGCCGGAGAAGCTGGGCTGACGGAACTTAAAATCAGAGGTGGGTTATCTAGGCCACTTGCAAATCATGCACTAAAGAGTTGAGTGATTCGAATCAAGTAACGTCTATCGCACATTGAATAGATTCATATTCATCAAGGTACCTCATCAGAAGGTCGGCTGCATAACTATAATGAGCGGCACTATCTACTACTATTAGGAACAGAAGCAGCCAGAATACTAATAGCGTTGGAACACGCATCCTTTACTCTTACAGTATGATCCACTTTTCTTGTCTTTGTACTGAACTCGATTACCTGTTCGATTATGAGTTCGTTTAATTTCTTTGGGATGCCAATTTTACAAATTGCCTTCCATATTGCTTTCCTGTGTATTGTGTCGAATGAACGTTCGAAGTCCACGAAGACTAGGTATACCGGTGAATTCCATTCGTTAGATTGCTCAATGACAATGCGAGTAGTAATTTTTTTCGCGGTAGCAGACCGGAATTCCACGCTTCCGTTATTACTAGTGTTACAGCTTTTGTAGTTTCCGACCTGTCTTTTTCATATTGCACTTTATGTATAGTCCGTTCCAGAGGACTTGTTATTTTTCATAATTCCGCTAGTTTCCCGATAAAATTTAACGCCAGTTTTTAATCCGACCATTTCATCAAAGGTACCTCATTAGAAGGGCGGCTGCGTATCTATACTAAGCGACAGTATCTACAAGCCGGGAGAAGCGGTACCACCAACGTGACTAAAAAGCGTCGGTTGGTTCATACAATTTTGGAGAAAGGCGCGGTGGGAAGAAAATTGGAGTGGACTATTATCGCCTTCTCTGGTTGTTAATCTAAGAAATAATGTGCATAATTAAAACCAAGAAGTTGATTATCAACATTAGCAGACTCTATCGTGTATTAGTGAAATAAAAGATCTAAGAGTCCAAATTTCTCCAAATGATCTTCTGGAGCCTCGAATGTCAGAGACAGTTATAAACAAGAAGGAGAAAGCCCTGTAAAATCACCAAACCAAAGGATAGATAGCAGCGGAATCCAAGAGTGGTACTATTCATCGATGCAACAAATATACCCGTCCAGTTTGGAGAAAAATTAAAAATGCTGCTTAATCTTGATCGTTGTGAGAGGAGATCTATAGGAGAATTAGCACAAGATCTACTTGGCCAGATTGGGTGTGAGATAAGAGCAAACTTTGGTTTGTAAATACAAGAATAACACAAAGGTTGCGAGGAGGTTGTTTGGTCAAGCGACGTATGTGGAGGGACCACCATTTGGACTTGTGGTCAACGGACGTACCAAAACACTATACATGCAGAGATAGTGACTTTATAAAGGGGAAAATCGACGATATTTGATTGTTCAATAGCTACGCTCATCCGAGTGAATCATTGAAGCAATTTGAAGTTGCTTATAGCTCGATTGGTGAAAAAATGTCTCAAGATTCGTGGGGTCGATCTTATCAAACGATGTAAAAGGTAAAATGCAGTTCTTTTAACTCTCCTACTTGTCCAGATATGATGTACTGTATTGTAGCTTCAATATTCCCGCAACAGGAACATGCTTCGATTAGCGGAACAAACGAAGCAACAAACGAAGATGGAGGAATATCAACCATTATGATTGATGAAATGTTCATGAAAGTTGGTAATAATAAGGCACCCGAGCTTGACAACCAACGGAATTTGGTGGACAATAAGAACCATAACTGAGATGTTTGCAAATGTTTTCGATTCCTGTTTAATCGAAGGGCTATTTCTGGTATTTTGGAGAAAAGGTTTCTGGTATTACTGAAAGATAATTCTGCGGGAATGTCATTGAAGCAGAACTCCAGCACGGCTTCACAAAGAACACTCAATAATTGATACCAAGGACTTTGTTTAAATTTACGCAAAATGCGACCGCCGGATCTAAATCTTGGTAATCAAATATTATGTAATTGTTGCATTTGATGTAAGGAATGCTTTTAAGTTTTAACATGGCAATAGAAGTTTGCTCGCGATGAGTTGAAGAAACATTTCAAGGTATTTGTTTCGACGGGTCTCCAAATTGCAGGGGACATCGCAGGCTTAGTGGCTAAACACGAGATAACGATGCCGTACGGTGCTCGATCCATCAACGGTCGCAGATAGTCAGTGGGCTTAGAAGTGTCTTAGTAGATGACGGACGCTGTACTAATTACCAGCAGGAAGAAAAAGGAGACCGTTACTGTGAATGTAGAGGAATATGTTATTAGCTCACAACCAACGATTAAGAAGGTTGTAGTTGGTAAAAATCCTGCAATGTTACATGTCCGTTAATGGATCACAAGTAAACCCGTTAGAAAATCTCAACCTGCCACAACAAATACAAACATACACACCCGTTTGAAGTTGCGGGTCCTTTGTCGGGCGGGTCCTCAAGGATAGAGAAATGTCCCCCTGTTGACCAAAACTCGACATAAAATGAGTTCAGTATCAGCCTTCACAGGACATAAGACCAAAAAATACCAAAATAAACTCTGAGAAAGTACCATGTTAGAGGATCAGTAATCAAAATATATGGTGTAATGGCTAATGGCTAGGAAATCCACTACTAGGTTCCCTCGTACTAAACGTAATAATGCATTCCAATCGTCAGTAAAACAATCGGGGTGAATAGTTTCACTTAGATCTCTATAAAGTGAATGTATGCCCAAGTAAACGCTGATGTGAATGATGTGAGGTAATTTTGCTATAGATACTCTAGGAATTAGCATCTATAAAATCGAAGAATCTATCGGAGAAATAACATACCCGGACATTGTGCGAATAGTCCATACAGCAGACCCAAGGTATCGTTCAAAATTAGTGGTTGCCCAAACTCACCTAAACAGCAGGCAATTGCTAACAGAGCAAAGCAGATAACAGTGTGGTGTGAGACTCAAACTACATGAATCATCCCAAACCCGAAAAGTAAAGGGAACAACATCGTCCAAGTCTGACAGCGAAACAACAAACCGTAAAACCAGAAGGTCAAATGAACAAGCCAAAAAATTGAAATACTGACATAATTGAAATTCAAGTAGTAAGTTTTTTAAGGTCGTTGCGCCCAAGGTTAAGTTTTGACCATATTGGTCTTGCTATACTAAAGCTGTGACAGTCACTGCCTGTTCACTTTTGATTTGTCAAGGCTTTTGTTAATTTCCTAAGCGCAAAATTTAAACGCCATGATACACCTTCCACAATTACCCTTGGCGGTTGCAGATGGAAAGGACCACAAATATTCATCTAGTCCAATAACGTTGACTTTCATATTCGCGGGACAGCTGGGCCACGTATATACCCTGCCATTCAAGCATGATAGTCTATCACAGATATGCGGACACTGTGCAATCAAACAGTGTTCCACTTCTTCAGCCGAAGGATCGTCTTTTTATTTTTGGAGATTTTAACATACCAGATATTATGATTACAATTAGACTCCTATGAACATGAACGATGAGATGGATAACCACATCTCGGGAATATTCTCATTGGGTTTAAAACAATGTAACAATGTTAAGAATAATCGTGTGTCTGGTTTGTAAATTTATTTTTAATTACAAATTGTATTTTAAGTGCCCCATTAAATGGAAATTTTGTACAGGTCGTTTACGCTGATTTCTGCAAAGCCTTTTACAAGATCGTTCATGAATTGCTGTAGCGGAAACTTGACTCTTTGGATTGAAATTTATTGCCTTTGTTTGGGTTAGGTCTTATCTGAAATTTCGAACTCAAATCGCGTAATTTGATGATTTGGGCCTCCACAAGGTAGTCATTTGGGTCCCATGCTCTCCATCTTTTTCGTAAATGTTGTGGTAAATTTTCTGACTTACTCCCACATTCTTATTTATGCTGACTACATTAAAATTTTCAATACCATTTCTTGCGCCAATGATGCAATTAATTTTCAATCTGACCTGACAAACTTTAAGTCTTGGTGTACCTCGCATAGTTTGATGCAAATATCTCCAAATGCAAAATAATGTGTATTACCCGATTACGCATTGTTTTGGTATAGTACCTGTCGCGTACTGGTACTATAGTACCTGTCGCCTGTAACATTGCTAAGTACCAATTTTCAGAGTAGTGATTTTGGTTTCTGCGATTTTGATGTCCGGGATTTTGATTTCCGGTATTTTTTTTTTAATTTTCGGAATTTGGATAATTCAGAATTTCAAACGCTCCTATTTCGTTTTTGCTAACTTAAACCGCAATCCCCATAATTATGTTCAGTTTAAAGTAGGTTTCGTCACCGCAGTCAACAAGCTGTTGAAAATAATCTTCCCCTATTAATGAGAAATGCTTTAAAACTTCAATTTAACCTAGCCATTACGAAAATTGTTATAAATTAACTTCCACACCCATTATTTAGATGTGCTTATGGTAAATAATATTACACGTATGATACGACCGAACGAAAAATAAAAATTTCGTTTCACAATCCACACAATACGGCAGGCGTTATTTGTGTGCGATGCGCGCGGCACATTTTTCACTTGAATTATGTATATTTCGGTGAATTTATGAGTCTCCAGACATACAAATTATACGATTTAGCATACGAAATTTAATTTCATGTCGATGTCAAAGTTTTTGCTTACAATTTACAAAAAAAAAAAAATAAAATAAAAAAAATCGTTTTGATGAGTTAAAAAAAATTGCGGAACAACGACAAAACGAATGTACAAACACACCAACCATAATATACAAATAGCGGTGCTGTTGTGCTTTTGTGCTTTTGTTACTTTGCATCTTAATTAATCGCCTCCGGTGTCATAATATAATAATAACAATAAGATACAAAAGAGACTGGGGTTTTTGAAAAATAAAATTATTTCCATCATCATAACCATATGTGTGCGATCGCATTTACATTTTGTATGCTTTGGCTGCTGTTGCTGCTGCTTGCATCTATTTACGACAACGATATGAGGATGACGACAATCGTTATACTTGTGTTTCCTTCATTGTTCGTGCGCTTTATACATTTTGACAATAGAAGGAACATAGCTCACACACTGAATCTGTATATGTGTATAGAGACATTTTACTGTTTTTGGTACGCGGTGGTGGCACTATGGTGGCGGAATATTTTTCTTAGTTTGATTCTTGCTTCCTTCATTCGATGTGCGCTCTTTATTTTTCATATTTTATTGTTGGAATGTTTGCTCTTTATTTTTCTGCTTTGTTGAGAATTCAAAAAAAAAGTGTCCTTCCTGACATTATAAATCCTTATAAATTACTTCATTGTGCTATTCATATTTATCCCAAAGGTACAACGTATTATTATTATTTTATTTAGTTCGCTCATTCTGAGCCATATCGTCGTTCTGTGTATGTATGTAACTATATACTTATATATGGAAAACTTTCTATGCCTTTTTTCCATCTCCGCCCCCAGTGCCCTCCACATTTTCCGTTCACATGAAAATTTCGAAAAAAAATAACAAGGCGGTTTTTATATTTCATTCTTCTTCTAAAATAAATAACCATTATTTTTGTTTTTGTTGTTGTTAGAAAATTTAATTTATATCAAATTGTTGTAATTTTAAATTTTTTATTTTATTTTATTGTCAATTTTGGTTCAAATGCGTATATTCCTACACAAGATTTTTTTATATTCAGTGACTTAAAGGTTTTTATCGTTTTTTCGGCTGGAAAACTTAATCCACTTTGTTGTTATCTCGTATGATTGATTTCCCTTGACTTAACAATGGGAGTGGAAAATTTTGTTGTTGTTGGCATTTTACTTTAAATTAAGTTTACAAATGGTTTGTGAAGAGGTTAATTTACAGTATAATTTAACATATTTTCTATATGTTTTTAAATTTTACAGGGAATGAACAATTTTATCGTTGTTATGTTTAGACGTGGATAAGCGATATATTGTTCCGGTGGAATTACGTTACTGTATAAATATTAGTTCTACGTGAACATCACACGATCAGCATGCTACTTCTAAAGTACTAGATACCTTAAAATGTCAATCCAGTTGTTAATCGTTTCAGCATCCTCTTCGATGGCACTCTGCAGGCTCGAAAAGAGCTCGTTTTTATTGCCTTCGGTTGAAAGCCCAAGAATCTAGAGCTTACGAATAATTGCCAGGATGAAAATTCCAAAAATTAAACGCATTCCATTTATTTTCACGGACCATCTTTTTTATGCTTCAACCTATGGAATAGTCATTACTTGCTTGCTGTAGCCAAACTTTTCGATGGCTTTACGTAGTTGATTATTAAATTAGTTTTCTTTCCACATAATGACATAATTTTATTGTGTAACAAGACGCAACATAGTGACTAAACCGGAGCACCGCTATACAATTTCCCAAAATCACGATCCATTGCAGCCATTTCCTGCCATTCAAAAATATCCTTTCCCAAATTTTTTATTAAAATCATTCTAGCTGATTTTCAATATTTAAAATTTGCGCTTGGGAACCCCTAAACAAATTTTCCCGAAATTAGAACTCACCACAATAGATTCTCTGCACGCGGAACTTCGTTTCACATATTTTTATAAAATCGTTCGATCCGAGAAACCCTAAATGAATTTTCTCAAAATGAGGATTCATTGCAATCCATTCCTGGCATTAGAAAACAATGATTACTGCAATTTTTATCTAAATCTTTCGAGCCAAAACAATTTAAGAAGGGTAGGGAATTCTCCTGAAATTAGCACCCATAAATATCGACCCCTGGTATTTGTTTCCTTGGTATTTTCTTCACCAATTTTTGTTAAAATCATGCTAGCCGAAAAAAACAATTAAATAAAAAAATCCGGATCCCACCAGACGACCAAGACGAAAAGGGACCAAGGCAAAACATTATCATAAATGGATAGCGAATTCTACAAATAAATATTGTTACTCATAACAGGCAACATTTTCATAAAGACGCCAATAGTGCAACCACATAATATTTCAGTAACGCATCCAACATAACATGGTGCAACATTCCGCAACATGATGGAACATTACGTTAAATATTTAATTAGACAGAATATAGTACAAAATCGCGCAACATAGAACAATAGCACGCAACATGGTACATCATAGTACACATGACGCAACATGGTGCAATACCATGCAACATTCCACAACATTAAGCAACATCTCACAACATTGTGCTACAACATCCCACAACATGGTGCAATATAACGCAACAATGTGCAACATCTATGTTATAATGCAACATGACAGCTTATCCGGTCTGCTAACTAAAATGTTAAAAGAAGTTCCTAAGCCAACATTACCCAACATGGTGTAATATGACCAGACATGACAGCTTATCCGGTCTGCTAACTAAAATGTTAAAAGAAGTTCCTAAGCCAACATTACCCAACATGGTGTAATATGACCAGACATGATGGAACATCCCACTACGTAGTTTCACTTCCACAACAAGGTGCAAAATACCGCAACATTGTGAAACATCATGCAGCATGGCGCAATATGGTGCAACATCATGCAACATCACGCAACATGACGGCCTATCCGGGGGATTCTAAATGAATTATCTAGAAAACAGAACTCCTTGTAATCGTTCCCTTGCATTCGAAAACGCTGCCCCGCTAAATTTTAACAAAATTGTCCAAGCCAAATAAAATGTTAAAAGTAGGGTCCGAGCCCCCGGCCTTTACCGCACCAGAAATTAGCACCCATTGCAATTGTATCCTGATTCTTGAAAATCCTCCCCTACCAATTTTGATAAAAATCGTGCTACGTGACGAAAAATTATAGAAAGGGGTCGAGGCGTACCGGACGACCCTCTTAACGAATTTTCTCGAAATCTTAACCAATCGCATTCGATTCTTTGCAATTAAAAATCCCCATTCACAGATTTGTATCCAAACCATGCTAGTAAAAAAAAAAAATAATAAATAGGATCCGAGCCTCACTGGATGTCCTCTTAATGAATTTTCCCGAAATCAGGACCCATCACGATCGGGTTTTGATAATTAAAAACCACTTCTCCTGCAGTTTTTATAAAAATCAAGCGAGCCGAAAACAACCAAGAAAGGGTCCCGGGCCTGGTATTCGAAAAAGCAATATTCATCAAAATCGTTTAAGCTGAGAGAAGATAAAATCTGAAAAAGAGTCCCGGGCCACTGGAGGATACTCTAAACGAATTTTCTTGAAAGCAAGGCCCATCGTAATTGTTTTCTAGTACTCGAAAGCCACCAAATAAACGTATAGCCATTTACAATTACATCGAGGTGACGTTTGTTGATTATACTTTGTATGTAAGTTCAAAGTATTTTCAATATTTTTGTACTTTCCTCACTTCAGTCTGATGAGACGACCGAATTTTTTAATTTGAAGAATTCAATGTTTCATTAGCTCGAAACCAAACGTCCAACACCTCATCTGTTAGATTAACCCACTTATACCTTCTTCAAAAATTCAGTATTTACCTTCGTTTACTAATTTTAATTTTCGTACTGTTCAGTTTTTAGCCCGGCTGGCTCAGTCGGTACATCATGATCTCAGGGTCGTGATTTCGAGCCCCACGTTGGGCGCCAAATGTAACGCTCTGTAACGCTCCTATTTTTCTTAAAACATTATAAAACTTAATATTTTATTTTATATCACAAAACTACATCGATTTTCCGTACTTATTTACCATAATATGGTAGGTTTACTGTTCTTGGTTTCCAACACGACACTTTCACTGTAAATCAATAAACGCGAGAAACCGATGCATAACAGCACAAATAACAATCGTGTACAATAAATGTACTACTCTGGCTTGCTCATCGAGCTCCCGAAGAAACAGAAAAAGAACCTCAATTTGGTCACCCACAGGATTACAAATTACGCCACATCTATTATTGTGTTGTTGTTGTTACAAGCGTTACAGGTTTGCCCCATGCACCCACCACCTCTTCGGTAGTCTATTCCTGGACCTTCGTTTTCCTCAACGTACCGCTTGTGTTATAGGTGTGCTCCGTGCAACACTTCTTCGGCTCTCTGTAGTCGGATTCCTGGACCTGATAATGACTAACCATGATTCTATCAATACACGCATAAAATACATTTAGAGTTACCAGATAAAATTTGGTAAAAATTCGTACACCTCACGAAAACTTATAATTGAGATATTCTCATGCAGCTCTTCCTTGTGATTGTGGTTTACTTTTGGACAAATTCTATAATAAGAAACTGACATTTAGACAAACAGTTTAATGGAGCAAAACAAATTTTCCGGATTATTTTGTTGAACCTCTCTACAAATTCGTTGGATTATTATAAAGTTTGAAGTCAGTTTTTAAGAGCTTAAAACCGATTTTGACCATTTGCATCACAGTTTGTGGCCATCGAAACTTTAGGCCCAATCCATTGAATTGGTCCAGACAAAGTACAATTGAAGCTCTTAAGAACTGACTTAAAACCTCAAATTTAATGAAAAAATTACATTTTTGTTGACTGCAGGTAGTATTTTATTGTAAAACAATGGAACAAAACCCGCAAATTACTGTTGCATTCCCAATAAAATTTCACCACCGTCTAAAATTGTCGTGCAATATTCATGATCTGGCCACGAAGCTACACAAAGAGCTTTGTAGTCCATTAACCTAGAGTCACGAATGCTCTAAATTATCTTGGCTCCGGTCGATTAATATTTATATTCGTTAATAGCTTCGCATTAAAACTGTTTTAGTAAACTTGACCACTATTTCGTTCTAAACAATAACATGTGTCGTTTAGATAGAAGATCGAAGTTGCAGCTCGTTGATTGCATTTGAAGATTTGTGTAAGTTCTGCCAATATTGAATACTTATTACCTTAAGACAGTAAGCTGACAAAAGGTATACAATATTTTACTGTATTTGAACAGGGCTAGTTGTATGTACTGTATTAAATCAGTGCGACGATTACCTCGAAAACCGTCAATTTTCTGAACTCTAGAAATCACGTACATCAAAACACTTAGCGATTTAAGTTACAAACTTTATTTTCCGACACCTTTAATTTCACTCGTTCACTGCTCACTCCTTCCCTACTTTTACTGTTCACATTTACTTTTCGCACTGATTACTTTTTACTTTTTAACTTGCACTGTTCACTGAGCGTTCACTATCGCTGATTATTGCATCTGGTGATTGTATGCGTTTTGCAATTTTTAAGTGACTGACACAATTATTTGCATTGACGAACATTCCACGTCATCAATTACCTTGGATTGATGATTAACGCCGTTGTTAATACAAGTTTTTTTTCATGATGACTGTCGCCACCGTTTACAATTGCTTTCGTTATCTTCATATTCCCCTCCACTTAGAATGCCATTCTAAAATTCAATTCCCAATCAGAATTGGAGGAATACTCGATGAGAATTAAGAAGAAGAATACTAATCGCGTAATAGAATTATAGTCTCCAACTGGGTTCGAACTTGCGACCTTTGGGTTGATAATACTTGGTGGTGTACACCTTAACCACTCGACCACCAACTTGTACTGTTCACTGTATAAATTACATCTGTTCGAGATTATTCCATTTATTATATCTGGCGATGGTGGTGTACAACTTAAATCGACCACCAAGTGTTATATTTTTATAGAATAGAATTCGTTATAGTATGATGAAAGTTATTACTTCTATGTGTGCACCTATTGGTCTTCGTTGCGTATGATCCTACCAGTACAATGTGGCGCTCAATCAGCGCATAAACATCATATAAATGGAGCGCTCACATTCTTATTGTTACCGACCGAAAAATCTGTTTTGTTTCCCTTGACAATCAGAGGGCTAAACGTCATGAGGGGCATAATTAGCTCCCGAGACTAATACCCTAAAAATACTCCGTGGGGTGAAAATTGAACCATTTCGAGAGCATATTTCTATTTTCATCCGAAAATCACTTATAAAATAAACTTCATTATACCATGTGCAATGAATATTTTACACAACAACTCACAATTCAATTGAAATCTGAAGACTGAAAGAAATGAAATAATTATTTTCTAAATGAAACTGTAAAAATTTGGCCTCTGCCTAGATTTCTGAACTTAGGTGAGTATTTGGTTTACCACTGGTGAGCTCCAAATATTCACTGAGAATTAATCTACCTGTTGTTATGCGTTTATAATTCAATTCTATTTTATTACCTCGATAAACCGGGCATTTACAAACAATTAAAAACTGTTGAATTTGCTACAATATACAAAATTCCACCCGTTGATTCAACATATTCCCGGGCTTTACTGATCTCGCACATCTGTTAAATTATGCTTTCGTTGGCTCTCGCTAGAGGAGACGGCGGACGGTGGTTTGCAATGAATCTTTCTCTTAATTTGTTTGCTACCCAGATGACTCCTATTACTACAGCACTCCAAAATAAAATGTGGATCATTGCGTAATGGTGGATATGATGAGCAATCTGATGATGGAAGGTAATCGGTTCATCATTTTTCAATGATTCAAGCTGATCATCCAATCCGATTGTTTCTGGCGTGGTTAGTAAATTCAATTGACCCACTTCGTCCGCTTTATTTTTAACCACAGCACTGAATTCCCGCAGGTTGTTAGCCCTATGCATTAAATGAGTTGCGTGTTGAGCAAATTTATTGATATTATGTTTAGCTGTCCCTACAGCAATTATTTGAACGTCAGAGTCTCTGAGCACGCAGCTGGATTCGATTTCCACTATACCGGAACTTACGATGGTGTAAGATTGGATTCTAGACCCACATATGACATCGATTGTAATTTCCTTGTTGCGTGTCCTGGAGGCTCTTTAGAATTAGCATCTGTCTTCATACGTCCTATATTCTTTTAGCTGCAACATTTCCTGCCGCAAACGATGTTGGTCTTTCATTAAGTTGTTTATAGATGCCGTGGTGAGGTTTGTATTATGTTTTACCAAATTGGTGGTGTTATCCACAATAGTTGTTTGATTTTTGATGAGAGTCAAGAGATAATTTTCGTCACTGTTATTTTATTCAAAATAGAGTACTCCAAATAGGTGTCCTACTACAAGGCCCACTGAGTCACCGAGGCCTCGCTTCATTCGTTTACGATCCTTATTACTTTCAAATAATAGGTCGTTGTCTGCTATCAAATAATTATATTGAAATAAGAGTTGCTGAAGAATGATGTCGCATTTTAAACCGGACAGCTTCTTACAAACTGATTGTAACTCTGTGTAGGCTCTTTTAAAGTTGTCAATTTCCTCCCAGTAGGAAGATAAATTGTATTGAACAACTAATGTCCATTTTGTCGCCACAATCTCCAACTTGCCGGCTTGTTTCCTTGAGCGATGCAATGGCCTTCGTAGGTAATATCTCACTTGGATCGTCGCTAATAGGGAGTTTTGTCCCAATTTCCATCAGGTTGGGACAGTTGATCATTCTTCACCAATACTAGATCGTTTATTGCCAAATTTGGCTGGGAGGTTTTCCACTTGCTCCGTTGTTGAAGTTGGTGAATGTATTCAGAAGACCATCGCTTCCAAAAGTCTTGCGCCATTTTGTCGACCATGTGCCATCTCGTTCTTAATCCTATGTTGCTGGTTGTTGCTTCCGGCATCGCCTTAAGCGCATCTCCAATGAGAAAGTGTCCTGGTGTTAGCGCTGTTGTATCCGTTGTGTCGTTGGCGGCCGAGAATTGAGGACCGCTTCGATTTGAGTGGTGAGAGTGGTTAATTCTTCGAATGTTAGAGTTGAATCTCCTATTACTCTCTTAAGATGAAATTTCACGGATTTTATTCCTGCTTCCCATGAATTCAATATTTCTGACTTAGCATTGCAAGGGTAACCTGTGTGCCACTATGTAATGTATTTTGGTGGGTTTCCTCAATTATCCGTTGAGTAATTATGTTGTTTTTGCTTAGAATTACAGGCCGTTTGCTGGCGATTGTCAGATTGGAGTTTTGGAGACGTCCCATCACACGGAGTAAGCCTTCGCCGTCTAGGAAGGGGTTTAATCAACCTAGCTTACTGTCCTTTTCTAGCCTTCTGTCCTTGTTCATGCGGGCGATTTCTGGTCCGAAATTTTGCTCTAGTGTTATTTTTATAATTGTTGTTTCTGCTGCCTTAAGTTCATTACCGGTTAGCCAACCCTTGTTACGATTTTCTTGGTTGCAGTTATTTATGAATCGTAGACAGTATGCGACCATGCGCTTGATTTTGCTGTATGTAGACAGTCTGCTAAATAACTCTGCAAGTATGTGCGGTCTTTTTATTACCGTCGCCAGCACTCTCTTTTCTTCCAGCTCTGCTTGTAAATCTGATGGTGGATCCGGAACGGGTTCTGCAGTATTCCACTGCGGTGGCATAGTTGTTAGGAAGCTTGGTCCTTGCCACCATAAGTTGTTGTCAATGAGCTGCTTGGGTGTTATGCCACGTGAGGCGGCGTCCGCGGGATTTTCCTGAGACTTCACGTGATGCCAAGTTGCTGTTGGTAATATCTCCTTAATCGTCGAGACTCTATTTGCCACAAACGTTTTGAAGCGGCTTGTGTCTCCTTTGATCCACCAGAGTGTTATTGTTGCATCTGACCAAGCGTATGTATTAACGTTTTCAAGCTTCATGGTATCTTGAACGTATTTCATTTATTTTGCCACACGTGTTTTGGACATTAATAGTTGAGCTGCTGGTTTACCGTTGTTATCCACTGTCCTACAATAAACAAGTACCGCATAGGCGTGCTCTGACACATCAAAACCGTGTAGTTCCGTTTTGTATCTAGACGTTGTACTGAGCCATCTTGGAATGTTCTTACCGCTAGGCAGCTGGCAGGGGTAGTTCCGTATGTTCTTGTTTTTAGCCTATATGCTTTTATCGGTTCGGAAGGGTCCTATCTCCAAAATACTCGGTGATAGTTCTGGTCGTTTGTGTTGAGCTAGATTTGACGGAACAGTTTCTCGATGTCGGCTGTCATGACAATCTTGTGTTTCCTCCACCTTAGTAGTACGTGGGCCACGTCTTCTTGTAGTTTGGGCCCGGTCATCACGATGTCGTTTAACGAGACCCCAGTTGTTGTTTCTGATGATGCATCAAACACCACTCGCTCGAAGCTTGGTCGTTGAGCTGCCTGGTTTGATAATGCCATGATGAGGTATGCAATACATATTATCGACGCGCTCAACTTCTGGCTTTTCTTGTATTAACTCCATGTGGTTCAAATCGATATATTCTTGCATGAATTGTTTATATAATTGTTCGTAGTTCGGATCTTTGACAAATCTTTCTTCGATTTGCAGAAGTCTGGCTGCTGCTCTTTTCCTAGATTCTCCAAGTTTGACGTGATAAATGGACGTCCTTAAATGGAATTTTTACTATAAATCGTCCATCTGTGTGTCGACTCAATGTTGATTGAAACTTGATTTTCCACTGCTATAAGGCTCCATTCTTCAGGAATGCTATCAACTTCTATAAATAATTTTAGTTGCTCTTCGATTGATCTTGTCATCACCATGGCTCTTCTTACTCGGTTGTCCATGTTACTCATGCTGCCGATTACAATCCATCCGAACTCTGCGTTCTGCGCCATTGGCTCTCGGTGGCTACCTTTGATAATGTTGTTAGCTATTATTAATGGATAGTAATCTGCGTCTAGTATGATATCAATCGGTTGTGATAAATTGTAGTGTGGATCTGCTAGTTTTATGTTCTTGAGATGGGTCCATGTGCTATTGTCGATATCAGCTTCTGGTAGTTGTTGAATTAATTTGTTTAATACCAAAGCTTCCACGTTCAAACTAAATCCTTCATTAAATCTGGGAACCAGCTTTATGCTGATTGTATGTTTGCAGATTCCTGTGTCACTACCGCCAATGCATGAAATGATCACATGTGTTTTTCTCTTTTTGATGTTTAGCAGATTAGCAGCTCTCGATGATATTAATGTAGATTGGGACCCTGAATCAATTAACGCCCTCATTGTGGTGAGATGTCCAGTGTCCGTTGCTACTCTAACTATTGCTGTTGGTAGTAATACAGGTCATTGTTGTTTAACTACTAGAGTTTGTGTTGTCCCCATGTTGGTCGATTCCTTGTTGTTACCATGCAGAAGAGTGTTGTGATGTCCTTGGCACACAATGCATCGTATTGCGGACCTGCATGGGCTACTCCTTGGATGTCGCGTTAAACAACGTACAGTGTTGTTTCGCGGACCAACTTGCTTCTGTCTAACGTTGGCATTAGCTTGAACTGATTGCAGTCTTGCAGCTGATGCTTTCCTTGGCATCCCTTTACTACGCGCTGATTGTCTACGGTTGTAGCGGGTACCCGTTTCAGTGGTACCATTGGTTGCGGTTGTTTGTATACCACCTTGGTGGACTCCATAGCCTCTAGCTATTGGAATCTTCTTTCTATGAAGCTGAAGAATTCATTGATTCGTTTAGTTTCTCTCGGATTCTATAATGATGTTTCGTAGAGCCTAGTGGTTTCCGGGTCTAGCTTTTTACCTAGAATGAACATCACTAGGGCTTCAAAAGGAGAGTGTAATTTTAACTTGTTGATGTTGTGTAATATTTCAACTGTATAGTATCATGCAAATTGCGAATTGCTGCCGCTGATGGTGCATGTATTGTTGGTCGTGTTAATAATGAGTTGAAATACTTATTTGCTAATAATCTGGGGTTGTTGTACCTTCCTTGCAGTATTTCCCAGGCCTTGTTGTAATTGTCACCAGTTGTTGAGAGGTGACTGATCAACTGGGCTGCTCCCCTTTGTAGATTTGCCTTCAAGTACGTCATTTTGATTGTGTCCGATAGCTTATTGTTGTTGTGGATGAGCTGGGTGAAAATATCGTTGAAGGAGCGCCAATGCTCATAATCGCCTTGAAATGTTGGTAGCTCTATCTTGGGAAATTGTACCTTGGCTTCTCCAGCCTGGTTCGAAGTCTCTTCTTTCCGGTTGCGCTGCCATCGCAATGTTGTTGAGTCTACTCTAACCTTGAGATCCTCATAGTAGTTATTTTGGAAGTATGGAGCTGTTTGCTCTTGCTCTTCCATTTCTACTAAGAGCTCGATGTGCAAATCGTCAATTGCCCCCATTTCTTGGGATAATTGAGCCATTTTTAGCTTTATGAACTCCATTGGAATATTGTTGTCGTCCAATGCTTCTTCAATCGATTCTAATTTTCTGTGCTTCCTCCTCATCAGGACATCTTGCTTCGTGAGCAGCTTCTGATTGTTGTGTGCCACCCCTTTACTGGAATTTGATGGCAAGGATGATGAGTTTAGGCGTTGACGCATATCTTCAACATATTTTGAAAATCCTTCCCATACTATTTGCCTGTCTTTATAGTATGGGTGTTTTGGATCTAGTTCAGGCTGGAACTCTCTTATTTGATTGTCCACAGCGACGTATTCGTTGTACGTCTTTTTGAGAGTTGCCATTTTCGCCTCAAGTTATTTTTTAGTTTTCCGAGCTGCACCATCTTTTTCATAGTTCGAGATGATGTGCTCCATTGCTGCTGCAATAACCGCTCCATGTCTATGTTTTTATTGACAAGGGTGTTGGACTGTTGTTGTATGGCGTAGATTGATTTATTTGCCGGTTGTTGATTGGCCGTTGAATTTCGATACCTGTTGTTGTGTGTTCGATGTTTCGTCGTATCTTGGCCTGTAGCAATATGTTTGTGGAACGTGTTGGCTGCCAGTTGTTGTGGTAGCTGGAATTCTCAATGGAAAATTCCTTTGAAAAGTGAGTTTTATTGTCCGCCGGTTGTTCTGGAGGCTCGAAGGACCATGTAAAAATCTGGCCTCTGCCTAGATTTTTGTACTTAGGTGAGTATTTGGTTTACCACTGGTGAGTATTTGGTTTACAACTGTTGTTATGCGTTTATAATTCAATTCTATATTAAAACCTCGATAAACCGGGCTTTTACAAACAATTAAAAACTGTTGGATTTGCTACAATATACAATATTCCACCCGTGTCGATACTGTGTCATCGAGCGCTTGGAATATTGTATTATTGCGCATGTTGACATTGATTCAACAGAAACTAACAAAAGAAAAGGTTAGGTGGGGGTAAAAATGCAGTGTTAAAAGAAAGTGAAGTAAAGTTACCTCTACACGTTCAATATTTCTCGCAGTGCGAATTAAACGTGGCCTACCGGTTCGAGGCAAATCTCTTACGGTGCCATGTTGGTGGTGACGATCAACTAAGCAACGAATCAGTGCTTCAGAGGGCAAAATTCTCACATTAAAATGGCTACGATATGCTCTTTGCGTTAAAATAATTGATCGCTGATTTAAATAATAAAATTCTATTATTCTGGTTCTTTGTTCAGTTGTGAATCTGCCCATTATTTATTCTCCAGGTGTTATTTATATAATCTGAAAAAAAAAGAAGAAAAATATGTAAACGAAAAAGTTGTTAAATTTTTAAACCTCATGGTGACTTTTGGCCCACCCTGTACAAAATTAAATATTACGCAAACTTAAAAATATCTCAAAAATTATCCGTGGTTCAGTGTTAGCCAGTGTATTGTTTAAGGCATATCTGGCTATGCTTAAAGATAACTAAGCGAGTTTAACAATTTTGAAAGTTTTAAATGATTTACCTTAAATGGGCACTTTGATCCATATATACTTAAGATGTGTGTTTGGAACCAAGCTTTTAACGTCCCGTATTAAACATTGTATGTTGTTCCACAATATGAAAATGCTTTAACCCGACACTTCCAATATGTTCATTGTTTATCGCCGTATAAGACATAAAATACTACCTTGCGAAAAATATATATGGAACAATGAAAAAGCCCAATGAAAGCTCATTCACGTAAAGTATAAATTCAATTTAATACGAAAATTAAATTCATGTTAATGTCATAATATAAACATTTATGTGCAATACATACACATAGGTACATACTTATGTATATGACTCCTATCTGTATTTTTTGTTGGTACGATTACACCACACCATATGTATGTTCGGCTTATCTATAAGAAGATAAATTTTTATTTATTTCTAAATCAACATTTTTTTTTGTTTCGTTTTTTTTATGTTAATACAAAATTTATGTTGTATTTTTATTTAAACATAAAATAAAAAAGAAAATTTTGTGTTTATTTTCCTCTATTGAACAAAACGAAACGTAAAAAATGTCTTTATCATTTATGGAAGAGGAACAAGTACACAACCAATAATAACAGCATATTTGAGGCAACATTATGTTGTGAAGGAACGAGTTAAGAACAATTTTCGAATCAATGAAAATTTAATAGACGAAGAGATAATTTTTTGTTGGAAAATAAGCGAACATGCATGGATGTTTATTGTAAATAAGGAAATCATGTAAGTATTTTCTGTCTCTTAATTTTGTTGGATATTGTTTAGGGATAAACAATTTTCTCAAAATTAAATTGACAAATAATTTTATGGATACGATAAATGGTGATACACAGATAAATCTTCAATATTTTGTAATTTTCTTCCCAGATTGTATACTGAACTCTACGTTTTTCGGAAAACAACCATGCAGTCTTTGGATAATTTAATAGTAAACGAGATTTTGTTTTACTAAAAAATTGTCCATGATTAGAGTAATAGTGAGTCGTGTTTTGTAAATGCTTAACTTTTCAATATCATTGCAACCATTGAAACAGATCCCAATGCAGCTGCCGCTACCCAGATTTGCACCTGAATTCGCAAAGATCTTCCAGTTCATGGACAAATTTTATGTATAAAGTTTTATTCCGACTAGCCAATCCGCCTGGACTGAAGAGATGCCGAATTTTGGAGAAATAATGTGAAATAAAATTTGCAAACAACGACAAAGCTCTTATGAAAGCTGCCACTTCCGCAGATCAATTTAAGCCAGAATTCACTTGTAGCTCCCAATTTATGGAAAAGTTTATGTGTAAGGAACAAAAAGCACCGATCCGCCATTAAAGTCTGCGCAGCACCACATACACACACTGAAATTTTTTAAACTACTTTTCATATAGCGAATAGTAAATCCGCAAAAATCTCAAGACTAAATAGTTCTTGTCAAAAACGGTATTTCCGCTTTATAGTTTGGAATATAGAATTTGGCCAGTATTCTTGCAAATTTAATTTATAATCCTTTAACAAATTTTACGTTGCGTAGACAACTTGTCGACAACGTAGAAATCTTGTCGACAATGTAGAAAACATCAAATAGTCGTAGACAACGTCGACAACCAATTGTAATTCCGCCATTAGTGATTAAATGTTCAACATATTTTTAACTTGCGTTAACATATTTCCAAGTTACATATTACATCGCCTGAAAAGTTCCCGGTCTGACACATAGGGTTACACACAAATTTAAAACCCATATAATTTTTAAATTCACGACAAGTATGAAAATTGCATTACATTCCGACCATTAGTTTACAAGTTACAGTTGTTTTAGTGACTCTACTTTTGTTAATTTAAGAACAATGGAAAAAAAGAATTTTGTGTGTTACCGTTCAAGCAAAGCTGTGGTTTTGGTCGTACAACCACCGATGATGCACCACGCTCTGGACGCCCAATTAGACTGTGACTCCAGAAAAAATTAAACAATTCACGAAATTGTTTTGAAAAACCGTAAAGTACCATGAGATAGCTGACATTGTCCACAAAAAAAATTGCTCTTTCACCAAGATAATGCACCATGTCACAAGTCGATCGCAACAATGGCAAAATTTCACGAATTGCACATTTAATTGATTCCTCATCCACCGTATTCGCCAGATTTGGCCCCCAGGGCCAAGTGTTTAGTTACAAGTGATTCTCTCCAAGCTGGGGGGAAAGTGATTTGGCTCCAATGAAGAAGTGATTGCCGAAAGTAAAGCTTATATTGAAGACACAGTTAAATCGTTCTACAAAAAAGGCATCAAAAGGTTAGAGAAGCGTTGAACTGATTGTAGTGCTCTAGTAGGAAATTATGTTGATGAATAAGTATTTTTCCCCCAAAAATTGTGTTACTTATACTCTGTACCTCACACCGTTTTTTCCTTTAATAATGTGTGCTCGTCATCGATTTTTTGTCTAAACTTTCAATAAACTAATGGAGGTGGGTTCATAACAGATAAATGTCTCTAACTGTTTTAAACCAAAATATTCAAGATATTTACATCTAAATTTTAAAGATTTGACAATAGCCGATGTCAAAAATGATAAATTTTAATTAAGTTAACAACATTTAATTGAACCCCTGACACGATTTATTTGCGCCATCCTTGAAGGAAGGAATGATCCTTGAACCTACCTTTAATTGTGTTAGTCGGAAAACTGTTAGACACAAAATTGTCGTGAGACTCACAGTCTAAATGATTTACTAAACTAAATAGCCGTTACTAGTTACTAGTTATTTCTAGTTGATACTCAAATCAAATTAGCGAATTAGCATAAAATATCAGTGCATTGTGTTTTACTCCATCTATTGATGAGTGGTATGAACTAATATGAAGTTCGTTTATACTTTGCGTATGGTTAATCCATACAAGTCGTTAAGAGATAACGCTAAGCAAATGACGTCTGATGTTTAATTAAAATTTACTTAATAAAGTAAAATTTATCAATTTATAAAAATTGTTTCAAATCGGCTATTGATAAACGTGAACTAGGTTTGCAGGTTAAAATCTCAAGCATGTTTTGGTTTCTGAAACTTAGAGCCACGAATCAATAATTTTTAGGAACTAACCACCAGTTTAGTTAGTCGAAAATTTAGAAAAAAATCGGCGACACGCACACGGCTTAAGTCAGTAATTTAATCGGAAAAATAGCACAGTATTAGATATTTTACATATGTGTGCCTGATGTCGAATTTTTGTCATAAGCCGTGGCTTTTTAATTCAATTTTTTCGAGTTCGCGAAGAGGTAAGTAACACTTTTTGAAGCATAAGGTAGATAACACCGTCCTCTATGTATCACAAAAAATATTCATCAACAAAGTTAGATGGTGTTCTTGTAATGTTCTTGTTCTAAACAGTTCCGTTATTATACAGAACTGTTGAGAATAACGATATTACAAAAAAACTATAGAACTTTTTTAGTACTTAATGCTATCTGTTCTAAAAAATTCTTTGACATATAAAAAGTCAAAAATTTGCAATTTATCATTATTTTTTTCGATTTTGGGGAGCGGAGAATCCTCACGTTATTCAGGAAGCAGAAGTTCATCCTCCAAGACTAACTGTTTGGTGTGGTTTATGGACTAGTTCATTGGGCCGTTTATCTTTGAAAACGAACTGGAAAATGTCCTTACAGTGAATGGGGAACGTTGTCGCAACATGTTAACTGGTATTTTGTGGCCCAAATTGAATGAATTTCGTGTCAACGACCTTTAGTTTTAATAAGACGGAGCGAGATGCCACGCAAGTCGTGCAACAATCCATTTATTGTTAACAAAATTTGCTGATCGCATAATTTCAAGAAATGGTGAAGTTCCTTGACCACCAAGAAGCCCGGTTTTAACACCACTTAATTATTTTTTGTTGGATTATTTGAAAGGTAAGGTGTATGCTAATCATCCACAAACAATTCAACAAGTTAAAAACAACATTCGAGTGGAAATTGAGGTCATTGAACCGCTTTTATTGGAAAAAGCCATCGACAATTTTGATGTTCGGATGCAGGCCTGTAGACGAAGCCATGGTGGACATATGAACGGCATTGTTTTTCATACAGAAATAGGATAGAACCACCTTTCCTTATCAATAAAAAATTTTGACTTTTCATCCCAAATTGTGTATTTTATTAACAAATGAATAAAGGACTAACAAATGGCCCACCCTGTTTTTAACAAAAAAAATAACATTTAATTTTTAATTTAGCAAAATTTGTGTTTAGTTCATGCTAGTCACTGATAGATGATTCTAATATTCAGAAATCAAATTATGTTTGATATGCCGTTCTAAACTGCAAAATTGTCTACGTTGTCTACATCGACATACGACGTCGACAAGAACGCAGAAAATCGCTATGTAATCTTCGTTATAGATTACGCTACGTAATCTACCTCGCCCATCCCCGGTTCTTAGTCGTTTTTCTCGTAAATGATATACTTTTCAAAATAAGTGCAAACAACGAACAAGCTTCTTTGGAGACTGCCAGTTCCTATGAACCGATTTACCCTGATTAGTCAATTTTCCCACGTAAACAAATTAAAACAGATATAAGGATGTCCAATCCAACCGAAAATCATCACCCCTTGAAAAGTTATAGGGGCTAAGGATAGTTAGTATGCTCGATAAATTAGTGTGGTAAGCTGTCTAACTTTATATTTGTACATGTCCTAGGAAAACCCCTAAAAAAAACTAAGTGTACTTTTGGCTTAATAGGAACCCAAGTTAAGCGAAAATTACCATCTCTTGAAATGTTATAGGGGTTAAGGGTGTTTAGTGTGCTCAATTCTTATTACGATAAATTATCGGTGTAAGCGGGTTTCCATTAAATTTTCCCATATCCTTGAAAAACCCCCACCAAATAAGGAAGGTAACTGAAAATCACCATCTCTTGAAAAGTTATAGGGGCTAAACATGTTAAGTAAGTATGTTCAATTCTAATTATGATAAATTATCGTTGTAAGCATTTTTCCAGTAAATTTTTCCTAGACCTGTAAAAACTAGATTAACGACAAATGAACTAGTTTATCGCGTAAGGTACAGTGATCTCCCCTACAAGATTCTTGTTAATTATTTTAGTATATATTTTTTCAGTCCAACTTGCCAGATGATGTGTGTTACTCAGATTGTAGAGCTTTGAAGAAGATGTCCACACCTAATACTACATCAATACGACCACGCTTATTAAATGCTGAATCACTAGTACTAACCCCATTTGAACATCCTGCTCTGACAGCTTAACTTCATTCTGCGCATCGTTGTTGTTGTTTTGCGCCGTAATAACCAGTTCAGTAGACACTTGTGTAATGCCAATACACATTTTGCAGTTCTTTCACCATAACTCTTGCGTTGGTCAAACCTTGCATACGTAGTGTCTAGCAATACTCGCAACGTCTGATACTGCCCACTATGCCATCCTTGATTTTAATTATTGCAATCGGAAGTATATCTTGCACGGCTGCGTAGCTTCGGTTCAACTAGGACTTCTTTTCCTTCTTCTGCTGGGAAAACATGCACTGTTAGATTCGGTTGCTGCTCATTCTTGATTCCTTTTTCATTCACTGTATGTAGAGATGTGTAATGTTTGGTATGTCGGGTTGCAACACTGGTGGCAACACTGAACTATCACTATTGCGAGAGTTTACTATCCCAGCCCGAAAAAATGTCACTATAGTGACAGTAAACAGTATCATGATATAATGTCATGACATTTAAAACATTCTTCAGCCCGAAATTTTAAAATTACTTTTATGTATTTTTAAAATATATTACTATGCTTGGTGGCATAGTCGGACTCTTCATTTATATGAAGCTAGCCCAATAAGCTCGTTAGCAATACTAAACTATAACTATTGAGAACATTTTATATCCCAGCCCGAAAAAATAGCACTGTCGCGACAGTAAAATGTGGCATGATAATCTGTAATGATATTTAGAGCATTCAGCCCGGAATTATAAATTTAACTTTTAAGTATTTTTAAATTATCTCTTCAATTGTTGGAAAACCTAGACAGCCCAAACCTAACCTGAAAGCGACAATGCGGAAACTTAATTAGCATTGAGTGATTGACCACTATGAGTACAGCAAGAACTTTCAGCCGAAATTTAAAATTGATGTTTATGGATCTAGTCGTTTGAATCTCGACTCACAGGCGATTGAAGAGCACTTGGCATATGTCGCCGGATTCGTTGAAGTTTTGACTACAAACGAGGAGATATGTAGAAAAATTCTATCTGGAATTATCTGGATATAGTCGTTTGATGCTCGATTCACAGGCAATTCACGAGGACCAGACATACGTATACCGCCGGATTTGTTGAAGTTTTGACTACAAACGAAGAAATCTACAGAAAAATTCTATCTGGAATTTTCTGGATTGTAGTATTTTATGTAGCCTATATATGCCAAGTGCTCGTGAACCGCCTGTGAGTCGAGATTCAATCGACTATGTTCAGATAATTCCAGATAGAATTTATCTGTAAATCTTCTCGTTTGTAGTCAAAACTTCAACGAATCCGGCGGTATATCCGAAGTACTCGTGAATTGCCTGTAAGACGAGATTCAAACTACTATAGCCAGATAATTCCAGAAAGAATTTTTCTACATATCTCCTTGTTTGTAGTCAAAACTACAACGAATAAAGCGGTATATGCCAAGTGCTCGTGATTCGCCTGTGAATCGAGATGAGGCTTGATTTAATAGACTGTATCCAGATAATTCCTGATAAAATTTGTCTCAAGCTGAGTATAGTTCTGAAAGCATTCTTTGTCATGACAGAAGTTGTATTGCTATAAGTAAAAAAATTAAAATTTCGGACTGAAAATTCGGGCTAGCTTTACGGAGGTGTCTCTGAGACACATTTTACACAAATGAGCTCTGTAAAATTTAATGGTTATACAATTTACGACGCCCAGCACCTTATCGGGAAACCTCGAGGGGATCAGCAATTATTATTAGCGAGGAACATATACAGGCAACTATCATCTGCTTAGAAGAATGGTCCGGTATATGCACCATATCTACAGCTTACTGTCCAAATTATTTCAAACCCTTGGGAAATAAATTCCTTGTAGGAGGAGATTTTAAACCCAAACACATCCAATGGGGTTCTCGATTAACATTACCAAAAGGTAAGCAGCTGTGGGAATGTACGGCGGAATGTTCTGGCGACAGACCAACATATTGGCCAACCGATAGACGAAAAATTCCCGATTTAATCGATTTCTGTGTAACAAAGAGTATTGCTAGCACTAATGTTACGGCCAAAACATGCTACGAACTATCATCTGACCACTACCCGGTTTTAATAACATTAAGCACACAATTTTAAATTCAGAATCAACAATTTTTTTAACCAACCGACACACTAATTGGTCTCAATTCAAATCTGTAGTGATAAGAGATGTGAATGAAGCAGTACAATACCTAACGAAGACATTAGAGCAAGCAGCGAAGGATGCTACGTGGAACAGCTCGTAAGAGCAAACGCATACTGCGCAGGCAATGGCAGTTACATAGATCACCTGGACTTAAATCAAAATTAAATAAAGCTATCAAAAACCTGAAAGCAGCACCAAAAGAACATGATGATAGAATACAATATTATCTAAGTAAATTTACAGCATCAGAAGCAACAGATTACTCACTGTGGAAAGCCACAAAACGGCCTACGCAATCATGTCCTCCGATTTGCCTTCCCGATGGAAACTGGGCAAGAAGCGATGCAGAAAAACTCCAAAAGGCATCTAGTCATGCTGCTGATAAATATCTTATTAGTGGTAAAATATTTATAGAACTGCCAGATATATGTATCAAATTAATAACATACATTTTCAATGGTGTAATGAAAACTGGGTATTTTCCTGAAACTTGGAAAATTTCACAGATCATAATGATACATAAACCAGGTAAAGATGAAGTAAAAGTAGACTCGTATCGTCCAATCAGTTTACTGCCAACTCTGTCAAAGCTTTTTGGAACAACGCTTCTTAAAAAGCTTAAACCAAGTATGCAAGAGCAAAATATTATACCGGATCACCAGTTTGGATTTGGAGATCATGGAACCATAGAATAAGTGCATAGGATCGTATCAGAAATCAGAAACTCGTTTGAACAAAAAAAGTACTGCTCTGCAGCATTTTTAGATACCCCCCAAGCCTTCGATAAAGTATGGCATGAAAGCCTTGTACATAAAATTAAGGCCCAGCTACCATCAAATTATCATGCGATCATTAAAAATTACCTGCTAAACTGGAAATTCTTGGTGAAATATAACAGCGCATCTTCCAATTTAAATGAAATACCCGCCGGCGTTCCACAAGGCAGTATACTGGGTTCAGTATTATATCTAATTTACAGAGCGGACCTTCCTACTTCAAATTATATTACAGTTTCAACATTTTGAATGACCAGAAATCAGAACACATTACATTCACACTCCGTAAAGATACCTGCCCTACGGTGAAGTTAAATAACATCAATCTACCCTAATACAAAATCATTAAATACCTAGGTCTATATCTTGATAGAAGATTGACATGGAAGAAGCATATCGGAAGTGATCAAATAAATTGGTTAATCGGAAAACATACCAAATTAACTTTAGACTGTAAAGTCTTGTTGTATAAAATGGTACTAAAACCAATCTGGACTTACGCAATACAATTGTGGGGCTCAGCATGTGCTTCAAATATAATAAAATCAAAAATACTAAACATACACCGTGTTATAAACATCGAATCAGTGGCAGATATAATACAGCAGTACAGCAGAAAATACCAATCTAAGTTAGAACAACATCCCAACACATTATCTCGGGAAATTTTATGGAGACCTAGATATCAGCGCCTTAAAAGAAAAGGTCCCTTAGATCTAGCTAACTAATTCTTCTAAACAACAAGCCTTGTAAGATTTGAAAACAACTTGTGAGTTTCCTTAGATAGGACAAAAAGATTGTCACGTATGAATTTTCTGTTTCTGTCGCGTGTTGTAATTTTAAGCTACAACTTTCCTAATTATAGAACAATTCTTATCTTGTTTTATACAAACTTCACCTTGAAGAAAGGAAATGGCATATGGCTAAATAATTGATTTGGGCCAAGTTGAAAAATCGTAAGTTTTGATAGCTCTGTTGTTGAAAATAATTTAACAACAACGCTCAACTTTTAACACTGCCATAAAAATAAAGGACGCTTAGAAAACAAATTTACTGCTTGTAATTTTCTAAGTTTCCTTATAAAATTTAATTACTATTATTGTATCCTATTAAAAATCACGATGTACAATAAGTTATCCAGTCCCCAAAATTTTTTGGAAAACACGAAACATCCTTCGCAGCATCGCATAACATTCCAATAAATGAAAAACAATTTTAATATTTCAATGTTATTTGAACTAAAATTCTTTTTTCTTCCCGTTATTTATATATGTATGTATGTGTATACATAAACTGGTGGTACATATACACACAATTATCCACCAAAAACATAAAAAAAATCCAAATAAATTAAACAGAAAAATTTCGTCCCAAAAATTTTTAATCAAAATAATATCCTTTTTCTTTCGTTTTTACAACAACAAATACAATTTTTTTTGTTCCTCCGCATAGACATTTAATTTTACACTTAATTTAAATAATTTTCTTAAAATTCAATTAGAAATTAAGCAACCAACATTGTTCCACCCTTCGTATTTCGCTTCACCCCGCGTGTCGTACGAGTATATTTTTCATGTAGAAAAAGCTCGCCTTGATTTGTGCACAAGACAATACCAATTTGATCACAAGGATAGGAAGAAAAAATTCGGAAAAATACAATAAACTCAAACCATAAAAATACGAATTTTTTTATTTTTTTATCTAATTACGTTAATGGTATCAATTTTCATCCTTTAAATTACAAAAACAACAATCAACATAAAATAAAATAAAAACTGGGAAAGAATTAAAATTAATGCTGAAGCAATAAACATAAGCAAAGTATAAAAAAAAGCACTGAGCGACTTTTTTTCGGTTGTTTGTTGCCAGATTTTTGTTCTGCTGTTTTGCATAACAACCAACTAAAACGGTTTGTGTACAGCCTTGTGAACAAAACAGAAAACAAGTTGTGTATATAACTCATCCCTCGATTTATGTCGCCCATATATACGTGTATACGTCCTAGCCTAGCCTTAACCAGCCACGTATAAACATTCCCACTAAAACATTAAAATTGAACAAAGAATTCTAAATCAAATCACAAGATACAAAAAAATACGAGTTTAATACCAAAGAAAACGTCCCTTACCCTTTTCACTCATTTTGAAGGATATCTCGTATTATATTTTTGTTTTTTTTTTCAACTTTCGGTTGGTCCTGAGAAATATGTATTCGTACATAAGGAAATATTGTTGGACTCATTGTTTTACGGAAAAACAAAAAAAAAAACAAAAACACAAAAAGCTTGTTGTCGGCTGGTATGCGGAGAAAGAGATGACATCTACAAAAAAAACGGTTCCATTAGATTATGTATTTTTCATTTCGTTTGTTCACTCGTGATGCGAGACACAAAATGAAATATTGTTTGTTACGTTTAGATCCCGCACATATACATACATATGTATACGGTATAGAAATGCAGAATTGGTAAGCTTTTTTGTTGTTGTAAAAGCTTAATAAAATTTGGTTGACAAGTCGATTATTTACCGACAATAACAATAACAAAAAACATTTTTGTCGGTGTACTATACTTGCGTATGATACACGCAAGGCTTTATAACTACAAATCGGTTTAAAACCCGTGTTGTATCACATCACATACATACCCGTATACACATACGAGTACAGCACGCGATTTTCGAATAAACATAAAAAATATTTAAATTCCTATTTATTGAATTTCATATAATATGAGTTCTTAAAAATACGCAAAAAACAATTTCAAATTGGTAAATCTATAGACGGAACATAATGTAGGCTATTGATTTCAATAATACTCCGCACATCCCAATGTACACGCACACACACGCCATAATCCGTATATACAAATGTACACAAAAAATGATATTCAAATTTTTTCAGACGCGTATAGATTTTGTGTGTGTGTGCTATTCTGATTCCTTACGAGTACTTATGTATGTACATACTCGTCTTCGCATGTGTACTTTGTTCGTTTTTAGTTTTAAAAACCATTAGCAGATTCATGTTTAGATTAGTCGAATAAAATGTGGAAAAAATATCTTATCGAATGGCTGATACGTTTCTTCTCCTGATACATATTGATGAATACTTGAATGTATCCTGGCGATGGGGTGCCAAACACTGTGTTGTGCGTCTACGCGTATTTCCGTATTGTCGATATGTTGCCATCTATGACGCCATCAGTGTAGAGCAACAGAACAAACAAATCGGAGAAGCCTATTTTGAAAAAACTACCAACAAACTCGGGCGAGTACCAATAAGCCATATGCAAATCTAGGATCAGTGTTAAAATTTGGAAGACAATTGAAGAACGCCACTCAAGTTGCAAGTGTGCTAACAAAATACGTTGGAGCTGAAAGGCCAATACGAAGATCCCGAAAAATCAAGAAAATGTCAAAAGTGACCTTAGGCAATACTCTGGAAACATTCTCGAGACAACAAAAGAAACTGCAGCCACCCGGAACATGCGCTCACTACACCAAAACGTATGACGACTGAAAAATTCACCAATATACCACAAATAAAGAGATGCATATGGTAAAATATTGACAGCAGATGAAGCATAATTGAAGATATGGAAGGAATATTTCAGAAGGAACGTCACCAACAATACGCAAATTTTCGAATTAACAACTGTTAACTGAAGAATAACAACAGCTCTAACACCACTGCGAAAAAAGAAAAAAGGAATGACTATAACGATTCTCAAGAAAGCTGACATAAGAAAAGAATGCAAAAATTGTCCGGATATATCCCTCCTCAACATAACATAAACATATAGCATAATACAAAACAAACAAACCTAATGAAACACAAAGAGGATTTCGGAGTTGATTATGAATGGTATTTTCCTGTCACAGCACATGGAAAGGGACCATGCGATGGAGTAGGAGGTACTATCAAGAGAATGGCGTCCAGAGCCAGTCTCATTGAATGAATGACATGAATGACATGAATTTGACGGTATCATTACGAATGCAGCAGAATTATTCAAATGGGCTAAAACTTTAAAGAGTGATATGGTTTTTGAGTTTTGTTCTGACATTGAATATAACTCGAAAAAAATTCAACTTGCCAGTAGGTTCGAAAAATTGAAAACTGTAAAAGGAACTCGCGATTTCCATGCAGGTATTCCTTCAGGTGCAGGTTACATTAATTTTAAGAAATATTCAAATAGGAAGATTATATTAGATTTAAAATGTAATTAATTACTAAATTAATTTTTAATAAAACAAAATTTTGTTTTAAATTTAAATTTATCTACGAGTATATATAAAGAGTTGGTGGTCTTATTTAGTTGTATTTTGCAAGAAAATGGCATGGAATGAAAATAAAATAAAACTTAAAAAAATTAAAAATTTTATCTGCAGAAATAGAGTAGGTCATGATATTAAAACGTGCTTTGCAAGAAAACAAAAAAATATCATCCAATTTTTTTTTTTTGGTATGTTTTCTCGAATTAAATGGTGAACAAAAAAAAAACAGTTTGGTGGCCATTTTGAAAATGAAAAACTTAAAGATGATACTATTTTTGTAATATTTTCTTAATCCTTATTCTTTTACCTTTAAAATGAGTCCTATTTTATATTTTTCGGATAAATACTGTTTTGATATTTGTATAAATGCGTCACCATTTTCAACAAATTCTTAAATTTTTGACCGACTGTATCTTAAGCAACAACAACAGCAACAAAAAATCGAGTTCTACAATATTTTTTTTATCCAGTACTACACATTCAAAACATAAAAATCCCAAAATTAAAACATGACTTCCGGTCCCATATATTGAATTTTTGATTTCACGAATTTTTCACCAGTCGTTGTAAGCCATTTCAGGCTCGCGCATTAAAGAAATATGTACAGATGGTTTACATCCGAACAGTATTTCGTATGGCATAAATTTCGTTGCTGTGTGTGGTACTCCACTCCAGCTCCATTAAAAGTAAAAATAGCAAATGGAAGCCAAGTGTCCCACAGGTACGACGAGAACATTCTAAAGCCTCATTTGTTTCTGGGTGAAAAGCAGATGAATTTAATTTTTTAATTTTTAACAATTTGCAGACGTTAGCAAATATTTCGCTCATAAAATACGCTCCCTGATCTGAAAATATTTGTCGGGGAACACCATTTGTTTTTTGATTAGGCATCGGAAAAGCCATGGAAAATTTAGTCAAATCATCTTGAAAATAGTTAGAATGTATTTATTTTCTTGATACGATATAGGCAGAGGAGCCACAATGTCCAAAAATATTTTTTCAAATGGTGCTGAGGAAGTAGAAGTGATCTGCATCGGTACTTTATTTATTTTGTTACACTTACTTTTTTGGCATAACTCACAAGAGCGTATACATTTTTTAATTCTCGAATATAAATTTTTGAAATAATAATTTCGTTTCTGTCTTTCGGGGGTACGAAATATTCCTTGATGACCTCCGACTGGACTTGAATGAAACTCTTGAATTATTTTGTCTATTTCAGCATCATCGGTTAGTTGTATTACAGTAAACGCTCGATTTAACGGACTATATTGGGGGTGTCCGTTAAATCGGAATGTCCGTTAAATCCGAATGTTTTTTAATTTAATCGATTCGATCGAATTTAATCTGGGGGAAAGTCTTGCATTTCTTAGCCGATTATGTTGGGATTGTTTATACTGGATGGAAATGAGATTCTTAATTGATTTTGGGAAGAAGTTCTGGAATCAGACTACCTGGAACGGAACGCGACTAATTCTCAACCGACTATGATGGGATTTTGTTTGTTGGATAAAACTGAGATTCATAAACAGGTTTTGGAAGAAGTTCCGAAATATGGCCATCTGGGACAAAGGAAAAACCAACGAAGGCTAAACATAAGTTTCAGATTTGTAGAAAAATTCCAAAGTAAAAATATTTAAACTTAAACCCTCATAAGGGTTAAATAATAGCCGTGTCCCATCCTAGGTGGCCATATTAAAAAATTTCTTCTAGAAATCAGCAACGAATCTGATTTCCATTAAACAAATCCAATCTCATCGTAATCGGTTATAAACTGAATGAGGTCTTGCCTGCCACCTTAGACGAGGTGGCAATATTCCAAAACTTCTTCCCAAAATCAATTAAGAATACCATCTCCATCCAGTATACCTAATCCCATCATAATCGGTTAAGAAATAGCTGAGTTCCGTTCCAGGTGGCCATATTCCAGAATATCTTCCAAAAATCATTTAAGAATCCCATTTCCATCCAACATGCCCAATCCAATCATAATCGGTTAAGAAATGGCTGAGTTCCGTCCCGGGTGGCCATATTTCAAAATTTCATCCCAAAATCATTTAAGAATCGCACTCCCATTCAACATATCCAATTCCATCATAGTTAGTTAAGAAATTGCTGAGTTCCGTCCCAGGTAGCCATATTCCAGAATATCTTCCAAAAATCATTTAAGAATCCCATTTCCATCCAACATGCCCAACCCAATCATAATCGGTTAAGAAATGGCTGAGTTCCGTCCCGGGTGGCCATATTTCAAAATTCCATCCCAAAATCAGTTAAGAATCCCATTTCCATCCAACATGCCCAATCCGATCATAATCGGTTAAGAAATGGCTGAGTTCCGTCCCAGGTGGCCATACTTCAGAATTTCTTCCCTAAATCAATTAAGAATCCCATCTCCATCCAGTATACCTAATCCCATCATAATCGGTTAAGAAATGACTGAGTTCCGTCCCAGGTGGCCATATTTAAGAATTTCATCCCAAAATCATTTAAGAATCGCACTCCCATTCAACATATCCAATTCCATCATAATTAGTTAAGAAATTGCTGAGCTCCGTCCTAGGTGGCCATATTCCAGAATATCTTCCAAAAATCATTTAAGAATCCCATTTCCATCCAACATGCCCAATCCAATCATAATCGGTTAAGAAATGGCTGAGTTCCGTCCCGGGTGGCCATACTTCAGAATTTCTTCCCAAAATCAGTTAAGAATCCCATTTACATTCAACATATCCTATCCCATCATAATGGGTAACCGAAAAATGTCCGTTAAATCGAGCGTTTACTGTATTTTAGTATAGTCAAGTTTGATATTAGGATTGAGAGTTGATTGATCTAATTTCGTTTCATTTAATTGCTTTTGTTGTGATCGAGTAACAACATGCAATTCTGGATCGGTTTTATTAATTTTAATCCTGGTGAGCGCGTCCGCGTTTAGATTCATATTCGCAGGTTTATGGATTATCTTGTAATCGAAATCATCTAATCTAATACGCCACCTCATCAAGGGGGATGATGGGTTTTTTAAATTATTAAGCCATATTAATTGGCCATAGTATGGCCGGAAATGTTCAACAGCCCATACCGTCGCCAAAAGTTCTTTCTCAATTGTCGGATAATTATTTTCTGCCTTGTTCAGCACCCTACTAGCATACGCAATAGGTAAATCGAAATTATTTTTTTGTTGGGAAAGTACAACTCTATGGCCGTATCGTTTGCATCCGTGGTTATAATAAATTGTTGGAAAAAATCTGGGTACTGGAGTATTGACGAATTTATTAATGCTTTTTTTAATTTAGAAAAGGATTCTTCACAAAAAGCATCCCAAATGAATAGTTGTTCCTTTTAAATAGATGGGTCAATGGTTTTGCTATTTCTGAGAACTTATTGATGAATCGCCTGTAACATCCAGTTAAACCCAGGAAGAATTTAATTTGTTTTTGATTTTCAGGTTGAGGATAACTTCGAATGACAGTAACCTTCGAAGATAAACAATTTCTTTAGACAGAAACTGACATTTCCCTAAATTAATTTTTAAATTGTTGTCCTTAAAACAAGCAAAGACAGATTCTAGTTATGAATTGTGATCTCTTAGATTATGGCCTGTCACTATAACGTCGTCCAAATACACTACACATTTAATACCATTAAATCCACTTAGTATATGGTTCATACAGCGTTGCAATGTTGCCGGCGCGCCTTTCAACCCGAACGGCATTCGCTTGAACTGGAAATGGCCTAAAGACGTGCTAAATGCAGTTTTTTCGTTATCAGATACTTAGATGAAGTATATCTGGTGATAACCATTTGCGAGATCTATCGTAGAAAATATTTTGATTTACCGAGATGGTCCAAAATGTCTGAGATATTGGGTAACTGAAAAACTTTGTTTACCGTGACATTATTTAGCCTCCGAAAGTCAACAACAATTCGCCATTTTCTTTGTCCGTCGTTAGTTTTCTTTGGTACTAGCATTTGAGCATTCTGATTATTGATTTCACTTTTGGTTGATTCTGGTAAGCGATATTGCTTAATGTATTATAGGATGTTGATTAGGTTCTACTCGAATTTTATGACGAGTAACATCCGTTGCGGTAATCTTATCACCCGGTAAATAAAAGATATCGTTGTATTTGCGGTAAATGTTTAAGATCGATTTATTTTCCTCCGAGTTAAGGTGATCTAGACTAAGCGATGATTTCCAACCGATTACTAATATTATTGGACCATGATCGTCAATGAAAAACTTCAAACTCATCTAAATTTTGTAGCGATAAATCTAAATTTTCTATATCCACGTCGTAATCGTTCGTAGTAACAAGACTTAGAGTAGTTAAATTATTTTTAGAATTTACAATTGAGTCGGCAAAATGAACTCCATTTAAAATTTCTCGCGACTGGCAAAAAAATCTGTATTTTTAGGAATATTTAGATGAATTGTAATCGTTTTTTCAGCTCGAGCTGGCTATGATACACAAGAAACTATTTCATCTTACAGATCGTAATTAGAATAGTCAATCTTACATTTATGTTTTGATAAGAAATCCTTTCCGATAATTGCGAGAATATTGGTGTTTGATTTCGAACACTCTACTTTGGAATTTCTTGGATCCGAACAGGAGTATTCATTGCATTTGTTGGATCGGATCCTAAACCATTTCCCGAAGAAGGTGATTGTTCATTTTTCAAGGTAGACTGGCAAATTTTATTTCGTGAGTTTATACGTATTAACGTTTCCGACATGAACTGATATGATGTCCTGGTATTTTGCAATAAGCGCAAATAACACTTCCTTGAGCAACGCGTGTATTTGAAAACATAGGCTTAACGTCGTTCGGTTTATTGGACACATTGTTGAGAGAGTTCTACTGATATGGTTAGAGTTTGGTGTGAACTGACTAAGTCCTCTTCAAACGCTTGATTTATTGCATCCTGGAGTTTATTGAATCGACAAGCTTTAATAATAATTTTTATAGACTCGTTAAGACCCTCTTGAAATGCTTTAAGAGCCGTCTTTGAAATTAAATTTAAGATAGTGATTGATGCTTTTTCTCCTTCTTGGTCTATGCACACTTCGTTCAGTTCTGACAACAATTTTTCGACTCGACCGGCATATGCAGTTACGCTTTCATTTCGTTGTTGATGAGTATTTTTTAATTCAATTTGTAGTTGTTCAGTGGATCGCGAGTAGTGCAAATCGAGCAAGTTTTGACATCCAATCCTAAAAATTTTTGGAACTTCAGTAACAGCAAGAAAAACGTATCTGGTTTTCCGTCGAATATGTCTTACCAGACCTCCACCGCTAGTCAGCTATCCGACATTTGCAATTTGTTTGCCAAATTCTTTGCATCGGTTTACAAGCCACTTCGGTCAACAGACACCGGGTCTTCTACTACTTCCACCTCCATTGTACTCGATCATTTCAAACTTATCGAACAGGAGGTTCTGGATCAACTACTCCTTCTCGACGTTAGTAAGGGAGCGGGTTATGACGGGTATTCGTCGTTGTATTTTTCCAGATCCTTGAAAAATCTCATGTGTTCATCCAATTCTCAAGGCGGGTAATAGCAATGAGGTAAGTAATTATCATGGGATGACTATTCTCTCTGTCTTACAGAGACGGCATTTAGCCCGGTAGGTCTACCGTGTCTAACTTGTCCTCATTTTGTGGTCATCTATTTGACAGTCTAAACTCCAAGCAGCAGCTTGGCGTCGTCTACACAGACTTCGCAAAGGCTTTCGATGTGATTGTGATTTCATTCCCATCGACTGGTTCAGTTCTTATCTCTCAGATTGTTGGCAATCTGTTAGGATTCTGGATTCTTTCTCCTCATTATTTCGGGCACCAATCGGCGTGCCTCAAGGTAGCCATATCGGCCCACTGTCATTTTCATTATTTATTAACGACGTTGTAAAATGTTTTAAGTTTGCCAATTGCCCCCTCTTCGCAGATGACATAAAGATTTTCGCTCGGGTTTCTAGCGTGTTAGACTGCGAAATGTTACAAGATGAATTAAACCGCTTTTGTAGCTGGTCAATAAACAACTTACTGGCTTTAAACGTGAGTAAATGCAAAACCATTTCTTTCTTCCGTATCCGCTAGCCAGTTTTTTATCAGTACCAACTGTACAACGAAACCGTTGATCTGGTTAGTTCATTTCGGATTCGGCCATTATTTCAAAGTCGTACATTATGCTTGGCTTCATTAAACGAAACTGCAAGGACTTTCGTGACCCGTTAACTTTGACATCATTATACGTATGTTTTGTTCGGCCCATTTTGGAATATGCATCTGCTGTTTGGTCACCCTCCTATACCACTGTCATTCTGAGAGGATTAAGAGTACCAGAAACAGTTTATTTTTTCGCGCTACGACGTTTACCATCCAGTCGTGCCGCGGACTATGTTCTTCCGCCTTATCAGAATCGATGCAATATTTTGAAACTGCAACATCTATACAATCGCCGAGACATAGCTTCCGCGCTGTTTGTGCGTGATATCTTCAATTCCCGTGTCGATTTTATCGAGTTACTAGCACGTATCAACTTGTACGCTCCATGGAGCTTTATTGATCGATCGAGCGGTAACGAACTACGGTCTTTCTGACCCAATTCCGAGGGTATCGCGAGAAATTCATTCAAGAAAGCTTTATTTAATCTTTTGTAGTCGAGCTCATTCGCCGTAATTTCTTTTTTGTTTCTTAATTGTTTTGTTGTGCCGATTGTAGTCACTGTAGGCACCATTTATAAATAATATTTTAGAATTACATGTGGATATTTGAGTAACTGATGTTGTTTAAACACAACGTTATAATTGATGATTTGTGATGCACCGTACATACAATTGCATTACAACTTAAGAAACTGATGATTCGATGAGCACATTTTTATTTCAGCGAACTATTTTTGAACAGTTATTTATATTTGACGGTTACATATTTATACACAACTTAAGATAGTTTCAATTATAAATACTGAGTTTTATAATTCAGTAGACTACATTTGGTAATATTACTTATTTTACCATAGCAAGAAATAGGGTTTGCTGAGCAAAAATCCCTCCCCTGCCACCAAATTTTTGTTGTACACCATGTAAGTTGTATTTAATAAAATTCCTTTTAATTTATTTAGTTTTAAACATTTTATTTATTAATTCAATTATTTTAATTTACTAGACAATCTATTGTCCGCGATCTATCCACTTTTTAATTTCAAAATAATCTATCCCCGTTTTCAAAATTTCAAACCCTTACATAGCTATAGAGGAGTAGTATATACTCGTAACATTATGTAAATATGAGTTTGGCTAATTCGTTATAAAGGGTGATTTTTTTGTGGTTAGGATTTTCATGCATTAGTATTTGACAGATCACGCGGGATTTCAGACAAGGTGTCAAAGAGAAAGATGCTCAGTATGCTTTGACATTTCATAATGAATAGACTTACTAACGAGCAACGCTTGCAAATAATTGAATTATATTACAAAAATCAGTGTTCGGTTCGAAAAGTGTTTCGCGATTTACGTCCGATTTATGGTCTACATAATCGACCAAGTGAGCAAACAATTAATGCGATTGTGACCAAGTTTCGCACTCAGTTTACTTTATTGGACATTAAACCAACCACACGAATGCGTACAGTGCGTACAGAAGAGAATATTGCGTCTGTTTCTGAGAGTGTTGCTGAAGACCGTGAAATGTCGATTCGTCGCCGTTCGCAGCAATTGGGTTTGTGTTATTCGACGACATGGAAGATTTTACGCAAAGATCTTGGTGTAAAACCGTATAAAATACAGCTCCTGCAAGAACTGAAGCCGAACGATCTGCCACAACGTCGAATTTTCAGTGAATGGGCCCTAGAAAAGTTGGCAGAAAATCCGCTTTTTTATCGACAAATTTTGTTCAGCGATGAGGCTCATTTCTGGTTGAATGGCTACGTAAATAAGCAAAATTGCCGCATTTGGAGTGAAGAGCAACCAGAAGCCGTTCAAGAACTGCCCATGCATCCCGAAAAATGCACTGTTTGGTGTGGTTTGTACGCTGGTGGAATCATTGGACCGTATTTTTTCAAAGATGCTGTTGGACGCAACGTTACGGTGAATGGCGATCGCTATCGTTCGATGCTAACAAACTTTTTGTTGCCAAAAATGGAAGAACTGAACTTAGTTGACATGTGGTTTCAACAAGATGGCGCTACATGCCACACAGCTCGCGATTCTATGGCCATTTTGAGGGAAAACTTCGGAGAACAATTCATCTCAAGAAATGGCCCGGTAAGTTGGGCACCAAGATCATGCGATTTGACGCCTTTAGACTATTTTTTGTGGGGCTACGTCAAGTCTAAAGTCTACAGAAATAAGCCAGCAACTATTCCAGTTTTGGAAGACAACATTTCCGAAGAAATTCGGGCTATTCCGGCCGAAATGCTCGAAAAAGTTGCCCAAAATTGGACTTTCCGAATGGACCACCTAAGACGCAGCCGCGGTCAACATTTAAATGAAATTATCTTCAAAAAGTAAATGTCATGGACCAATCTAACGTTTCAAATAAAGAACCGATGAGATTTTGCAAATTTTATGCGTTTTTTTTAAAAAAAAAAGTTCTCAAGCTCTTAAAAAATCACCCGTTAGTTAAGGGATAAATTGGTATCGGCCAAACAAATAGAATTTTACTTCTCAACCGACTCAACCCATTAATATTTCATTATTTGGAAAACAGGAAAAGCTAAAACTTGAGTTTCTTTTTATTAACAGAATATTACAAATTGTCTTTTTTCATTTTTCTTCTAAAGATTGACCAAGAATCAAAACGAAAAAAATAAATAAATATTGTAAAACAGATTTTCTCCATCTACTTTTCTTCCACAACGTACACACACAAACACACACACACCGATAAATGCAAAGTTTATAATAATTTAAAAATAAGACGATGTATGTATACGAGTATGAATGGAAAATGAAAATCAATAAACGATGTAAGAAAACAACTCATAAATTTAAAATTTATGATGTAAAAGCTAAAAAAGCTCTCCAATTTCATATTTACATTTTAAGCATTTTCATAATAATTTTCATCATTTTCTTTTGCTTATTAATATTCGTCATCAGTTTTTTTTTATAAATCTAATTTAAAATAATTATTTTCAATTGATTTATTGAATAAAATAATAAAAAAAGTATTTAAAAATGAACGAAGAGCGACGACGAGAAATAAAAGAAAAATGTGAAAAGCTTTCAAATAGCTTATTGAATTTCAACCAGATTACATAAATACAAAATTTTTTGTGTGTATTCTGCGTTGAATGATGAAATATGATTTATCTAAAAAAATCAAAACTGTTCGTTACGATGATCAGCGTGTTGTATTTGGGTGTTGTGTGTACATTTTAATTTATTAGACTGTTTTCGTGTAAAAATTGGGAAAGCTTTTCAAAATTTTAAACACAAATTCATTTTTATTCGCTTCAATGTTTAATGGAAAATACAAATACCCAATAATATACTACACATACACACATACACATATATGTACAAATAAAATATTCTATAAATAGAAATAAAAAGCTTATTCAATTAAATATTGATATATACGAGTACGAGTACATAAAATATATGTAAGTACTTGACTACATACGTGTATAACATGAAAGCTCTTCGATATAAACGAAATGATAGCAATTAGGTAAACTAATTAACAGATTTTTGTTGTATTTATTTATGTGATAATAAAAGTTCTTCTAAAAACTTTTGTGTTTATGGAGGATGTAGTTTTCTATCAATTAAGGTTAAATGGATTTGTTCAAGGACATCGGTATACATAATTTACTGTGAACTCCATGAATGTTCTCAGCCTTAAAAGTAAATTAGTTCAAATTTAATTTACTGTGATACTTGAGTTTTTGGTTAATGTTATTATCGGTACGTGTTGGTAAATCCATATTGTCGGAAATTGAATTGCCAAAATAACTAATGTGTTTGTTTTGTTCTAAAAAAAAACTATAAAATCACATTCGGAAGTTTTTAATCCCATCTGAAAATTTTGGATAGAAAGTACAGTAATCATGAAAAATTTTGGCCTCGAAATTCGCTATATCGACGAAGTCAAAAAATTCTCTGTGTTTCTATTTATGCGTGTTCCGTGCCCTACTGCGTGGTAATCTATATGAACTCATGGATGAATTTATGATAAATATCGTAATGAAATCTTGCATGAACCTTCTTCTAGGCCCGGGACTAAATTCATTTATTTATTTAATTAATTTTTACGTGACTCAAAGAATGATGTGCTTAAGGAAATTATTTGACATTTCCGGATTTTACCGTTGAAAAGTCAATAAGCCCTTGCAGCGGAACGAGAGATAACTCGAATTGAACAATTGAGAGATCATAAAATAAAACAAAGCATTTGGTCCCGAATGTCATTAAGAACTTCACTTATATTGTTATCATTGCTTGTGGCTTTGTGGCGTTCTCACATCTTGCATCATAAATGCATCATTTAAATTAACTAAAATTGGCTATCACTTGAATTTGGTTGGGTATAAACCAACACTTTGGGGTTTTGGGGATTTTAGTTTTTTCACGAGTCAGTTAAAAATATGAAAAACTAAAAATTTTCATCAAAACTTGCTTTATTGCTTTTCAAAATATTCGCCTTTAAGATCTATACACTTTTGCATACGCTCAAACCATTTATCGAAACACTTTTGCCAGTCCGAAGATGGCTCCAAAACATGTTTTTTTTATTATCCCTGCAATCTGTTCTGGCGCCAAGACTCTCCCAACTCTTTCGCGGTTTGTTTTTCCGTCCTTGCTTTTACGCCAATATCGGCCAATTCGAGGACGTACGGATATAGGTCCGATTTTATCACCATTTGCAGATTGCATAGCTCCATGCCAGCCTATACTGACATGGCAGATGGGTCGGCCCATGAGTTTTGCACTCCCACAGGGGGTTCCATTTAATCACAGATCGTAATCTGTTGATGAAAATTCCCTTTGCATCTTGCCTCTATCGGGATTCGAACCCGGTACCTCCCGATCCAAACGCCAAACCACTGTGCCATTTCTTCAAGTGATAAAAATTGTTGTCCATGCATCCTATCTTTGATGGTTGGGAACAGGAAAAAGTTATTGGGGCCAAGTCGGGACTGTAAGGCGGCTGATCCATCAATTCGATCGTTTGAATGTTCAAATACTCGCTTGGTTGATGTGACGTGTGTGAGCTCGTATTATCGTGATGCAAAATGATTCGCCTTTTTGAGTTGTTTTGTCTCAATTTTTTTAAAACCTTGGGCAAGCAAATGGTCGTATACCAAGCTGAATTGACTGTCTTTTGATTTCAAGAGCCACAGTAGCCACATGATGGGTTTTTCGTGAAGAAACACGCTACCATTTGCTTGGCGGCACCAATCGACACGACCCGTTTACTGTGCGTCTGTCAACAAATGTGGAATCCAACGTGCACATAGCTTCCGCACCTTTAAATGTTCATATAACATCGTATCTACGCTGGTGTTACTAATGCCTACTAAGTAACATGACGGTCCTCTTCAATCAGTTTTCTCACAACATCGATGTTTTCTGGCACAACAGCTGTTTTTGGATGACCTTCACGAGACTCGTCTTTGAGTGAACGTCATTCGCGTTTAAATTCATTGTACCAATTATAAATACTATCCAAAGAAGGTGTTTCGTCACTAAAAGTCGAATGAAGTGATTCGAAGCACTTTCGAAAATCGTAAAAAATCATCACACAAAAATTTCAAGCGATAATTCAATTTTTTCATTGAATTCAATTTTTCAAGTAAATAAAAGACAATGTTGCGATGCGAACTGACAGATGACTTCTGAGAAACATAACCTCCAAAAATGTTACACTTTTTGACTGATATAAAGATTTTGCATCGGAAAACACTAGTATTACCATTTTCTAAATACTTTTACGAATATTAAAATATAAATGTACAAGGTGTGAATGATCCACCAACCACTATTTTACCGACGAGTGAGGCAGACTTGACATCAGCATCGGAGGAGTCCAATGTATCGATAACGGCCAGTTGAGCTGGCTGGATTCATCAATGAGGTTGTTGCCGGAGCTGTCTCACGGATAAATGTTAGTTCATCTTATACACCAGAGACATCGCGAGCAAATACTAATTTGCCTGCTAATGCGGGAATGATTGCTCGAGTGGCTTTTAAGCCTCCACTTCACTCAAAAACCCCAAATGTGTGGTTTGAAATGCTCGAGCAGCAATTCACGGTGACAGATATTACAGTCGAAGCAACTAAATATTCTCATGCGATTGGAGCGCTGGACGCACGACTCCACGGCACCTTCGCGTATCTCATTACTAGCCCAAGGGGTAATACACCTACGTAATATATACGTACAAAGCTGAGGCGATCTGGGTCTTCGGCGAATCAGAGAAAACAAAACTTAACAATCTGATGCATGGCTGGACACTTGGGGACCGGAAGCCGTCCCAACTGTTGAGCGTCATGAAGTTGAATGCTGGTCACAATCGAAACGAAGCAACACTTTGTCAGTTTTGAATGAAGAGGTTGCACCAGTAGGATATGTGGTGCTCACACCATTTGAAAACGACGTCTCGCTGTCAGTCCTGGCATAACGGGCTAACAACGTGCATGAAACGATGACTCAAGCACAAATAAATTGCTCTACTAATCTAATTGCTTTTAGATCCGCAAATTTAGTCTAATACGACGTATTATCGATAGGGTTGATACGTAACCATATTTTCTTTGGTCTCGTTAAAATAATATATCTTGATGAACTCGATTCCGACTAGAATTGCATTTTATAATTTCTGGATGTAAAAAATGTTTTGAGCATGTTTCGATTTTCCGGATTCCTTGACTAACTACTCGAAGTGGATTACATCGACAACTGTGTTGTATCCTGGTATATTAAACCAGGGGTTAAACACCTGCGAGATGAAAATTAATCAAACTGCCGGTGTATGCTTATTTAACGAGTTAACGACAATTTTTCAACCAAATTCAGCAAATAGGCGAAAATTTATAATAATCCAACCATTTAATATTATTCAACAGATTTGTAAACCAACAAATTTTCAATTTGCGAATGGGATTGGAACCGATACATGTTTGTATTGGTGCACAAACCCGGAAAATTAATAAAAAAAGAAAACCAAAAATTTCCACTAAAAATAGTACTGGAATTTTTTACAAATTAATTACAAATTTTTACACAGTTAGAAAATTTTTTACAAGCCCCGTTATCCTGCAATTCGTGTGTTGGCTGGCATTAGACAAAGCTATTACATTAGGTTTTACACCACACTTTTCGTATTTTTGTTAATATTTATTGTATCGTGCTGGGGGTGGCACTGGAATTTTTTACAAATTAATTACAGCATATTGGCATAGCTCAGCCCCAAAAATTACCCCTAAGAGGTGTAATTTAGAAAAAAAAAATATTTTTCATCACACACGCTTTCTGTATTTCTGTGAATTTTTGTTGTATAGTGGGGATGGTACTAGAATTTTTTTTACAAATTAGTTACAATAAAATGGCATAATTAATCCCCTAGAAAACTACCCCGAATGGGAGCAACCGATGCTGATACTAGAAGTTTTTACAAAATAAATTGCAATATAGTGGAATAGTTCAATTGCCAGAATCTGCCTCTAGAAGTGAAGCCCTTTGAAATAATGTTTCTCTGTAAAGGTCATACCTCTTAAATTTTTCACGAAAGCCCACACCCATACAAATCGATCAAAATGTATCGAACTTTCTTCCTATGCAAGAAACAATTACTCCTTGATTTTATACAACAGCCCACGCCCACAAAAAATTATCATATCGAGCTTCCTTCCAATCTAAGAAATAGGTGCCCCTGAATTTATTACAACAGCCCACACCCACAAAAATCGAGCAAAATCTATTAAAACTTCTTTCCTATGCAAAAAATGGGTACCCATGAATTTATTACAACAGCCCACGCCCACAAAAAATGATCATATGTATCGAGCTTTCTTCAAATCTAAGAAATAGGTGTTCCTGAATATATTACAACAACCCACACCCATAAAAATTGATCAAAATGTATCGAACTTCCTTCCTATGCGAGAATTAGGTATCCCTGAATTTATTACAACAGCCCACACCCACAAAAATCGAGCAAAATCTATCAAACTTCTTTCTTATGCAAGAAATGGGTACCCATGAATTTATTACAACAGTCCACACCCATAAAAATCGATAGAAATGCATTGAACTTCTTTCCTATGCAAAATGTATCGAACTTCTTTTATATGCAAGAAATAGGTAATTCAGGGGTGCCTATTTCTTGCATAGGAAGAAAGTTTGATACATTTTGATCGATTTTTGTGGGTGTGGGCTGTTTAATAAATTCAGGGACACCTATTCCTTGCATAGGAAGAAAGTTCGATACATTTTGATTGTTTTTTGCGTGTGCGGGCTTTCGTGATAAATTTAAGAGGGATGACCTTTACAGAGAAACATTATTTTAAAGAGCTTCACTTTTTAGAGGCAGATTCTGGCAATTGAACTATTCCACTATATCACAATATATTTTGTAAAAACTTCTAGTATCAGCATCGGTTGCTTCCATTCGGGGTAGTTTTCTAGGGGATTAATTATGCCATTTTATTGTAATTAATTTGTAAAAAAAATTCTAGTACCATCCCCACTATACATCAAAAATTCACAGAAATACAGAAAGCGTGGTGTGATGAAAAATATTTTTTTTCTAAATTACACCTCTTAGGGGTAATTTTTGGGGGCTGAGCTATGCCAATATGCTGTAATTAGTTTGTAAAACACGCGAGTATCATACCCAATGCGATACAACAAAATATAACTGAAATGCGATAAGCATGTTGTAACGAAAAATATGGTTTTTGAAGAATTGCCCCCTTAGGGGTGGTTTTTTGGGGGTTGAACTTGCCGATATGTTGTAATTAATTTGTAAGAAATGTCAGTACCACCCGAGCACGATACAATAAATATTAAAAAAATACGTAAAGTGTGGTGTAGCTTTGCCTAATGCCAGCCCATACACGAATTGCATGATAACTAGACTTGTAAAACATGTTCTAACTGTATAACAAATTTGTAATTAATTTGTAAAAAATTCCAGTACCATTTTCATTGGATTATGCTACAAGTGCTGGTGCAGCATTAAGGTCACCCAAAGTATTAACTTGTCACCAGCGCTAAAGCGGTGGATTTGTGTACTATAGTGCTGGTAATAAATTTGTCCAGACCCTTTCAACCATAATTGTTTTCTACGTCACATGATTTTATTGGAACGAACTAAATTTAACTGTTTCCAGCGCCACAACGGTAGTTTTGCGTACAAGCATGCTTCAATTTATTTTTGAACATTCTTCAAAAACTTTTAATGATCTGAGATACGTTTATATGCGTAACCAAAGAAACAATTTGCTGCCAGCGCCAAAACTCTGAATTTGAGAAATAAATTGCTGATAAATCATTAGCCGCATGATCTATCAGAAAGAGAAAAAATGTATTTGTAATCAGCACCACAATAGTATTTTGGAGTATTAACCAGATAATTTGTGACATTATTCAAGACCTTTTCATTGATACGTCACACTTTCTATCATAAATATATAAGAATAATTAACTACCAGCTAAAACATGACGTGGAATAATAAAAGTTGTAATGGTTTCTAGCGCCAAAACGGTACTTTGTAGTACTAAGATTTTCTGGAATTTAAGGCATTCTTCAAGGTTTTTTCAAAGACATACGACAAGTACATATTTTATGATAATCGAAAAATTGGCTGCCAACGCCAAAAGAAATTGTTGATCCAAAATTTTTCAAACGATTATACTTCACGAGTACATAGAAATAATGTAAGGCAATGGCGTGGTATTGGGTGATTTTCTATGACAGGTACCAACCCCCTTGAGGTAGAGATCCAACAACTTTTCAATGCACCGAATTAAAAATAAAAGAAGATTGGCGAAACAAAATTCGAATTGCATAAGCCGTTCTTGAGATAACATCGGTACAGACATCCGTTCATCGATGATTGGATCCATCCAGACAAAGGATAAACTTTTTTGGAATTTATTGATCACATCGAACCTCGAGAAAATTGGTTTTGAACCAGAAAACAACAAAAAAGTAATAATCTACATTGTCTACAAATACTCTACATACTCTACGCATTGTCGACATTTTCTACACCAAATGAATTGCCTACACTATTTTCTACACCAGCATGTCGACAATTCCGAATTACGCGTAGTCACACAACACTGGTTAGTGTATGCCACATTTAATGAGGAGATACATTTACAAACACTTTTCAGATTTATTACGTTTTTTGCCAATTTGTCGGAAACTTCACACTACCACAAATTCACCAATACAATTAAAACTCAACTTTAATAAAACAAGCAATATTCCAGCCGTCCCACTGCAGCATTTACACCATTAATACCTAATTTATTGAATTTGGTGTGCATCCAACGTGTTGTGTTTATATCCTCTGTTACCAATTTAATAGTTTCCTTTATGGAAATCCCGGGCTACATATTTTGTACGCTTATTATTAATAAACTTTTTGTTGTTGTTTCTCGTTATCAACAGTTTTTCCCTGCTTTCCTTTGTTTATTTTGATATGGCATACACCAAACATAAATATTTATGTTAGACAATTTATTTTGATTAGAAAAAAAAATATTATTGATTTTCTATATATAAAGAGTTGCTGGCTACCGGGTTGTGTCTCGTGTTGTACGACGGGATAAAGAGAAGGACCCGAATTAAATGGTTTATAAAATATTAAAAAATTAATTTAATTTTTTTGGTTCCCGTTTGGTTTCAGTTTCGAAAGGCCAGTGGCTATTCTAGATTGAAATTTAATATATCTGTCTTATCTACTGGTAGGATAAAAAAGTATGTTGCTCGTACGTTACATACGGAAAAGGAGAAAGAGAAAGGATATTTAAGGATACACTTTATGATTATGTATTTATAGTTCTGGTGAATTTTTCCGATATTAAATGAAAACTATGTGTGCTCGTATGTACTTATATAAATATACCATAGTTTAGCAAGTTTGTAATAAATTTTCCAATAAAACTAATTGAAAATAATTATTTGGAATAATGTTTGATTTATGAGTTTTTAATATGCACTGAACTTTTTGGGAGAGGGGTGCGGTAAGGATTCTGAAATTTATGTGTAAAATTTGCATAATATTGAAAAAGTTTTTTATTTAGCAATTAACTATGTATTTAATGTATTGGACCCTAGGGTAAGCATCATAGGTAGAGATTTCGCTCCGCAATTAAAAAATTGAAATATTGAGATTTGTTTCTAACGCACATTAGAATATATTTTTATAGCAAAAAACGACCTACGGCCAAATGGAGAGCATTTATGACGTTTTAAAATATGCCAAAGAACTGATAATAATATTTAAAATTCAATACAATACATAAAAACGGTACGAAAGCCCGAATTATCAAAATCCCGACCTTCCGACTTTTTAAAAATCCCACCTTTCGAAATCCCGCTTTTCAATATCCCGATTTTCAAAGTGCCGATTATGCTGAAATTTTAAAAGATCTCGCCAAAAATGTTTTTATCTACATTTTTATTAAGAACTTGGTATGCAAAATTGGATTTGGATTTTAACTTGAATTTTGATCGAAGTTTCGGAATTCAGCCGGCTACTTCTTAAAAAATTATGGTTAAATTTGTTATGCCCTACTGGATTTACCATGAAGTTCTGAAGTTAGACCATTCTAAATGCAACTAGACCATTTCTTAACCAATCATGGTCAAATTTAGGTTTTACAGCCGGATTGAGGTTCTTCCATCAATTTTGATTGAAGTTTTGGATTTCGACCATGTTGGATGGTCCTTGGTCATATTTAATAAATCAGTCTAGATTGGAATTCTAACACGAATTTCGAAAGCATTTCGAGGAATTTGGAATTGTCTAATTGAACTAGGCTATTTCTTCTTCTTATTGAATGGAAGCTAGCATCGGAAGTAACAACTGTTTTATGCATTTACTGTATTGCACTGACGATGAACTGAGAAAAATATTATCCAAAATTTTTGGGATGCAAATTTCACAAAGTGCCTTCCATATTGCGTTCCTGCGTATTGTGTTGAATTCCACGAAGAGTATTTACGGTGGAAAATTCGTTAGACTACTCAATGACGATGCTTGTTATGTTAATATGATATGATCAGTGTAATTTCTCCCTGGTCTGAAGCCAGGTTGTTCCTTTCTTATTTTCGAGTTGATTGTTGGTAAAATGCTATGTAGGATGATCATTGCTATTGTTATATATTATCAGTGTAGCACTTCTATTTTGAAGAAGTATAATATTTTTATAACGGGTGATTTTTTAAGAGCTTGAGAACTTTTTTTTTAAAAAAAACGCATAAAATTTGCAAAATCTCATCGGTTCTTTATTTGAAACGTTAGATTGGTCCATGACATTTACTTTTTGAAGATAATTTCATTTAAATGTTGACCGCGGCTGCGTCTTAGGTGGTCCATTCGGAAAGTCCAATTTTGGGCAACTTTTTCGAGCATTTCGGCCGGAATAGCCCGAATTTCTTCGGAAATGTTGTCTTCCAAAACTGGAATAGTTGCTGGCTTATTTCTGTAGACTTTAGACTTGACGTAGCCCAACAAAAAATAGTCTAAAGGCGTCAAATCGCATGATCTTGGTGCCCAACTTACCGGGCCATTTCTTGAGATGAATTGTTCTCCGAAGTTTTCCCTCAAAATGGCCATAGAATCGCGAGCTGTGTGGCATGTAGCGCCATCTTGTTGAAACCACATGTCAACTAAGTTCAGTTCTTCCATTTTTGGCAACAAAAAGTTTGTTAGCATCGAACGATAGCGATCGCCATTCACCGTAACGTTGCGTCCAACAGCATCTTTGAAAAAATACGGTCCAATGATTCCACCAGCGTACAAACCACACCAAACAGTGCATTTTTCGGGATGCATGGGCAGTTCTTGAACGGCTTCTGGTTGCTCTTCACTCCAAATGCGGCAATTTTGCTTATTTACGTAGCCATTCAACCAGAAATGAGCCTCATCGCTGAACAAAATTTGTCGATAAAAAAGCGGATTTTCTGCCAACTTTTCTAGGGCCCATTCACTGAAAATTCGACGTTGTGGCAGATCGTTCGGCTTCAGTTCTTGCAGGAGCTGTATTTTATACGGTTTTACACCAAGATCTTTGCGTAAAATCTTCCATGTCGTCGAATAACACAAACCCAATTGCTGCGAACGGCGACGAATCGACATTTCACGGTCTTCAGCAACACTCTCAGAAACAGACGCAATATTCTCTTCTGTACGCACTGTACGCATTCGTGTGGTTGGTTTAATGTCCAATAAAGTAAACTGAGTGCGAAACTTGGTCACAATCGCATTAATTGTTTGCTCACTTGGTCGATTATGTAGACCATAAATCGGACGTAAATCGCGAAACACTTTTCGAACCGAACACTGATTTTTGTAATATAATTCAATTATTTGCAAGCGTTGCTCGTTAGTAAGTCTATTCATTATGAAATGTCAAAGCATACTGAGCATCTTTCTCTTTGACACCTTGTCTGAAATCCCGCGTGATCTGTCAAATACTAATGCATGAAAATCCTAACCACAAAAAAATCACCCTTTATAATTATTTTCCAGTTTGTACGAATGTGTGGAATAAATAATGAATATATTCCACACATTCGTACGCAAAATTGCGCACGATTTCGAAACAGATTGCGATGAACATAAATTTGAAGTGAGTGTCATTCTCGATTCGCTTCTTAATAGTTGCGGCCGTGATCTTATCTGGATTACAAAATGAAATTTGGCACTGGATTTTGTTTGCTCATAGGATTGAATGATATAAACTTAGAAGTCGCTTAAGTAAAAATAAACACGAGCGTCATAAGATTACTTTCATCAGCTTTGCATTTGGATCAAAAGGAAAAATAATGATAGGTGCATTGAACGCAGTAGTGGACTCACTTCTAATGAAAGAACGACACACTTAAGGATAATTTGTCATCGAGGATGGATACGGACAAGAAAGTTAAAATTCTTCATGAAGAAACAAAAAGAAATCCCATACCAGACCGAACTTGTTTTATTTTAATCAAATTCAATATGTTCACAAAAAATTACAATAAAGTAAATTAAACTTTATATGGGAATGGCTTTTAATTATAAATTATTCAGACAATTTCTAGCCACTTTTTGGCTACTTTGATTTGGTTGAATGACATGTGGTTTGTTAAATTTGAATCGCTTGCTTGGCTAATTTAATCGCCTGAACTTTTGGTTGCGCCTTGATCATGTGCACACCATTACTTGAAACTGATGAATTCTTTACATCAAACCTTTTCGGTAGTTCCTCTTTCTCCTCTTGTACACCGTTGGCTACAACTGTATTATGAAACGCAAACCGTAAATACGTGAAGAAAATGATCGATATTTATTCGATTAGATTCCAGCTAAGCAGGCGATTGTATTTTGTATTTTTGTGGCGATCTCGTGCATTTCTGCGTGTGACCCAGTTTCGTCTGGTGTTTCGTCCGGCAGAAGTAAGTAAAGTAACTCCAATAGTGTGTCATGCCACGTATCAGTGACGACTCCATTTGTCTTCCTATAATGGTATTTCAAACATCAAGAGGTTATTGTAATTCTTTGCGTTTGGAATGCTCTAGCAAATAGATCCCAGGCAGCTATCTTAATGATAAATCTAGGAGATTTGCTACGTGCTAGCGGACTATTCTGTGGCGGTTAAAAGGTTATTCCTAGACACGAATTCCTTTACGTCTCTTCCGTTTTCATCGGTTTCAACACATGTGCATTGATTATCACAAAAATGAATTATCCTCACCATGTTCATGCCAACATTATGAAAGCTAATTGCACTCTTGGATTGTCAGAGCAGCTTGATGCTACTCTGGCTGTAGGGGGCATGCACTGTAGAGTGTGGTTTTTGCATACATAAGATATCTAAGTCGTGGTGCATTTCACATATCTCTGATCCGACTATTTTAGCGCTAGTTGAGGTAGGCAGTACGTAGGCTGCTGTTACAATGTCTTAAATTTTGACTAATCATTATGTTTAGTGTTTGATTTCTGAAGTTGCATAGCACTTTTGTATACGTTACAGGAAATGCGACCTACTTGGTGATCATGTGGTTTTTGCATTTCCTTGCAGCTTGCACAACTGGCTGATTTGTCTTTATTTGGATAATATATATAGCCATGACCATGTTGTTTGCACCGTATCGATGGCAACTTACATGGCATCGTAATTAGTCCACGTGTAATTTTTAACTTCAACTACCCAGTGAGCGGTTTCTTTATTCTTCGCATCAGTTCTAAATATGTAGAACCTTAAAATCTTTTCGATACAGGCAGTTTTGATTTATTAAGCAATTTGTGACCATGTCACCATTAAGCTCAGTACTAACATCAACAATAATTTAATTAATTAATTTTAAACCTTAGGTATAATCTCTGGTTAGGTGGCTACTAGACCAACGGCTTCCTACTCTACGTTTTCTGTGAAGACCTTTAAATCGAGGAAGAGTCAACTGTAACCGCAACAACCTTTGGGCGTATGATTTGCTTGGTTTTCATTCATTTCCTTCATTATCTCTAGCTGAGATAATTATTCGTTTTGTTTTTGTCTTATTTTGCCAACGATTTCAGTTTCTACGTTTCTTGCGTTTTTTACCGACCGTTTGCCAGTTTTCCTCATTATTTCCTGTTGATTAGTTGCAACTCTCCCTGTATTTCCTGAGTTAACACAAGGAAATTGATTAGTAGATTACTATTTTTATATGATTAGGCAACTTTGAAACTTAGACTCAGTAAGTTTCATATTCTTTGTTTGCTCAATCATCGCTGTATATGTATGGTGTAGTAACCAAGCGTTGAATCACTGCTCATTCCCGAGAGCCACCAGTGCTGCGCATCCGATTTCCTGCACCGTAACGTTGTTTTTCGTGGTTAACTCCATTGTGTATTTAGATTCCAGCTTCCTTCCCTTAGCATTTTATACATACTGCCAGGTTTTTTACATCCGCCACTCCATGTTACAGAGTACATAAGCTGTTCAAAGCCGCCCCTAGCATAGGGAACATACGCTTCAGGATTTGCCAGGAATATTTTCCCCTCAATACAAGTAGTTAGATTTTTACCGCGCCCGTGCCTTCGGGGTTATACTTTTAGCGTTACTCAGGGTGCAGTGCGAGGATCTTGTATAACCAGCGCTCCCTCATTCATTCATTACATTTGTTTCATTTTAGTAAATAAATAATAATAAGCGGTCTAGGAATATTGTAATCATACAAAACTCAACCAAGTTTTACAATGAGTGTGAGTAAAATAGAACGCTTTGCCTCATATTGTAATCGATTAGTTTATCACAAAACGCGTACAACCAACAACACAGGGATCCCGAACAGGGAACTTCAAGATGCAGAAACCACAATCCTCAAAAATTTTCAGGACACGATTTTTATAATGAAATTCACTGCCTCAAATCCTCAAGGCAATTGCAATTAGAGAAAAAAGCAAATTCAAATCTTTGAATCCGGTCGTAGATTTAATCCTTCTTTTTGAAAATTTTGTATGATTTTCCAATTAGTCGGACTGAAACCTACAGGCTGATGTCCATTAAGTATTATTGAATCAATTTTTAACTGGTTAATATGCAGTTATTTTATTTTTCGATAATACAAGTTTTCACACATACATAGACATTTTGCTTTGTGATTGTTGGTTTTAGGAACTACTTTGTATTTAGGAAAATATTCGCAACCGTACTAAAAATTATTTTATCCTTCACGTCGTGTAAATTTCTCTCACTGTTGTGAGGTTCGAACATTGAACGCCGAACAGAATCTACAACAAACTTGAACCAATGAAACTGGCAAAAAATATAAATATTGCAAGTGCAAGTGCAAACCAAGTGGGTAAAGTCCAAACAAAACCACTATGCCAGTGAATAAAAGTGCTTCTTCGACAGAATTAGGTATACCGCCGGCTAAAAATGAAAATCGAAACATCGAAGGAAAAATTAGTTCATCGGCAAATTTAGCAATGCTAAGTGAAAACTGAAATCTGAGAAACCGCCACCAATTTATTTAAGGGAAACATCTAATAATGAACTGGTTAATAAAATCGCAACATTAACAGATTCTATTTTTTATGTCCCGCTCAAAAGAGGTAATATAAACGAAATAAAGATTCAAAATTTCGAAACCGAGGGCTTCAGAGCATTAGGTAAATACTTTGACGAAGTTGGTAAAAAATATTACACATACCAGCTAAAAAGTCAAAAAGGTCTGACTGTTGTGCTAAACGGAATTGAAAGCTGCGTATATGTTCTATGCCAAATCTAATGATAATATAGTAAACCGTGAGAAGGTACCCCAACCAAGTTCACAAGATTTACAACCTAAAACATTTGCTATACCGCGAAATAGTAATTGAAGAATCTAAGAAGAGGTCTGAACCAGTTCAATGCATAAAGTGCTAAACATACGGACACACGAACGCATACTCCACCTTAAATGAAGTTTGTGTTATCTGTGGTGAACTTCACGACTCCAAACAGTGTGACAAATCTCGCAATGACCTGTCTGTGAAACGTTGTAGTTGACCCAACTGCGGTGAAAATCATACTCCAAATTACAGGAGAGGCGCAGTGCATCTGGACTTCAAACGAAAATTAAACCCTAAAATGAGAGCTGAGCAACGAATGCTCAAAATGCAATTTAATCAGCGGGCCACGTTACCAAAAAATACAATAGTCACCAAACCAACGAGTGGTAACACACAAAATGATAACTTAGAGACGTTTGCCAGCAGTATTGCACAGCCAGGTGTTTCTTATGCAAATATCGTAAAAGGTAACAAACCGAAACCCAAAGTTAATTTTAATGAAGAGGGACTTAACATTCAAACCACAGCAAATAAATTAACCGAGACCATCTAAAGTTTCATGATGATGGTGGAAAAGCAAATGAGCATGATGATGCAAAATGTGAATTGTTCTAAAAATAGCTATTTGGATTGCGAACGGACTGTCGCAACATAAAGCTGAGGTACAAAACTTTCTTGTCGAACAAAATATAGACGTCATGTTTATATCCGAAACACAGTTCAAAAACAATTTTTAATATTACCGGCTATTCCGTTTATGACAACAAACATTTTCCGGATGGAAAAGCACACGGCCGCACTGAAATCTTAATAAAAAGAAGATTACAGCATTACGAGCTCCAGAAAAAAGCTAAAGATCACATCTAAGCTACAACTATCTGTTTGGATGAATGGTCTGGGAAATTTGTAATATCGGCTGCTTACTGTCCACCGAAACACGCAATTAAAAAACAGCAATCGATTACTTTAATCAGTTGGGAATCAAATTTCTAGCAGGGGATGATTACAACGCTAAACATGTGCAATGGGATTCGATGTTGACGTCACCCAAGGGCAAGCAACTCTACGAAGCAATAAATGAGAGAAACCTAGATTATTTATCATCTGGATATGCCACATATTGGCCCACAGATAGAAAGAAAATTCCTTATTTAATAGATTTCTGTGTAATACGAGGAATCAATAGCGCGCACCAATGCTCAAGTCGATGATTGTTATGATTTATCATCAGATCACACACCAATAATAGTAACACTAAGTATCCAAGCATTAAAAACTGAACCACCACAACGTTTAACAAACAAATCAAAATGGATTCTCTCGAAGTGGATGTCCCACTTTGCACACCAGAAGACTTTGATGCCGCCATATAAACTTAAGACAAATAATGGAAATGGCAGCAAAAAAGCTACTCCGGAGAACAAAAATTCAGAAAAAAATAATACGCTTTCAAGTAACATTCAAAAGTTATTGAAAGAAAAGCGGGCGTGAGCTGACAGCAACAGAAAAACAGATTACTCACTGTGGAAGGCAACAAGAAATTTAAAAAGGAACAAGAAATTTTAATCCCACCGATAAGGAAGCCAGATGGTCACTGGGCCAGAAGTGACTTAGAAAAGGCTATCACTTTCTCTAACCATCTATAATAAGTGTTCACCTCAAACGAACAAAATAATGACTGCGTACAACCACAGTTTACGAGGGACGAATCGAACCCAAATCCAGTAAAATTTGAATGGCAATGCGTCAAAACGGCTATCAAAAACATTTTAAATCCTAAGAAAGCGCCATGGTCTAATAACTGGAAAAAAATCAAAGAATTTACAGGAAGATGCATAAAATATGCAATTGCAATTTCCCCAAAAATGGAAAATATCTCAAATTATCATGATTCCTAAGCCAGGTAAAGATAAAACCCAAGTCTCGTCGTACAGGCCAATAAGTCTACTTCTGATAATTTCAAAGCTCTTTGAAAAGATGCTACTACAAGAACTAATAATCTCGAATTTGGATTTAGAGAACAACACTGCACTATAGAACTGGTGCACAGAATTGTAAATACAATTAAGCTTGCCTTAGAAGAAAATTAATATTGCTCGGCAGTCTTGGATATTGCGCAAGCTTTCGACAAAGTATGGCATGAAGGATTAAATTACAAAATTAAAACTCTTCTGCTTAGACAATTTCATGCAATTCTTGAAAAGTACCCAAATGAAATAAAATACGGCCACTACTGATTTAACCGAGATAAAGGCAGGAGTACCGCAAGGTAGTGTATTGGGACCTGTGCTATACTTGTTATTCACTGACTTTCAATAACTGAAAAAATAATCACTCAAACAGCTTCGAGAGAATTACAAGAACATCTGCACAAAATATAAATTTATAAAAACTTACATAACATTCACACTGCATAAACGTACATGTCCGGGAGTAAAATTATTTGGTTTATAACTTATTTAATTAAAATCAAATTCCAGAACTTCTCTAAAATCCATTTTAAAATCCCCACGCGGTTCTGTATACATGATTTGACAATAGTTGGTTGGGATATGGCCGGGTTCCATTCAGAATGGTCGAATTGTAGAACTTCATAAAAAAGGTACGTTAAATACATAGGCCCGGCGTTATCTGAGGCACTTGTCCAGTACTTGGTTCTACAGTCCAATCAATCAATGATGTCCGGCAGTAAAATGAAACAATATCACAATTCCTCAACAAACAAACGTGAATTGTCTCGGTCTTCATCTCTAGTGCATCAAATATAGTTATTGTACAAAGAACGCAAGCAAAGATAGTTCGTAGCATTACTAATGCCCCATGGTATATTCGAAACAGCAACATCCTAGGAATCAAAACTGTTAAAGATACAACAAAATCATTCAGTCTAAAATACCAACTGAAACTGGAATCACACCCTAACGAATTAGCTAGCGAGCTACTAAGGCAACCGAAATACAAACGGCTTCGCAGAGCAGACCCTCTAGATTTAATGAACTAAGAAATATAATCTAATAATTACACGCATATTGCGTGTTAACAGACTAAAATTAAGTAATTAGTAATAATAATGCATACTGATATTAAGTATTAACCCTTTCAGTCCTGATTTAAAACTGGGTTAAATAAATTTTTCTTGTGACATGATTTGGGTTGCTTGGGTACAATTTTAAGTAAAAATAAGAAAAAACTTTAAAAAATAAGTCAGGGTAGTCTTTACCTAATGCGCACACACATGCACAAATCGAGCCAAGAGTAACTACAGGGTGGGCCATCTAACATTTTTTTTGAACTAGCGGTTATTTTGAGTATGGTAAGGGTTAGTCACTTCTGATTTAACACAAAGTTAGTTTTATCCTTCCGCTGAACGAAAATGGTTGTGTATTCGCTTGAACAACGCTGGGAAATATTGAAACATTTCAGAACAGAATTGTCGCATTTGGGGCACGGAGAACCCGCACGTGATCGTAGATAAGCCGATGCATCCTCAACGAGTGACTGTTTGGTGCGGATTTTGGTACAGTGGCATCATTGAGCCATTTTTCTATGAAAATAAGCAAGGAGACTTACTGCCAATGGAGAGCGCTACCGCGCCATGATAAACGCTTTTTTGTTCCCGGCACTTGAAGAGGAGGACATAGGCAACATTTGGTTTCAACAAGACGGCGCTCCGTGCCACACAGCACACGTTTCAATTGATCTTTTGCGCACTGTCTTCGAAGATCGAATTATCAGCCGAAATGCTGATGTGATTTGGCCGCCTCGAAGCTGTGATTTGACGCCGTTGGACTATTATCTTTGGGGTGCCGTTAAAGATAAGTGTTACGCCGATAAACCAGCAACGATTGACGCTCTCAAGAACAATATCGAAAATGTGCTCAACAATAGGACCGACCGTATGGGGTACGTCAAGACCAGCCGAGGCAGTCATATGAATGAAATAGTATTCCATAATTAATCGGAAGGATTGTTCTTTACAATGAAAAAATAAATTTGAAAAATATTGAGAACTTTTTGTTTTATTGCATTTAAAAAAAAAAAAAATATTTGGCCCACCCTCTATGTTTGGTATTAAGGAAAAAGTTTATAAACTTATTATTTCAAATTCAAACTTAAAAATGTATGTTTAAAATGCAAAAATAATTAAAAATACATACTGGTAAATTGCTTCTAGCAAAAGTAACTAATAATATAAAAAGTATAAAAAAATAATATAAAGAAAGTAAAAATAAATTTTAAATGAATAAAAATTTAAATATTTTAGGCTCACAGTTTTTAAAATCAGTTTTTGCATCTAGTTACGATCTAGGACGAATTTCGCTTTGTGTTCTTCTTGAATTAGATGGAAATCCGGTATTGGTAATAACCGCTGGAGAACGCCCTCGTTTTCGTGAATAGTTAAAATAATTAATCAGAAAGAGTGACATATGTAACCAGAATTCCAACAAATCTACTATGCCTTTGGCTGGTACGTTTTGTTTTTGCATACGTAGTTTATACTCAATCCAACTTGCGCCAATTTTTGGATCTCATAAACGTTCGATAATATTGGATTAGTTGATCTAAAAGTTCAACTCCTCCCATACCACTGTTATATAAATTTACAATTTCCGCTTGTGAAACGTCAACATATCGCTTCATCTTTTTATTGTATTTATATCACTCTTTCACATAAAATTGGATGCTAGATAAACAGGTTTGTTATCAAGTCATTTGACCACAATAATTTTGACGTCCTTGCTGACACATTGATTTTTTTAAATTGGCGGTCTTCCGAAATATCTGGCTTGTGAAATCGGTTAATTCGAGCGGTCCCAATTGCATTAATCCCTCAATTTTTTAAAATTATCGAAATGCAGGGTGTGTCCCGGCACTTCAATTTTTAGAATTTTCAATTTTTTTGTACTCTATTTAGTACGATTGTTGCACCAAATCCACATTTTTGTTGATGGAAGTCAGAAATTTCAGTTCTTGACCCTTGATAAATAATAAAATCAAACGGTTGCCCTGATTTTCCGCATAGAACAAACAATTTCAAGCCCCAAGGTGATGGTCTACTTTTCATATATTGTTTCGCGGATAATGTCCCTTTAAATGGAATCATTTGTTCGTCGATGCAAAGCTTCTCCTCCAAGGGAATCTCTAAACATCTTTGTCTAACAGAATTTCACAATTAAAAAAATCAGTCCCTGGTGATAATTCGCATAACGTGTTCGATTCGTATAAGATTGTTCCAGTACATTCAGATTTGGGGAAATTTTGTACATCCGATGAATATATGAACTCCGATAAATCTTTTAATGTCATGTAAATCCGTCAATTTAAAAGTTTGGGCATTTTGGATCCCTTATATATTTGTAAAGTTTATCATAGTTTTGAATAATTTCTCAGTAAAATATTTCATGAAACACTGACCTGGAGTTTCTTCAACAGGTTCCGTTTCTTCAGGCGTTTGGTATTTGATTTCGGTTTCAACAAATTCGCGTTTTTAGTGGTTAAATAGTGATAACCATCAAATAAAAACAAACGCAATACGAAAAAAAATCGTTTCTATACAATGTACATGAGGATGTACATGACCGTTGGTTATATTTGTACATCACATGTACAACTGGACTGAAAGGGTTAACATAGGTTAAGGCTGAAGTTAAAAAAATTATAGTTTTCAGAATTTCACACTTCTTGTTAGTTTCGTATAAAGAGAGATTCAAGAATGAAGCCTTTGGCAATAGTTACAAAAAAATTTATTTTAGCATTTTGTTAGATTTCCGGTCTAGATATTCACATAAGAAATTACACAAGAAACTTAAGTTTACATAAATTTGATTATTAATATATACATTACCTTAACAGGCTCCATTGATTTTAACAACAAAGCTCTTTAAGCACGCCTTGTGCACAATATCATAGCTGAAATAATGGGGTTAGTTTATGCAGCTTAATTCCTGTTCTACATTATCACAAACGATGAACTGGAAAATCATCGTATACATTAAAAAGAAAGAGAAAATATTCTTACTTCCGAGCAAAAGTGTATCTCTTTTACTCGTGCACGTCAAACAAACCTAAAACAATTTAGGTTCCGTTCGCAGATAATTTTAGATTGCAATCGGTGAGGAAATGTACTTCCTGCTGCTGTTACGCGATCAAAAATTATGTATGTCGAAGTATTTCGCCAACCCAAGCTTTTCTGAAACTGAATCACTTTTCTGGTCAGAATCAACCGATTTTCCGCTTTAGTCTATGCTACTTGACCAACTGGCCTTCTTAGTGATAGAATAGTTATAACCGCTGGATAGGGGAAAAGTATTGTGTGAGGGATCGAATAGGGGGCAAATTATGTTTATATGTAGATAGCTACAAATTTTTTATAAATTTTCACTTAATAAAATATTGAAAGTTTTGTGAATTAATTTTTTTATTTCGTTTGATTCTATGTTTTGAGATTGTTAGTACGGAAAAATAGAAAAATGATCGAGAGTTAAAAAGCAGGGCAAAAAAATAGGAAAATAAAGTTTGATGAAGAAGAAAATGCTTTTGCAACCACTACAGTATAGAAAATGTGGAAATAGAATAGAAAATAGCATTGCAAAGTGTTATTAAATTAAATTATGTGTGAATATAGAATTTCGAATTATATACATATATGAGAACATAAGTGATATATTACTTGAAAATGTTATATATTACGGTTATTATTGTAATACTCTTGTAGTTTACGATTTTTTTGCAAATGAAGTTATATTTTTACTAAAAGAATTTTCTACAAAATTTTTTACTGCTTTCAAGAAGAAATTCTTCGGGGTAAAATGTGCAGTGCAGCATTGAAATATATTAATGTGTTTCGAGTATACATGGTTGTAATATGTCAAGGAGTAAAATATCGATCGATATTTAAAATGATTTTCTTTTTCTAAAGAGCTTTTGGTGAGCTTTTTTACATATCACCTAAATAAATGTATGAATGTATGTATAAGTAAAACATTCTTTTTCTCGAAAACTTTTATGAGTTTTCTTAATTTGAAATTTAACTGTCTGGAACATAAATTTTATTCGTCAATGTAGTGTTGTTTTTGGGTTTGGGGGTGGCTAAATAAAATAGTAAAAAAAAAACTTTTATTTACATCTTGAATATGTATTTTTTACATACTTATAATATAGATGGTGGTGATATGCTATATTATGTACATCGGTTTATGGCGTGTTTAACATATTTCATGGGGGAGCCCAACACAAAAAAAAATGTACTTTGGCTGTGTGCATATATAAAATAAACATGTTATGGGGGAAAAATTAAAGATTTTCTGTAAGATGTGAATGTAAAAATTTCACACGACATTAATTTGCACGGTGGTTTAACTGGTGTGCTACGGTTTTGATGTAATTAATTTATAGTATTAATCCTGCATATTATTATGTCTAGATAAACATCTACGAAATGGTTTATAAATTTTTTTGTGAAAATTAAATTTAATGGACATGGGAGTGAGATTAGATTTGGGGTAAAATATATAAAATTTGAAATTGTACACAAGATAGATGGCTTCGCTTTTTGGACCCCTCGTGTCTCGTAGTACTATACAATAAAAATATGAAAGATGTGAAGTGCTCAGTCTGAATTGACGTAAATCGGCACCGTCAGTTCAATCGGGTTCGTAACCCTCACAAGTTAATAGTACCCGATTTGAATAGACGGAATTAAACCTCAAATAGAGCAACTCAGTTAATTCAATTGGGGCCATAACCCTCGATTGAATTTGGCCACATAAAGAAACTGAAGCAGACCAGGAGATTCAATCAACTATGCGGTATCTAGATCAACGTAAACCGATCTGTGTAAAAGTAAGTGAATACTCAATCTTTTCACCGATGTGAAGTTTATACCAAATTTATCCTAAAAATCAAAATTATTTTTTTGCGTGTGTATGTGGAATTTAATCATTTAGGCGCTTCATTAAATTTTAAAAATTATAATGAATCTAAATTGTAATAGAACGAAGTGTAGAATATAGTTACTTTCCCTACAAATAAAATTTAACCCCATTTTAAATACGAGTACATTCAAATTGTTTCCAAATTGAAAAAATCGCCGAAACAATACAAAATTACTCATGTCGAGCCACCTAGCATTTACCAAGGCTACTGTTTTGCTATGACTCGCTGCTTTCAGCACAGATAATAGGCCTTCCTACACATTATCACCTTGGTTCCAGTTGGAGAGTCGTACCGTACCTTGTAATTCGTCTGCCCTGCAATTTACCTCAACGTCAGAGTGGCTCGGAACCCAGACTAAATGGATATTGAAGTGTTCACTCATCTCGTTAAGAGATGTGTGACAATCCAAGGTTACCCTTGATGCCAGGGAAACTGAATCCAGTGGAAGAAAGGCCAACGATATTACACTGTGCTTCAACCAGTTCATGACCTCTTCAATCGCTATAACTTCAGCCTGGTACACGCTGCAGTAATCTGGTTGACGAAAACATAGACTTACATTTAATTCCCCACAGAACACACCAGCTCCCACTCTACCATCGAGCTTGGAGGCGTCGGTGATGAATTTAACTCTGCCGGTCTCCATACTGAGGCCAGTCTTTTAATCCTCCTTATAGGGGAGAATCACCTTAAAAAGCTTGCAAAAGCACAAAATGGGTGTTATATAATCCAAACTCACCGGGTCATCCCTCACAGAATTGGCTATAGTTGAGTGCCGTTTTTGCAGACACTTCTACCCCGAAATCGCTGGTAGCCGGGCGGCCATATTGTCCGCCATTTGCTTACCGATTATATTCAATAGGAGAAGGTACAGCATGACCTCTAAGCTACTAGTGGGGTCGTTTTCAACGCCCCACTAATGAGCAAATAGGCTGCCCTCTGCATCTTCGCCATTATGTTCCTGTATGATAATTTCACCAGAACTGGCCACCATACACTCACACCATACAGGAGTACGGGCCTTACAACTGCCGTGTAAAGCCAGTGCATCAGCTTTGGTTTCAAGCCCCATTTCCTTTCGATGTCATTTACAAGAGTAGTGTGTCACAATGGCGTTCTTCACTTTTTCTATCGTGTTTGGTTTCCAACTGACCTTACTGTCGAGAATAATCCCTAGAGATCTCGCCTTATCAGTAAGGGTCAGCATAGTACCATTTAAACTTGGTGTAACCATTACCGGAATTTTATATCTCCTAGTGAAAACGACCAGCTCTGTTTTAGATGGGTTAATTCCTAATCCACATCTACTGGCCCAACCGGCACATAAGTGCTTCCCCGAAACAGCTACCGCTACGTTATCGGCATAAGCAGCCCCACCTATTCCTTCTCCCTCTAGTGCCAATAGTAGTCCATTGATTACTACATTCCAAAGAAGGGTAGAGAGGATACCTCCCTGGGGTGTTCTCCTTCCATTTATGCTATAAACCCTTCTGCTACCTAGCAGGCGATTAATTAGCCTGATTACAGAGTATTCAATCTCACGTGGTAACAATCCTTCTTGAAAATGCAGTGACTTCTAAATTTCCCGAACCTAAGGTATGTAATGTTGTGTCAGTTGTGCCCAGTTTCTTGGTACAATTCTCGAACGAATATGGATATCCAGCAACCTTTCCATGATTTTCGGCAGAAAATATGACAGAGATATTCGTCTTATGTCCTTAGGATTGTTGTGCTAGGTTCTACCCGCTTTCGGGATGAAGATCACTCTAGCCTCCCTCTAGAGTTCTTCTGAATTTCTGCTGATACAATCAGGGGGGATTGACCAGCTGACTTAAAGGGATTAAAGGTTTAATAGCCTATTTTATCTTTTATGCATTCAGAATATCCTCTATACACACCAGTTGGACGCCACAGTCATCCCTAGACCCGCAGTCATCCAAAGACCCCACAATCGACGCATCCTCATTATCCGGGAAGTGAGTTACCATCGAAAGATGAAGTGTCTCTTCACTAGAAACCGTCCATTCGCCATCCGGTTTTATCATATGGCCTGGTATTGGACTGGTAGAGAGAATCTTTCATAAGCACGAGGTATCCGAGACCTCTTCGATTCTATCACAGAAGAGTCTCCACGGATTCCTTTGCGCCTTCCTTGTTTCCCTTTTGTATACTCTGAGGCATTCCGTAAAGAAGTCTCAGTCTTGACTTTCTCTCAATATTTCCGCTCTATTGAACGCAGACCCACATACTTTTCGGCACTCCGCAAGTGCCGAGGTTCACCAAACAGATTTTTACTTTCCCCTCAGCTTTGTTAATGGGCAAGCTTTCCTCATAGAGGTATTGCAAGCCCTAGTAAGAGTATCCACCATTAAATCCAGATCACTACCCGTGTCGGAGAGTCCTGGGACTCCTAGATGGAATACTGCCCTTCAATACCTCCCTATATATGCGCCATACTGTCCTCCTGGAATTTCTGAACACGCACTGATTTGTAGTTTGGATATTGAGCTTAAACGTTAGGTACCGATGATCAGAGAACCCTCCCTCCATACTCTGATCATAGGTGAAATAAGATCGGAGACCAGAGTAACATCCAGAACCTCCAGTCTATTACTAATAATAAAGGTTGGTTACTGACCTATATTACTAATAATGAGGTTAATTCTTAAAATAAATTCGAATAGTTACTCACCCCTGTCATTGATGTCCGAGCTATCCCAGATAGTATGGATAGTATTAAAAAAATCACAGCGATGTTACCAGGTGTCGAGATATGTCGTCTAATAGTGGACGAATTGAGCTGTTCATAACAGTTAACCACATTAAAATAAAAGGATTTTGGGCGGCTCCACACAAGTTTTAAAGAGCAAAAATTTTGATAAATTCAAATATTCGTCAAAATACTTGCTACACTATGGCCGATCACAGGAAGCTCAGGGATATTACCAAGTTTAGCGTACTTTTTGTAAAATTGTCGAATTTTAACTTTTTTCAAAATGGATGTATAATTGCGCCAACTGGTCTGTCTACGTAAATTTAAAAATAATCGAAGTTGAAAAACATCTAACAAACCAGACAAGAGAAGATAGCAAGCAACAAGCAAATTACGTCACATCTTGCGTTCACCTACTGATGAGGAATTTATATACCTAAGTGAGATTGTACCCACGATCAATATTTGGTCTGTAGATCATTTCAAAATTGTATCGTAAATAATTAAATAAATAAATAAGTGTGGACTTGGTAACATCTCTGAGATTCCTGGAATCGGCCATAGTGTAGCAAGTATTTTGACGAATATTTGAATTTTTCCAAAAATTTTCGATTTAAAACTTGTGTGGACACTTGTTCAACCTTTAGACTAGAATTATTATGATAAAATTTGATCCCGATATCAGCATCAAATATACATTTACACTTTTCATTGTAACACTTTTTAGAAGTTACACTTTTAGTTAATTTGTGTAGCTACACTTTTCTTTTAAAAGTTCACTTCGATTAAAAGTTGAGCTGATCCGGATTAATAGGTGTCATGAAACACTTCAATTGTATTCATGTAGTTGACGTTATCAATGAGTAGAATCACGTAAAATTTAGTAGATGACGAGTAAACCCCTCCCTTAGGGAGATACGACAACTTGAACAACGACAGGGTGAAATGACAGCTTTCATATTATTTTTCAAATGTATGCAATGTGTAACACTATTTATAGCATCTAGGGTGGGGCGGAGAGGTGGAGGGTAAACCTAATTGGTTCTCAAACATTTAAGCACGATTAAAAAGTTTTGATTAAACACGACAATTTTTGCATAAAAGCTCGGAAAGTTTAATTTTACGCTTTAGAGGTTTCGGGGAAAAAGAAAGTCGGAGTTGCCCACAACATATCTACTCCTCCACTTTTTAAGTGTCTTTTTGAGTTAAATCTTATTATATTTATGCAATATGGTCCATTTTCCTACAAAATGGAATTATGGTTTCATTGGAATAAGCCACAAGCTCTGGCCCTCATTAGAGTAATGAAAATTTGTTTGCTTTGACTGACTTCCCTCTATCCTTGCTATCGTAAATGTTGCAACTAGCATCGTCTCTTGTCAGAGTCATATTTATTAAAGTTATTATTTCGGAAAATCATTCGCCAAATTTTAATTGATAAAAAATCTTTGACCATTCTCAATTTGAAAAAATCACCCAACTCCTCGACCACCCAACTACACAACAAAAAACCACTACGTAATTAAATTTACACTCAAATAGATTTGGTTTTATTTTTTAAATTAACCCCGAACACAAAACCACCACCCACAAAATACATGATGCATAAGCGCGCACAGTATAAAAGTCAATTTGGAAAAATCGAAAAACTGATGCATTGGGTCTCCATTTATATATTTTTGCGGTCGAATTCGAAACTATTTTCGAAATTTTATTTATTTTTGCTTACAGCGTTCCAAAGTAAATCTACCGTACGATTTTTTTAGTTAAGTTTTTGTCCCGCATTCGTTCACCCACCCAATAAATATTCTCGTTTTTTTTGTCAAATACCGAGTTTTTGTTGTTGTTGGTTGGTACACTGTGGTCCGACACGCTGGTTTAATAATATTATCGTTGTTTTCGTTCGTTTCTGCGTGTTTAGGATGTGATGAATTAATTTATTTTGTGGGAGAAATTCAATTCATTTCGTAGATGGATTCGAATGTGTAATATAATTCATCGCGTTACGCAGAGAGTGAGAGAGCTTTCCATAGTGTTAATTGATTATATATATACGGTTTTAGGGTGTGGGTGGTGATGCCAGTTTATTAAATTGATATAAGAAGAGGAAATGTTTTGTTTAATTTTCAATTTTCTTAAATAAACAATGTGTTATTAAAGTTGCGGTGGGGGTGGAAACTGTTTGTGTATATAATTGGTTTTCGGATTAGTAGGAGCTTTTATATAATATTACTCGTAGGAACTGAGTGGTATATTGTTGTTTATAGTGTGTGGCAGTTTGCTAACATTTTTAGTTTAAATATGATAAATGGTGATATTGAGATAAAAATTCATTCATCTTTAAGAAGTGAATTTTCCCCTTAAAGAAGTATAAAATTGGACATGCGCACTACGATCTTCCCAAAAATTTTAAATCTTCATATGAAAGTTGATTTTATTTAGTCGTACAGAATAAAAGCTCGGCACAGGTTGGGTGCTTTTATTACAAAAAAATTTGGTTTTTTATTGTGTTTTTGGTAAAATAAAAACAAAACCAAAAAAATTTATAAATATTTTGAGTTAAATGTTGCATGCATTATACAATGTTGCGTGAGTTGTACACTGTAATTAAATCGGCACGCGAGTATATTAAATCCAGTTTTAATTGAATTTTTGATTTTTAATTAAAACAAATTATTATTGGTTTTTGTTTGTTATTAAATGATTTTGTTATTGTTTTTGAATTAAAAATATTTAATCACAATATATTTTGATAAACAGTTTAATACTAATACAATTTTTTGTACATATGTGGATTAAATGGTATTCTCATTATAATTAATTAAAAACAAAATTAAATTAAAATTATTTTAGTTATAACGATTTTTTGTTCAATGCACAGATAAATAAGAGGATTATAAATAATTAAATTGATTTTATTATCAGTATTTTAACTTTTTGCGATTTTTTTTTGTAATCGCAAACTAGTGTATTGTGTATGTGTTTGTGGATTAGTTGATATTTTAATAGTTGTGTATTTAATTATATTATTGTAGTTTGTAAAAAATCAGTGGTTTTGCAAAAGCACAACAAAAAATAAAAAAAAAGTGATAAAATAAAATATTATGGTGTGATGTTTATATAAATAAAAAGCTCTCACTCGCTTTGTTGTTGTTACCCATATAATATTACATTGTGAGTTTGTGTGTATGTTGAAAAAATAATTGAAAATTTAATTTAAAATGAGAAAAAGCTTTTAAAGCTTAATAAATATTTTGTTCATTTCTGTAATACGTGTGGTTACATACTCGTCTATATATTATAAATAAACAGGAGCAAAACATTATTTTTTAAAAGGTAAAAATATATTTTTCATTATTCACATAAATGTATACATACACTACTAAATATACATGTATTGGAAACGCCGAGCTTTTGACTGGAAATAAATGAAAAATTATGTTGTACAAACAGCAAACATAAATAAATAATTTGATATGCAGGCATATATCCATACACAGCATTTATGTTTTGTTGAGCGGAACTAATTCTCTGAACTTGTGTGTGGTAAACAAATTTACTAGATACTCAGACTCAAAATAAAATTTGTACATGGGACGAATTTTTGTATGGCATTTCAATATTTTGTGTTTGATTAATTTTTACTTAACTTTACTTTAAAATAATTTTATTTTTCACATTACATTACACGAGTTTAATAAAGTTCTAAAACAGAATTACTACTCACCAACTGTAAAGCCAGAACCAAGTACTGGTCCTATTTCTACAACCTGTTTACACATAACAAGAAAGAAGGATAGGACGTAAGACAACATAATTCAAATCTACCGTTTTTTAGCCGTTTCACGGTTTGTAGTAGTTACACTTGTATTCAATTTTTAACATATTTTTTGAACTCGAAAATCATCAAAAAACTACGAGTTCCGCAATATGTATTCCAATGTACATTTTTTTTTATTTTTTGGTTTAATTATTTAGTTTTGAATTTTGCAATTTCTATTTAGGTAGTTCAATACAAAAATTGTATTCACAGTAATTTTAAAAGAAAATTTAAAGTCATTGGAAATAAATTTTTTTTCGAGAAATTTTAAAAAGTCATCTCTTCAGCACCGGTTTTTAGAACTCACAAATCGAATTGAATTCTAAATTAATACTTGTCGGCTTCCTAAATATTGTGAAACTACGAGGGCGGATTGAAAATGAAGCTACCTAAGTAGGGAAACAAAATTTTTTTTTTTGCCAAAAACCATTTATTTCTCAACATAGCCTCCATTTAGTTCGACACACTTAGTAAGACGATATTTCAACTTTTTACGCCATCTGAATAATACGATTTCGGGAACCCCTCAAAATACGCTTCCACCCATTGTTTCGATTGATTTTTGGTTTCAGGTGTGTAGTGGTGGACCCACGTTTCATGATATGATCTGATATGATATGATAGAGGCGTACAGGCCAGCCGTAATCCTGAAATATCAACAATCAAATAACAAATTATATCTGAATGCGAATAATATTTCAGCATCATGCGGGCCCACGCCCTGCCTGCATCCTTTACAGTTAAGGTTAATTAGGAAAGGATGTTAGTCACAGAAACAACTAGGGCGAACCGTAGCAAAGTCATTTTCTAACTACTTAAATATATTAGAATATTAGTCTCAATTAAATTCACACTCTAGATTATATTTTGTTAGTTTATTAATGAAAGTTAGTTGGGTTTGAGGTAATGGATACTAATATTCATCATATGTATTCGGCATCAGTCATAATAGACTGGTTAGGTTATTTAATTCACATCTACGGGTCATCTCATCATATACTGCTTGTAACCTTATTTTCCCTAACTTCCCATCCAACACCATCTAACCGAGGGACTTTACGTTCGTAATGACTCGGCAGTATAATCATCCTAAATGTTCCGTTGATATTGTAAAAAAAAAAATTTAAATTCGGTATTGTCATTCAGCTGCCTATATTTAAATTCATCCAACTAAAAGCAGGGTTGATTTAAATCTAACATTCACCCAACTTTGCTTAAACATAACCTGAATTCAAACCAGAAAGATCGTCGAAAAACAACATTCCATAGCAAAAAGTCTTTGGATCATTAACATATTTGATTGTATTAAGTTTATGCTCAAAGCGTAAGTAATTAAATAGACCCCGTGATCAAGAATGTTGCAATCACAATCTTCCCTGAACTTCTGGTATGTTTTTTTTTTTTTTTATTATATTTGCCGACAACTTTATTGTTATAAGCCAACAAAATTTCAATTTATAGAATTATACTTTAAATAATGACCGAATTTAATTTAGGAACACAAAACATTCTGAACGTATAGAAGTCATTTAATTAATTTAAATCCAAATCCCTTGTCTCTTTTATGTATAATAGCCCACCTAGCGGAAGAACTAAGTAAATATTCACAAATTGAAGTGACATCTATCATTTGTAAATTTAAATTCAATAGCGTCCTTCTATTTTAATTCTGTCGTCAACCTGAACGTACGTCTTAATATCAGTATTAAAGTGTAGTAGTGGTGGACCCACGTTTCATCAACAGTAATTAATCGACGCCAAAAATCAACAGGATTACGCTTTATCATGTCCAAACACCGCTGTGAAGTGGTCTGTCGAACTCGTTTTTGTTCGACACTGAGCAAATGCGGCACCCATCTTGCCGATAGCTTTTTCATATGCAAATGTTCATGCAAACTTTTGAACACACGTTCATATGATATGTTTACCATTTCAACAATCTCACGCAACTTGACTCGGCGATCATTCATAACGATATCGAGGGTTTTCTTGATATTTTCTTCAGTAACCACCTCTTTTGGCCTTCCTGTTGATGGTATTGTTGCAGTGCTTCTTCGGCCGCATTTAAATTCAGCAATCCAATATTTTACCATGTAATCTGACGGAGCAGACTCACCGTAATGTTTATCGAGCTTTTCTTTTGTCTCTTTCGCCGTTTTCCCTATCAAATAATAGTGTTTAATCACTGCACGAAATTCGTTTTTTTTCCATTTTTCAAGAAACACAAAAGTTGCTTACTTCAAACGACTACAACAAATATACTAATCGATGAATTTGGGTGAAATTTTAACAGCTGACGTTTGACAGATCGCAATTTCTAAAAAACAAAATTTTTTTGTGTTTGTGCTGCCATCTAGCGCTAGGTAGTTTCATTTTCAATCCGCCCTCGTACTTCTCGAGCTACTGAAATTAAATCAACTACAATCTGCATTAAGAAATGCACAAAAAAATAACTTAGTAAAATTCTTTGGGGTAAAATATTTTATTAGTAAAATTGATAAAAAACTCAACCGATAAATTAAATTTATAAAATTGATCAATTTTTGGCGAAAGCGAATAACATTGTTTAGGGTTTGGACCTCAATAACATTTCATAATTATTTCTTTTGATAATGAACCAATGTTTTGAAATTTTGAAATTTTTTTAATTCTCCACGTACAACGTTTTTATTTATTAATTTGAATGAATTTTCAAATCGGTCAAAATTTTCCCGAGTTAATTAAAAAATACCGAAAATTTAACGAACGTTTGTTGTGGAGGTACCCGTACGATGGTTCATGATACTTCTATCCAAAATTATTGGTCGGATTAACAAATTAATCTGAGCCAAGAATAATATAAAGCGGCCGGAGTTACCCCACTTTCATAAAAAACGCAAAAATTGATCGAACTTTGGGTGGTACCCTATGCTTCCGATGATTCACGTTAACTATATTCAAAATTATTGGACGTATTATTAAACTGACCTGGACCAAATCTGATACAAATCGGCGAAAATTTGTTCAAGTTACTTCGAAAACTCCGAAAATTTAATGAAGCTTTCTTCAGGAGGTACCCAAAGTAAACGACATTTTGTAAAAAAAATCATCTCATAGTGAAGCGCCTATTCGACCTAGACATAAAGTTATCTTTTAGTAGTAAAGATAATTAATAGTTCGAGTATTACAAAATTGCATTTAGTAAAATTTTTTTAAAACGACGTTTATGGTTCTAAAAATTGGTCAATTTAAAAAGAACTAGCTGTATCTCAACCATTTTAGATGGAACTCGTTTTGTATAGCGAAAAAAAGGTTTCTAGTATGAATTCCGGATGTATAGGGTTTTCCAATAAGAGTGATATGATTTCTTTTAAAAAAAAACACACTAATTGTTAAGGAAATTGAAATGTTTTTTATTTAATGTGAAGTACAATCGATACAATTAAGTTCTGAATAAAACGTCGATCAAATGGCCTACACGACTTCTTCTGCAGAAACGAATCCGGTGAACCCAATTTTCGAGCACTTTTTCCACTAAATCAAGTCGTATGTCAGAATAGTACGTTCAATATTGACTTGTAAAGCTTGAAGAGAGTTTGGTTTATTGCTAAAGACCAATGACTTCAAATAACCCCACAAGAAATAGTCTTATGGTGTTAAATCACAACTTCTTGGAGGCCATTCAGTATCACAATTTCTTGAAATAATCGAATCTCCAAAATTTTCTCGCAATAATTCAATTGTTGCACTTGCTGTGTGGCACGTAGCCCCGTTTTGTTGAAACCAAATGTTGGGAAGATCAACTTCTTCCAATTTCGGTTATCATCGATCCATACCGATCATCGATCCATACCGAATTGGTTATCATCGATCTATACCGATCTCCATTGACAGTAACGGACCGATGATTCCACCAGACCAAAAACCACACCAAACTCAGTACCACTCAGATGAAAGTGAGCCTCATCGGAGAAGATGATTTTCTTAAAAAAATCGTTATCGTTTTCAAGTTGTTCCAAGGCAAAATCAGCAAACTCACGACGTTTACGGTGGTGTAATGGCTTCAGTTCTTCAGTGAGAACAATTTTATACGGATGCAAACCCAAATCCTTTCCCAAAATTCGCCAGGTTGTGGTTTGATACAGTCCCAATTCTTGAGAACGTCTTGGAATCGACAAATTGCGGTCTTCAACAACACTTGCCTGAACGGCAGCAATATTTGCATTACTTCGAGCGAATCTTTGTCTTATTGGACGATAAGTCACACTTGGACGATTATTACGGTTATAAAATGGCAAAAGCGCACGAAAAGTTGCAATTGGAGAACGATTATTTTGATAATAAAACTGAATAATTTGTAAACGTTGTCCTTGCGTATATCTCACCATGATGAAATTGTAAACATGACTGAATACAATGCAACAAAAAATGACAGATCATGACATATTACAAATGGCCGAAACGTCACTTAAAAATCATATCATTCCTATTGGAAAACCCTATAGCTGTAAAATATGGCCAACATCATTGAACAAATTGAAAAGCTCCCATAGAAGCTGCTACTTCCGGTACACAGATTTCCACCAAATTTCACAAGGACCTTACAATTAATGGAACAATTTTAAGTATGAAAATTTATTCGAAGTTTTTGCGAACTAAAGTTTTTCTTATCAAAACTCGTCATTTCCGGTAAAATTTATGGAAAAAGCTTAAGTATCAAGTTTCGCCTTGACCAGTCAATCTATCTGGGCTGTATTGAACCAGTAACGTTTAGACTGCACGATACGACGCACACAACACACACATACAGAGACATTTTAAAAACTACTTTTTGCTTGTGTGATCCCGTGCACAATAAATATCAGTGCCTCCACTGCAGCACAGATGGGTTTACTGATCGGGATGAAACTTTATACTTAAGCCTTTTCATAATTTGAGAGATCCCAGTCGGTTTTGGTTGAAATTTTTCCACGGGAAGTGGCAGCTTCCATAGGAGCTTTTTCATATTTTGTAAATATATTGAAAAATGTATCATTTACAAGAAAAACGATTTTAAACTAAAAGATGCTAAATTTATTTTGCAGTAATAGCGGTTCAGATCAGTTTTCCAAAATTTGAGCGAAAATCACGAATTGTAACAAAAACTGTTTTTAACAAAAAATTCGACCCCTATACAGCCTGACGAATTGATTGATCGGGATGAAACTTCATATTCAAGCTTTTCCCACAAATTGGAAGGTCCCAGGAAGTGTCAGATTTTATAGGTACAGTTGGGCGTGTACGCATCATCTACTATTTCTACGTGATCGCGTAGAGAACTTGTCAACAACTTAAAGATTGTTGACTACTCGTAGACAGAGACTTCTACTAGCAGATAACGTCGATAACCATTTTGTAATCCCGCTAGTATTGACTGTGTTTTTTCATTCATCGCAGTCAACATTTCCGGAAAAATTTTTGTCAATTCGTATACCTAGGTATAACCTTAAACTAAGAAGTAATCAAATTTGTATCAGTTTACTTAACCAATTTTTCATACCAGTGATTGTACCAGACCAGTGATTGTACATTTCAGCCGTTATAATTCAAAAATTATAACGTTACCGTCCCTAGTCACGGGGAGACATGTACATTCCGTTTTACCGGTCCACTATTGTACGCTGTTCCGTTCTTTTAAGACGTTGATCAGTTCAGCACAATATGGCTGAAACTTCGGGAGTAAGTTAGGGGAATTACTTAGAAATATAGGCAGTGGTAATTCTTGTATGTTCATATTACCAAGCCACTTATGTTTTAGTGACATAACCGTCACCTCGTTACATTCGAAAAGTAGGTAACGTCTTCTACTTCCGATCCGCATCGACATTGACACTGGTTTGTTATCTTAAACCTCTGCAGATATGCTTTAAACTTACCATGTCCAGAGATAATTTGGCACACTGAGCTCGTCAGTGGTAATTTAATTTTTAGTCTTTCTTTTATATTTGGAATGAAGCCAAAGGTTTGCCTTCCATTGGCTGATTCATTCTACCTTCATTGCAAAACGTCAATCGCCATCAAAAATAACTTCATAGAACTTTGGGTTTTGACAGTGTTGGTTAGGCGGACTATCGCATCCTCTCCCTTCCTGATTATAATAATTTCACCCGATTTCCATACCTTGGGGAAGTAACCAAATTTTAGGCAGCTGTTTAATAATTCTACTATGCTAGACCCGATTATTTCAGCGTTGAAGTTGTCAAGCCCGGGGACTTGTTATGCTTGAAGCCAGTTAAGGCACTGGTGACGTCCTCCCTTGTAAATGGCAGGTTCCGCATCGTTCCAACTACTGTTGGTAGCGATCTCGCGCATTTCTGCTTGAGGCCCACTTTCGCCTGGCGTTTCGTCCGGAAGAAGTAGGCTAAGTAATTCCAAACGTGATGGTGTTCAAAACTTCTGGAGGTCTTGTTTTGCCAGCAGCGAATTTGTATACAAGTCCCCATGGGTCTATATTACTAAACTAACGAAACTATTTTGTTTTGCAATAAATACTTCATGGAAATATTTTTTTCTTGCTACTCTAAAGCGAGACAATTTTAACTCTTTTGCTATTTGGTTCCTTTACACCTGGTATGCTCTTCTAAGCTTGTGCATAGAACATCTAAGTTTTCTTAGATTAGAGTTCCACCAACTGTTCCGTTTCTTTGCAACTCTCTTCTTAAGAATTGAGTTGTTCCAGACACTGGCTAACTGTGCTGAGATCAGCTCCTCACGAGCATCAATTTCATCTATCGAATCTATTCCCGGAAGTGCTTCTACACTGTCCCAAGAGCCAACCAAGTGTCTAGCAAATAAACCCCAGTCGGCTATCTTAATCGCAAATCTCGGAGTTTTGCTACTTGCAAGCGGGCTGCTCTGTGGCGAGTTTGATAAATCAAACGTGATGACTCTAAGGTCACTAGATGTCCAATTTTCTCTTACACACCACCCAACTATCAAGCTCAGCAAAGCTCCATTAATCCATGGTTAGGTCGATATTGGAGTTCCCATTGGACGAGATTACGAGATCACCCCTAGAGCCCTCTACTTTTTTCAGTTTTCGTCGGTTAAACGGTCATGCCACATTTTACTTCTTGCATTGAAGTCTCCAAGAATCATTACCTTTTTCTGTTGACCCGATATAGAGCTACTCGATCGGTTCACTATATTGGGCATATATTGAAAATAGGTAGAGTGAACCAGTTTTCGATGATATTTCAACACATGTGCCATGGCTATCACAGAACTGACTTAGCTTCATCATGCTCTTGCCAGAATTGTGAATACTAATTGCAGTTTTTGGGATTCTCAGAGCAACCTGTTACTACTCTGGCTGTAGAAGGCATGCCACTGATTTGACCATTGACCGAGTATGATTCTTGCATACATAGTATATCTATGTCGGGAGTGGAGATGGGTTCACATATCACTGATCCGATTATTTTAGCACCCTGCATGTTGAGGTGGGCGATACGTAGGTTGCGGTTACAATGTCTTTGATTATGACTAATTATCATGTTTAGTTCTTAATTTCTTAGGACATCCCTTACAGCCATGTACATGATGTGCACAATGAGAGCAGGTCTCTGTGCTCGCCCTACAATTCTTTGCAATTTGACCATATCGCTGGCACCTAAAGTACCTAGTTGGCGTCACAAACTCTCTCACACGGCATCGTACCCAGTCCACGCGTAGTCGTCCACACTTTAACTTCATGTTTTTGGTTGCTGGTTCGACTTCTACCACCCAGTGAGCGGTCTCTTTATTTCTCGCACCCGTTCTAAACAGAACTTTAACATCTTTTTGGTCCAAGCAGTTTTGGTTTCTTAAACAGTTTTTAACCATGTCACCATCAAGCTCAGATCTTACATTAAAGATAATCACTTTAGATAATATCTTAACAGGTTCTGGTTCGGTGGCTTTTAGACCCACGCCTTCCAACCTGGTGTTTTCCGTGAAAACCTTCAAATCCGAGGAAGAATTAACCGTGATATTTTTAATGTGATTAGTTAATTCCCGAAACTTAGGCTCAGTAAGTTTCGTGTTTCTAGTATGCTCGATCATCGTTTCAAGAGAGACGATTTCTATCATAACGCTCTCATGAGGTCTTTCGCACGTTGGTGCTAACTGACCACTGCTTGGCAAAGTAGTTTCAACTTCAGCCGTGTCCTTATCATTGCCGACAAGCTCGGCATCCGAGTTAGAATCATTGAGATTCACGTCAAGTTTTATCTTTTTAGGTGCGCTCGTTGACGGTTTAATATTTTATTCCGCTGGGATGTTTTATTTAGTGAAAAAAAGGATACAACATAAATAAAACATTTCCGCTAGTAATTATATTACAAAAGATATTCACTTTTGTTATAATTCTGCCACTTGCGGCGAGTAGCGTAATCTCTTATTTTCCGCTGTCAAATTTCACCTATCTTATGTAGAATCTACTACTGTATGCATGACATCGAGTTTTTTGTCGAAATTACCAACTACCTATTTTCAAGGTTTGACATTCCAATTGTCATTGTGGTTGCTGTCGTATGGGATCAGGTTTCTCGTTATGTTGTTACGTGAGAATCATTCATCTTGCAAGTTCACATCATAGAATTGTGTAGTCAGCATATTAGAGTAACATAACTATGTGTAAGGCAAAACTTTCACCAGCATACTCGTAGTCTATTTGGTTTTGCATTTTTTCATATTTATTACTCTTGTTGAATATAGATATTGGATTCTACGAATTTTATATTGTTTTGCAATGTACCGGAATCGTATCTAGATTCGTCGAATTATTTTATTTGATATTCAATAAAAAATGTGCATATTGTAAATAATTTTTTGTTATCAAATAAATTGATTCTGATTAATTCAGATGAATTTTGCTTTCGGACGAATTTTTATATGAAATACATTTCCTTTGACAAAACTATTTTAATTCACTGAATTGGTTTGGTATTTGTATGGTTCGATTGTGTAATATAAAAATTAAAGTTGATTATTATTCGAATTTCCACAGGTAGAAAATTTAATTAATGTGCTTGTTGTTGGTCATTTACTAGTCATCATATACAAATAATTATAATTTGAGTAAATGTATAAACTTTATTTGTACGAAAGTTTTCTTATACAAAACTTTTGAGTGGCCAAAGTTTATTAGATCAAAAAATGTAAAATTCAAATTTGGAGCTCCGTTTACTATTAAGGAATAATTAGATTAGTGACAAATTGTACGATAATTTGGAACATTTATGCCTTGTAATATTAGATAATAATATTTCAATTGAAAACTAGCTAAGATGAAGTTTAATTTGCGGTTAAGGTAAAAGCTTCCTAATATTAATATTTTTAATTAAAAATTAAAATTATTTTAAAATATTTCAAATTTCGTTATAGTTAAGGAGCATCTGGACGCAATATTTTATCTAATGAATATAAAATATATTCTTTTCAAAAATTTCTGTCGCTTAAATATAATTCTACTGAAAGTTAGAACAAATGGAGGGTTAAAAATGAGCACTTAACCAGTTTTTTTTTATTTTTTAATCTTTGCAATCTTTTCTGGGGCCGAAGCACTCCCAACTCTTTACGCAGTTGCTTGCCAAATCGAGGACATATGGCTATAGGTCCGATTTTATCACCATCTGCACATTGCATAGCTCCATGCTAGCCTATACTGGCATGGAAGATGGGTCAGCCCATGGGTTTTGCACTCCGACAGGGAGTCATAGTTGTGTTCCAATTTGGTCGGTCACTTAACCAGTTTATTAAGGATGCACATTTTTTTACCAACTTATGAACATTATTGACCAACATAAAGTAAAATATTTACATTTTGACTGAATTATTAATTCCGATACAATTTTTTCCCTTTTATTAATTACAAATGAGAATGTGCTCATCCAGCAATTTATCTTTAAAATTTTTACAAATTTTACATTTCTTAAACAATTCTGATTTGTTGGGGTGAAACCCAATGGTTAGTCCCAAAATTAATTAAACCTTTTTAAAATACTAATTTCGATTTGGTATGTTTACTAGGTCAAGTGGCCTCGTTCTTTGAATTCTTCTTTCAACGACAGGGTTATCTATCATATATCGAATATAGGGATTTCCATGTTCCTGGAACCTTATTTCGTGTTTGGCGGCATGCTTTTTTATTTCATCATTGATGTATTCCATCTGTAAGTCCCTGTGAAGGTCTTCATTTCTTGTGTACCACAGAGCAAGGTTGATTCTCCAGCGCTTAGTCCAGTTAGAAACCGCATTAGTAATCTTCTGGAGGTTGCTCGTTGCATCAGCGACATTACTTCCAATCGCCATGATTGCTGTGCCATCTGCAAAGGTAGCTATGGTTCCTCCATTTATTGTTGGAATATCCCTTGTATATAATAAATACAGGATTGGTCCTAAGACACTCCCTTGCGAGACACCGGCAGAAATTTTCTTTAGTTCGGAGTAATCATCCTCATATTTCACACGAAAATGTCTATTGGATAAATAAGATCTTAGTATGGCATAGGATTGCCTCGGCAGATCTCTGTGCATCTTGAATTCCAGTCTACTGGACTCAATTGTGGAGTGCTTTTCTCTGATTCCAAATTGATTGTCTTGATGTTTTGGTCTATTGACTTCTTACCTGTTCCAAATTGATTGTTGAGGAATTAGTCGTCGGTCCTCAATTATTAGTTTAAGTCGTTTAATAGTTTTTCAAAGAGTTTTGACATAATTGGCAGCAATGAAATTGGCCTGTATGATTTTTTATGGTTATGTGATTTATCAGGATTTACTATCATGATTACTCTGGTACTTTCCATTGCCATGGAACATATTTTAACCGAAAGCTTGCATTGATTATGTGTAATAGCTTACGAAATATTTTACCTGGTAGAGCCTCGATTATTTGGCAAGTAATCAAGTCATACCCTGGGGCTTTTTTAACATTCATGTTGCTTTTTACTTCTTCCATTAATTCTTTGAGAGTTACTGGGTATATCAAAATCATCTAGCTTGTGGATTGACATTATATTTTCATTGGCCGTTTGTCTTGGTAGTGGGGGGATACCTTCCAAATCCTCGAGATACTCCGCCGCTAACAGATCAGCCTTATCTTTAGGACCTCTTGCCCAGGTTCCATCCTCCTTTTTAAGTGGAGGCACTTGCATTTTGGGTCTTTGGAGTCGCTTCGTCGCCTTTCACAGTGAATAATCAGAATTTTTTTACTTGTTCTCATCCATCTTCCAACCTATGAGAATTTCTTATCGGTACCTGAAGATTGATTTTTTGTGTGCACTCTCCCTTTGAATTACCATTTCACAGACTGTCATGATAACCGGGGAATGATCCGATACTAGAGAATTACTATCTTCAATGTGAATGTAGTTCTGGGATGTATAAATTTTGGGGGTTTTGGGGCTTGATTATAGTTTGAAGATTTCTATTATTAGATAAGTATCGTTCCTCTAATACCGTCTATATTGCTGGTATTATTTGGCTTTATTTGTTTTGTTTCAGATTTTGATATTTGGCGTTAACCTGCCTTTGGAAGAAAAAACTAATTATTAATTTAAAAAATGTTGCATGTAAATGCACTGTTCCAGTGCGCCACGATTCGCGATGTCTACCGAGAGTATTTCTTTGCCCTCCATTTTACTTAAATCCATGCTTCAGACTAGGTCCAATTTGCTTAATGTGGCTAGTAGTTTAAATGTCCAGAGTCTGATTTTAAATATTGACGAACTTCGTCATACTTTTAATGGGGTCCCAATTGATGTCTTGCTTTCAGAAACGTTTTTATCGTCCCGCTTTCAATTTATAACACTGAAGCGCGTAAGTGGTGGTTCTTATTCTCTCACTGATCGTGTTATCGCTTCTGTTGATCATTCCATTTGTTTTTTCAATCAATTGCCTCTTGGTATTGGCTCTCATCGTGATCTCCTTGTTTTGTCGGTTAATTATTACTTTCGTCCTAAACCTAAAAGTTTCAACTTTAGGGATTTTTCGAAAATTGATGAATCTCAGTTTTCATCAATTTGTGGCTCTATTTGTTGGGACAATATTTTTTCTCTTAGTACTTTTACCGATCAAATTGACTATTTTACTCCTCTATTAATTATGTATTTAATAATTGCGTTCCTCTCACTACTGTTTATTTTAGACCTAGATCCCCCCCTTGGGTGACGCAAGAGATTTCGAATGTTATTTCTGTTCGTTTTTCCAAATATCGTCTTTGGAAAATGAGCCCTAATTCTTGGTTCTATCTAGCTTATAAGCAATCTCGAAATAGAGCGGTAAGTTTAATTCGTATCGCTAAGCAACATTTTTTTCAAGGATAAGTTAGATCCCTCACTGCCTTCTAAGATATTTTGGCGTGACGTTCGCAATTTGGGCCTTGGTAGTTGCAAAGGGGGTGCTTCGGTAAAGTTCAAAGCTAATGATTTTAACCATTACCTAAGTAATTCTAGTTCCACCCATGATATTTCCAATATTGATTTAGTATCCGTAGAATCCCTAAATTCTTTTTCGTTTGCAAATATATCTATTGCTGATTTGCATTCTGCAATTTGTGAAGTTAAATCGCAATCCACTGGTCTAGATATGGTTAGTTTAAAATTTGTTAAGCGTATTTTTCCTAATGTATCACGATACTTTTTACATATTTTTAATTTTATTTTAACGACCTCGTTTTATCCCGCTCAGTGGATGTTAAAGAGGAGTAAAATTATTCCTGTTCCTAAAATTAGCAATCCTTCTGAGCTTTCCCATTTCCGACCTATTAGTATTTTAAGTTTTCTGTCCAAGGCGTTTGAATTGTTAGTAAAAAACCAAATTCAATCTCATATCGATAGCTTTAATTTGCTTAGTATTTTTCAATCGGGTTTTGGAAGATTCCACGGTACCACCACTGCTTTACTGAAGGTTTGTGATGATATTCGCCGTAGTATGAGTTAAAGAGAAATGACTTACCTTACTTCGTTGGATTTTTCTAAAGCGTTCGATTCAATTGATCACCAAATTCTGTTTAATAAGCTTATTTCGAACTTTAATTTTTCTCTCTCTGCTGCTAAATTGATTTTAGACTATATTTCGGGTCGCTTTCAGGAAGTCTTTTTTGATAATTCGTTTTCTGACTTCTTACATGTCTCTTGTGGCGTTCCTCAGGGGTCGGTTCTTGGCCTTTTACTATTCTCAATGTATATTAATGACGTTGCATGTTCGATTTGCCATTCTTCTTTTCACATTTCTGCTGATGATGTTCAAATTTATAGGAGTAGTCGCTTAGATAATGATTCCATTAACTCTAATATTTCTCTTATTAATTATGATTTGGTAAGAATTAATAATTGGTTACTATCTAACCGGCTCGCTCCTAATGCTAGTAAATAATTTATAAAAAATCTATAGATACTTCCTCTTTTCCTGGAATTTTTCTCGGTGATTCTTTAATTCCATTCTCTAATGCAGTTAGAAATTTAGGGTAATTTTCAATAAAACTCTTACTTGGGGTGATCATTTGGTTAAGGTTAGCAAAACGGTTTTTGGAATGCTTAGTTGTTTGTATAAAGTTTTGGGTTCACTTCACCTTTTTCCACATTTTCTATACGGGGACGTTGTTTTTGTTTGGTATGCTTCAGGAGAATATGAATGTTCTCCAAAGATGTTTCACTGCTTGTACTCGTTTCGTTTTTAACATTAGGAAATATGATAATATTTCTCCCTTTCTGAATTCGATTCTGGGTTGTAATTTAGTTGATTTTTATGAGCTTCGTGTTTGTCTTTTTATTTTTAAGCTTCTCAGGATGAAGCAACCTTCCTATTTATTTAATAAATTATTGTTCAGTAGGTCTTATTGTTCAAATATACGTTTACTTCTCCCCTATAAACCTGTGTTGGTCTTCGTTTTCTGCTAGAGGTATTTCTCTTTGGGATTCCATTCCATTAGATATTAAGAGATCGGCGTCGCTTAGATCTTTTAAAACATGTTGAGTGGATAGGTTTTTATGCCTAATGGAAGTATTTTTTGTTGTTGTTGTTGTTTATTTATAATGTTTCTATATGCGCTTTTCCTCTACTAAAATTGTTATGCCAATCAATCAATAAACCAATAAATCAGTACCTCTTGCTGCATAAAACTCTATTAGGCCCGGTACCTTTGTTCCATCACTGAGCCATTTTCGCATTAAAGTCACCACCACTAATAAAATCACGTCCAAGCGATTTAAATAGTTTAAGGTATTCCTCCCTTTTCAAGTTATGCCGAGGAGAACAATATATTGCAGACACAGTAAGCTGTCTGTGTTTAATTTGGATCCTTACAGTAGTGACTTGCATTGTTTCTTCTTCGATATTTGATTCTAAATGGAGTTTATATTTTCTTTTATTAGTAATACCGAACCACCTCTTGCTCTTTCCGCTGGATGAATGGAGTGCTATAAGTTATAACCCCGTATTTTAACAAACGAATATTTAACTAGATGGCTTTCAGATATTAAGAAAATTAAGCGAAAATTATGTTGCGAGCTAGATTCTTTTATGCGAGATACTATAAAATCCAATCAGACGATACTAGAGTGTTTAATGTAAAGTTTGAGTTACAAATAATTATTTAGATACAATTTTTTCCTCTGTACCAGATAATATATCATCTGCCTCCAGACTGAGTTAGACTACTTAGTTATGATGCGTGTTGTGTTAATATGATCAGTGCCACTTCTCTCTGGTCCGGAGCCAGCTTGTCCCTTGTTTAATTTCGAGTTGATTGTCTGTGAAGTTCTATCTAAGATGAAAAATGCTAATATCTTTATGGTTGTGTTGAGGAGGAATATATCCCGCAAATTTTTACATTGTCTCAGGTTACCTTTTTTGGTAATCGTTATAGTCAATCCTACCTTCCAGTTGTCGTTTTGCATCCTTTGAATATTTGAGCTCTGTTGTTAAGATTTGACCAGATGCATCCCTTATTGGTAGGATATTGGCAAATTTTCCACTTGTCCATCGTATACGTTTATGTAGTGGCGCATGGCTCGAGTTCTTGATTTCATCCCATTTCATGGTTTCTCGTGCAATAATCTTCGAATTGACGTTTCAGCTTCGATGTATTTTGTTAGCACATTTGCAACTTAAGTTGCGAGCGATCTTCAATTTTCTTTATTACCGGAGTGTATTGGTAGTTGCTTCTTCAGTGGTTTGGAAGCTGAGCTTGAGCGCCTCACAGAATGTATTTCTTATGTCGACACCTTTTAATCTGTCGGTGATAAATTTTTTACTGGCTTAATTTTGAATTGTGATATTACCACTTGATGGTCACTGTAAATGTCTACACCTCTTATTTCCTCGACATCTTGTAATGGCGTGAGAAATTTTTTGGCTTTTAACTGGGTTCCATTCTATTAGTGCCTTATTTGCTTCAGCTGTTGTTAATATATCATCGCGTCCAGAGGGAATTTCCTTCGCTTGTGTTTACTTTGCACTGTTTTTCCATTTCACTTCTCTGGGGCCAATAATTTCGATTTTATGTATAATGCTTCATCTTAACTCTTGGAATTCTCAGCTAACATGAACGAAATGCATATCGCTTACATTAAAAAGCCCCCATCTATATTCTTGTTCAAGTAAAGATTAATCACAGTTATCAGACAATTTTACTCTGGAAAACCTTATGAACAATCGGTTGTGCACAGACTCGTCGTGTGACCGCCATATCTGTAGGCAACATTTTTTAATTATTATTTTTAATTAGGGTAAAACTCAAAACATTAAAATAAATCAAAAAACTCTTTTCTACTAGAACTATTGGTAGTAACCCCGACTACGTTGCTCAAGTTCATGATAGACAGAGAATTTTATTGGCACAGAGAATTTCTTGTACAGCGTTATGATAATATATTAAGGTCATGAAAATACATTGCATACCGACATTTCAACCGGAATGAATATTATTAATTTCTATAAAGCCCATTGCATAACGTATGTGAAGCTGGCCCGAAAACCATCCCGAAAACGCCTTTAAAATTTAAGTGTGTTTCTTCGCTAAACCCATTAAAAGGCTTTTCCGCCCGTAAAATTAAAAACAATATGGAGAAAATCAAATTCCATCCCGAGAAAATAAAACAAGCTCACACACACAACAAATTTTAAGAATAAAATTACCTTACTGCGGGGATAAGGGACCTCCCCAGCTGATTTAATATTCGCTTCTGTTAGATTAGGTTTCGGAATTATGCTCATATGTCACCATAAATACCTCCGTTCATTTGTCGCTGAAAAATTCTCCGTTCACGGAGTTTGGCAGATGTTACGGTATATGTCATTAAGCACTCGAATGCTCATTACCTTACAGTGGGGATAACCGACCTTCCCAGCTAAATCAGCTGGAGAGGTCCCTTATCCCCGCAGTAAGGTAATATCATACTTAAAATTTGCTGTGTGCACGTGAGGTTGTTTTTATTTTCTCGGGATGTAATTTGATTTTCTCCATATTTTTTAATTTTTCGGGCTGAAAAGCCTTTTAATGGATTTAGCGGAGAAACGCACCTAAATTTTAAAGGCGTTTTTCGGGATGGTTTTCGAGCGAGCTTCACATACGTCATTGCATACTGAAAAAATACTTAGAACAACAATAACAGGATTAATTCCACGAACGAAAATTAAATCGTTTATGGTTGTACCAATAATGAAGACATGGATAGACCAAGATATTCAATCAGACCAATTTAACTTCCAAAATATAGGTATGCTCCAATTTCAAATTTGGAAAACTGTATGATGACGACTTCGTACAGAAAACCAATGGAAAAAACAACAAACTACAATAATATACATTGTCTACATACCTGCCAGTTCTCGACATTGTCTACGCAAAAACTAATTGTCTACACTATTTTCGACACCAACATGTAGACAATTCGGAAATACGAGTAGACGCATAACACTGACGATCACGTAAATATCAGTACAGAGCGCGCCATCTTTTATGTTGATATGTAAACATTAAAAAATGTGACATTTGTCAACCGATTTACTTGATTAGACATGTTTTTAAAACGTCAATTCAGTACAATTTTAACCATGAATCGCTTTACACTGAAACAACGTGCCACAATAGTGACGCTGTTGATCAGTTGATATGTTGACAGTGAGAGAACGTTAACATACCGTTCAACAACAATCAAGACGTTTTAATATGAACTGGTCGAAGCGGTCAGAGAGAGAGCGTTGCCCTGAACCCAAAAGTGTCGTATCGTCGACAGTGGAACCATTTTGCGGCGCTGTTTGAAGGATGATTTGCATTTGTTTCCATATAACGTGCAACTAACACAAAGAATATTGCCGACAGACCGTCCACATCGCTTGGAATACGGCTAAACAGTCGCTCGAATGGTTGACACTGAACCTGATTTTTGGAAGCAAATCTTGATGACTGACGAGGCCTATTTCACACTCCTTGGCGGCGTTGGCAAAACCATCATTGGGCCATATTTTTTCAGAGAAAACGAAACAGTCAATGGAAATCGATAACGGTGGATGTTGGCTCATTATGTGTGTCCGAAAATGCGTGAAAAAGGTCTTGACGGTTACAAGTTTCATCAAGACGGTGCGCGACATGCCACACTGCAAATCAAACAATTCAGTTTCTGCAACGAAAAAACCTTGGACGTCTGATGTCAAAAAGAGGCGACATTGACTGGCCACCCAGATCTCCAGATTTGACCCCTCCGGGCTTCTTTTTGTGGGGTTATTTGAAAAGCAAAGTGTACGCCAGCAAGCCTCAGATCATAGACGAGCTTAAGGCAAACATTCGTGCCGAAAGTATTGCTCGAGATGCTCGAAAAGGTAATGGAAAGCGCAGCAAAAGGGCACATTTTGCTTTGGCCAATAAAGGTGGCCACTTAATTGATGTTTTTGAAACGCCGAACTACTTGTTCTTGTTGGAGTACAACACTGTGTATGAAACTCAGCGTTAATAAGGTAATTGTGCTGTTTTAATTAAAGCTAGTAAGAAACGTTTCTAGAACTTATATCAGTCTGGTCCTCTTCATAAAAAATGTTTTCTGTTGTGATCTGAGTACTTTGAAGACTGATTATTGTAGCAGCTACCAACCAAACCAGTTAAATTGGTAGCGGGATAGTAGAGAGAACATCATTTGCTAGGTTCTCGGTGTGCGATTATTCCACCGTTTGTCGGTCGCCAGAGCCTCGTTGGTCGATTAGCAGAGACCATCTAGACCGACTCGCCTTATAGAAATATATTCGTTACTCTTGCGAGTCCAGCCCAATACCAATTTCTGAATTAATACTTTTAATGCCAGTAGGTTGGCATAAGATCAACGTCATGTTTTTTCCATATATCATAATTGATTTATGAAATGATAAAGTATTTTGATTATTTTTAAATAATAAAATTTTCTAACAACATGAAAATTATCAAATATTTTTTAATGAATATAAGAAGTTTAATGATATACGGATGAAAGCCAAAATTAATATTTGTTTGAATTTTAAATACAGCGTACTCATTAGAAAAATGTCCACCTGAATTATTTCAAAGGTCCGGACACGGTCATATTCATTTTAATAAAATTCCTGTTTTGATGTGCTTAACATGTTGCTTTCCAAATAATTGCGGGAACCTTTTTAAATGAGCACACGGTATTTAATACAATGTACTCAGAATATGTGGGTGGTTGGGAAAATACAAAATAACGACATATATACATACATAAACACAAATTTGTGATTTGATATCAAGTTTTTTGTGATACATAGAAGATGAAAATTTTTCAAATTAGTTGGGAATTTTTCATTTTATTGATTTCTTGCAAATTGGCATATTGGTAAATTTTTATTGGCATCTGCATACCTAGCACTATGTACGAGCACATAACTTTATGGTTTTCGAAGATTATTTATGTTTAAAATAAAACTTGAGTAATTGTTTTTTATGTGTGTATGTGTGTGAACACAAGTAGCTCTTACGTATATTTGGTTTAAAGTGATTCAATGGAAATATGCCAAAGGTCATGAGTATTGTACAACTGTCAGAAACATATTTTTATGTAAAATATGAAATTCGTATACATAAAGGAATTTTTTTTGTGTGATTTATATTTTGAATTCAAATGGATCAATAAAGCCTGAAAATCCCTCGAATATACGAAAACAAAATACTTGTTTGTGGAATGCCGCGATGCCGACCCTATATCCAAGAGTTTAATGTGTTTTTCTGACAATTTGACGGCGTTGTTTTTCCGGGGAAAACATATTTGTTTGTATAGGTATTCCATGTTGTTAAAAACATGTTATTCATCTACCGACGTACCAAATTTTATTATTTATTAATAAAATATTAATTAGAAATATTAATATTTTTAACATTAAAAATTTATATTGGCAATTTGACCTAAATTTGAAATTCAGTCATCTAAACGATTCTTGGAAAACTCTATAACCACTTTATGTGAAGCAGTATAAATACAAACATCTCCCATAGGGTTTCGTACATTTTGATATGTGAGCAACAGAGATTTATCGAATAATTTGATGACTTACATAAATACACAGAGCTAATCAAATTAAAACCTTTGGATGAATTCGTTGATTTTGTACAAATATGTGTGTATACCTCGTTAGTATTATGCCTTCTGGAAAATTCGTAGAAAATTTTCCTGATTTTTTGTGCTGTGTACTTCGCATATGTTATTTAGATACGAGGTTAATTTTAGATGGATAATTATTGTAATTCACGTAGGTACATATACGATTAATTTTGAAAAACTACTGAAATGGAAACCAAATTTACCGTGCTAATCCAGTAGATTTTCTATTATTATTGGGATTTATATACAACTATTTTCGATAATAAGCAATAAACTGTTACTATTTTATGTGTTCAAGTACTGTAAACTATTCGAAGAAATAATTACATTTGTTTTTAATACGTGCCACACTTCAAAGTGAGATGTTTTCTCATTCAAATAATCCACTTTACCAGATTTCATTAATTTGTAACCAATTATGTAAATCATGAAATAAGAGGGTTCTGGAAATACCATTCAAACACATTTAATGGACTAATGCACAAACTGTATGTAAACTCTGTAACTGTAAAATTTCCAAAGTAAAGTTAGATATCAAGATTTTGACAGCGTATAACTCGAAAAATTTGTCATTTTCTAAAACGGTTTTTGCATATTTATGTTGTTACCAATACCATCTCTCTACCAACAAAAGTTGAAGTTAATGCATATTGTAATTTTTGAGCTTTTGGATAAAGTTTATTTGTTTGTGAATTATTACTTATATACGCCTAAATGTTGATAATGCAATATATACGCGTACAGTCGAGCAAATAGTTTGTCTCCGATATACACAGTAAACATATTGTTCTCAAGGTATACAAACGAATGTCACCAACTGTATTAATATGTTGTTTGACAACTGTACAAAACATTCTTATTTTTATTTATTTATTAATTAATTTGCATCAAATTCAATATTTTTATGAAATACTTATACCGGAGTTATATTTGTTGTAATCCAAACTCAATTTAGGACCTTTTTTATCAGTGTTAATTTTCATCTAAGTCAAGCTCGTGAGATTCTATATAGTGAACAAATTGCGTTTCATAGTTTCTTCTTAACTCTGTAAAGGCAGTCTCGGAGCAGATCATCACACCAGTCAGATAAGTTTTTTTACTTTAGTTTTATGTAGCAAAATAATAAATAATTATGAGCAAATAGAAAAAATAGATGGGTGTAATTGTTGTAGCCAACACCCGACTTTCTTTTACGACAAATGTACATAGACCTCGAATACACCATTAAATGTGAAATCAAAAATCGTTATTGCTGCTTAAATTTCAGAAAACCAACAAGACCAACTCTTGTTAAAATTTAATCTACATTGCAAAAATTGTAAAAGCTCTTACGGAAGCTGCCACTTCTGGTAAGCAGTAGGTGTCCACCAGATTTTGCATTGCTCTCCCAATTTATGGGAAAAGCTTTAATATGAAGTTTTATTCTGAATAGTCAATCCGCCTGGTCTGTAGAGATGCTGCATTTAGGTGAAATACATACGGCAGTGAAGCTTCTAACAAAAGATTAACAAATATATGTATATGATTCCAATTGGATTATTAAACTTCTTTTGTGTATTAGTGTTACACTGTAAAAACGTATTTTTTAATGAGACAGATATATAAAATCAGAAAGAAATGAGAAGTGCTAAAATAAAGTAATAAAATAGTCAAAAATCCAAGTAAGATTGCAGCAGTTTAACTATTTTAAATTTTGACAAACAAGGAAAAAAGCGTTAATATTAAACTGTCCATTTGCCATGTCCCTGCCGTTTCCCTCTTTTCAATTTTTTCTTAAAATTTGTATGGCATAACGATTTCATCTGTTTGAGTAGTTTATATGTCGACCAAGATAATGAGGATCACAGGATTCTTCTAAGGCGTCATTAGGAGGTTGATGGAAAATTTAAAATTGAGGTACATAGAGATATTTTAATCTACTGATGACGTTTTAGATGAATACCTGTGATCCTCATAATCTTAGTCGAAATATAAACTACTCAAACAGGTGAAATCGTTATGCCATACAAATTAAATAAAAATTTAAAATTGGAGAGACCGCTGGGAAATGGTATATAGACTTTATAGCGGTGTTACCGTGTTTTATTAAATAAAAATTATCAATCACAATATTTTTATTATTATAAATTATTAATTTATTATTTATTAAAATTATTATTTTTTAATATAAGTCCAACACTTTTTAGGGTTTGAACGATTGTTTGCGATACTTTCACTTTTTATATTATGAGACGCGTTTCATTTAACTTTTCAAACCCGACTGTCCTTTTCCGTTTTTCATTGTTTTTTTCGTGTAATTATTTGAATTCTCGTTATTTCTCGATAACCGATAAATATCGAGAATCGCGAATGTATGTAGGTAAATAGCTCTATTAAACAAAACTAGCTATGCATCGTAATTATGCGGCGCGGTGTACAAATAGTTTTGCTACGAGGAGTGCCACGAAATGAAAAGGATTTTGAGGCACTACAACTTTTCATTACTTAGTACATGGGGCTATTGTAATCTCATGATGACGTCTGAGAAGAATAGCTGTGATCCTCATAATCTTAGTCGACATATGAACTACTCAAACGGGTGAAATCGGTATGTCATACAAATAAAATAAAAAATTTAAAATTGGGGAAACTGCTGGGACATGACATATGGACAGTTTATTACTTAGTACAAGGGGCTACTCTAACCTTGTAACCTCTTGATGACGTCTTAGAAGAATTCTCATGGCGCTTATGGTATTATTCGAAATATTAGCTACTCAGTAAAATCTTCTTGTTATACATAATTACGAGTATTTAAAAGTTCAGGAATCGGGAGGACGTTATATAATATGGCAAATTTTTTCAAAGCATGTTTTTTTCAAAAAATATTCACTCAAAATTCTTATTAGAAATTAGTTAACAGTGTAACACTAACACAATGATATATTTGTTATTTATTAAAACTTCACGCCCGTAAATACATGTTTTTTATCTGAATTTAGTATGAAATTCAATTTAATTTTATTTTATTTTAATCGGTTTTTCGTAAATGCTATGACTTTTCTAAAAATTAGCAAAAACGAAAAAGCTGTCACTTTTGGTGGACCGATTTTGGCCAAAAATCACAGAGATTTTCGAAACAGTAAAATTTTTTGCATTTTTGCAATAAAATGCATGTGCCCTCTACATGCATTTTATTGCAAAAATGCAAAAAATTTTAAGGATTATGATACAAAGAAAAATCGAACTTTCTGCTTTAATTTTGGAAAATTCATCTGGACCGATATTATTGTAAATTTAATTTATAATATTTTGTGGCATAGTCGGTTTTCTTCTAGAAAAGGCTCCTACCTCCTGACCAAATATCATAAAAATTTATGAAAAAAGCTTAAGTATAGCTTTCACTTCGTTCAAACAATCAATCCGTCTGGGCTGTACATGGAAGAATTTTGGTTTTTTTTTGTCTAAAATCAGACAGTTTTTTTTTGTCTAAAATCGTTATTTCCGGTTAAATTTTGGAAAAATAATATGGGGCGATATTTTCCAATTTTAATTTATAATGTTTAGGTTCTTTATCACTTCTGGTAGCCGATTTCGGCCAAAACTCACTGAAATCTCCCTATTTATGTTAAGCTTTTAACTAAAGTAATCATGACTTTTAAATAAAGAAGTTCATTTCGATCAACTACTTCGTCTGAGCTGTAGAGATGACACAGTTTTTTGACAAAAACAGATATTTGCTCTTAAATTATTGGAATATTGATCTGAATCTGATTGAACCGATATTATTGCCAAATTAATTTCTAGTCTCTTGGATCAAAATATATTTTGTTGTAAATGATTTACTTTTCATTCTACTTACAAAAAACGGGAAAGCTCCAATGCAACCTATCACTTTCGATTTACCGATTTCAACCAAAAATCACTGAGATCTCCCAGCTTATTAAAAAAGCTTATCTATGACGTTTCACTCCGATCAGACGAACTGTATGGGCTGAAGAGAGAACACAGACATTTAGGCTGCATGCACACACAGAGACATTTTTAAAATAATTTGTCTATTTTGGTGATATACCGAATCGTAAATCTGCAAAAATCGCGAGGTAAAATTTTTTCATAGTTTTCGTATTTCCTTTTAATAAAGTAAAATGGCATCACAACTTAGCAATGGAATAGCTAAGCTAAAAAAACATAATGAAGCTTTGAAAACTCTTTCTACTAGTTATAATTAAAACAGCTCAATTGCCTGTATTAACGCTGAGTTCCATACAGATGATGAGGAATTTGCAAGAGAAAACTGATCGGATGCACAAGGAATAGAAAATACATAGGAATAGCAGAATTCTCACCAAAAGTTGGGTAGCATTTGCAAGTAAAAGTTAACGAAACTACCGAATTAGTCAGTGCCTGTATCTCAAAGACACCAGCAACAAGAACAACAGAACGTTGCAAATAAATCAGTGTCCACGAACTAGTATAGACTAGTGGCACTAAGCAATAATGTTTGGAAGACAAATACCAAAGATTCTGATGCATAAAGAGCTCTATTTTATTTTTATTTTACAGAAATTAAGGTTATGGCTGGAGGCCTTCATTGCAAGAATTGCAAAATGAAGATTCAGTAAACATTCTTAACGGAAGAAAATTTAAAATTGTCTAGGAACCAAGATAATTAAATTCCTTAACTACACCCAAAGATATTGCGGGTAAAATATTAGGTGTGTAATAGAGGATGCAAAGTAACGCAAACAGTGCTAATCGACATACAACTCTAACATTACAAGAAAAAGAATTCCAACTACAACTAGGGTGCCGCCACAACCACGGTTCGTAGGTGCGAGAGGAGTCCAGAACGAAGAACCAACATCACTCATCTACCATCTCTTAGCAATCGATGCAAACTATAACGAAGCATTTAACTTAGAGGATTTAAGGCGCAGAGAAGAATGATCTGGTGCTAATTTATATTACAATGAAAATACTTTACAATGAGACGAGATCCCTTTAGGTACAGGATACATTTAAAACGGACTCCCCAACCTTTGATGAGATGTTCACATTCCTTAGTAAACGCATTGATATGATCGCACTTTTAAAGGGGTTTTCGAAAACGATACTCGATAAGTCGACCTGTATCGGTAGCTGCTCAAGCATTTCCAGTGGCTACATCTCAATATGCATATCATATGGGCAGCGAATATATGAATGTTTTTCTTAGCAGTACAAAGGACCACGTGGTGCTTCAATTATTTAAAAGGTAATCCTATAGTTCTGCCTTGCAGATCAAAATCCAGATGATAGTATTGCCAAAAAAACCATACGTCATTTATTAGTTCATTAGACGAACAAAGGGCAGTGAAATGTGAGCATACATAAAACACTCAAAGCCACAACGTTGAAACAGCAACAATCTATGAAGAGAGTGACCCGATTGTTTTGCAGAATACAACAATAACTCACTTTTTTTAATCCCGATAATCTCGCACACCATTCTACCAACAACACTGGTGAAGATCAAAATCATCAATAACCAACTCCAGGCATATTGCGCATTATTCGGCTAGGCATCACAATCCATATTTTTATCAAAAACTGGCAGGAACTTCGGTCAAAGGATTGGGGGAGGCTGGTGTGGGAACAGCCAAGGGTTATGCAGAACTATTATCGATCAACTAATGATACTAACAATTCAGGCTTTTGTCACTCCTAAGATTTGCATCACAGACAACCAATATAATCTACCAGAAAAAGATGATGAAGTGATCAAGGATCTTCAGTTAGCTTCAGTTTAAACTATTTTTGGATGGGTCGTTGCTGGCTAAACTTCCAATAAACAACGTGTAGGTAACATTGATATATTTCTAGATGTCGATAGCACGGGTTCTGGGAGGTAGAAGTTCCTAAAGCTACTAAATAAATGCTGCTATTGAAAGCTATGGGTTTAGCATGCGAAAGATTTTCACCAACAACAATGAGCTGCGATCACTCATTCGAGAAAAAGCCAGTGATGAGAAGTCCTCACTCAAACTGAGTTTTGGTTCTCTAATAGCTTACAGGCGTGGTTAAAAATAAAACGAGGTCTTTTCGAGGTCGCCAATATTCGAATTTCATCAAGTTATATCAAGTGAGTTTGGCTGGAAAAAATCAAATGAGTCAAAAGTCATTTCCATAAGGAGGAGATGGGTATCCTTTTTCGTTCTTGTAAATCTAGTCGATTTTATTGGTTTGAGTAGTTTTAGTTTAGATAAATTCCGAATATCATATAGTTTGTCGGAAAATTCCACTATGTGTAAATGCTAGCGTTAGGTTGACTTGATCAATTAAGCTAAGAACCATTTCCAATCAGATGGGACATTTATACTTTTATGAGAACTTATCTAAACTAAAACTACTTACTCCAATGAAATCGATGACAAACTCTACGATATCCAGAATTTATCTAAACCAAAATTATACTCAAACCAATAAAATCGATTTGGTTTGTTCGAATAGACTTAATTTATCAGAACGAAATTCAGAAATATCTCATTTTTATGGAAATGCCGTTAGCTCACTCACACTCGTAATATAATAACAATTTCCCGGGGGGGCTTTGCACACAATTTTTTTTTTCCCGCTATTTAGAGATATTGAACAACTAGTATAATCTTCTGTAAAACTACTTAGGAATGAAATTTTCCCGGACTACTATGAAGATTGAAAATAAATTGTGTTGAGTTTTTTTTAGTTGTGACTCCAAATTATTATAAGAATTTTTTTAACAGTGTGTTTGCTAATACTTGGTTATTTTTGTTATTTTGGACATATTTCGCTGCCATAAAATATCGGGGTATCCAAATGCCTTACAATAAAAATTGGGACTAACTAAAATACTTTTTAAAATATATTTTATCCTTTTACAGTACGCGAGTGAACTTTTTACTAAATCTTACTAAATGTCGCTTGCTATTCATTCGCATATATTCAGGGGCAAATATTTTAATTATTTTAAAATATCAAATATATTTTGTAAACATGATTATTAAACTTTTAAATAAACAAATATTTAATTATTTTAAAGAGATTAGCTAATCAAAACAAATTATGTAAACATATATATTTAAATAGAATTAAAAATTAATTAACCTTAATTTATTTATTAACAAACCTGGATGTGTTAAAAGAACAGACAACAGAGTTTACTACCCCTACGCCCTTAATAACCGAAAATAGTGATTTTCAGTTATATAGGATGTTTTCAGTTATTTAGGCCGCAGGGGTAGTACACCCCAAGTGATTGTCTTGAAATGTTTTAAAATTACTGTATTACTAATTGGCTAACACCCAAATAGCATGAGACTTTTTTTTCTTATTAATTACAATTGAGACTGTGCTCATCTAACAATTTTTCTTTCAAATTTTTACAAATTTTACATTTCTTAAACAATTCTGATTTGTTGGGGTGAAACACAATGATTAGTCCCAAAATTAATTAAACCTATTTAAAATAAAAATCGTATTTGGCGGCATGCTTTTTTATTTCATCTTTGATATATTCCATTTGTAAGTCCCTGTGAAGGTCTTCTTTTTTTGTGTACCACAGAGCATTTACGATGCTACGGAGAAGCTTGTTTTGAAACGTCTGTATCATTTTGGCGTTTGTTTGCTTAGTACAGCAGCAGCTTGTTGTGTATTGTAAGCTCAGAGTCTCTACCTATGAGCCAATACATTTTTCTGAACTTAATATTAAGTTCTTGTTTTTTCTTTTTGACGTGCTCTCTCCACTTGAGCTTGGCATCGAGTGTCATGCCAAGATATTTAACTTTGCATATGGGACCGGTCGTGAGTTAATTTCTATCGGTAGATTAAGCTTGATTACCGCATGTTAGACCGCATTACCGTTATTACCGCATGAAACATGTTTTCTTACTTAACATTTTTTGTTGGATTGCGTTGAGGGAGTTGCATTTTCTTCAGTTGATCAGGTACCATGTTGTTCAGATTACTTTGGTCATCTAGCTGCTTTATAATAGCTGCAATGCTGTTCATAACATTTTCCATAATCTGGTTATTTTCAGAGCCCATATGTTTGGTTGAACCCACACCTTTCACTACCTGGGCAAATGAACTTCTTTGTCCTGTGTTGCTTGGTTGAGGGTTTTGATTCATGGCACATCTCTCCCTATTGTACATGCCTGGGTAATTTGATTATACCTGAGCATATATACATCTTGGATCACGGCCGCAAAATCTTTGGGTGTGATTAAATGCCTTCTTGCATTGGAGTATGCGTGTTGTGGTTCTCCTCATTGGTTCGATTTTAATCTTCATGTGAAGGATTCCTTTTATTTCATAAATGTTTTGAACATTCTCTATGTTGTCAAATACCAGATTTTTTTTCTTACTCTCCCTGGACTGTTTTTTCCTTTTATAGGTTCCAGTTCGTTTCTATTTGTAATTCATCTTCCTATATCGCAATCTTCTTTTGAATCCCGATTCATTTTTAGGTTTTCATTTTCTCGCTTTAGATACTCAATTTATTCTCGTAGCTTGGCAAATAATTGCTCGATATGCTCTAGTCTCGCCAATAGATCAATATTCTCCTTTTCTAGGTCAATAGTTGTTTTACTAGATTCGGCTATTTGCAAAGTAAAATTTCCGGTGGCATCACTTATTTCGTGTAATGTTTCTCCAGTACATCTAGTTATAACGTTAGAAAAAGCATTGGCTTGGTCCAGCTACCGAGTTTCTTCTATTTTTCTTTATCGATGATCTTTGTAAATTTGATTCTCTCTGGAACGGATTTCATGTTCCCTTATAATGCAATAGATGGCCCTTCCCAGAATCCATAGGGTCAGTCTCTACAGAGAGTGGATTTACCAATGTTGATATTGGTGTCCTGGGTATTACCTGGGGTATTATTTCCTTTTGCTAGTACCATTGCATAGTTTTGATTGATTAGTTAGCTATTCTGCTTCACAACTACGAAGGGATTGGGTACCACAACCGTTCGTTCTACAGAACATTGTGGCATTATTTTGGTAAAATGCGTCTAGAATCCACTCTCGATAGCTCCGGTGCGCTTGTTAAACGTAAGGCCGTGAATAAAGGTCAGTTAACCAAAATAGCTAACTTCGTTAATGGAAATGATAGTGATATTGACGGATTGAATTCCCGTTTGTTCAAAGTGCACGAATTGTATATTCAGTTTTCGCCACCGAACATAAACTTTCCACTTAGATTTCGAAGTGGTCTTCGAAGTGGAATATCTTGATGACCAATACTTTCCACTGGCTACGAAAATCGAATCATAGATTCGTAAATTCAGTCTTCAACCAATTACCAAATTGGATGATAGTATGGATCACTCTGTGCTTACTAATTTCAAATCAGATTTTAAACTACCAATACTAACGCTTCCTACTTTTGACGGTAATTACAAGAATTGGCAATCCTTTTATGATATCTTCATTTCGACCGTTCACGAGAACACATCACTGTCATCCGTTCAGAAATTTAAATATCTTTCGGGGCAGCTACGTGGTTCAGCATACTTGTCCGTATGTCTCTTTCGCGCAGATGACGTGAATTAAGTCGAAGCATTGAAACGTCTTATCAAGACATATGACAAAAAGAAACAAATTGTCGAAACCTATATTCGAGATTTTTTATCGCTACCCAAAATTAGTTCGAACCCTTCTTCAACCCACTTAGTGAAAATGTTCGATAATTTAGATGAAACCATTCGTGGAGTGAAATCGCTTGGTCCCAAAGCGATTGAACGTGATCCTTGGATCATTTATTTGGCTACAGAGGAACTCGATGAAGAATCTGAACGGATATGGAAATATGATACGTTAGAAACCGAGTTTCCTACGACAGACGTACTGTTGACATTCTTATCCAAGAGAATTAATGCATTAGGAGAGTGCGAAACGTAGTCACAATCCGCCGAGCCTACCTACCATATCCACTTATTCACTTGCTCTAAATTCCGCAACCAAAATGTCACGGAACGACGAGAATTAATTAAAAGATTAAATCGTTGTTTTAACTGTTTAAGCGATGAACATATCGTAACCAGCTGTAAAAATAGTAAAAGATGTTTTAAGTATAATAAGAGACATAATTCCTTACTACACAATCCTCAAAATATTTTGTCCCAGAGTTCCGGACCGTCATGCATGGTGTCACAATCCGCCTACTCCGAATCAACCACACACCATGTAACAGATCATCCGATACTGAATATCTCCGTTGAACCGACCAAATCTCAAACCATGGTAGCCAATTATAATGAACCAACAAATACGTATGCTAGCCGTCCTCCCTACGGCCGAAATTGAGATTGAAGATGGTTGCGGGAATTGGACGAAATTTCGAGCCTTACTCGACTCAGGGTCAGCACATTCATTTGCCACAGAAATGTGTATAAACCATTTAAGGATTCCAAGATCAAAGGCTAATATTTCAGTTGAAACATTGAATAATTCTAATGCTGGATTGTCAAAAGGAGTATCAAATTTGAAAATTCGTTCTTGTGTAGATTACGACTATGTTATCTGTACAAGAGCTTATATCCTTCCTACTATTTGCTCTAAATTGCCAATGGAATTTATTGATGGTGATAAGTCATACTTCAATTCTCTTAAACCCTTAGCTCATCTCAACCGATATCTTACTTTGTTGTGAACACCTATTCCATCATTGTCGCACGAGACAACCGATTTGGCTGGATCATGGGGGGAAGCTTTAAATTGGCTGATCCAACCACCCTTACCAATGATCACTTAAATTCATTACATGTTCAGTTAAAGAACGACTCATCAGAATGGTCCAATATAGAGATCTTGCTCCAGAGGTTTTGGAAAACTGAGGAAATAACTACCAAGCCAAACATGAATGACGAGCAAATGAAGTCCGTGCATTTATTCAATGAAAATGTAATATATATATACAGATAACCGTATTCCTCCAGCATCCCCAAACCTTGGTGACAGCTTTCCGCAAGCACTCCGAAGGTTTTATTTGATTTAAAAAAGATTGATAGCAGATCCACTGCGCAGAGAATCCTATGCTCATTTTATGAATGAATACCAACTAATTATTTTATCTTTCACACAGTTTTCAAAACATCCAGTTCCGGGTAGTGTTCGATGCGTCCGCTAAGTTCACGTCCGGAGAATCATTGAACAACAATCTTGTAGGGCTACTATTCAAGATAATCTAATTGACATCCTAATCCGATTCCGCAAGTATAGATTTGTTGTATCGGCTGACATCGAAAGGATGTTCCGCCATATCCTTATCCACCCAAATGATCGAGATTACCAGAGGATCGTTTGGCGTGAAAACCCATGCTCCAAAATCCAGCACTTCCGCCTGACTACAGTCACTTATGGTACTAGTCTTGCACCGTTCCTGGCTACACGGTCACTCTATTATCTTGCAGATAGACTTGCGAGTAAATATCCTGTTGGCTCCGAAATCCTAAAATGGGACTTCTATATGGATGGCCTGATGTCAGGTGGAGAAACGTTGGAAGCAGCCTTACAGCTGCAACAGGAAATCATATTTTTGCTCAATCAAGGAGGGTGCAAACCACCCCGCCTAATTAGATAACATTCCAGTTAAAAACAGAGAACTATCCTCTTGGGAAATAACCGATGATTCCAAATCAATATCTGTTGTAGGCATAAAATATGACCCGATCCAAGATAATTTTTTCTTTCGACTATCTTTACCCACGATAACCAAATTCTCAAAGGTCATTTTTATCCGAGACCTCCCGAATTTTTGACCCTTTAGGCGTATTGTCATCGGTATCTATTCGTATAAAAATTATGTTCCAGTCGCTTTGGGTTAGTAGCATTGGCTGGGATGATGAGCTCCCTCGAGATATTGCTGAGGAATGGTGTCTCATTCGTAATCGACTTAACAATTTAACCAATTTGAAGTTCCCACAATGGATATATGCAACTGAAACCCTAGAACTTCATGGATTCGATGACGCATCCAAAGAGGCATATGCAGCGGTAATATACGCTCGTGTAGTAGAAGGTTCGATAGTACATACCAACCTAATTGCAGCCAAAACTAAGTTGGCTCCCGCCAAAGTAGTCTCGATACCACGTTTTAAACTAAATGATGCGATCCTTCTAGTTCAGCTTATAGAATTAGTCCAAAAATCGTTATGCCTGTCAAATCACCCCAAAATTTATCTGTATACAGATTCAACCATCACGCTAGATTAGTTATCTAAACCACCCAATGCATGGAAAACATATATAGCTAACCGCACGTCCAAGATTACCTGTACAAATCGTAGCCAGTGGCGTCATGTGTCGTCAAAAGAGAATCCAGCGGATTGCGCCTCGAGGGGTTTTTGTTTAATAGTCCCGAATTCCTGCTTGATCTCACCTTTAACTCTCCTGGTAAAAATATAGAACTTCAATTACCTTCGGCCGAACCTGAAAAATTCAGTTGCCAGCTTGCAGCAGCACAGATACGTGGATCTGTCGCTGATTAATTAATGGACCGAAAATTGACACGGATAATAGCATAACTGCTAAGATTCTGCAGAAACTTGAAATTGGAACCTCATCTGCGCTTGTTAAACTCATTGAGAGTGTTTGAGATACAGGAGGCAGAGTTTGTAATATTTCGAGATATCCAGGAAAAGATATGTATTAATGAGATTAAATCCTTAAATAAATCAAAGCCACGTCCATTAAATTCTAATTTAAATTCTTGTTTTTGCGTTCTTGGACGGCCACGGGCTAATGCGAGTTGGAGGAAGACTGGAGCACGCAAATTTAGCATATGATACCAAGCGTCCCGTTATATTGCTGGCAGGTCATCCAATAGTCGAGCAAATGGTGAAAGAACTGCACATTAAGCACCTGCATAGTGGGTCGAAGCTACTTATGAGCTTCATCGCCCAACGATTGTTAATCCCGGGCTGAGGCTCAGCAACAGCTTATGGGTCAATTGCCACCTTGCCGGGTAACCCTCACCGCTAGAGTATTCTTACAAACTGGCATCGATCTGGCTGGTCCTTTCACTCCTAAAACACATCGCTCCCGAGGAAGTAAAACCTACAAGTCCTACATAGTCATCTTCGTCTTTATGGCAACAAAGGCCATAACCCTAGATTTAGTTACGGATATGAACACCGACAGTTTCCTAGCAGTCCTAAAGCGATTTTGCGCTGTTCGACGAATCCCTACCGATATAACGGGTGATTTTTTAAGAGCTTGAGAACTTTTTTTTAAAAAAAAATGCATAAAATTTGCAAAATCTCATCGGTTCTTTATTTGAAACGTTAGATTGGTCCATGACATTTACTTTTTGAAGATAATTTCATTTAAATGTTGACCGCGGCTGCGTCTTAGGTGGTCCATTCGGAAAGTCCAATTTTGGGCAACTTTTTCGAGCATTTCGGCCGGAATAGCCCGAATTTCTTCGGAAATGTTGTCTTCCAAAACTGGAATAGTTGCTGGCTTATTTCTGTAGACTTTAGACTTGACCTAGCCCCACAAAAAATAGTCTAAAGGCGTCAAATCGCATGATCTTGGTGCCCAACTTACCGGGCCATTTCTTGAGATGAATTGTTCTCCGAAGTTTTCCCTCAAAATGGCCATAGAATCGCGAGCTGTGTGGCATGTAGCGCCATCTTGTTGAAACCACATGTCAACTAAGTTCAGTTCTTCCATTTTTGGCAACAAAAAGTTTGTTAGCATCGAACGATAGCGATCGCCATTCACCGTAACGTTGCGTCCAACAGCATCTTTGAAAAAATACGGTCCAATGATTCCACCAGCGTACAAACCACACCAAACAGTGCATTTTTCGGGATGCATGGGCAGTTCTTGAACGGCTTCTGGTTGCTCTTCACTCCAAATGCGGCAATTTTGCTTATTTACGTAGCCATTCAACCAGAAATGAGCCTCATCGCTGAACAAAATTTGTCGATAAAAAAGCGGATTTTCTGCCAACTTTTCTAGGGCCCATTCACTGAAAATTCGACGTTGTGGCAGATCGTTCGGCTTCAGTTCTTGCAATGTCAAAGCATACTGAGCATCTTTCTCTTTGACACCTTGTCTGAAATCCCGCGTGATCTGTCAAATACTAATGCATGAAAATCCTAACCACAAAAAAATCACCCTTTATATTGTGACAACGGCACAAACTTAGTGGGGGCTAAACGGGAACTAGTGCAATCAATTTTGCCAATTTGTACACCAAGGGATTGTTTTGAATTTTTTTACAATGCTAATGAATAGCAAGTGACATTTAGTAAGATTTAGTAAAAAGCTTAATTGCGTCTATAGGGCGATGACGATTTTTACTAAAATAAAACTAAATGATGTTAGTAAAATTAAGTATAAGCTTAAAAAATAGAAATTAAATAAAAGAAATATTGTGAAAAGCTTTAGGAATGATGATTTGTAAAATTATACTCCTGATATAATTATTTGGAAATGGACAAGAAGTGCCAAAAGCAATGAACCTATCCTCACAAATAGGATGTCAAATAATAGCATTCCAGAATGTTCTATAATATACCCACACTCGCCTGTAAGCCGCGCCTGGAGAATTCATCTCTCATACGAGAGATTCCTCTTTCCTCGTATATGATTGCAAGTACAGCGACAAGTACAGCGCGAGAGATTTCCTCCAAAATATCCGAACTTGAAAATAATTCTAATTTCTCCCAAGCAACGCCGGGATAATTCGGTTGGCTTAAATATATATAATGATTTTTCATGCCTTGACATTTTAATAAATCGTTAAAAACTTTTCGAACAACCAATTAATGTTTCACGTTGATCCCTTCATTAGTCCCTTTTCCATCAAACTTTAATTTTCTGTATTAAGCTTTATATTTGCTAGCTGTGCGTGTGTAAACCCACGGTATTGTTTCAAAAATCCATTTCGTAAACAACAAAATTTTATTTTTATGTTTAAAACTAAAGTCATCATTATGCTGCTTAAAGGAATTAACTATAACAATATCATTTCATGAACCCTTAAAGAACTTCCACCATTTCATTTCGTATCCTATTCGTGCACAAAAGAAAACGGGGCAAAAGTAAGAACTAAAAAGAAAATTTAATCCAAGATTAATTTTTCTTCGTTTACTTTTTCCCAGTTCGTGTAGATACGATTCGGAAAGATATCTTCCGAAAAACTTTTCAACACTAATAGTATTTAGTCACATTTCTTTGTGAGCTTTTTTGTGCTTTTCGTTATCTTTTGATAGATAATTTTTATTTAAATCTAATTACAATTTTTTTTTTGTTGAAACAAAAGCGTACAAAAAATTGAAACTTACAACAAAAAAATTGTACAAAGATTGTAACTTTACGGTACTGTCTGCATGTGTGTGTGTGTAGTATGTTTGAAAAGAGAACGAAAATAAGTTTTCAGTTTCCTAGAAAAGTTTTTGAAAAATTATTTAATTTAAAACTTAAATTTTGGAAACAATAATTTTTTTTGTTGTAGATTTGGATTCGATTGTAAAATGATCACAGAGAGTGTATGTATGGTGAACGAATTGTTCAGAATTTTAGATTTTGTTCGAAATTAAATAATCGAAGAACCAAAATATTGTAAAATGTTTATATCTCGGTGGAAGCTTTTTTTTTTTTTTTTTTCAGATAAGGGTATAACAGGAATTATTAGTATCCAATTATGATTATATGATATCGATTGGTTTCTTGAATCTTTGGGATTTTTATATATGTTAGAAAATTATTTGAGCAGAATAATAATTTACGTTGCTTTTAGGGATGGAAACCAAAGCTGATATATTTATGTATGTGTATGTATATGTTCAAAGTACAGCATATTATCAATTCGAGAAATCAACTTTATAGCATTATATTCAATTAGAGATGAAAATAAATTGACTGGAAAATAAGGTATACGAAAGGAACTTTTGTACTTAATGTATTGAAGCTTTTTCTGTATAAAGGCTATGCTTGAATAAAGCGTGGATATATTTGTAAATTAGATCCGTCCATCAACGTGTTAAAACTCTCAAATAAATGTTAAGTACCAGAAAGTAGGAAAAATTAATTTCGGTAACTAAATTTTAAATCCAAAGTGCACAAAGCTCGTGTTTTTAACTTTATTTGATTCTTCGTTTGATCATAATGTAGGAAATACATTTTCGTAATTAAAATTTATAAATTTTCAACAATTTTTTTTACTATATTTAAAATAAGTTATAAATTTTAATTCTATGTACTTCTGTTTACAAAACTATGTAGAAAGAAGATAGTTTTATAAAATTGCGATTTATGCATTTTATTTGTCTTTGTGTGCGCAATTTCCCTCGTTCATTCGTATAAGTAAATTATCATGTTTGTAATTTTTCACGTTTTCCGTTTCCATCCTGGCCCATTCTTCTACTGCATGTAAATAATGATGTGAAAATTAATTTAACATCCATTTTTATAGTTTTTAGATTTAATGGATACATAAAATAGTAAAAGCACAGCACAAAAAAAGAAAAAGTTTCGTTAAAAATATTATTAAAGCAAAAAAAAGGAGTAAAAAACGGTGACACACGATCGTTAATTTTTTGTAACGAGTAAAAGCAATTATTTTTACATGAGTGATTTGGAAAGTAATTTTTTGTGCAAGTCAAGCAGCAATTCATTTTGTATAAAAGACCTTGCACAAATAAAATTCGATAAAGAGTAGCAGATTAAAGTGGAATTTTTATTTGAGAATGGATGATATTTTGATTCGACATACAAAAAGATATTTGCTGACATTGTGATTAAGTATGAAATATATCCTAAATGTATGCAGGGATTCCTAAATTATAATCAATTGTAGCCCATATTGTATAAAAATAGAAACATCAAAGAAATTCAGTTCACTGCATCAATGCTGTTGTGCGGAGCGATTTGGGGATAGGCATTTTAAACTTCATCTGCACTGTTGCTCGTTACATTTATTAACACTTAAATTTAAAGACTTAAAATAATTTTTGATGATTAATTACTAATTACATATTACTTAAAATTATGACTATAAATAATTACGGCTTATGACTACATCTTAAAACTAAAATGTTCGTCTTATATACTAAAGTTTAGAGGAAATGAAAATGTTACACAAGCACTATACGGAACACAATTTTGTTGCATTTCTATATTTTGAACGCATTTGTGTTTTTTTTTTTTTTATTTTTTTTTTTTATTGGTAACTATGCGATCTGTTTTGGGGCTCAAGGCTCACCCTGCTCTTCCGCGGTTATGCTTTTAACGTCCTTACTTTACGCCTTGCGGCCAACTCGAGGACGTACGGCTATAGGACCGATTTTAAGACCATCTGCACATTGCAAGCTCCATGCCAGCCTATACCAGCATGGAAGATGGGTCGGCCCATGAGTTTTGCACACCGACAGGGGGTCATAGAAGTGTTACATTTCACCACAGATCGAAATCTGTTGATGAAATTTCACTTTGCATCCTGCCCCTATCGGGATTCGAACCCGGTACCTCCCGATCCAAACGCCAAAGCTTTACCCACTGTGCCATTTGGTCGGTGCATTTGTGTTTATTTTGTTAAAATTTAATGACCTTACTGAACAATGCGGAAAACAAATAAATAGATCGGCTTTTTCCGGTATATTACACAACAATACGCTAGCTTAAATATTAGACACGTCACAGTTAGAGTTCATTTTTAGTTGACAAATGTATCAGCAGACTACTAATTTCACTTATATCTTGTCAAAATTATTTGCGAATGTGAAGCTGTTACTGTTCTAGAATGTTTAAAATTCTCAAATTCAACGGTGAGGTTAAATTCGTCCGCTGTAACGTTTTATTTCGAAAAAATTATAGAAGTCTTGAATTTAATCGGTACCATTGGTATTCGCGGTAGTAAGACATGTTCTCCTTTGCATTTGCCATTCGATATTGTTGCTTCGATAATGTTATTCATCACTTTTTTGACTGCAAGCCTGGTGCCATTGCACAGTGATGGATCGATATTTCGAAGCATATAATGGTGGGTGCACCAATAAAATCAATTCGTGTGCTGGTAATCCTGGTAAAACAAATTAATGTTTGGAAATTCGCTGTTAATCAATTCTTCAATTGAATGTGTAAGGTTACAAAAATCTGGTGGAATGGTAATGTAGTTTCTGGTGTCATCGATTGACATTTTCCTGTTTCCAATGATCGTCTTGTTGCAGTTGGACACCTATGTTGGTGGTCAATATAATTTTCTGAACATTTTTTTGTTCATTGGCTGGTGTGGAATGTGTTACAACTGGTAGAGTCCGACGAAAATCACCAGCCAGCAAAATGAGTGCACCTCCGAATGGCTCTGTATTACTTAATAAATTTTGGAGCTTCCGATTGGCTGCTTCCAAAGATTTTTTCGTGGGCCATTGTGCATTCATTTCATCCTATACTATTAGTTTACATGTTTACATAAGTTTTCCCATTAAATTGCTTGTTCAATGGCAATTCGAATGTAGAGTGCGCTGTTCTACCTCCATCCCTAAGAGTTGTTGCAATGCCAGAAGATGCGACGGCCAATGCAATGTTATTTTGTGAGCGAATATGGTCTCCAAAATCGCCAGTTTGTTGTGAAATCGCATTCATAATGCCGTTACCATTCTTCATAGTATTTTTGATTTTATTATATTGGAGGCACAGGCTGAGTCCTACAATTGTATTCCTTAAGTCCAGATTGCTTTTAGTACCATTTCATACAACAAGACTTTACAGTCTAGAGTTAATTTGGAATGTTTTCCGATTAACCAATTTATTTGATCACTTTTGATATTGATTTGTTGGCGCTTTGTTTCGGTATGCTTCTTCCATGTCAATCTTCTATCTAGATGTAGGCCTAAATGTTATTTAACTTCAGCGAAGGGCAGGTTTGTTTACGGAGCGTGAATCTAATGTGTGCTGATTTCTGCTCGTTTGCTATTATTCTCCATTTTGAAAGCAACTTAGCGATTTCTTCTAAGTGTTCTTGCAGGACTCTTGATGCTATTTGACGGTTTTCATGTATCGCTAATAATAGCTGTATCATATGCAAATATTGAAACTGTTATACAATTTGCAGTAGGAAGGTCCGCTGTGTAAATTAGATATAACACTGGACCCAGTACACTGCCTTGTGGAAGATGAACTGTTATATTTCACCAAGAATTTCCAGTTTAGCAGGTAATTTTTAATGATCGCATAATAATTTGATGGTAGCGGGGCCTTAATTTTATGTACAAGGCCTTCATGCTATACTTTATCGAAAGCATGGGCGTTGTCTAAAAATGCTGCAGAGCAGCACTTTTTTGTTTAAACGAGTTTCTGATTTCTGGTTCGATCCTATGCACTTGGTCTATGGTTTCATGATTTTCTCTAAATCCAAACTGGTGATCCGGTATAATACTTTGCTCTTGCAGAATTGATTTAAGCTTTTTAAGAAGCATTTTTTCAAAGAGCTTTGACAGAGTTGGCAGTAAACTGATTGTTACTACTTTTGTTTCATCTTTACCTGGTTTATGTATCATTATGATCTGCGAAAATTTTCATGTTTCAGAAAAATACCCAGTTTTCATTACAGCATTGAAAATGTATGTTATTAATTTGGTACATATATCTGGCAGTTCTATAAATATTTTACCACTAATAAGATCATGACCAGGTGCCTTTTTGGGGTTTATAAGTTCGCTGATCATTGTTTTTGCTTCGCACTATTTGTATTTAATTGATTGGCATTCTGAAGCTTCAACTTCTTCAGACAGCAATTCCGAATGTTCATTATTTTCGTTCGGAACAAATACTTTAACTAACTGTTGGGCGAATACATTTGTTTTTTATTGCATCGCTTCTTGCCTAGCTTCCATCGTGGAGGCGAATCGGAGGACATGATTGGATAGACCGTTTCAGGTTTTTTTGTGGCTTTCACGTGAGTAATCTGTTGCTTCTGATGCTGGTAAATTACTTAGATTATATTGAATCTTTTCATCATGTTCTTTTGTTAGTGTTAGAGCACTCTCCTGTCACTGCAACTTTGAATTGAGACCAATCAGTGTGTTGGTTCGTTAAAAAAATATTTGTTTCTGAATTTAAAACTTGTGTGCTTAATGTTCTTAAAACCGGGGAGTGGTCAGATGATAGTTCGTAGCATGTTTTGGCCGTAACATAACTATCGGTTGGCTAATATGTTGGTCTGCCGCCAGAAACATTATGTAGTTTTCCTTCCTGCTTACATTCCCACAGCTGCTTGCCTTTTAATGATGTTAATCGCGAGCCCATTGGATGTGTTTGTAGCTAAAATCTCCTCCTGCAAGGGATTTATTTCCCAAGATTTTGAAATAATTTGCAAATGGTAGCTTTTTAATTGAATATTTCGGTGGACAATAAACTGCAGATATGGTGCATGAACCGGACCATTCTTCTACGCAGATTCTAGTTGCGATATTTTTCCTGTCCATGGTGTTTCTATCTCTAATAATAATTGCTGTATGACCATTAAATTTTACAGAGCTCATGATGGTCTATGATGTCAATATTGGGTTCATTAAGAAAATGCTGTACATTTCGCACGTTACCCGCAGCCACCTCTGAGTATGATGTTTCTGTGTTAATGGTTAAAATAATTTTCTCATTGTTTGAGCGTTTATGTATTTGATTGATAGCTCGTTGCTCAATTCGTTGCCTTGGTGTCATTTTTTTGTGGTATGGTTTTCCCCACAATTGCTGCACTTCTTTACTTCAGGTTTGGTTTTGTCCAAATCACACTCGCTAGTTTTGTGCATGTATTGCCGCATATTACGCAAACAACTGGAATTTTGCAACAGTTTCGAGAATGCTGAAATTCTTGGCAATTGGTGCATTGTAAGACTGACTTATTTTACCGGACAAGTGGTGCAGTGGTTAAAGCTTCGGCACTTGGACCGGGAGGTGCTGGGTTCGAATCCCATCAGAGGCTAGATGCAAAATCGAATTTTCATCATCGATTACGATCGGTGATGCTAATAAATACAACTAAGACCCTCTGATGGAGTGCAGAATTCCGTGTCACGCGCCGACCCACCTTCCATGTCAATGTACAGGTTGACATGGAGCTTGCAATGTGCAGGTGGTATACTGTAGTTGTGTGAGTAGGTGAAGTAGGTGGGTTAATGATGTGTGTGTGAATGAGTGGTATCACAATGGGCCTAAAAAAATGGGTCTAAGTGTGCAGTAAGCAACCACTGAAACCTAACCTAAGACTGACTTACGTTTGTGTGGTTCTTCCACTATCATCCTTCAATACAACAGATACCTCATGTTGTGGATTTCGTGTGTCCCTCTGGTTTTAGCTGCTCCAGCTCAACTTTGAACATTAGTTAAAGAATTTTTTCACAACTAATAATGCTATTAGCAATAACACTTAAAGTCCTTGGCAGTGAGTTCCTCACGTATCTCTTGTGGCGATACAGATGACTCGATTTCTTTTATTACTAACTACTGTTAGTCCTCTCGAACTTATCAATCTGTATGTGTAATAGTATTTACTAGCTGCTTCTAAGATGGCAACAATTTGGTGATATGCATCGATGCTCAAGGCTTGAATTCTGGTTTCTCGGATATTGCCTTGTTTAATTGGAGCAATGAAAAACTCCCCACCTGTTTCTTTTTTAAGATCAGCTACTAATTGATGACACGGAGCTTCTCGAAGGTGGTGGTCGCTCTTGTGGTGCTCTCGCCTCTTCTCGAGTTTCCTCCTCGTTATTACTTGTATTTCCACACAGAGGTTGGAAACGGTTACAAGTTGTTATCCCTGCTCCTAGTTTTAGAGTTTTTGTTGCAGTTTGCACTGGAGACTTGGGATTACGTTTACGTTTGGATGTTACGGTTATGTAATGTTCCGTACCGGTTTGCATTAATTACCTAACACAATATTTGATGTTGTAGCACTTTTTAAAGTTTGTGAACCGCTTACACTTTTTTGAATTGCATTTTATTTATGCCAGAGGTCTATGGCACTAGAGAATTAGCGCGATCTATTGCACTTAAATTTGTGGCGGATTGAGATTACATGATGAAAGTAGGAATCTTTTATAAATGTTGATCGTGCCTGTGGAAATTTGTTATTTTAAATTGATCTAAGCAGTTTCTTAATTACAGGGTGGCTGAGACCAAGTGTTACCAAATGAAAACGCTGTAATTTTGTTAATTTTGATTATTTTTTATTGAAGTTTCATGGAATATGTTGAAAACATATTACATTTTATGAAAAACATGTTACTGCTCGATATGACCTCCTTTGGCTCTGATTATTTGACTCAGTCTTCCATAGAAAGCATTGCATGCTGACCGAACGTGAGCTTGCGGAATTTTATTCCATTCTCGAACAAGAGCTGACTTTAATGCATCAACACTTTCGTATTTTTTAGTGGACACTTTACTCTCCAAAATGGACCATATGGTGAAATCCATGGGGTTCAAGTCTGGTGAATATGGTGGCCATTCTTTCGACGAAATCAGCCGCGGAACGCAATTTTGTAAAAATTGCTGTGTCGCTCGAGTTTTGTGTGACGATGCCGAGTCCTGTTGGAATGTCCAACGGTTCGTACCAAAGTGTTTACGTTCCCAAGGTAGCAAAGCATCGTTTAGGATCTTTTGGCGGTACACCTCTTGGTTTACCTTGACTCCATGTTCGATGAAAACCAGAGGAGTGCGTCCATCTGCAGTCACTGCAGCCCAAACCATAACATAAGCCGGTGATTGCTTGCGCATGGCAACTCTTGTGTCCAAATTATCGTTGGACTTGTGCTCTAACCAAACACGATCATTTTGTTTATTCACATACTGTTGAATGGTGAAAATTTTCTCAACAGAAAAGACAATTTTTGGAATCTCATCACGTTCGGCCAAGGCCTTCAATGCTCGTGTTCTTTCAAGCCTAACTTTTTTTTGTGCCTCCGTAAGATCTTGAACTTTTTGTATCTTGTAGGGCTTCAATATGGTTTGAATGCTGTATCGTGAAACATGTAGACGTGCGGCTAATTGATTGGCACTTTGACGAGGATTTCGTTGGATTAGTTTCTTCACATTTCGTATAATTTCTTTTGATGTTGCTGTCTTTTTAGGACCGCCTCTGTTGCGTTTAGCGATGCTACCAGTTTCGTTGTATCGAGTTATGGTTCGATACACAAACAATTTATTCACATTCAAATGCTGGAGCTGATGAACTATTGCTGTTTGTGAATTTCCGCACCCAAATACAGTGCAATTACACTATTACGTTTGAATTCCATTACGATTTTTTTATGAAGATATTAATTTAGAACAATTATTTGTTGACCACATGTAAACAACTAACCAAACTTCAATCTGTCAAAAAATTGACGCGCGAAAATGACAACTACACAAATGACAGCAGAGTGAAATCAGTAACATTTGGTCTCAGCCACCCTGTATACTGATTAGGATAAAACTCTCTTTACATGTTTAACAAAGAATTCCAAAATGAGCTCCAAATGCGATTTTGGAAAATGGGTAAATCGGATAGAATGAAGATCTTACTGAAACAATTAGTTTGAAATTGCTTGAAACAAAACCGAGGGTTATTTAAATTTAATAGAACTAAGCCGTTGCTTAACCAAGTTTGGTGAAATAGTTTTAACAGTTTCTGGAACGAAAGCTTATTTAATAATACTCCTAAATGAAGCTGACTGATCTCTTCTGATTTCTATACGACATGATGTCTAATACCAAAAAAAAATTCACAAGTCTATACGTATGCTGTGATTGGCGCTATAGGATCCTGCGATGGACCATTTAAATTAAACTGTACATTTTAGATTTAAGTGAACGGTTCCATGGAACCTAAAGTATCGTGAACAATTTGATTTAGTTAAGAAATGATGTTCACTATACCAATCAACAACCAGCCATATATGTTAGAATTGGCACTATAGGCCAATAGTTGTAAATGGCCGAATCTTCTGTAAAATGATTTCTCCTCATTTCGTTACAACATGATGTCCACAATCTACGAAAACAATGTGTATGGGCCATTCAGTTTATGTAAGAATAAATGAACCCAGACCTTCCTAAAAATATTAGCTACATGCATGACCCATCCTGGAATAAGATTTATGGAGTCGAAGTATTGATCGCGCTTAAGTTAATAAATATTAATAGATTTTTTTAATGGGATAAATGAGCCGATTCGAGAATTTTTATTTAATTATTTTAATTTTATTAATTTTACTTATCAAATCAATAATTTGATTGATTACCTAATACTATCAAACGTTATGATAGTGAAGTTTGTGCTAAAAAAATTAATAAAAAAATACACTGTTAAATTTGTTATTTTTCCTATTGGAATTTATTTTAAAAATAAAATTATAAAATTGGACTAATTCTAAATGTTGTGTCGTTGAATCTAGAAATATCTACAGATTTTAGCTGACATTTTAGCGAAGGTAAAGCATATACCTATTACTAAAATGTAAGTAAAGTATATTTTTGAGTTTCGTTCTATTGAAAATTATATTTAGAAATTGAGCATTTTGACGGGTTTCAAATAATATTCCAGCTAATTTTGGAGATGTCCACGGGGTTTCACTAACATTTTCAAATAGATCATCCAATCTACTGAGTCTATAGTGAATATGATAAAATCATGATGGGTTTTACTATGTTTTAATGATACTAGAAACTTCACAATTTTGATAACTATTTCAAGTTTAATAAAGAAAGAGCTAAATATATTTACAAGTCCTGGTCAAAAAATTTAAGATTTTTATACCGCCGATCGTAGAGATGTCCACAGGTTCTCCGTTATAGTGATTGGCATCAAATTCTAATGGGTTTTGCTATGCCTATATTTGAATTCATGTTTTTATTCATACTGCCGATACCAGAGATGTCCACGGAATCCCGTCTACATTTTGCTACAACTTATAATACTTTCTGTCTATGGAGCGAAAATGGATCAATTGTAATGGGTCTAACAATGATTTTTTGAGTTTTGAAGTTTCGTGATTTTGACAAAAATGTTATTATTTCCTTCTACAATATTTTAGCAATTTCTCCAATTGGATTTTAAATTGACATTCCTAACCAAGCGACAAACCCGATTTAATAGATTTGTAGTATATATTGCTCGCTTATGATGAAACTTGTTTTGGTAAATAAAATTTTTAACAAATTTCTTTTTTTTATGCCGCCGATCGTAGAAATAAACCTGATATTTTGTACATTTGTTTTCTATTTCCCCTTCTTAGCGGTCCAATCCAAAGGTCAAGTTGCTCTCTTGGAAAGATCTGAATGTTACTAGTATATATTTTGGAGTTCCGTTCTCGAAACTGAAACACACAACAAGATATGGTACAAATTGATTCCGTCTGGATACCGTATTGAAATCAGAAGAGATCGGTCTCGATACTCCTGCTGCCTGGGAACCATTAATTTACATCAATAAATTAAATATATACAGGGTGGGTCATCTAACTTTTTTTGAACTAGCCATTATTTTGAGTATGGTAAGGGTTATGTCACTTCTGATTTGACAGAAAGTTACTATTATTCTTAATAGTTCTTCTCGAATATCATGGTAATGTTGCAGAATGTGTGCGAAAATTGCGTGCGATTTTCGGAAGAACCGAACGCCGGGAGCTCCATATGTTCGTTATTTTGTGAATAAAATTAAAGAAACAGGCTTGCTAATTAATAAACCAACACGAACCAAGCAGCCAACCAAGCGTACACCTGAATATGTTGATGCTGTAGCCAAGAATGTGCGTGGGTCGCCGGGAACGTCAACTCGTCATCGTGCTAAAGAATTGAACATTTCACGCACAACATTGCGACGAATTCTGCATAAAGACCTTGGTATGACATCGGATAAAGTTCAATTGGTTCAGGAATTGAAGCAAAGGGACCACCCATTGCGTTTTCGGTTCGCTGAGTGGCTTTGCGATCGACCTGAAGAAGATGCTGATTTTGGCAAAAGATCATCATCGCACGTGATCGTAGGGAAGCCGATGCATCCTCAACGAGTGACTGTTTGGTGTGGATTTTGGTCCGGTGGCATCATTAGGCTATTTTTCTTTGAAAATGAGCAAAGAGCCGCGGTTACTGTCAATGGTGAGCGCTACCGCGCCATGTTAAACGATTTCTGTTCCTCGCACTTGAAGAGGAGGACATTGTTGGAGGACCAGCAACGATTGACGCTCTCAAGAACAATATTTGCATTGCCATTGAAGACATAATGCCGCATAATAACGAAAATGTGCTCAAAAATTGGACCGACCGTATGGCGTTCGCAGTGCAGGTAAAACAGTATGGTGGTGACTTTCATCGTTGGATTGTTTGATGATAAGGAAAATTCTGTTGTCGCGATATGTACAATTCCATTCTGATCTAAAATCAGCTTGTTTATTCCTAATACTGGTGGTACACAAAAATTATCTTTGCTAAAATATTATATTGCATTGAAGAAGGAGATTCCGCGCCCGTTTTGACGGTTTAAGGATGCCTTTCTTCGGTAGTGTTATGGTTAAGTTCTCTTTATATTTCTATGGTATTGTACCAGTGTTCCGTATTTCTTCTAGTAATGGAGTTAAATTGGTTACATTTATTGATGCGACCAGCCGCTTTGCTATTCTTGGGCTTCTGGATAACGCTTTTAACTTCCGGCACCATTGTGATGATTGTTGATTGAATCGTTAAAGTTGCCATCAGCAAGCTCATTTTGTCATTCACATAATTTTCTATTAAGTTGTCATCGAAGAATTTTTTGTAATTACCTTTTGATTTTATGTAGTTAGGACAGAACCATATAGTTTATTGTTGGTAAGTTTCAAAATTTTACTATGCACTCGTATATAATAATTATTATGTCGCTGTACTCTAGACTTTCAAAATACTGTAAATTTAATAATTATCCACAATTTGCTTAAAAAATTTGGTTAAAAATTAAAAAATTTTTTTTACCAAAACGTTTTATGATGTACTTGTACATCATAAGCGAGCAATGTATACTACAAATCTATTAAAACGGGTTCGTCGCTTGGTTAGGAATGTCAATTTAAAATCCAATTGGAGAAATTGCTAAAATATTGTAGAAGGAAATAATAACATTTTTGTCAAAATCACGAAACTTCAAAACTCAAAAAATCATTGTTAGACCCATTACAATTGACCCATTTTCGCTCCATAGACAGAAAGTATTATAAGTTGTAGCAAAATGTAGACGGGATTCCGTGGACATCTCTGGTATCGGCAATATGATTAAAAACATGAATTCGATTATAGGCATAGCAAAACCCATTAGAATTTGATGCCAATCACTATAACGGAGAACCTGTGGAGATCTCTACGATCGGCGGTATAAAAATCTTAAGTTTTTGACCAGGACTTGTAAATATATTTAGCTCTTTCTTTATTAAACTTGAAATAGTTATCAAAATTGCGAAGTTTCTAGTATCATTAAAACATAGTAAAACCCATCATAATTTTATCATATTCACTATAGACTCGGTAGATTGGATGATCTATTTGAAAATGTTAGTGAAACCCCGTGGACATCTCCAAAATTAGCTGGAATATTATTTGAAACCCGTCAAAAATGCTCAATTTCTAAATATAATTTTCAATAGAACGAAACTCAAAAATATACTTTACTTACATTTTAGTAATAGGTATATGCTTTACCTTCGCTAAAATGTCAGCTAAAATCTGTAGATATTTCTAGATTCAACGACACAACATTTAGAATTAGTCCAATTTTATAATTTTATTTTGAAAATAAATTCCAATAGGAAAAATAACAAATTTTCTCAGTGTAATTTTTTACTAATTTTTTTAGCACAAACTTCACTATCATCAAACGTTTTAGTTTTAGGAATGTTTTAGGAAATTCTTCATCACCGTACTCTAATGAAGTTCTAAATATTACCGAAATGAATCATTAAAAGTTTCATTCAAACCCATCATTTTTAAAGCTCCATGGTTTCATAAAAAAATATCGTATACGTATATCAAATTAGTGAACAATGAACGTTTTCGAATGTATGTAGGTACGAGCGCAAAAGAGCTTTCTGGGAAGTTAATTGCGTTACATAAAAATCAAGTGAATTTTACGATCTGCAAGTATACCTACGTATGGTATATACAAAATAATTTTTCATCCTTACACCTGTACAACAATACGCATATGTAACTGTTTAACATTTTTCACGCGACGGAAAATCTTATTATGATTTTTCTCCCATGATATTACGACGCGTATTTACTAAAAAAAAAAAAATGTATTATTTATTTTATTATTATTTTTATTATTTTTAAATAAATAAAATCTAAATTTAATTGAAAATAAGTTTTTCTTGTGAAAATTTGCTGCTGTAAAACCTTATCTATACGTATACACAAAATACACCTTAATAATATTACGACTGTACGTCGTTACGATAATTTTTTTTTTTTTTTTCATCTCTTACGACATATGTAAAGCACCCATATGTATGTGCGAGCAAAGCACATTCGCATAAATTTATATATTTAGAATGGAATTTTATTTTCTTAAGCAGTAATAAGCATACCTGTATACCTACGTACGTATGTTAAAAAAATTATGTTTGTAATAACAAAAATGTTAAAGAAAATACGTAATAATAATATTATGATTTTTATGTGAATATATATTACAACAACAACAACAACAGCAACAACGAAATACCATTCTGGCTTAGACGAGTGCCTATAAATACAAGCTATGTAGGTGTGTTTCACTTTGTGCCCCACTGAAGGGGTATTTTGGGAAGACTTATTGCGGAATTACGTTTTTTGTAGCATGTTTTGAAAATCAAAAATTTCCAAGCATTGAAAAATCTTGAAAAGTTTGGAAAATTCTCTTAAAGGGGCACGTATATAAATTTGTAAAAATTTAAAATCAGAAATTTTGCTAAAGCTCACAAAAAAAAAAATTTGGTAATTTTAATCAGCCTAATCGAAGCGAGTGTTGTTTATGAGCATCGCACACAAAATCTAATATTTTACAATTTACACCATAAAGTAGCAGCAATCACTATCAGGTGTTTTCATATCAAATTAACCTGAAAAATTATAGCGTAATAAATATTCATTTCCACGTAGCATAACAATATACGAGTATATTTTGTTGTTGTGTTTTTAAACCGTCAGAGGATTAAAATTATTTTCGTAAAGATGACACATCGCCGTCGTTAAACGAGATAAATTTGTTAGAGCACGAAAAAAATAATAATTTTCGACAATGTCTTGATTTATTACCCACTTTGGTACAATAAAAATTAAATTATGAATATTTTATTTCGATGAGCATTAACCTAATTATTTAAATATTTAAATATATATATATAAATACACTCTTCAGATACATGCCGTATTTTTAATGAAATTTCGAGAATTTCACCTTTATCAAAGCACATCATGCATTCCGTGCGTGGTTTGGGTGGATGAAAATTACAATTTTTACCCGCCCCTCGTCCATTAATTTTATTTTAATAAGCATCTATTATATGATAATTAATTTTATATAGGAGTTCCTTCACCACGTATAATGTGTACGCCTAAAACTATGCGGAAACCGATAGAAGTAGCAATTATGTTGAGGGGTGGGGGGGGGGGCTGCAAATTAAAATAAAATTCCAACTGAAAACATAATTATCTCCATTATACACCCATCCAGACCTACACTAAAAATACCAATCAAAACAACAAAAATATTTTTATATTCAATTAATTATGTTAATGTTGCAATTAATAAAATATATGTAGAAATTTGTGTTTTCCATCTCGTGTTTATGTACCAAAGAGTATTTAGGTCAGGTTTTAAGTGTACTCGTATACCGCCCGTGTATAGGATGGATTTTAGTAAAGCGGGAAAATTGTTGAAATCTATGATAAAAAAAAAAAATATTAATTTTTAGATTTTATTTTATTGAGGGACGACAAAATGATGTCATGGCTTCGTATAAAATAATTATTTATCCATTTGGTACCGATCCATCATCAAAAGTGATTTATTAATTCCTTCTGACCAATAAATTTCTTCGTTCGATATTGATTTCGTATTTTTTTAGGGATTCGTTTTTCTAGCCCCAAATGTATTTGCAACGATATATGATAAATTTTTGATGGATTTATCATATCGTGTATACGACCGCAAAAGAAAAGTGGTTGGAAACATGGTTTCGATATGAAAATTGAGATTAATTGGCTTAATTGATTTTTTATTGAAGACTTTGCTGGGAGTGCTCAGAGCTTAAAGCTTTAATCATTTATTGTGTATATTATATTGTAATGAAGAAGGCAAGCATCTTCATAAAATTGTTGTTGTTAGAAAGATTGTGTGGGTGTTAATTCTGCTTTTGAAATATCTTATGCTTTTGAATTAATTATACGATTAAGTAAAAAATTCAGTTCAGCTGTTGGAAAATTTAAAATTTGAACATTCATACGAGTTTATAATAGGCGAAGAATTAAAATATGTTTATTGATTTCAAATGCATTTACATCACCACATTCATCTTCAACTTTCTTTTACCTGCACGAATGCACATAGATCTCGAATACACCACTCTTGATTTTTAAAGTAAAATTTAAACTTACTGGAACTTTGGAAAATAAAAAAATTTCACAAAACCAACACATTTTGATAATTTTATCTTTAAATTTATAGGAATCTTTAATTGTGTGTTGTGTTTTGTGAATGTTAAACTTTTCAACATCATTGCAAAAATTGAAAAGCTCCCATTTTTATGCTGCCGCTTCACAAAATTCTACCAAATTTTGCGAGGATCTTCGAACTATTAGAAAAAGTTTAAGTAGGAAGTTTTATTCTGAATGGTCATTCCACCTGGAATTTAGGCATAGGTACGTTTCAAAATATTAACAAAAAACGAAAAACCTTTCCGTAGGAGCTGACACTTCCGGTGGACTGATGTCGACCAAAAAAGCTTAAGTATAAATAAAGTTTCATCTCGATTAATCTATCCGTATGTGCTACTGTACAGGGACCAAATTTTTACTGAAAATCAGGTTTTTGACATTTCGTCATTTCCACTTAAATTTTGACCGGAATTGTTGCAAAATCGATTCAAAATCTTTTAGTTCATTATCGTTTTTTTTTTTTTTTTATTTATTTATTTTCCCTGATTTGTTCTGTGGCCGAAGCTCTCCCTACTCTTTCGCGTTCGCTTATTTACGTCCTTAGCTTTACGCCTGTATTGGCCAATTCAAGGACGTACGAATATAGGTCCGATTTTATTACCATCTGCACATTGCATAGCTCCATGCCAGCCTATACTGGCATGGATGATGGGTCGGCCCGTGAGCCCCGCACTCCGACAAGGGGTCATAGATGTGTTCCTTCTCATCCCAAATCGTAATTTGTTGATGAAAATTCCCTTTGCATCCTGCCCCTATCGGGATTCGAACCCGGTACCTCCCGATCCAAACGCCAAAGCTTTAACCACTATGCCATTTGGTCGGTCATTATCGTTTTTCTTAAAAATAATATACGTTGCAAAATATTTGCAGACAGCGAAAAAGCTCTTATATGTAGAAGCTGTCACTTCCAATGGAACGATTTTGGCCAACATCACTAGAATCTCCTAATTATTGAAAACAGTTTAAGTATGAAGTTTCACCTGGATCAAGTAATCCCTCTAGGGTGTAGAGAGGACACGGATGTCTCGTCGGCATGCACACACGTATAAAATAATTTTTTGACATCGGCGATATAGTGAATGGCAAATCTGCAATAATCTCGAGGTCAACATCTTTCAACATTATGCTTTGTTTTACTATGTAGATAGATGATGCCCATAATTATGAAAATTTCAAAATTTAAGTTGATAGTTAGTCGAATGTCCCTGGGACCGGCTCCCGAGAAATTGGAGTGTTTCCATCCCAAGCAGGCGATAGATGTTGTACATATTTATGAAAAATTTAAACACAGGGTGTCCACCCGAGAGGTTTACTCCTTTTCTGCCTATAACATTTTTTTAATTAGTTAATATTTACAGATCGTTTATTTACTGTTTAGGATTGTGTATAAAAAACAATGTCTGCCAAATGTTCACCTCTATTGGCCTTACACATGGGGGCTCGTTTGGTTACATTTTGCATAACTTTTTGACACATTTCACCCTGTTAATTGCTTCCCTAATGTCCCATTTAAGTTGTTCAATATTATCTGGTTTATTTGCATAAGGTTACATTTAAAATAACAGTTAAATCGGGTGACCGTGGAGGCCAATCCACATTAACAGATTTCGAAATTAACTGTTGTGGAAACATTTCTCGTAACAATTCCATGGTTTCTCTAGCAGCTATTGGAACCACATATTCGCCACACATTCGGGTTTTCGTAAAAATTTGGTCCATTGATCCCTCCAGCCCAAATTGCACACCGTACCATCAAGAGATGTAATGGTGATTGATGAATTATTTGTGGATTCTCTACTATCCAGAACCGGCTGTTTTGCTTATTTATAGGTCCACTTAAGCGGAAATGAGCTTCGTCACTCATAATTAGTTTTTAAAAAAAATCCGGATTGTCATTGTGAAGCAAAAGCACTTTATTTGCATACGTACAGCGCCTCAAATGAGCTCTTAGTAGCAGCTCTTGCGTATATTGAATTTTATGTGGGAATAAATCCAAGTCTTTATGCAAAATATTGGTTAGTATATCTTCGAAGTCCATCGTATTCTTCGAAGTCCAAATCCTGTCTTATTGATATCGTTGGATTATCTCGTAAACTTTCACGTACAGCAGCAACACTTTCTAGTGTTTTGATTATACGTTGTTGCACACACTTTGGCCTATTTGCCACAGTCCCTCTTTCTTTGAATTCTCAGAAGCTTTCACGTATTAATTCTTAATGTTAATATAATTGATGATTGACTTGTGTACAAGTAAACTCGTTGTTCAATCGAATATTTGTCCATGATTAATTTGCCACTCGTATACTTCACTACTGTCAAGTATGAACTCCGCCTAAATGGCGTCAATTTGTTTGAACCTATTGTAAAGGTTGATGGTCATGACCAAGGGCTATCTGAGATTCTACTGAAGTTAGCAGAAAATTGGGCATAACAATTGCATTATCAACATGCCAGTTGAAATTCCGCCAGGAAAACTACTTTATCGACATATTGCAAGTCCAAATAATATGAAACTGCATTATCGACATTACAATCGAAACTTCACCAAGTACAATCCTTTATCGACATATTGCGAAGGAAATACATAAAAATATAACTGCATTATGTGGAACTGCATTACCGACAAAATTATATAAGGATACGAAAACTAGAAGATTGCTTTATATAAATAAGCTAAATATTTTAATAAATTTTAAAATCACGTTAATTCGGTTCTTCTGCATATGTACATTGATAAGGCTAACTAATTAATTAACAGCTTCTAAGTATTATGATAATTATTAATTTTGCATAATTATAATTTATAACG